>CANUEZ040000031.1:11045000-12245000 GCA_948099385.1 Fasciola hepatica | reverse complement strand
TATTTCTTGCCTGCAAGGCCTTATCTAATAGAAGTTAAACATTGCACGTAAAAGAGAATAGAATCCGTCTCACTTCACCAAAAGACGATCCAGAGCATCTTACTAACATTCCAATTTACTCTGCTCTTTATGCAGGGGTTTCTTCCAAAAGCATATTCGGAAATGAAGTAGAAACACCAAGCTAGTGGTTCTCTTGTCGAGCACACCTTTGGATTCTGCGAAATTCTCAAGTAAAATGCCTCATGTTGGCTGAAACTTATATTCCTCCTCTCGACAGACTAATGATCTCACGTAACCACTTCTCTACGGCTTGACATCTAAATTCATTTCCTATTCATTTTGCTAGTCATTATGACGTGATGTTGAGCTATTGGCTAGGATCCGTTGAAAGTATCGGAGCTGAGTAATCCGTTTTGTCGCATCTGTTTCACTGTTTTGCGAACTGGTTTTTCTACAGGGACTGTTCGCCCTTCGCCTTAACATTTTTTCACACACTGGATCCAAAATTAGGCAGTGTGATCATTTTGATAATACAATCTTGCCCATCTAGAACGACAGTTCGTCAGGATGGCATCATTAGTTTTTTACAATTCACTTTGATCCTCTTTCTCTCCTCATGAAAAGCGGTTGACTACGTGTACCAAGGCAGTCGTTAGATTTTAGAGGGGTTGTGACTTAAATGGCACTGGGTCATTGGGGTATGCATATAGAGTTTCAAATTAAGTCTACAGATACGACCGTTGAAATATATTTTGCAAAATACACAATTAGAGACTTGGTGAAGGTGCCTTTGGCGTTACTTCATCCATGAACGGAGTAAAATATTGTAAACATTCCATTCTGTATAGTTTTTAAATTATTTCTGTTTATTTTCTATGTGTTAGCACGGTCTTACTGGGTTAAATGTACATAGGCAGTTTACAGACGTCAAGTACACAAATTAGATCAAACCCACTGTAACACTCTCCCTGTACTATTGTACTTTCCGTGTTTTGCTACTGGCTACTATTCTCGTAGTCAGACGTCACTTTTGTTCTTCAATCTCGTTCTTTGATCTCCTTTCTGACTGGCTGACCATCTTGAATTTGACCAGTTTTCGTTCATTACGCAAGTATCACTGAACAAAATTCTAATATTATTACAGAACCACGATTTCACCCATAACCTGACTGTCCTTTTAAACCTAGAACAGAATACACATAAAGGCTGCTTTTCTCAGATGTAGTACAGAGGGCTCACTAAAGTTATCAGATAACCATTAGAAAACACAGATGTTTATTATTCACACCGAAAGAGTTTGCAAGTTTATTGCACTAGACTAATCTTACCCACAGTTTGGTTGATAGAACGCCTGAGATATACTCCACTGACAGCAATAAAACTGTTCATAGTGGCACACATATTCCGTGCTCATTTTAAAAGCCGCTTTTGCATGGTTGAGGGAACTCAGTGAGCTTTTCTTGGACTCAAATATGCGGCGACATAACTCGACGCAAAGGATTTTTCCCAAGCTACCGAATAAAGCCTCGCACTACGGAATCAGATTCCCATCATTCAGTAAAATTTCGCTCAACAAATCAGATATCATAATGTAACATGATGCAAAAATAGTGGTTTAATATACATGTTTTCATTGGTAATTCTTTATGCATGGTCATTATTTCTAGAAGGGGTCTTATCGCAAAACGGGATAGCATGCAATAATTTATATGCATAAGCGCCGCTTTAAGAACGGAAAATTAATACCATCAAAGCGTCTTCGAGGTGGAGTTCCGAATCATGCAGCGGGTTGAATAAGGCAGGTTTGATGTTCATTTGCAGTGAACTTAAGCAAATAAAGGTCAAACGCTGTGGTTATTTGAGACGTAACTATTCAACTGCTGTACCACAGCTGCGACAAAAATATAATGAAAGCAAATTCTGAGAATCCACGAGAGTGTTGTACACCAAGGACTCTTTCTAAATGCGTTCGTGAAACTATACTGCCTTGGTACGTACACCAGTGGGCTAGTTTGCAGTTTGCAGATACTGACATTTTAGGTGGGCGTCAGCTGAGAATGTTGACTTCAAATTAATAAGCTATCGGTAAGCTGCTTCTTACTGACCGGTCGGTGTATTCAAGGAGAACACCAGATGGGTATTTCTGTATTTGGACGGTTGGTAGTCACACAGCACATGGTCGGACGTTTATTGATAGTGTCTATGAGTTTGAAGAGTATCACAAGGAAATCATGGGATATGTGAATTGTAGTAGAGTATACGTATAAATATGTGGGGAAAGCTACAGCGATATTTGCAGATCATATGTGATCCCCAATGAGCATTATCTAGCAAATGATGTTCTTGCTATGAACTCGTCGTATGCGAGTGAACTGTGGACCGGAAACAAGTGGGCTGCAGTGCCCTTTGTCTGGCTGCGCCACCTTTCTGCGCTAATCTCCACACGACCAAATCACGGTGAATTGCTGTACTGTGTCAGAAATGATCCTACTCAAAAAGAATATTGGATTTTCCGCCTAATCTGACTTAGCCGATCATTTATATCGACGAACTTCCTTATAACCTAAAAAGTGCTTCGGTGATGGTTGGCAGGCCACTCTCAACTTCACCCCTCCAGTAAATATTCCCATCCCGTATTTACTCATTACAATGATACAGTCTCTGTCCGCAAGTTATCGGATCAAACCCTCGTTCTTCGTTCTCGCTTTTTTCGTTCATAATTATGTGGGTTTCATAAAATAATGTTGGCTAACTCCGGGCATTGTTGACTCACTCGTGTAAATACATGGCTTCAAACTATTCAAGGGAGTACAGAAATTATACCGAAAAGAAGACTACAAGCAGAGCAGTCACAGATGCCAACTCCACCTGGAGTGGGAAGTCTGAAGTCGTTCGTTCGTACTCAGTGAACGGTATTAATTGTTTCGTTAAGCAGGGTCATCTTTAAATTTCTTCGCTCCAGGAGCACCATCATAACAAACATGTATGTAGCTCCATTTTACACACGGAACGCTTTTCATCTTGTTATGACTAACAGTTCCTCATCGCCTTGTTTTATGGGAATTTTGAGCACAAGAGTGGACGATTTCAATTAGGCTTTCCACCCAACTTCGCAATGCACTTGATGTATCTGTTCTTGGTGTTTCTCTAACCAGAGGCAACTAGGTTTTAGACAGGATTATCATCAATCATTCCAAACTATTTTTCCTTAATTTGTGTGTACACTTCTCAAACAATTTCCATTGTTTGCCTCCGTTGAGGCCTGATATATACTCCCGGTTCGGCTTCCCACCGTTTCAGACAAACCAGCCAAGTCGAAATCCGTCTCCGAAACCTTTACGTGGAAAACATTTTTCTCCCTCAGAAATCCCTTTCTCATTCATCTTCTGAGTTTCCTTTTGTATCATCGCTTAGTAGCAAAGTCAAGTGTTTTGTAGAGATGGTCGATTTAATCTTCAACGTGTGCTGCCCCTTAGAAACTTTCTTACACAGTAACGACCACACCTCTTCTCCGACACTGAAATTCTTCAGAAGACAGATAGACTACTTCTACAAAGCCCAGGGTAATTCTAAAATTGGATACTTTTCTCGTTTGATAAATGAAGAAATTAAACGAATCGACTCGTTGTATGCTTGTCAACTCCTATGCAGCCATAACAGTAACGGACTATGGGAAGGCACTAGTATCAAGTGTAAAACAGGAAAGAAACAAGTGAAATTTGCTGTCGAATGTGGCAGTATGAGCAGTGTATTCATTCACCAATCAAACGATTATCCAACCGCATTCATTCCAGAAGATGGTCTGCTTATCATCCCATTCTTTATGGAAAACGTATTTAGGCTTTTTATATTTCCAAAACAACCTCGAGTATTGGTCCATGATGGCCTATTGTCATCAGTTTTGAGACATAGTGTAACAAGGACGACAACACTCGGCAGGATACTTGTATTTCAACGGCCGAACGAGTCAAGTCATGAAACACATACGATCTTTTTTTATAGGCCCTTTTCCAGAATACGCGGCACCAAGATTGCTATTGCCGCTGCTTGAGCGTTTCAGCTGCTCTCTGGCCAGTTGCTCGTGGCTGATGGTTTGCTTCCATTGGGCATCGTTTCTATTCGGTTGATCCGATTGTCTCAGTTGGTAGCTTGGTCGGCAGCCCTTCACCTGGACTATCTTTCTTCGTGCCGAGGATTCCGCTGCGTCACTCTGGTAGTCCGTATGCCTCTTTTGTTTGTTTCGGGACGCCTCCGACAGTCTGTTCTTCTGTCTGTGGCCTTGGCTTGGTTCGTCTGTTCGCCTTGATATTCACGTCTTTCTCTTGATCCGGCATTCCCCGTTACAAAAGTACTGTTGCTCTTACCGATCTTAGTAATCCTCTCGTAAACTAATGTTTGTGCTGGTTTTCTACTTCCAACTAACTGCTCTCCAGATCGACTTCTATTTCATATGGATCAGGGAAAATATCGTACTCGAACAGCGTCGAGCATTGCAGTAATGTGCAGGTGACCAGGGTTCTACGAAGAAACGAAGAGCATATTAACTATGGAAACTCTGTTGCAGGGATCAGTGACTGTGTACATCAAGCAAGAAATCTAATAAGGAGGCACAAACCAACGACACAAACTGCCGGAGGTAAACACCATTTGGCTTCCATCAGTATTCCATACAGACCAAGCACTTCTGAGACAATGAGAAACATATTCGACCATAATAATATCCGCAAATTTTCCCGGACTGACAACAGTCTAATTTGCCACCTCACCAAGGCTACAAATTCAATCAACTTGCAACAACAAAACAACTTCATTTAGGAAATTAGTTGCAATAAATGTCTTTCAGAATATATTGAACAGACTTCTAGACAACTTGTGACGGTTTATCCCACAGAGGGGGTAAAATTTTAACAGATCGGTAAAAATATACAAACCAACCGGACCTTGATTAAGAAGCCCGAATGAAAGAACAACTTAAGTAGGAAATTGAAATGGGATCCATCAGTACAGCATTTATCCTCAACCAGTTGGCAGTTTAAGTTGGCTTATTCACTTCAATCTCCTGAATGTGAAAGACTTCAATGAATCTAGTTCAGTTGAAGTAACCACTACCTGTTTGTGAATTGCGGCGGTTCCCCGATTGCCACCGCTCAGCAGCAACCTAGCTTTGAAATCAAAATAGTCAGCAGTACAGAAAATCAGTAGAAAGAAATACTAATGATAGTAATATGATGGTCACTTCGTGTGGATGCGATAGCCTCACTTGTCATGCTAAGTAGTCTTTTCTTCTTTCCGATAACCACTGTTTGTATAAATCTCGTGGAAGCCTGACACCACAAATAATCAAGAGCAATGGTCTGATTATTAGTATCCTTCACCCATCTATTGGACTGACTCCCTAACAGTGCTCATGATACCATGTTTTTTTACATCATTTGATGAGTGGTAAAACGACCATCGCCTATCTGGCTTCGCACTGAATCCGGCTAATATCATTTGTCCAATACCCGATATAATTTATGGAAACTAATATTTGCTTATTATTATTGGAAATTACCAGCTGTCTGGCATTAGTTTCAAAGACGCCTCCAAATAGGTGTTTTAACCGTGTTGAATAGATACGACAAAATGCCCCATTAGCCCCTCCAATAGTTAGGGTTAGATATTAGTTGAAGTTATTTAGGAGGATGTGGGACACAGTTGGAAATTATCTCTAACTTAGTAGGAGTGCGAGTGCTACGTGCTGCATCCAGCCAGATAACAAGTGCATCAAAGTAACGGAGGTCAATGCAATTGAATATTTGTGTCTGATGTGTGGAGCAAGTGCTATGCGCAGCAACGTTTCTGCAGTACACAAAGATAGGAGCAGCACCAAGGAAGTCTGATCTTTGTATTTCAGATCCAGTGGAGTGGGTCAGAAATCGCATTGAGCGAAATAATGAATGGAATAACACGATACTTAGGATGAAGAAGTTCGACTTTGATGACCTTGACGAACTAGAGTACTGCTAGTATGATTTGAATAGGAACAAGCTTCACTTCAACCACCCACCCTTCGATGGGGATTCTGTATTGGTCTGAGTTCCTATTTTTTCAAGACTTGCTTTGGCATTCAACCTTGGTTACTTTGTATAACACGTCCCTGTTTATCTGAATTCGCGCCACCAAGGGCGGTGGCCACTTGACCGTTGTCCGTGCACGCTACACGCACAGTTCTCCAATACGCCATAATCTTTTTCTCTCTACCTGTAGTGTTCTCCCTCTCATGGGCTTTGGGAAACATTGTCCTGGTGATGGTCGTGGCGTATTGCAGAGTACGACTGTGGCGGACAGGTGGTCCAAGCGTAATGGGATGGACTAGCGAACGTACGTAACAGGGAAACAGCATGGTAAGTTCTAACCAACCTCACTGACTAACTTATAGCTTGCAGTTCTACAAGGAACTCAGAATGCTAACTCGCACATCCTAACTCTGAATAACTTCCTAATCTAGCCGATGAGGTGAGTCTATGTAATCTGAAGTGTATTCAGTGTAATTCACGAAATAAGCTGTTGTATTCTCACTGAACGGATGGACTGAAATTGACAGAGACTCAGAGATCTTCCTGCAAGTAAGTGTGGTCGATGTTGCTCGATTGTAAGCAATGTAACTGCATGTTTTCACCATGCGTTTCATACTCCTGAACCACAGCTATTCAGGGTAAAGTCAGCTTTTTCTTTCCGGATATTCAAATTTGTATCTGATATCAAAATAGTGGTTAGACAAGAAATAAACACAGCAAGTTTCACTAATCCACCTATATGCCTTCGCGAGAATCTGTATAAAATGGGGACACGGTAAAAGTATTTCGTATACTATATGTTATTCATGAGCAATTGTTGCCCTTTCCATCTTCAAACTATCTGCAGAGCCAAACCTCAATATTCAGTGCATTATGTTCGTTCAACGTATCCACGCAGTTCTACAACCTATCTTGTATTGCTCAATCACGATTTCCATGGCCATGGCTTCCAACTCGACCAACATGACCAATTTGCTCACAATAAGCGAGTTGGTATTTGTGAAAGTATCACCAACAACATTATCGGAGTGCGTTGACGATTTGCGTAATCAGATCAGGTTTGATATTTTCACGGTTGAAGTCAATATTCGTCAACGACGATGGATTTCATCTTATTTTCAGAGGAGAATTCGGCAGTGTTCTGACTGACGTGGGTTAAACCGGAATACTAACTACTATGCAAACATGCCGATACCAAGACAATTTTGAAAATGAAAGTCATATTTGCGACAAAACACGATATTTTGTGGTATATGAATTCGCTTTCGTTCTTTTTGTATTTTGGTATTTCTATGAGCATCTTTCCCAACGAATCACGTGTTCATGTGTTAAAAGGTTACCGGGTACCATAATTTTAAAATGCAAATTGCTAGTGAAATCAAATTAAATAGAGCTCTGCAAATTTTGTTAGGTTAACAAGGAACTGTTGAGTATCGAAGAGAATGGCGACAAAACTGATGAGGTAATACTTTTCAGTACACATGGGGCGAAATTCGGGAAGATATTGAGGTCTACGACTTCTGAAACAATACGCATTTTACACCATGATAAGCTGCATAGAATCGTATGTATTACACAGTATCCCATAACATGGCTTTGGTCATAAAATACTGTTCAAATGTGAACAGAAATCATTAAAATGGAACAAAGTGCATTGCAAGCATTATGGAGACAAGACTATTGGAACAAGAATAGAATGATCCGCCAGATGTGAAAAAGCCACAATACCAGTAACAGCATTGTGTACTGCACTGAGTCAATCACGTCCAATGTTGGAAGGCTCAGTCAAGATATAAACGGGAAAACTTCAATGGGAAGATTTTTGCACAAATTGGAAGTTTTGAACAACAGTCTGTATTGATATAGTTTACTGAGTGAGATATTTTCCTCTCCTTCTGACAGTACTATTAACCACCACTGAGTTAACCATTGACACATACTGAGCGTGAATAGATTATAAATTCAGCCCAACAGAACCTAATAGTATTTCCAACTACCCATCACCCATCATCAATCACACTTTTTCTCATGCCTCTCAAATCCACTTCAAATCTACTCTGTACTTTAAGCTATTGTTTTTATGACCTTAGGCGGTTGTTTGACTGAATACAAGAGTACTCTGTCTGCTTTGAAAATTGAATTTACCTGACCTCAAAACAACCAAATTGTTCACTTGTGAAATCCGAAGGATAATTCACCGAACAAATGGAGTCTCCGTTGAACTGATGCCTGTCTGAGGCAGACCATGCACACTGAGAATTCATTTTACTTACAAGTGGTTTTCCTTTTTGTTTATGATATACTTACAACAAACGTCTGTCAGGGAAGCATCATCGGATCCTAGTGAATTAAATGCTGTCGTACTAACCCTCCACGTCGACTATAGTAAACCATTGCGTAAACGGTCTCTATCCAGACAACCAAGAGATAGTTAATCGCCCAATTTGATTAGTCATGCGAATCTACAATTGATCAGATTATTCAATTGAGTGGCTATTGCAAACTTTCTGGGATTTATCAATGGTGGAGCGATTGCAACTGAATATTGTTGCTTGGATAAACGTGCATTATCTTTGGATATTGTAACTCGTGATGTATTCAGACCGGTTATTTTATACCACATATTCTATCGTGATTTGATTCAATAATCAACACATTCACAATGGTGGAGTAAGAGAGAGGCGTCGTTTTTCTTTGTAATGTGTTAAACCATACGAAATCGGTAATCTGCAGGATGGCCTTGGATTTACAACTTCAATGAAACTATGACAGATAGCCAAACTCGTCAGTTGCATTCAACTTCATTCGTGTAGAAATAGAATTATCCAAATGTTATCACAATGCCCGTGGTAAGTAATGCATTACTACAGTGAAAGTAGTCTGAGTTTCGATTGGTCACTCTTCACGTCTACATATATACGATTCCAAATCGGCAACCCATGGTCAGACCTAAACAAATAATTTATGTGTTGAAACAAAAGAAGGAGATGATAGAAATATATCAACGTTTCATAACTGTGGACCAAGTCTTGAAATAAAACCGTGATGTTCTGGCGCAGATCCTGAGAATTCCTGCAGTTTTGATGATAAAGTATTGCGTATTGATTTTGTCACGAGTTTCACCTGTTTCTCAGCCCTCCTATCATCTCAGAATTAACAAGCTGTTTTGTTTTCGGAAAGGTTTTTCTTTTTGGAATGAATGATCCTCGTGGCACGATTAGGATTCGAATACGGGCATCCCCACTTTTGCATGTTGCAAGTGCACTCATGCAATTCACTTGGGTGCTATGATCCCGATCGTACCGGACAAAGTAGCGACTGTTAGGAACTGGTTTAATTGTCATGATATGTTCTTCAGGAGGGTGAACATCTACCAAACGGTACTACTTACCAGAAATATAAATCAATGAGAGAACGCTTGTCGTTTCACTGTATTGATGAATGAGTTAGCAAATTATTGGGTATTTGGTTCCATTTTACGCAAACACTCAGGTTGCGACAGCCTTATCCACTTTCCACTATACTGGTTCAGTGAAATTCTATGCGCCCAAAACTAATGTCCGTTTCGGCGATGATAATCTCTCAGACAGTTTTAAGCTTTGACGTGGAGATGGAGAATGAGAATCTCACGCTCCCAAACTGAAAATGAAAAGGCTATACGAGTTGAGCGTAACAGTCAATGTGTTCAACGATGTCAACGTATGTTGTGCGGGTAAGTCGGCGGAGAATGTGATGCAAATTACTGATGAATCAAACATTTCAAGTGGGAAGGAAGTCCAGGCTTCACCTATGCGGTTTCCGATCACATTAACTAGCCACTCACGTAAACCATATAAGCAAGTTTAGGCCCCTTTCAATCTGATATCCTGAATGCGAAATCAACATAATTTTGTTTGCGCTTGTTCGTACGCATGGAAAAACTGTTGATATCGTCGACGTTGTTGCTTCAGTCGATGTTTCAACCGTTGTTCACATTTTTTCCCCAAACTTCATAGAACGTTTCTCATCAGAAAACTCACAGCTGAAGTGAAATGAACAATTTATTGTTGGTGATGACTGAATAAATACAGAATACTATTTTACGTTTACTTTATTGATGCATTTTTCCTCTTCTTTGCTACCATTTCTCTGCCAATTGAAATGGGCACAAGTGATAATCGATGAATAAATGGTCAGCACAATTAGGTTGAATAACGGCTATCTGTGGATTCCTTTGAGGGAAGAACGGTCAAGATGAACTGAATATACCAACAGAAAACGTTTCAGTAAAGATTTGTATTTAGTTTCCGTGCTTTTACACGAGAACTGGGAACTCAGAAAGGCTTTATTCGTCACTTGGTTTGCTGCTCTAGTGTTCTGAATAGTAGTCGCTCGAAAATAATACATAATAATTCGGAAAGAATCGACCCTGTTTCTATAGTATGAAAATCCATTGCTGATCTCCAGCGATGTCGTTCCCCCCCCCCCACCCCGCTCATCACGCGGTTCCAGCTTTTTGTGGTTTCGTTCTGTATATTCCGCAGTGTCCATACATTGCCTATTCACGGTGAATTACTAAGTGATGCGACTTCTGTGATAGGTGCTTGTTGTTGAGTTGGGTCATAATCCCACTATAAAATGCCATCCTGATAATTCAGATCGCGAACTTGTGTAGACATTTTGTTTACGAGGAACAAAATGACCATTTCCATTCACGGAGACATTCTTGTTTATGAGTATCGAGACTGAAATGTGATGTTTATTACAGCATGGTCGTTAAGTAAGACAATACCATTCTTGTCATTGAGTTGTAGGAGATTAGATTTGTATCTAATGATTCATCATGCAGCTTGAACGCTCAACTCACCATTGAAAACCATGGAAGCACTGTACAGCTGTTTCATCCTTGTTGGGAATGATCAGCAGTGCACATCCGCCGAGCCCGCACGGGGACTCGAACCCGGGGTGAACGATTGTGAATCGAACACCTTAACAGACACAAGGCTATCCGGGCTGGCTCTCAACGGTTTGTTGAACATCCACACTACATGATATAGCACCCTTCCGTCACTGGCTTTGAACGGTAACAACCCGCTTCCCACACAGCGATCGACTCCTATGATGGATGACTTCTCTGTACGGGCCTAAGTACAACGAAGGCATTCCGTTATGAACAACCTACAGAGCTTGGTTACTGTTTGCAATTGAGTTGTAGGAGATTAGATTTGTTTATAATATGATTCATCATGCAGCTGATGATTCCCAACAAGGATGAAACAGCTGTACAGTACTTCCATGGTTTTCAATGGTGAGTTGAGCGTTCAAGCTACATGATGAATCATAATAAATACAATTCTCCATTATGGCTTATTTTGGAATGTTGTAAAGTTTGAAGTATACAATGAACCAAACAACAGTGTTAGTCATATTTCAAACATTTGACTCTGAGATAGTTAGCCTTGTATGTATTAAGTGGTTTGTGAATTTGTGATCACCTACTCCGAGACATCTGTTCCCATCACTTATCCAGAAACTATCACGAGTTCGAAGCGATCAAGAAACCAGATACTGTAATTCCAATGCAGTTTACCATTGAGAACAATTGGGATTAAACATATAGGGCACAAGTTTGCATTGGGCATTAGACAACGACTGGAACGGAAATAATGCATGGGGAGAATCGGTTTGTTATTCCTTTCAACGTGGGTTTCCTCACTTCATCCTTGTGGACTTCCTCTTTTCCTACCTAGGAAACTAGACCTACTACACAGCGTAATAGAAAGCTCCCTATTGTTTGCCATGTAATACGGGTGAAGCCACAAAAATGAAGTTATGTAGTGGAGGAAAACAAACAATAGTAATGAAGACTCAACTGCTAGTATGATCAGAAATCGATCCTCCATATTTTTCAGTTTCAGTTTCAGTTTATTCAACCATTAACCTCGCACCTCCGTGCTCTGATTTCGGTTGCTACCTTCCGGCATCGTCCAGTTAAGGGCGAAACGAATGGAAGCATTGTGATAAAAATTCGAAAAGTCGAAGCACCAAGAGAAAATCAAGACAACAAGGGAAGAGTCCGAATGCAACTGCGCCACTGAACGCGACACGTAACCGTATCACTCAGTGTATCCAACTATTTAATAGGCGGATCACGTGGACTCCAACCTGAAAGTCTAACAAGTCCTACTCGGCCAAGTCCACTGGTCAAGGTTTCCATACCTTTTTGCCATGTCACGGACTGACCACTTCGACCTACCTTCATATCACCACCCACCTAAAAGAACAGCTTACGCTGTGGAAAATCTATCCGTAGGCATTCGTAACACACGTCCCTACCACCTTAACCTGTTTAGATTCAGTACTTGATCCAGAGACTGATCTCTGGTTCCCAAAACCTTACACCTTACCTCAGCATTACTGATACGGTGTTCCCACCATACTCAGGCAATGCTACGGAGACATCGGTGCTCGAACACCAACAGCCTTCGTCTATCTTCTGCTCTCAACGACCATGTTTCTGAACCGTATAAAAGAACGCACCTAACCATTGCGGTCTACGCTTTACCATTAACAGACAATCGGTCGTCACCCCGACGCCACAGATGACGAAGATTGGCAGGAGCCAAACGCGCCCTCCGTATACGCGATGACACTTCATACGTTATCTGTCCACCTGGTGAGAAGTAACTTCCCAGGTAACAAAATATATCCGCTTCAGCTAGAGCTTCCCAAGCCAACAAAAGGTTCTGGTGTTAAGCCAAGCTAATGAACAGCGGTAATTATTCAAACGGGAGCCAGAATGCTCAAGCAGCCAGAGGGTCAGTGTTGCTGCGGATAGGTTTGGAAGACAGACTGTGAAACGAGAGTTCATGTACCCCGAATGGGACCTGTTTGGCTGCTCATCCGTTTGGCCTTCACCCGGCTTTCTGTTTTGGTACATTGGTGCTGTCACCATACTCCGTCTGGCAATCAAGCTTTCATGGCCTGTTCTGTTCGTCGTCGGAGATGAGGAGGCATGAACCACAGATTTTGAAAGGAAAGCGGCATGCAACGAAATGAAAGGAGATACATCTCTGTTGGTTGCTCTTGGGATATTGTTGGTTGGGCGCATCAAGGTGGCCTTTAACCTGAAAATGAGGAATAAACAGGCCTTATGCCGGGGTGGGTGATTGAGTTCATGCAGGGCGGCGGTCGTCGGGAAGCCATCGGCCGGTTCAACGCGGCTTTGTACGACTGCTCGCAAAAGACGCGATTGTCCATTATCAGTGACTTTTGCGCTAGATATCGATCAGCCTGCTTGACACAAGTGATATTTTAGAGCATGTCTTACTCGTGATCGTTTCGTCCAAAGTATGCCTGGGAATCCCCAAGAGAAGCGAAGAATGGCAGTTGCGTGCAGTGGGAACGATACACAGAGCCTGTTCATGGTGGTTCGTGCTGCCAAAGAGCAAGTACAATTTTCCCAACTGGAGCCAACGGGATTGGAGTCCAATTTGCAGATGACAGAGGAAATCACGCCATTGAACTAGAACTCAGCAAACAAAGGCAATGCAAGAACGAAGTAATGGTGGGTAGGGGTGTGGTGGGGATAGGAGTTTTGTGTGGGGCAAGGTAGAGCATTTTGCCAAGTTTTGTTTAAAAAAGTGCCTAATATTGTCTTTATTTATCCGCATTCATGTTTAAGGGAGTGCCCATGGTTAAGATCATAACTGGATGCGAACATAAAATCATAGTGATAGATGTGGTGACTGGGATATCTGTGACACTGCGTGTGTGTTTGTGGGTGGGGGGAATTTCGGTGACACCATGATAAATACTAATGCGTGCCTTCGGGTGGGGAACTGTGGGATAAATAGGTAAGGAATAACAGCTGCCGTTTCAGACACGCGATGTTCACGTAATGCATGAAATCGCACTGGCTCAATGCGTAGCTGAGACGATTGTTTGCGGTTTTGGTCAATAGTGCACATGACACGCATATTCGATTGCAATATTGGTCTGACTAGTCTTCCTCAGATCTGAGAAGATCTTAACTGGGCACATTGTACAAGATATATTTGACCACATGTTTTGTATGCGTAATGGGAGCACCAGTAGTGAACCAGTTTCTGAAATGTCCTATTAAAATTTTCTGGAACACAACCCTGTCTGTTCCTCACCATTGCCCAAAATCGCTTCTCAGGTTGTGGGTTTTCCACTACTTCATTCGTTTACACAATATCCGTTTTGTATCACACGAACACACACAGAACGTGGCGAGTAGCTGGGATAAGTTGATGACAGATGTGTGATTATACTTCAGTCTGCTCTCACTTCCGTTATTTGCCCCCAGTTCCATCGAATTGTTCCGCGTAATCAATTTGGGTGCTCAAGCTGCATTCTGCAACTATGGACGAATACGAAACATCGACCCAGTCACCTTCGTTATTGTTCTTCGTCTACCCGCGGTCTAGCATCCAGCATCGTTACCCGTCAACAACCTCTCAATAACTTCAGGAGGCTTTCCAAGACGCCGTCAGCTTATCAATAAAGGTTCGGGTCCAATCCCAGGAGGTTGATTAGGATTGGAGCTAATAATTAGCTCAGAAAAGAGCGAACCTCAAGTCTAGTTCCACGGAATGTAATGCTGATCGGACGGTCTGCGTTTTGCGCGTGAATGGTGGAGTCCAAAGGACAGTCAACCAAGCAAAATTATCAACAGCCGTTGATTCAAACAAATGCTACAGTCAAGGACAACTTTTGAAAATCCAATATCAACACAGCAGTTTTCTTTGATGGAACATTTCTGATTAAGATGTCATCAATACACAAGCATTTCTAGATGAGAGCATTATCTTTGCTCTCTGTGGTGTTTAACATGAAATATGACTACCGTGCACAAAAGTGACAGAAAAGATATTCGTTGATCGATGAGCTGATAATTCTTGATGAGAAATAATGCGTGCAACATTCTGAAGTATTTTATCTCAATAGATAAATAATAACAATCAATTTTAATTGCTGGGCATGGATTAAATTATGGGGAATTGCTGCCATGGTTAGACGAACCACAACTCAGGTTCCTGCGGTGGATTTCACATGATAATTAAATTTGAGCTCATTTATTTGGTCCCGAACCCTTCGTCTAAGCATACTAAAATTCTCGAGAGGCAAGATTTGCCCTTCAAAACCCTGTGCTGTGCCTAAAAGAGCAACTTGTGGTTCATGGAGTGATTACATGTGTTCTCTTAAGAGTCACTGTAAACACTTGCACAGAATGCATGTAAGGCTTGCAGTGTGTTAGTTTTCCATTTCCATCCTTAACCCACCCCTCACATTTTGGATAGCCACAATTGTGCTAACTTCTAGTCAAACGGTAATACCCATTGGCTAAATGTGGCACAGTGTGGGCGGCAGGCATGTCCGCTCATCATGGCAACCAATGGCTGTATAATGACTGGATGAATACCTAATGTCCCGCCGATTTATGTTTGTTTGGTCCTTCCAATAATTTCTCGTAATCCCCTTTCTTTTTCCGAAAGTTGGAGAGAGTGGAAGCAACCATCGGCTTTCGGTCGGTGTTTTCATTCTCCGTCGCGCCCATGTACATCCTCAAAGTGTGGGCCCAATGCATCGGCTGCACTTTGATCGTCAACATATTTCACCCTCATCACCCAAGACCAAAGGTCCCACTTCATTCCTAAGCGAAGCTTTGACTGGACACATCTACACTAACATTTGGGGGTGTTGTTTGAGTTCATTGACCAGTACCAGTACAAAGGCTCTTTTTGCTGTCGCTGGATCACCATGGCTGAGTTTCTAACCTCGTTGTACCGTAGCCAGTCTCTCTCGCGGCCTGCGACCTTGAAGATCTGACTGCTTCTGTCTCTGTTTTTAGCCTGCTCGTCAAAGCGCTGCTGTCCATCAAGCCGGCTTGCCCTTGTTTTAGCACTCCTGAAGTGAGGCAAAACAGTCCTGTACCTCAACCTGGTTTCCATTGATTCTCTGTCATATTTTCTCCACACCGACTTCTCCATCCTCTATCCCCAAAACCAGTTCTGCAGCTCTAGTTCCGTGTTCCTCTCTATCTGGCCTTCCAAGTTTTCTGCGTAACTTTCCCACGGCTTCCGCATGCCTGAAAACGAGGAAACAATTGATGGTGTCATGATCACTTTTGCCCAAAGCAGGCAGCAAATCTCCCCAGACTGTCATTTTCAAGACTTGTGATCACCAGGTCAAGCAATGAAAGCTGCTACCCGGATCTCTGCATTGTTTCTTCTATTTAGCGACTTGAAGATGGCTGAGTTTGAATGTGTCGATTCTCGACGAGGAATTACTATATGCAAACTATTATTTGATGCTTATCACTAGACAGTTTTAAGTTGATCGCTACCATAGGGTCTTTCGTTATTTGTGTGCTTACTGTAAAAGTATGTGGTTACCGCTAATTGAAATACGCATTTTCGACTACTCTGCTTGCGGATGGCTGGAGCTTTAGCTCCCTCAGCTAACGTCGAGTCCGATGTCACTCCTAAAAGCAAACGTGATCGATAATTTTTCAGCACAAACCGTCTTTCGACGGTCGTCATAACTTTTGGCTTGTTGCCCGTTCCTTGGGCCATTACCAAGATTAAGTTAGCATTCAATATCCGGAGTAATAAACCTCTAATACGCTGAGCCAGACTCCTGCTCTGCATCCAGTTGACAAAGTCTTTCTCTGCTCCACTCCATATGCAGCCACTAGTTGCCCAGTGCGGTACTAGCGGGTTAAAGTCTCCCACTAATAAAAGTCCGCTTACTAATGCTTGAGGCTGTTGTAGTGCATCCATTGATTTTGTGTCCCCATCTGAGGTCGAGTTCGGGCTTCTACATACGCAGGCATCATTTGTCTTCCTGGTTCGTAATCTCACGGGGATAACACACACTTGAGTTCTTGCTATGCACAAGCTCACTCGTGATCCCATGTGCACTATTCCTTCTCGGACGAGGAGGGCTAATCCACTACCTACTGTGTAATTTCCTCTGTCTTGTTGACAGACGAGATGGTTGTCTTATACTGTCTGTGGGTAAGGTCGTTTTGAAGCAGCCAGGTCTCTTAGACTAAGACTATCTCAGTATAAAACAGTGCCTTGAGAACTTTTTACCCACACATGGCACATTTTGGTTACGGGTATTTCGGAGCGTGAAGAAAACACATTCTGGTGCTGGTTGACTAGAACAGCGATTTATTCAAAATTGACTGGAAATGTACTACAAGCACATCCAACGTGAACAACGGATTGCGCGCTCATTTTGCTGGGCATGAATTCCCGGAGGCACCGATTTCTGAAAACAGGCCCCAGCCCACGAGTTTAGAGTATTGGTAGATCAACCAGCAGTGAAATTTCGAACGTTGGACCAACTGTTCGTACTACAGTCTGTGCAACTTCATGGCCAAATCCTAAAGTAGTACACAGGTGAGAGGCTGTAACTCAGTATTCATGGATCTTGTCAATATTTCTTATCTTAGTACTACCGATGAGCTGAGCAAAAGTACACTGGATAGTTAGAGAACGGGAAAATAGGTGGGTTCAAAATACAAATCTTGGGCTGCCCAATAACAAAGATGCGCTTGTTTCCATCCGTGGATCTCGCCGTTTTAGAAATTCTAAATTTTTATAACTCGCAGTTCCTGCACCTTCATTTCAAGCAAATTTTTTAATCACACTGACATCATCTTTTCCGATCATGGATATATTCACTTTATCGCAAAAACCGCCCTCCCCATGAGGCGAAGTATTTCTTCCTAAATCCGGTTCTTCTTATTTCACTGCCAACGGATGCACTAAAATGTGAAGTCAAAAGACACTTTGCAGAGAGAGACACACTAAAGGCTACCGACGCACCCTCAGGGATGAGATAATCAGCCTGTGGGGCTTGGTTATCAAATCTCTTCCAGCATTTCGGGTTGCCGATCGCGGGGAGTAGGGGGGGGGTGGGTATTCCAACAGCGAATTCTTGATATCGTCAAAGTTTTGTAGGATACAGAGAAATTCCCAAAACGAGTGATCATTTGGAGTGGCTTCCTCGATTCATATCACTCACGTGACACTTATGCCTAGGTTTTACTCAACTTAAGCTCCCTCACCGATGTACCAGTGGATCCGCTTTGCTGGTAACCAAATGCACCAGTCGGATGCAAGATATCCCGATAAAAATAGGTTCCACGGAGGCCGTCGAAAAGTTATTTCCTCAGCTACAAAACTCAGGGAGGAAACAAAAGAGCTTAATTTATAATCGATCAACAAGTCTTTTAACCTAAATCTCAAATGAGAAGGCTAAAGCACCAACCCCACCGAAAGTCGATTCCAAGCTCAGTGTGCTGCCTGTCGTTCGGGCGACACGATTAAAGGATCAAGGCCAATGTCCACCATTCGATATTGCCGAATTTGCTCCATCTTCCGCCGCGGAAAGTACCCTGAATAGTTGACCTGATGTTACAAAATGCCTGTCGCCCACGTGAAGTACCCCAGACCCCACACTCGTTACTCAGCCCACAAAGAATGGATGAGATTCACCGTTCATTGAGCCTAAACACCAACCTTCAACCTTTCCTGTGGAATACCACAGTGAAAAGATTGAAACACCGGAGAATACAGCTGATGCGGTCGTACAAAACGAGATCATCAAACTGAAAACTCACAGCAGTGAGTCTCACAGTGCTCAAAAATGTAGACCACGGAAAGTAGCCTACGCTTTTGGGAAATCCAGAGATCTTCGTCGTCCGCTTGGTACGCTGCCTCCCAGGTTACTAGACATCAAAACCTGCCAACCTCTCAACAGTTCTCGTTCCCCATAGCCCTCAGAATTTTTAGCCCCTGACCCCCCTTAAGCACAAGGTTATTGTCCTCTCGTTTGAAGACTTCCGAAAAAGTTTCTTTCAAAGTTTCCCTTGGATTCTGTAGGTCACAATAATCGTAATTTGGGCAAAGCGTAGCTGATTCGCACGAATCCCAAAACCAGATCAAGATTGATTCGTAGCTTCCACAGTACCAGTATGATAGTAACAAAATCACAAATATACGAAAACTCTAAATCATGCCGCAAAATAGACTTGAGAGTGTAACCCAAAGGTCCAACGTTTTGGTCCAAGCGCGACAGTCAGAAACGATTCAGTGCAAGTTTTAAATGTCTCGCACAAACTTACAAAAGTGTTTTGTATGGAAGAACTTAGCGAAGTAATGTCAAGTAATCACGCTCACAAATCACGTGCAACTTTCGGAAGGATTATATTGTTTCCCTTACAAACGATACTCAGGGATATCACTTCGGTATGGAGCACTTGGTTACGTATAATAAGTGGCGGACCGTACTACAGCCGAAAGAGTGCTATGGCATCCTCCTCAACAGCTTGTTTTCTACCTAAAATTCGTGAGAAAATTTGGATGGTTTTTTGCTATTTGTCCAAGATTGGACAGGAGTAATTAGGTGATCGTTTAATAAAACGGCTAGTTTGGACAACACTGTTAATTGTGGTTATTCGTCCGTTGACACACGTTTCTGGTCTCTACCCATTGACCTGTCAAGTATGATTGCATCTCCGGCCTGAAGAAGCCATCCTGTATAGCTCTTTGGGTCATAGAGGCGCGCAAGCCATCCCACCACGTCAAGGTGCAGTCTCGTCGTGATGGTCAAAAAGATTAGGAAGCTGTCCGATCAATATAATGGGCTACCGCCACGGCAGACATACATTGTGGATCAACAGCTTATGTGCCTATAGTGGAATGCTACTTCAGCTTATCAGTACAGCCTCATTGAAGGTCAGAAGCGTTGGGGTCCGATTTCGTGCTGTCGATCGGTGTGCTTGATCCGGATCAATCAGATGACAAAAGGTCACAAGGTGTTTCGTGACCGGTGAAGCCGGGTTTCTCGTGGTCGTTTGCTGTCCGGGTGAGGGATAACGCATTCATTGCACTAACCAACTCGATATAAACTCCCCTATTATTTGACTGATACACCGATCCCTTCTCCTTATGTAAGTGTCACCATAGCTACAAATGAACTGACAAATGACGCAGGAAGCCTTCGGGTTGGTGTAACTATTTGAATGGGCTTGAAGGACTAGTCATCTGGTGGTTTGCAAAATCTGTAGTAGGTATCACACTCCCCGATACAATCTGTCAGCTTAATTGGTCAGGCAGAGGAAAGAGTGTTTCGTCGGTTGTTTCAGACAGTGAGTGCATTTCAAGTCTGCTGAATCCTTTATCCGCATGTTTGTTTCGAAGTGACGTACTATTCCGGCAGTTGATCAATAGTTTGATTGAATGATACCCATAGTCCACACTCAGGTTTACTACGTAAACGGGATTGGATTTGCCGAATCAGGATTGCTGACCATAGTTCACAAAACTATGACTGATCCCATGAAAAATTGATTATTTAGTTTTACAATATACTTGTATGAACGTACCAATCCTGCCGGCCACTTTTATCTTCACCTCCCTCCATAATCCAAATTGTGAGTAGAGTCAACTGGTGGACACCGATTATTTCATAGGGAAATCCTGATGCAGTTGGTCAGATAACAAGTAAGTTCAGTGCAACTTAGGCGGGTGAGCTGTGTGATGCATATGCAAAAAGGTTCGAAGCCGTCCGGCTTGGCCTCGCAGCTCACGTTGAACATTATTCACTTGTATGCACTGTAAATTGTCTGAAACAAGACCACTCATCCTGACTGTGCGTT
Source organism: Fasciola hepatica (assembly GCA_948099385.1). NCBI lineage: Eukaryota > Metazoa > Platyhelminthes > Trematoda > Plagiorchiida > Fasciolidae > Fasciola > Fasciola hepatica. The sequence continues at coordinate 12,224,261 of CANUEZ040000031.1, read as the reverse complement.
AGCTGTCTGCATTTTTCCGATCTACGTAACGCATAAAGCCCTAAGCAATTACTGTCCACAGTACGCGTACCTATAAAATTTATGTCATCTTTCACATATCTGATTAATCGGTCCATTATCATCCCCGTATGAGATATTATTAGAACAAGGATGTGAAATTTCAGAAACTCAGCAATGCTTTACAGTTTCTGTTACCGAGACGATTACCACCAATGGTAGTTTCAGCACCACAGAAAAGAATATAACTGCTTTGGTCTGTAACCTCTATGTGATAATTTGCTTTCATACTGATAAGATTGGTTTTAACTTATCCAACTCGTTACCCTGACCTATTTCCCATTATACGATTGCTCAGTTCATGGCAGAATACGGGTAGTTAGGTCATAAATTGTTTTGACATCATCTGAATTCAACAAGACGTTGATTTCGATGGGATTCTAACCCACACACTGATGCCACCCAAGCTTCAGTGCTGCGCGGATTCCACCAGGTGAACTACCGGGTGATGCCAAAAGACTTAGATATTTTCACTTTGAAATAAAACAGAGTACAACCGCCTAAATTACCCCAACACACCGAGGTTGATGCAACGTGGATGAAGTTATCCCATTTTCTTTACAAGAAAAGTATCTAGTTTACAATAGTCGCCTTGTAGCTTAGCTGATAAAGAGCATGTGGTACGAAACCAAGGTGTCACCTATGCTTGCTTCGTTTGCTTAAGAAGACGATGAATGGCAACGGAAATTTCAATTCATACCTTCGAAATTGCTACTGTTAACTGCCGAATCATCGCCTATACCTGTTGACTTAAATTGATCGCTCCGTTGTTGGTATATCAATCACTATGAACTCATTTACTGTGGATAGGCTAGTTATGTCTGTCAATTTGGAAGTTCCTTGTATAGACTGCCCGAGTCTGATAGGAATTTGCGTAGTATTTGCTCAGTGGTATGTCATCCATTAGTATGAAGATACAATTTAATGTCATATATTTGCTTTGCTTTTCTAAATGTGAAACCACTTCAGAAAATCTGATTCAGTTGTGTCAGCTGCTCGCGGTTTATGGATTACGGTCGTGATCTGATTGATACTTCTCAGTAACAACTCAAATGAAGTATCAAAGGAATCACCCAAAATGATAAAGTTGAGAGAGATATACAAATAATGACACCAAATTTATGACTATTTTGTGTGAATACAAGAGTCTTATTGATCATGAGGCGTGGTCATGTTTTCCTGCCTATGATCACTGGTTCCATAGGTTTCTTGGAACATTCATGGAAGCCCGATACGCACTAAAAGGCCAAGTGCCCTTGTCTGACTTCCAATGTATTTCCTCTTTCATAAGGACTGAAAACTCAATAGCGTTTACCCTATGAATCGCGACGTAATAACTGATAAGTGACATACGTCTAGTCAGAAAAGTCCACTCGACCAAACCGACTAAGAATTAATCATGTTTATCGCATTTTGTTTAGCAATTGTCAGACTGGGAAGAAACGAATATCCACATTTCGTGAATAATTGTCAGCTTTCTTCCATTAGTTTCCCAATTGATATGATAAAAGAAACACAGTCCAGTCTGCTATGTATATCGGAATGCAAATTGACTGTGCTCCTTTTGTGCACGGTCATTGGCGCTTGGGTCAACCGCGGACATAATTCGTTTTACCCGGTGTTTGAGGATGTCTCCAGTAGTCACGGTTTGGTATCAAGTCAATTGATTTTGAGTAATATTTGACCTGGTGGTGAATTCCGTTTCACTTAATTTCGAAAAGCTGGAATGAATAGGGATGAACTCGTGGTGAAGTCAGATAGTTTTATAGCACTGAGAAGTAGCTGAGATTTACAACTGACAACATAATTCTGTTTTTTCTTATTTTTACCTGGAAAATACCGGATATAGAAATGCATCATATACCTTTAATAATAGGACACCCAAAAAGCACTGTCACACTTGGCAGTGATTGGTATTCGTTGCTGTACACGGGACATTATCTCTGTTAGATCAGTCAAAAGTAGAACAGCTTCGACGGTGGACTGATTGGGGCTCGAGACCTGTTGATCTAGGTGAGGCAGTTGATTCGCACATTGTTTTCTCATCTCATAATCTAACAAAATACAGTCCCCACTACAATAACTATCTACAGCATCAGTACCTGTTCATGGAATCGTAGCTGCGTCAAGGTATAATAATCCCGTGGGACAATGTCATTCAAAACACAAAGGGAATAGTCGAATTCCCATTGTGTCAAACCAGCAATCAAGGTGTCCTTTGTGGTGCCAATACTATCACCGGGCATCCCCAAAAATTCCTCAAATTCCTCCAGTTTGATGATATTCTTAAAGATTCCTACAAGTCCTCGAATACCTCGAGAAATCTCCCATCATTATTTCTGGAGTGTTTTCCTTGCAATTCAAAATTCTGGTCGCTCATATATACTGCTTCACTTTTGATTATGCAGCACGTGGAAAGAATCAACCACACTTCGCTAACGTGAAAATCTGTTGCTCATCTCCGGTGATGCCATTCTTTCCTCCTCGATCACGGTTTTGTTGTTTCGCTCTGTACTTTCCACAGTGTCCAACTGTTAATTCTTTACCGTGGGTTCTTAAGTAGTGCGACCTCTCTAATATGTGTTTGCTGCTTGTTTGAGTCTCCATGATACCGTTTGCTGTCATCCTGACCATTCGGATTGCGATCCAATGCAGACACTGAGTTTACAACGAAGAACAAGACCACCTTTCTTCCAGGGATAGATTAATTTTATCCAGTGGTAGGATTGCAACATGATACTTAGTGCAGTATGGTCGATGAACATATAACAGTACCACTCTTCAGTCCGAGTTATTTCGGGACGTTTTGAAATTTGAAGTAAACAATCAATTAGAAAACAGTGTCAGTCGAGTTTCAAACATTTCACTTTACGATAGTTTCCATTTTGGATTGAAGTTTCTCGTGAATTGTCGCCCACACATCATGAGGTATCTGTTCCCATCACTTTGTTCCCGGACATATAACGTGATCAATGTGACCAAAAACTAGATACCGTGATTCAAATGCAATTTACCGCTGAGATCTACTTGGATAGAGTTTTGCCCAATGCGTCAAGTTTATTTTTTGCACCATTGCGAAGAATTGATGCGAATTGAATGACTTAGATATCAAATGGATGGGTCACTATTCGTATAAGGCATTAGGCAACAATTGAAAGGAATCCATCTGTAGACGGAATGATTTATATTATTCTTTCTAATAATGGTTGTCACTGAGCTACCGATAACGGTCTCCTCACTTTAAACCTTGCGGATTTCGTTATTTCCGACATATGAAACCACACCGAATACACAATATCTTAGAAAGCATAGTATTTTATACATTACTGCTTGTCGTATAATACAGATAAAATCAGAAAAATAAAGTTTTATTGAGAAGCCGGAAGAAACAGAACAAAGTACAAGATGAAGACTGAATCGGTAGGATGAAAAGAAATTGATTTATGACGTGTAAATAAAACATTCCGGAAAATCAGTAAGAGCCACATGTTTAGTAGCAGGTTCACCAGATCGAATTTGGAATGGTTTTGTTGGGATTTAAGTGGAGAAACTTAGCTACAGAGTCAATATATTCGTTCTCGCGCACCTACCCTCGGAGAATTATGTCCTCTTGACTTCGCACGCATCCTCGAAATGATTGAAGCTTCGGAGTGGATGACGTCCACATGTTTGCAACACCAATGATCATGTGAGGGGAATAGGTATTTATCTTTCCCAATGAAGCTGCACAGTATCAACACTGAGTTATTCATTGACTCATTTGTCAAAGGTTAGTTGCAAATTCATACCAACCAATTGTCAAATGTTTCACGTCCACAGTTTCTTTTCAACCTACAATTCTTTATTCAAATCCACTGCGCTTCATTCAATTTTTATCTCTAACCAACAATGCTTTACTTTCGGCAGAAAAGTTTACCAGTGGTTCCTATGTGCCCAATTGGTTGTTTGGTTAAACTGATACCAGCTGTTTGCAAAATTATTTTTTTTTCTCTTGTGAAAATTGATGCTGTTTTACCTCGAAATGGCCTATTTGTTTGTTTATGATATAAGACCGGAAAATACATGAACAAACTTGTGAAATAAGTTCTCAATGAAACCAAATACCACAACTGAGTTATTGATCGGCACACAGTTGTAGCGGCGAATGCTGGAACCACAGAAAGTGGAGAATATCGAACCGGTCGAGCCATCCAGTCGAGAACCGCAGACCAAAGAATAGACTGTGAATATGTCGGAATCCTCTCACAACAGAGAAAAGAGGCATTCGCAGCCATAATGATAGCCCACGGGAGGGGTTACCCATCAAGCTGTCAGGTGGAGCAATCGGACCAGTCAAACGGAAACAATGCTCAAAATAATCAAGCTTACGGGCATTGTCAACTATTCAAAACGAAGCCGGAATGCTCGGGCAGCCACAGAATCAGTGTTGCTGCAACCTGGTTTGGAAAACGGACCATGCGCACTAGTGTACATGTTCCACGGGTTGAACCTGTTTGGCCGCCCAAATGCGGGTGCCGTCACCTGTCTTGCCACCTTTGTTACGTTGGTGCCGTGACCAGATTCACACCGGCAGTGAAGCTACCTTGACCATGTTCGTGGACGGAGATGCGGGGGTGTGAATCACGGACTTTGCAAGGATAGTGATATGCAACGGAGTGAAAGGAGACGCACTTTTGTTGGTTACACTTGGATAATTGCTGGCTGGGCCTGTCAAGGCGGCGTATAGCTTGAAAATGGGAGAAAAACAGGCCCTTCGTATTTCGAGCTGAATGCTAGGCTGGCGATTGGGATCACACAAGAAGGCGATCGACAGAAAGCTATGGGCCGGTTCAACACGCCTTCGTATAAGAGATCCCGAGACTCGATTGTCCATTATTAGTGCCTTATGCGCCAGCTATCGATCAGTCTTCCTGGGGCAAGTAACGTAATTAGAGTACGCTCTATTCGTGATCGTTACGTTCAATTTACGCCGGCGAATGCCCACGAAAAGTGGAGAATTGCAATTGCGTGCAGTGTGAACCGTACGGAGAGACTGGTTGTGACTGTCCGTGATGCCCAAAAGCGAGTAACAATTTCCCGACTGGAGCTTTTGGAACTGGAGTCCAAGTTGCAGAATATAACTGAAAAATTAGGCAATATGAAGCCGAACTCAGTAAATAAACAACACAAGAACAAGCATTGATGCATGGGGGATTGGGGAGGCGTTTTATGTGTGGCGAGATAGAACGTTTTACCGATGTAGTCCTAAAAACGTGCTACATCCTGTTTTTCTTTATCCATATTCAAGACGAGAGGGTTGCCCATTGTTGATATCATAATTATCAGTAGACATGGCGACTGGGTTATCTGTGACACTTCGTGCGGGGGGGGGGGGTCGGTTAAACCATGCGAAATACAAATGCGCACTGTCGGGTGGGTGACTGTGCGAGAAATCCGGATGCAGCAACCAGCAATTCAGACCAGCGATGTCCACGTAATGCATGAAATCGCACTGGCTCAATGCGTAGCTGAGACGATTGTTTGCGGTTTTTGTCAATAGTGCACATGACACGCATATTCGATTGCAATATTGGTCTGACTAGTCTTCCTCAGATCTGAGAAGATCTTAACTGGGCACATTGTACAAGATATATCTGACCACATGTTTTGTATGCGTAATAGGAGCACCAGTAGTGAACCAGTTTCTGAAATGTCCTATTAAAATCTTCTGGAACACAACCCTGTCTGTTCCTCACCATTGCCCAATCAATCTGCTCTCACTTCCGTTATTTGCCCCAGTTCTATCGAATTATTCCGCGTAATTAATTTTGATGGGCAAACTGTAGTCTGCAACTGTGGACGAATACGAAACAATCAATACACAAGCTTTTCTAGATGAGAGCATTATCTTTATTCTCTGTGATATTCAACATGGAATATGACTATATCACCGTGACACCATATACGGGATTGACAGTAAAAGAGAAACGTCTATTGGTGAGCTGATAATTCTTGATGAGAAATTACGCGTGCAACGTTTTAAAATATTTGATGTCAATAGCCTAATGAAATAACAATCGATTTCAACCGCTGAGCATGGATTAAATTATGGGGAATTGCTGCTATGGCAAGACAGATCACAAAATAAGTTGCTGCGGTGGATTTCACGTGCCAAATAAATTTAGTCCCATACACGTGGTGATCGTTTATTCTAAAGGTCCAAATCCCTTCGGCATATCCACTTAGCCCAGCTCGTAAAGTTTAACTGGGACTAAAATGTGGGTAACATCCATACATCTATTAGAACCTCATCAAGGTCGAATGTTGTTAAATCTGTCAGATCGGCCAAACTCCTCTTCCTTACCGAATATGCCTGTGATGGACACCATAAGCACTCAGAGAACTGTGACCGGTGGTGGTCACACGGTTACCATTGTGAATATGGAAAAATAACGACGTGGAATCGACTCCCGCCGCCACGAGTCACTTTACCATTTGGCAGCCACCAATTGACAGCTGCACACTTCCTGAATTGTTGTACCTTGTTGTGACAGATATATAAGATGCCATAGGCCATCGGAAACTCCAGATGATTTAGCTGCGAATATCCCGAAACCCCGAGTGTAAACTTGTATCTCTGTCGGTGGAGCAACCGCCGTATTAATACGCAGGTGCAGCAATATTTTGTCCATTCAAAAATGCATTTTATCGATTGGAGAACAAAATCGATGCAAATTTCTTAGTTGTTTTCTTTCCGTTAACCTTCGTTCCGTATTTCTCCTAACAAGTGCGAGAATTTCACCAGTTTTCCTATCCTTGCTTTTTGAACCTTCACCAGTTTACAACTGTGAACGGATTGTATATTCGAAATACTGTTCATTCAGCTTCTTGTTAGCAGTTGGATGCTTCCATCTACAATCTGGTAGTTTATCACCCACGTCTCTCGGTCCTACCGCATTCCCCAGTCAAATAGCGGTAACCATGGAATTAGCCGTGCTGTCCGTGGAACATCAAATTACAATACTTTCTATGGATATTTCTGTCAGTTTTCGTAACTGTACTAATTTGATGGCTACCAGTGTTGTCGTCAGCATACACCGTTATGAAACGTTTGTGTTTAACATTTAGTAAATATTTTGCGAATTATGACACTAAAGCTCACATTACTTTCAACCGGATTATCGAGGAAAACGTGAGGGAAAATTATGGAAATATCGTGCTAACTGACAAGTTGGTCTCCAGAAATGTAATACTGGATCAACTCAGACTCCCCTGATCTTCACGAAGAATGTTCCTCAAATGGATAACATTTGAAGAGATGACAGCAATCATACAAAAGAAAGAGTAATAAAATGCAAACATTGCTATGGTACAAGAGTCTTGGTTGCAAAATTTTGGGCCCGATGGAATTATTCGATTGAGTGATTTCCATTCGTATCGGTCGTATCCTCCCTCTCATGTCCATAATCGTGGAGGAGATGTCATTAACTATTTTATCTGAAACGGGAACATAACCATGCCTATCCGTGTCATCTATTTGTCGGCACCTGTTTATTCGTATCTAAGTGCTGTTGTACTCAGTTCAATTATTAACTAGTTCACTGTGGTGGATACACTTTGCTTATGCACAAACAGCATGATATGTTGGCAAAATCTTGGAATTTCTCGGAGTGAAGTAGCTGCAGCCTAAGCGGTAATAAAGCACCGGTAGCTTTAGAACTTGGATTCGAATTTGGGTAAGGTTAAAGATGAGAAAAGTTTGGAGCAATTCAGAATTGGTGAGCTCCACGAAACTACATCGCAAAATCAACTTTTGTTTTTTATCCTCGATGTTGTCGTAATAGCACAATATTCCCTGACAAGGGTGGAGGCCAATTGGAGCTTGGGGAAGCTGCTCGGCGAAAGCACCGACGACAAGATTTGGACCCCAAGACAGAAGGGTCGAATGTCCCCCCGGGGATGACCGTTTGATTAACAACCATGGATCGATTCCCAATTTGTCAAACCTGCCGAATCGCATTTCAGAATAAAGCTTACTCGTGTTCTCAACCGGAAAACACTAATTCATTCATATGAAAATCCTGCTCTGTGCATTCAATAAAACAATAATTCACGGTGACGGACCTCATGTGCTAATAATTTTTGGCCAGGTAAATTGCATAATCCATTTGGGAGACTTCTCAAATCCCGTGCTTTCAACTAGGCTAACGCATTTACCTTACCTCCGATGTCCGCCGACCGTGAGGCAATTACCGCGGACATTTACCTATTGTGTGAATACTTTCACAATCGCAAACATTCTGCGTAATTTCACGAACAATCGTTTCACCAAAATTATTTGAATTACAGAGCACTATTCTGTTTTCTTTCCTGATATCTATTTATGGCCATTCATGCTATCTTACCACAAATTTGTTATATTATGCTAATGGCGCGATCATTCCTGTCGATATTTCCGTTCAGCAATAAACAGTATGAAAGCTCAATCACCAGTCTTATAGTCTCGTTCTAAAAATGAATTCATTCCAGTAACTTGACGTTGTATTTCCCTTCATAATATTACTAGGCCCAAGAATCTACTTGGTTCCAGTGCGCTCTCTAATCATACCTAATTGATGAACGTGTAGTATGATTATCAGTCGCTAAATGACTGTCAGCTGCCATCGCACTGTATACTTCTGGCTATGACTGATAACACATTCTACTCCAAGTCTCCTCATTATGCCTTATGAATTTTCATTATCTTTGTTACCTATTTACTTGTGTCATTACTTCGATTCGTTGCCTGACACTCCATGAGTGTACAATGCACATTTCATACGTGTCTTCATGTATGTTAAACATCTTTCCACATGTATTGAGATCACCGGCTGTCCAAATAACATGATGCTCGTGCAAAGCTTTATTCAAAGAAAATCGACTGCTTGGTCACACACCCCTTACCCACACCTTCCTCAATGTAATCATCACTCCCACATACAGTAACCTATCTAGTCGGGTTCGACGAAAGCCCACAAACGCAAAGAAAGTATCACCAACGCAGTGAGACACAGGTTCCCCTGACCGTTTCCTATTCTCACGTTTATAATTCGCATGGCTCACATTTTTGAGAGTGTGAAAGTGCTACTGAGAGTTCAATCTCCAATACTTGGAGCGTTTATCATTCGAAAGTAGTCAACTGGTATGATTAACCCTAGAGTTTGTATGTTACCGCTAATGGATGATCAAAAGGAAGTGTTGTCTCCTGAATTAATATTTTCTAGCAATCAAAAGCTAAAGGCATGGGTAAGCAATGGAAATTGCTTCATAATAGGAATTAAAACGAGCACAACAATCTATTTGAAATTCGTAGTCTACCTGCTTGTAAATCCCTAAAGATCATCACGGATTAAACAGGACAAGTGTAGACAACTAAACATGAAACAAAGATATGCCACATTTGCCAGCGACTGACTAAATGCACGGCGTCTGAAGTAGCTGCAGTTGAAGCTTTCAATATTTCAGTGGTTGTCGTTGTTTCTACTGCTGCCGTTGTTATTGTTGCTGCTGTGGTGACTTCTCCTGGAGCTGCAGTGGTTGGTGGTGCTGTGGTGGGTTCTCCTGGAGCTGCAGTTGTCGGTGGTGTAGTCACTTCAACGTATTCCACGTAAGGTAACTCATTAAAAGCGTTCATTCTGAAAAGTATTGCATCATACATAGTTTCACTAGTCTAGTCAGAGAAATTGCAGTAGACATATCTATTCTATAAATCTGTAAATCCAAGCCAAAACTCATTATAAATTTCCTTGGACATCAATATATCAACGAATTCAGAGGATTCAATTTTTAATCGCGATTTACAATCATTTGGTCGAACACCGTTCTATGTTCCATCTTGTTCAAAGATGATCATTGTCATGAATTAGCTACGTTGTAATCGAGCCTATTCTTCTGAAAACACACCATTATATAATGCATAAGGAATAGAATAATAATATTATTTTACACTTTCCGCAATATTATCAGTGATTGTTTTTTGGTAAGCTTGGTCTGAACGGAATGCTTGGTTGAAATTAAATTGCGTACAACGAACCCGATAATTTTCATGTGAAGATGACAACCAATTAGCTGAACATATGTGTCAGAAAATATAAATTTTACGAAAGTACCTACCCTGGCCCATAGTTGCACACATTGACTGTGGGATTGATGCCACCCCTCGCACAGCCAATATGCGTCGTCTTGGCCCAGACAATCTCCAGTGTACAGAAGAAACAGAGAGAGTGATCAAGGTAAGTGGTTCAAGTAGAAACGAAATGACAGTGATGGTGCTTATTCTATGATACCACTAGTGTTTTTCATCTATTTTGATCATTACTTGTTCTTTATCAAACACAAATTCGTTTATCATCCCCAATCCTTTGGAATAAATGGGCCCAAACTGACTAAAAGTTCAACCACCGAATTATTACTTTGAAACATATATGGCACAGTTATTTCGTCACTCGAAATTCACCTTCAACTAGATAAGACTAACAGTTTTGTATCGCACGTCTGTCTGGTCAATTCAGTTGGTACGTTTCATCAATATATTTCACAAACGGATTTGGTAATCGTGTTGGACGCAAGCCTTCTACATGCTTACTGGATGACGGAAAGTTCAGCTGAACTTTTTCCGGCAACTACTGGTATTCGTTATTGCAAGTTGTGATACCCTGTGATACATAAAAATCGTTGTTCAGCATTTGATGCGTAGATAACATACGAACTTGTCTTCTTTCCGATCGATTTTAGGTTACATTCTGCTCAATCAGTCTGGTCAGGATGTACAAGTCAACAACAAAACAACCTTTATTTACCGTGGGTAGAATAAAAATGCACTACGCTTTACAAAGCTTTTTTGTACTCTCGAATGATATCATTTAGTGGTTATATGACGTCATTATGCATCCGTAACGCGGCTCAACTTATTAACAGATGGAGTTGGTTTTTCTAGAAGAATGAAATTATGCTGACAACCGCGTGGACTTTAAATTAGCTCTGGCTTAATCGAGGGCTAAAATCTCCCGATTGTTATGCTGTTCAAGGAACAATCACGACTACAAAGAATTTGCTGACGAATCATGGTTCACTTACCTTTCCTATATTTCCTCCCAATTTCGATCCTGAGCAAACGCCTGGATCATGACGAATAAGCTGAACAGGGAGACGACGATCTTCTGTGCCAGTCGCACACTCTTCATGTTCCAACTTATTCACCACACCCTTCCGAAGCTCGCATTCATGCAATTTGATGCGGAATCGAGTCTATGGTTATCTTCAAATAGTATTACTGGTAAATTATCACACCCCGGCTCGCTATGGATAACTATCCGACCACACCCGGTTTGATTCTGATCAAAACAGTTCAAATAGTTTCTTTCCTGTTCTTTGTGTGTAACTTCTGCGAGTGTGCATGAGGGCCGCCCGAAAGAAGACCCCTTGAGAGACCAACCATATAAACCATGGACCGTACAGTTTTGCTACACCAGTAGACTGGACAAGGATGAGTTTATTGCAGCTCAACAGTTTTCCAAATTATTTAAAAACAGGATCATCTAGCAAAACACACCCAACTGTTCAATCTTCAGTCGTTTGATAATTCCTTCTTTATTACAATTGCATGATCAGCCTTTCTGACTGACTTCCCCCAACTTCTTCTTTTAATCAACTTATATTTTCTTATCAGTTTATAAAGCTGACTTGATTTTTCAACGAATTCGAAGATATATGAGGCAGTTGAAACCAACCTGCAACGATGAAATGTACGTATTTTTTCCAGTCTTTGTGAATCTAACAGAATCATTTCACCAGTTTAAGAAAAGGTACAACGGCAGGAGAACAAAGCTTTGCAGAACAATTACCTGGAGGTATGCGTGACATTGACCAAACGATGAGCACGTGTTTGACGTATAATTGTAGTTGTCGTATCCACGGATCCAATATCTGAAAATTCTTAAAAACGGAAATGGTGCACCCATATTTAGATGCTGAGTGTGCTTAGAAACGTGGAAAGAAAATGTAAATTATGTAAATGATCTCACATTTGTCAGGATAATCGGAACAAAGAGAATTATTGGGACTCACACTGCCAAGTCTGCAGCACGGCCGATATTTTGTCCAACCAGTGGGAACGTCGTTGTTTTTCTTTCATCATTGGTGTCATACTCCCTCTTTCCAGAACTTGCCCAAGTCTCAGCATTAGTTGCAAGATCTTGGTCATATATCTACATTCGTTAGGAGAGATAACAACAAAGCACGGAATAAACGTCCTTTCGGATAGATTCATATAGATTCTCTTATACATAGCGGATCTGTCGAGTAGAATGAAGTAGAATAGAATAGAATAGAATAGAATAGAATAGAATAGAATAGAATAGAATAGAATAGAATAGAATAGAATAGAATAGAATAGAATAGAATAGAATGTGACAGCCATAATAATTACGGAACGTATTACTGGTAAACATCAAGCACGGCTATGTTCTTAGACCTAGTTTCTTACTGAGTTCAACAAACGATCGAGGTTTCGTCGATCAATAAGGCGGAAAAATGATTCTAAAACGCTGGACTTCGCCCATATAATCTGAAACAAATTCTGAAATATTGTCAATGTTCAACAACATTAGATCGTTTAGTCACGTTGTCATGTTAACGTAAGTGGAGATATCTTCCTCTTCTGACCTTTCAGACTGAGTCGCTTGATGTTATAAACTGACAACACACAATCTGTGAGAATCCAAAAGGTCACGCTTGTCGCTGCGTTTAACAGTTGAGGATTGGTTCTTACACGTGAACTCTCCACTTTTACGATGTTACGTAAAACAAATTGCATCAAAGATTACGCAAAATAGAAAGCGGTTGGTCGCTATCGTTCTCTGTGAACAAAAGGTGGAATGATATGATTACAGAAATTTTTGAAAGTCATAAATGAAAGTTCCAATTATTTGGGCTCGTTATATTAGCTAACCTAAGCAAATGAATTGCACAGATTATTCAATGGAATGCACTGCTCACATAATCGACTTACTTCCCTCATTCTGATAAACTTATGGCACAGGGTTGGTGTACGATGTTTAGTGAAATTGAAAGATTAACAACGATTTATGATTTAAACATAACGGACAACTAATTCAGTTTCTCTGAGCGGGCAGTTCGACATCGGATGCCAATTATGAATTAAGTACAAATAGGATTCTTTCAGAAAGTGAAGATTGGTGGTTTTGTGCAATTCATAGATAGGGTTATTATTCATATAATCCTGGAATAAATGTTATCCTGATGACTACTGTTTTTTGTGTGATTCAACAGGTAAAGTGTATGAAACAAAGACGCCGTTGTCTCGATATTATATGGTGAATCTGTTGAGTTTGGAAAGTGGTCCTACGTAAATGACTATTTTATATCCAATTACAAATCTGAATGAAAAAAAATGTTGTGAACATCAACGAAAATGCATGATGAGTCAAAGCGCGTATATTAGGTTGGAATAGTTTCATCAGGTGATCAATCATACAACGTACGACCAAGTCACATCATCGAAGAACATTACCGATTTGAGAGGAGTATGACTTACTAAATCTGGCAGAACAGCGGCCCTCGGTTGTCCGCCTACAGTGCCTAGACGCAATGCTCTTCTGTAATCGTTATGCAGATCAATTAGTTGGGTATTGACTTCATCAGGAGTCGCTGATGCTGCGCTGACAACAGTTTCCTTTAAATACATTACATATAGAAAGCATATCGCATATGAAAGAGATGATTTCGGGAATAGCATAATGTGGCGCAAACAGTTACCAAATCGTTTGAGACCTCCTGGCAAGCAGTATTTTATATGTTTGTTCGGCGATTTTACAACCAAACAAATAAATGCTTTTGAGGTCAATGGGTACCAATATGCATAGTCTACAGAAAACTTTCGTGATCCATTCCTGAAATGAAAGTAACCAAGCAACCAGTTAGGGTCATCAGAACGGCCGTTGATCTTACAAAGTAGTTTTAATGCTGATGGATGATTGGTGGGTGGTGGTTCTGGAGAAATAATTACTGCAAATCAAAGAAACCGTGGACGAGACGAATTCGCAAATCTGTTGATCAGAGGTCACAAATCAGTCTACCCTCAAACCGCCTCAATGACTGACTCAGTGGGAGGGGAAGTATGAAATTCCATAAAATGTGTCAGTCAGAGCTGCTGCTTCGTTGTTCTGTATGAAACCGAATCATTATTAATTTACTGTACTGGGCTACGTCAATTTTTTGGGCACGTGTTTGTGTCCGGTCTAGAAAGATTGCCTGCCGGGAGGTAGTTGAACGAATAACAGGCGAGTTATTTCGTAGATTTTTCCACGTAAAACCAGACCGATTCACTTCACATTTGTCGTGATGGATTCGGCGCAACACACCGTGTTATTATTATTTTAGGAGGCTTATGTTTTCTACCTGACGGACCAATTCATTATTTCCTCATTGGGTGCGATTTCATCCGGTATTTTGCCCTGCTTCTCGGATTTCTTTCTATTTACACTTTATTATCCTCGTTTCAGCCTTGCTGTTTTGTGTCAACCATAAAATAACATACTTTCTACTGTGCTATCCAAAAAGCACTATTTCGAAGGAAGCAACACTTAAACTGCAAGGGCTACAAAATATAATTTCTCATTTCGTTTTTGGAAATGGCACTTGAATGTACTGATGAATCAGCACACAAATGTGGCATGTTATAGGTATTAAATATCTAACGGAACACATAGGCACACATTTATTGATTCACAGGCGGTGTGATTGGTGGACTCACACTTTTCAGATACTGTCAAGTGATATGGAAGTGGATCCTGAGTACTGCGATTATCATTATCCAGGGTTGAACTAAGTTGAGTTATACGCACACGGTGCATTTCTTTGTGCGCGGAAATTCATGGAAGCTGATTCGAGTGTATAATGAACAAATGAACACTGATTCGTCCAGGTGGATTTTCTCATATTGTATATGAATAGGACGAAATTATCAAAGGTCTCTAGTCGGATGATCACATTGGTCACGCGAACCTCTCGGGTAAACAGTGAGGGGGAAAATGTACCTGTGTGCGTGAGCACAAATGCATACACCGTGGTTAACCCTATACAGAACTAATTCAGGGGCAAATCTTTGAGAATTTATTGATGCTGTTGTCCTAGCATCCTTGTTTTAGCTCGTGAAATATATGTCGCCAAACTTGCAAAATATTTCTAGCAAGCTAAATGAACAATCTGTGTTGTTTTCACCACATCAAAACATGAAATTAAAATAAGAATTCGAGAGAAGCGAGCCTCCAGAATACACTACTCTTGAACTGGAATTCATATCAGAGTGCACGGGGATTAAATAAGCAACGTAATGGTGAGGAGGAGGGTGGGTGGGTGACTTGAAGCATGAGAATGTCCCCTGAACGGTGCGCTATTTTAAAAAGTCACTTTTCCATTTGTAAAAGTCCGTAATCTAGAAGTACATTACACATATCAGGAGGACATAAGACTGCTTTACGGGGACCTTCAAAAACTGCTCACTGGAGGAACAGCAAACCTGAAGATGCCACCATCAATAACCAATATCAAGACACGTTCAAAACTACTGAGTGAACCAAGAGAATATATTCAAATCGTGCAATCAATGAGGCTGTCGAAAAAGCACCGGAGGAGAAAAACGGGTGTTATTTTTGCGGTACGTGTTGGATTCTGTCAACTACTGCATGGTCAGAAGAGTAGTGTGACTACCGTTAGCGGAGTGGAACAACAAACGAAGCGATGAAGTCGTTTCAACCGAAGGCTGTGCCATGGGAGAAATACAGACAAACATGAGGGACAGTAAATAACCACTCGTAAATCATTATCAGATGACATTGTTCGAGCAAATTAGTCTTATCGTTCATTGTTCATACAACTAAGATTATGCAAACTTGTGTGTGCTATTTTTCAATCGCGTTCACTGGGTTGCTATTTTGGTGACTTAACCAGAATGATTTACCCGTCATCGCCCCCTTTAGAAAACAGTGATCTTATGATCTTCCTGGAAAAAATTCAGGAAATGACTGGATATTTGAAGATTTGGTTGGACCGTGTGGATTTGTTGGCCTTTCCTAATCTGCATGAGGGCAGATGGGGCACGTCTGACTTGGGAATTTCCAATCAAACCTCTCAATGATGCCCCGATCGCCGGATTCAGTACTATGGTTACCCACCAGAAATCGGTAAGGTATTTCGAAACTGTCCATCTAGGGGTCTTTGCTGACTAACTGGTTCAAGTTGCCGCTCTTCGTAGATTGCTCTCGTCGGATGAGTTATCACGGAAGCAGCTCTTAGTGAACACCTTGTCACAGTTCCAAAATAGGATGTGATATAAAGTTTTGTCCAGGTCACGGATATGAAACGACCAACAACGGTGGGGTATTAGTCACTATAGCCGAAGTACAAGTCTGAGAATATTGAAATGAACTTGTAGTATAGACCTTACAGCTGGTGGCTGAAAACCGGGGAAACAAACCGATGAGTGTCGGAAAGCCGAACAAAATTCGATGGTAAATTGCGAACTGATACTTAGCGAGTGAACACTTGTTGACCATGAAATGAATAACCATTGAAAGGCTCTATTTGTGATTCGAAATAAAAATACAATGAGTCATGACTTTGTAATACCTTTCGATACAGCTCAGATAATATTCGGCTCGAGTCTTCCTTGTGTACTGAGTACTATGATAGATCTTGGCCAATGCTGCCTAAACACGAAGTTTGACTTGGTGCTCATCAGTCGGTGTGTGATGTAATGACAAATACTAAACTCATCAAGAAGAGACTGTTTGTTGAAGTGCTGTGATGGTTTGCCTGCATCTAGAACTCCAGGAGCTACGGAGAATGGGTTTCTCAATCCGAAGATGTAATCAAGTTTGAGAGGTCAGTGGGTAGAGACCAATTGAAGTTCAGTCTCTCCGACCATGGTTTTTAGCAGCACTTAGTTCTAGCCACTAAGCCTCTAAAGAGGATACTCTAGCGAATAAACACGGAAAAAACAATTTACCCATCAAAAGGACTCCACTAGAAGAGCGCAGGCGCAGAGTGCCCGGAGTTACTCTTGACGACGAGAGAAGTAATTGGGCTTCAGTGGAAAGTTAAAACCCACCTGAGCGGGGCAGGCTCCAGCCCAAAGAGAGCTGCTTCTTCCATGTTCCACTTGCTCCACTGGGTTCATGGGGCTAAAGACTGAATCCGAAAAGCAAATTAACGGTAAAGCATCAGTGAACACAAGACAGGATGCCTACAACGATTAGATGGGACGTGATACACTAGAAGAAGTACTTTCATCCAGCTATATGACCACATAAAGTTTCTGGTGAGTACTAACTTCTGCCATAAGAAGCCGCATAGACTCATATATCTGTTTCCTACTTCCTAATAACTCTAGACTCAGACTAACCGCATTGACTCTGGTCAACACTGCTACGATTCATTTTGGTCTGCTCCCGATGACTCAGTGTGTATTCGCAATACCCGAACTGATAGAACGTATTGCAGTCACTCTAGGCCATGGCTAAGCAATTCAACGTTGAAAGAACGCCAAAGCTGGGAAATTACACGTTAATTGCATTGCACAACTGATTTGTATACAGGTGGTACATCGAAGGAAGCATTTGGCAGGTTACTAGTTGGTCAGTCGCAGTGAGCTTTTGTTGTACCTGTCTTCGGCGATCCTGATTGGCTGGAGCTCTTCAGTGTACGAAGCCACGAAGTTGTATCTGGCCATATCATGTATGGTGCCTGCTGAATCACAATTTCCTGATTGCTTCTTGTTGCGTGCTGTTTTCGGTGTACATTTTGTCTACAGTAGCGCCACCGTCAAAAACATCTGTCACGAACAGCTACTCACAGACCATAACTGATAATCTGCTTAATATGCACAGCCTCCCACACGATTGTCGATGCAGCCGGATGTCCAGTACACGAGTGAAACGTGGCAATAGGTCAAGGGAGCATTGCGCACCATTTTCAGTGTTACACAAGATTCTAGTTCATGAAGGCCTTATATAGGATGGATATCTTCAACAAGATTTTCTCCGTTAAAAGCCCGAATATTCCTTCCTAATGATAACACATTCAATGAGGTGTGAAAATCCCTGAGGTGGCAAACAAGTTGGAGCAATGTTTTTGACCAGTGGTGGATTAGTAAATGTAGAAATATGGAGAAGGTGCTATCTGTTTGTAGCCATCGCAACCTTCACCTTTTGGCTAGAGTTACCGGTCATGCAAACCCGTTATGAATGAGATAATTAAGGAACCCGACGTTTCCCTGATTCACTCTAAGTTATGTCGTCTGGACGACTGAGCAGAGCATTTTTGAAAACAGCCCATCTGATCCACATCCAAAGTGGACCGTACAAATGTACCTGCAAAAGAAACAATGCATGTAGATGCCACTCTGCACCAGAAATGGAGGCTATTCGGGAAATAATTTATCTGAAAATGTAAAAAGATGATGGGTCGGATAGGTTTTCTCCATCTCTTTTGGGGGCGACTTTTTCGTTTCGGAGTTAAGAAACTCCTCTGGATAATCTGATATATTGAGCAGATTCTTAGGAAATGATGTACTCTGGTGACTATATCAATTTACAAGAAAAGGGGCAGGTCCTCCTGTGAAAATCAATGAGAAATTAGCTTGGTGAGTATCGCATCCAAACTGCTAGACAGCGTTACTGATCACCGATTATCTGACTCCCGTGAAAGGTGTACGCATGAGAGTCAAAACCGGTCGGGGCAGTGTTGGCCACACCTTTACCTTTCAAAGCGTTTAAGAACGCATGTACGCCTTTTGTAGGTCTACAAACTAGATCTTCCTTGATCTGAAAGCGGCTTTCGACTTAGTCGATTACACAAATAATTTAGGCTGCCCCTCAAAAAAGGTATGCTAGAGAAGCTTATTTCTGTTTTTTCATGCTTTTATGCGAATATCCGAAGCCGAGTTCGTGCGTACGACGATCTTTCACCCGAGTTCTCCAATTGAAGTATTGTTCACTAGGGTTACAATTTATTTCCCTTCTTCCTCAACTTCGTAATTGCAGCAGTTCTTTAGACAGCTCAGTCTTCAATTGAGAACCGTTACATTGATTTTCACTTACATGGTAAAATGTCTGACTTATGAAGTGAGGAGGATATTGTTTTCTGAGAGAAGACCCAGCCAAGATGAAAGCCCTTTGAGATAACATAGACAGCAATGTAGCACCACTCAGCATGCGCTTTACACCTTCACAGTGTATGATATTATTGTTTGACTGGGTTTGCCCTATACCGAATCTCATCTTGGCAAGGGAAGCCCAATCTGAAGTAGATATTTCTTGTGAAATGGGCTGTTACATTGCCCCAGGTGGTCAGGAAGCGGATCAGGTCAGGTCATCCCATATAAAGAAGGCACGTTTCGCTTTTGAAAACCTCGGTCATTTATGGCGTTTGTCTTACACCCCGTTATCTATCAGAGGTCGAGTGTACACTGAGGCAGTTAGTTTAATCTTTTTATATGCCTCAGAAAAATGATCATCAAAGAGAAGATAGGTGATGGTAGGTGATGTTGGTGTTGGAACATTGATTTCTCCTCAGTATTGTTCGAATATGGTGGGAACACCGTATCAGCAATGCTGAGTGATTCGGCTAGGTGTCACCGTCAGTTGCATGGTTGTGTTCCAGCAATTTTGTCTCATTCATTTTTGCTTATTACTTCGTTTTTGGCTTTTTCATTCAAGGCATTCATTCATCCTGTCCATAACTCGAAGATTCTGTGATTCAACAGTTTTTGCCAGTTGATTTCCCCTTGCCACTTTCCCCATGAGTGTTTTGGATAGGATGTATCACTTAGCCCTAAAATCTCCTGCACTATTATAAATAACTGCCAGCCAGACTCCTAGACTTGAGGTGGGGAACCGCGTAAGTCCCCGAAAAATTGTGTGTTAACCAGCTGAACGACAGTGAATCACCGTCGACGGTTGTACTCGAGCCTGCCAAATCCAAGGTTGTAGACGAATGTTATGAAAGAATCGACCAACCCCGTTCACGAATGGTATTGATCGACGTGTATCTGCGACTGGGTGGAGCATATTCAATCTGTTCAACTAGCTAGTGAAAGTTTCGGTCTATGGGCATGATATTGTCATCTACAATTAGACAATAGAAAAATAAAGTACGCACCTGGAGTACGTGCCTGGGGTGCCTGAAGTAATAGGAACCACGAATGAATTGACCGAATCCCATTTTTGAAGATCGATGTTTGCGTTCAAGAGTCAAATGGTTAGTAACGACAAAATTGAACCCTCGACCGTGAAAATTCCAAAAAAAGTAATTTTCAATACCTACTTCCAGAAGACCATTGGGATGATTCTTTGGTTCTTCTGCGCACTGCTTTCGGTTTATTAGAAATTTCACTTCCATTACTACGCCGTTTATAGCCTCGCCCTGCTGATTTAGACAGTTCAGCGATTTAGCTCATTCGCACATCCTTACAAACTGGATCACTTGTCCGTACCTTTGAACACGAACACGTGCACATACAGATTGTCCGGTTCGAGCCAGACGGCATACTCTACATTTTACTCAGCTTCTTTCGCCACTGCTTCGGATAAACAACTAGGTACTTAGGGGTTGTTGTGTCAGTGTGCAAACCTCTGGAATAACTCCTGTCAGTGACTCCTCGATCGTCTGATCCCAACTGAAAAGTAACCACGACCAAGTAGGTAAACCATATTCAAGTGCAATCAAAATTCAAAACATTATATAGCGTGGGACAAGGAATACATGGACACATATGGCGTATATTGGTTGTCCAGCGTGGAATGCAGATGTGATTGGTTAAATCAGATCAAGCAATGTATGTTTGGTAGGCGGGTTGGTGTGAAGGATAATCAGCAGGTTGTCTGTCAATGGTCGGTATGAACAGTGACGTGTGATGAACTGATTGGTTCACGGCAGCGTGCGTCATAACTGCACCGCTATGCAGGATATGTGGACCTTCTCATTGGTTAGTGTTAACAAAACATCCTATCCGTGGGTCGGGGGAATGCGGACTGCTGCATCGCTGGTGACGTGTTATCAGGAGATTCCCGGCTGGCTGACGATGGTGATCCAGAGCGTTTGCCCTCAGATTCTGTGCTCCATTTTCCAAATTCACGGACTTCAAGTTTCCCCGCAAAATACCGGCTATTCGATACATCATTTGACTTTCAACGCCTCGAATGATATCCCCATTGATCGAAAATCAGTGAGAAGAACATACAACTTATGCCGCGATTTTAAGTTGAATAATTGATCAAGTGAATAGGCTGTGGTCAGATCACTCGAAGGCAGCACACATGAATAATCCATTATTCATAAATAAAAGGGGCAAACGTGACTTTTAATCTTAAGTCCTTGCAGCTGCGTTTATCGAAAACCAACTGAGGTTAAATATATCTCGATAAATTCATTAGAATAGTCAATTGATTCGTTGTCACATTAAATCGACCGATCGCAATAGCTCTAGTGCCACCGATGGAACCGACCATGATCACTATTTTCCATCTTTGATTAGCTTTCATGTTACACGAAACCAGCTACATCCGGCTGATGCCCTCCGTCGCTCTCGGTTCCCATTTCGAATTAGTCTTATTTACCTGGTAAAACCTGGCCCGTAATAAACAACGATCGGGATTGACCCGATTACTGGAGTACATTGGTATCAATGTGTGCTGCATTCAAGAAACCAACGTGCAAGTGTCCAGTACCAGCAAGGTAAAACCAGATAAAATAGAGTGAATTGCAACTGTCAACAGACACCATCCAGTTGTTTCTTCAGTGACAGACATACGAGTGGTGAACAATAAAACGAGATTACAAAAGTATTATTCAACTGTTAATCTAGTGGATTTCCGCTGAATAAAACAAATGTTTCCAAATGTTCAGGTTATGCAGAATGAGTACGATGAGGCCACAGTTTCTGGTCTTTCAGGCATTGGCATTGTTCTCATTGAAAAACCTGTAGCCACGGTTAGACTACGATCAGCTGTTTTAATTAGATTTTCTTCCAACGCGCGCTAGCTGTAAAGCTAGTCCCACCTGACGAAATTAACCAGCACTAGAGGCTTATTAAGAATAATTTGTTTCCTACTGGCCTAGTGAGTTTTGGCTTGTCCTATTGTGCCCTGAGATTCTGGATTTCTGTTGAATCACTGCCTACTCTCGACGCAAGCCAGTCAATTCCGTATGGAAGAAAACATAATAAAACAGCTCGTAACGAGACGTGGACTGAATGCAAATTTTCACAGAGATCTCGAAATCTGGTGGACGCAACATGCATTTGTAATGGAACGTGCTATTGCCATGAAAAATTCTCGCAAGCTGCTCCATCTCATTCGAATTACCGGTGAAAAACTACCAGGAGTAATTGAAACCGTCCTTGAATCCCGTGGTTTGTTAATTCGTAATCAGCAGTGGCGTCTCAAACGTTGGAAGGTGCATTTTGAGACACACTTTTGCTATCAATCACTGTCACTCTTCAATGGCTCTTCCATCACACGTCCCGTGGTTTGCTTTCACAGATCCACCTAACGATGCCAAAATTCACAAGAAAATCGAAAACTAAGGACACCACGAAGCTCCGGGCCCTGATGGCCTTCATCATCTCTTTGATTGAAGAACTTCATATTTTTCCCCCAACATTTGGAACTTTATGATTGAATCGACTGGTATTCCCATTTTAAAGAAGGGATTGTATAGTGAAATGTGAGCATTTTCCCCAACAACGTCAAAAATGCTTGTTCCTGTTATATCTCAGAGGTTGTATCAAATGCGTGAAGAGCAGACTCTGGTGGAGTAAGTTGTGTTTCGTGCTGGTTGTGGATGTATCAGCCAAATATTCACCCTCCAACGGCTGCTACAGCACCTTCATACCTTCCCAAGCTCAACGATCATCGTGTTTCTAGACATTCGCACAGACTTCAACTCTGTCGGTGGGACTGCACTGTGCTGCAGTTTGTTGAGAAATGGAGTACATGTCAAGTGTACTCCCATCATCAAAGAAATTTATCTCCACATCTCAAGTCAGATTAGGGCGTACGGCCAACTTTGGCCTATGTTGTTGTATCCAGAGGAGTACGACAGGAATGCCCTCTATACCTACTTATTTTCAACTTTACTTTGAAGGATGCCTTGAGAGTCATACTTTTAAGTCAAAGGCTGCGGTTAGGGTTCCCGAAGATAAATCCCTTCTGTGGTGTGGGCAGTCGCGAAGCATCCTTTCGCCAGAAATCTCAAACGGTATCTGGGAAGAAATTCCTCATTTCTCTATTCTTTATCCTCCATATCCCAACTCTAAAGGGATGTGAGATGCCACAGTGAGTCTTGACTGAAAAATCGTGCCTCCTGGAAAAGGTGATAACTTGGACATAGAAGAAGTTAGAGAATCGATTCTCAGATCGAAGAATTCTCTCTATCATTTGGTGCATCCATTATCCACACACTTTTTCGGACGGGGCAACAAGCTGCCTTAACTAGGGTTCTGGAGGTAGAATTTAAACATATGTTTCATGTTCTTCCAAGCCAATTTCACTAATTATGGATCAGATAACTGAACAAAAAGTGTAATTCATTTGCCTGAATTCTGTTACCAGCCGAAATCCGCAGTGATTTGGATCTGTCTACACCGTTGAATAAATCACTGTAATCAAGGAAACAGACCCTAACCGCCATATATTCCTGATCAGGTGCCAACGGGACAGAATGTGTGGCGGATCCAAGGGTGGTAAGGATCGAGTGGAGATGACGATACGCGAATCGGTTCGGGTTAGTTACATTACTTTTAAAGTTTGTCTTCGCAGTAATAATTTCTCAAAGACACCTTAAGGCTAACGTAGGTGCAGAATCTACGGAACAAACTCAGCTGTTCCTGTCTTGGAAACCGACGTAATGGAGGCAAATTTGAGGCAGTCAGTGTAGTTCAGCCTTTATTGACCCGGATAGGAATCTGCCTGAGGAATAATGTACATGATTGTCGTCCCGTAGTTGAGTGACTCGCAGATATACGAACCCCGAGTCCCAAGACAGAGAACACAAGCTCACTTCACATAGGGTTAATTATCAAACAATAACAGTGACGTACTTCGAATTGTGGGCAAACCGAGCACAGAATCAGAATAGTCAAAACGAGCTTCAAAACACTCAGGTAAAACGGTCAAAAAACGCTCGAGACGGCGATGCAATAGCGAGTCAAGTGGTCCAGAAAGAAAGTCGTTATTCATGGGGACCATTTTGACCGGCAAACGGTCAGAAGAGAAGTAGTTGCTCCAGGGAACACACACATACACACACAAAAGCACGGTGGAGAACAAACGGAATAGTTATGGCTTTGAGAAAATGGCATGACTGTAAGTTCAGTCATTCACAAAGACAAGTAACGCCAAGCAATCATGATACCATAGCAGTGAATACCAGTGGGTCAGTGTACATGGATACACAATTGGGGAGAAAGGCCACGTGAGAGATAAAATCTGTTGGGAGTTAGTGTTCGATACGAACACATCGGGCCGACACATGGACGCCAGTCAGATACCGCTACGGTCAATCAACACTTGCCATAGAAATAAGGCTAATGGCTATGTGACGCAACGAGATTCAACAAACAATTATCGCGTCGTCGCGTTGGCTATGAGTGATGGTCGGCGTGTCAACTAATCGTCTGAGCGCATGGGTAATAAAAGAACTGATTGGCAAATACAAGATTCAGAATTGTATTGAATGGTATGGGATTTGGATATCTTGATATGACGAGCTGAATTTCCATGTCCAGTTTCAATTCATCCTTGCAGATAATTTTTGCCATTTGTTATGACTCAGCTGCTAGGAGGGACAGAACACCCGATCACTGAGTAGGTCTTTTTTGAATGAATCTGAACGTGACATACAGGCACGTCTAACAAATAGATCGATAAAAGTAAATCGATACAAAATGAGCGATTGCGGCTTCGCGAATAACCGGACAGTTCAAACACTGTTGCGTGTGAGCGTACGCGTACGCGGGCTTGTGCGTGTGTATGTGTGTGTAGGCATGCGCATAGCGTCAGCTGACAGTCCGCTCACCATTATGAACTAGTTCTTTCTCAAAAGGCAGTTTTGTTCAGAGAGAGGATGACAACTTATTTGCACTGATGTGTGCAAATTTACGGGACGACATATATGGGAAAATGGGTAATCTAACGCGTGATAACATAATAGAGACGAATCGGTTTAAAAACAATAAATTCCACCCCAACGAACATATCTTCAAGTGCCGCGAGGTTGTCTGGAATACAGAGGCTTTTTTGAATCGTCCAGCGACGGCAATGCGTGGAACACTTATGACTAGTCTTGCCGTAGATACTAGCTGAAGGCCTAATGACGACTGGAAGAAAGGAGCAAGTTGGGATTGTTCACAAAACGGAGATCCAAATGGACGTCCAGTCTAGTTTCGATGGTAACAAACAGTGTTTGACAGCTCTACAGTGTTAAGAATTCCGACAGACTGTGCAAAATGAGATAGGATGGTTGTGAAGGTCTGTGGAGAAGCTATTAGGAAATTCAAACATATGGTTGAAACTCCATCTCCCATAGATTGTTTGCAGCAGAACTTCGCGCCAAGGTCGCAAACGTCTCATCACCGATCAATGTGACATCATCGTTAAAGAGGTATTGCATTGCAATCTTAACTTACAATAAAACCATGATCTCTCTGAGGAAGCTGAACTTTCACGGTGACTGATTATCAAAAGTTACCCATCAACAGTGGAAATTTTAGACAGGTTCGCAATTTTGAACGGCCACGCTGCCATCATTCTAGTGTGGACATTGGTCTTTGCTACCATATCAAATATCTCAATTTCGGACAGTTGACAAACTCATTTTTGCGTCCACGATTCACGTCAGATATGATCATAACCGCGTGAAACTATTCACTTGCAGACCGCCAGTTGATCTCATATACACATTTTTGACACTCGTTTGCCATTCTAAATCTATCAGTTTACGTTTCCAAGGAGAGCGAGTTGGTGGTCTGTTACAGCCCGTATAATGATTTTCCTACTCATTTTTCCAAAGAAATTTTGGCGCGATCTGACGTGACGTGGCCTGACCTGACTCCGTACTACCAGTATCTGTTATTAAGTGATGTCCCCAAGAAGAAAATCATAAACATTTCTCAACCAAATGAAGACAACCGAATGAAAAGCGCAATAAAATAGTCAATTATTTTTCGCAGGATAATTGACAGTTATTCACGCAACTGCCTTCATCTGGAGACACCGTTTCTAATATAGCCAGCTTTTTACCTGAATAACCCTTAGAATTGTGAAAAATGAAGGAAACATTCAAGCAAAAATCCTTACATTATTAACGTCGTACATGAGTTCATAAGAACTTACAATTCAGGTTCGCATGAACGCTTTTCATAAGTCAGTAAAACGACGGACAAAATGATACATTCTCCCTTCAGTCAGACAAAGTAGTGCGTTCTTTTCGAATTACACATTCTCAGTCCTCCACATTACCACAGGTCAAATGAGCAATTAAGGCAACCATTTTTCGGATACGCAAGGAAGGGGAGAGAATCCATTAGCGTGGAAAATATATCCGTGTGATTGGTGCTGTTGTCGCCTTGGGATTTTGTTACTGATTGCGCTGTAGTATGACGTAATCGAAGGCTCGATGGTTTTCTACCAGTAATTCGAATAAGATGGAGCAGCTTGCGAGAATTTTTCATGGCAATAGCACGTTCCATTACAAATGCATGTTGCGTCCACCAGATTTCGAGATCTCTGTGAAAATTTGCATTCAGTCCACGTCTCGTTACGAGCTGTTTTATTATGTTTTCTTCCATACGGAATTGACTGGCTTGCGTCGAGAGTAGGCAGTGATTCAACAGAAATCCAGAATCTCAGGGCACAATAGGACAAGCCAAAACTCATTGGGCCAGTAGGAAACAAAGTATTGTTAATAAGCCTCTAGTGCTGGTTAATTTCGTCAGGTGGGACTAGCTTTACAGCTAGCGCGCGTTGGAAGAAAATCTAATTAAAACAGCTGATCGTAGTCTAACCGTGGCTACAAGTTTTTCAATGAGAGCAATGCCAATGCCTGAAAGACCAGAAACTGTGGCCTCATCGTACTCATTCTGCATAACCTGAACATTTGGAAACATCTGTTTTATTCAGCGGAAATCCACTAGATTAACAGTTGAATAATACTTTTGTAATCTCGTTTTATTGTTCACCACTCGTATGTCTGTCACTGAAGAAACAACTGGATGGTGTGTGTTGACAGTTGCAATTCACTCCTTTTATTAACTGCTACTTTGTATCTTAGACTAATATTTTGCCCGTTAGATGTTTTCCATCGTTTGCAAACGTTGTTTATCTAACTTGATTATGGATTCGAAATTCGCTTGTCCCTTGTTCGAGGTTCACTGCTGCTCTTTCAACTGAAGCATGTAGTTTGGCAGTTCTCTGGATCAGATCATTGGGCTCAATGAAAATAAAGAAGTGCATAGATTAGATGAACACATTGTCGTGGAATATTCCATCGTCCACGCTTTAGAAAGCGGTTTGTGGCAAACATCGATCTGTCTTTTCGATACTTCACATCAGGCCGTGAATTCACCACAGCTACTCTCAGGCTGATGATAGTGTACTCGAGTGGACAGTTAGGCCACTGGCTTCAACTATTCCTCATATCCGTCTCATCATCTCGATGACCTTTGACCGGGGAAGAAGCAAGGCCTTGCCAAACTCCTTTTGTGATTACAAGTTTGGTCCAGGGAACCTGATAGCAATTGCCTAGGTTGTGGATAGCATTCACTGTTCGTGACTATTGATGGTTGACCACGAAGGCTCCATC
Source organism: Fasciola hepatica (assembly GCA_948099385.1). Taxonomy (NCBI): domain Eukaryota; kingdom Metazoa; phylum Platyhelminthes; class Trematoda; order Plagiorchiida; family Fasciolidae; genus Fasciola; species Fasciola hepatica. The sequence continues at coordinate 12,196,307 of CANUEZ040000031.1, read as the reverse complement.
TTGATCGAGCACGTGGGTTAGGTTCACAGCGGATAAAGTTTTGTGAATTCCTTTCGCTAACCAAACAGTGCAATGCTCCTGGACTCGTTCAGATAGAAGCTTATTCGTTCTTTTGGGCCAACTAACTTTGCCGCGGTACAAAAGGGTAACTCCTCATATACACCAGTAACTGGTACGCACGACTATTGACTTTTGATTTCTACACGAACAATGTCTCCGGACAAAATAAGCAAGTAGCTGATGCACTTTTCGGTCTCATGTTTGAGAATGCGGTTGCAAATGAGGAGCTTGAATAGTTCAGAGTAGTTGCATTCCTCAATGACGCGAACTCTGAAGTGATTATCTTTACTGAAGTTTAGAAGAACACAGAAGGCGGTCCAGTTATGAAATCTGTCTGTAACTGCATTTCTACCGAGCGACCAAACAGACAGCAGATTCAGTACGAATGGCTACCAGTTCATGCAATTGAAAATGAGCTATCGATGTTCAATAAATGTGTCACTTATCATGTCATCGTCTTGTAGTCCCCGGATGTTTGATCCCTGCCACCGTATTATCTAGGCATGAATGACAGCCTGGTATCGAGCGAACGAAGAGCCGAATGCGCAAGTACTGTTTGTGGCCACGATTAAACTGCCGTGTTGCAGTTTCGGTAGAAGAATATGCATCTTGTCGGCGGTTTTTTGATAATAGTGCGAAATCATTGGATGCACCTATCCAGCCCATTGAGTAACCAAACAAACCTTGGGCGAAGGTTGCAAATGATATTATGGACCCGTTTGGAAACACACCTTATCACCAGCGGAACGTTTTTGTTGCCGTGTGGTTCTATTCCAATCGACCAGAGGGTTCTCTGTGTGAGGAGATCACAACTGTGATAACTGTACCATTATTGCAAAATCTATTTGTGACATTTCGTTCGTCTGAAGAAATTATCGCTGACAATGGTCTTCAGTTTCGCACGTTTGAAAATCACCTTTCGAAGAATGGCATTCACCATGTGCGTACGGTTCCGTACCAGCCTGCAGACTATGGCATTGAAGCACGTTTAGACTGTACATCGAAATAAGTCGTTTAGGACAGATTTTGTCGAAATTTGTTAGGAAAACAATGCCTTTGCAATAACTCCTCTTTCCTGAACTTCTCGTCGTGCATCCCAACACATGGCTCAGATGTGAAATTCCACAGAACTTGATGTTGCTCACCTTAGACATGCTGCGAACCGTTGACGATTGAAAATGAGGGACCTTTGAAGTCGCGATAAATCAGTCTGAAGTTTAGAGGTCCGTAATTAGTTAAATATTAAACACGACTTACTCCTAAACGGACGAGGGTTAAACTCACCATGGGTAGTTTTGTCATAAAGAAATAAATCCTGATCCTACTAGAAACCTTTCCTTTTTCTAAATTGCCTGCCATATTTGTGCCCGACAGAAAGAAAAAACGAAGTAGAGGTGTATGTAGAAAACTGTTAGCTAAGCCTTCCACAAACAACTCAAGGTAAATGCTAACCTCACCGAAGAACAACGGTTAGTTTATTCCGAAAGCCGACTCTGTCCCATTTAGGCAAACATATGTGCTCGTTAATAAGAGTCCACCATAACGGAGGCCAAGTCAAGGTATGATCTGATCCAAAAGATGCTCAGGGCCATCCCCAGAAAGATGGGAATACAAACGGGCTAAGATAGGTCCACATTGTGGCAACATGGAAGTAACGGGGACCAGGACAGCAAGCTCCCCCAGCCCCGCCAGTTGTGGTAGAGTTGTGGCTCATGACACTAGAAATCAGCTTCTAGCGTGATCTGGTGAGATCTCCCATCGTACGAACGAGAGTTAACGGAAAGAGAATAACTGATAAATTCGCATCCGTGTTGTTCTTCAATCGATAGATTGCGTTTTTGATAGGACATAAATTTGCCACACCCACGTTTTAGTACGGCGGTTGCTCCATCGACAGAAATACGAATTTACACTCTGGGTTTCGGTGTATTCACAGATAAATCCTCTCGAGTTTCCGGTGACCTATGGTACCTTTTACATCTGTCAAGAAAACGCACATCATTTGAGGAAGGGAGCCGCGGTCAGTTAGAGGCTGCCAAATAGGAAACTGACCAGTGGTGGCGGGAATCAAACCCACGTCGTTTTCGTCCATAGTTCACGATGGTAGCCATGTGACCACCACCAATCACAGTTCTTTGAGCATATGAGGTATCGATCACGGGTATGCTTGCCTAGGATCACCACTTTGGCCGATCTGGCAGGTTTGATAATTTTTGATCTTGACGGGATTCGAATAGACGTACAGATGTCATCCACATTTTAGTCCCAGTTCCTCATTACGGGCTGGGCTAGGCGCGTAAGCCGAAAGGATTTGGACCAAATAAATAGGCTCAAATTTAATTAGCACGTGAAATCCACCACAGCAACCTGATTTGTAATTTGTCTAACCATAGCGGCAATTCCCCACAATTTATTCCATGCCCAGTAAGTGTTCCCTTAAAGTTCAGGTTTAATTCATCTGTCTGCTGTTGACATTGATTATACTGTTCTGTAATAACGAGATGCGCTCTTAGATAATCTCTAGAATAAAACAAATAATAATGAATACTTAACACTGAATCAGGACCTGTTCCACCTTCATGACCGTTACTAAATTTTGGAAGTTTAACTTCTGAACTGTCACGTATAGGTTCAAGTCGACCTAACCGACAAGAAAATTGTTTAATTCTTGAACCATGGAGTCCCGTCAAGGCTGAATTGAAGAAGAGTTTTGTATTCAGATGGATTCACCATTGTGTTTAAAAGCAGGGTTTTTAGGACACTAGAAATCAGTTTCTGGTCTGCTTACGTGCGCAGAAAAGCATATAAAAATAAACGAATATTGTCTTCTGTCTTATATACGCAGGCGTGATTGCATGAGAAACATCTTATCGCCTGAATTGGTCTCTGGTGAAAGAACGATGGAGATTTCATGAATATTAGGAAACAGTTGATTGTCGCTTTTGGCCATACCGACGTATCATGTTGCTGCATTGGATAACGGAGATCTATTTTGGGAATGGCGGAAAATCTTTCTGGATGAACAGTTTGCTGACTCGGTAATGTGCTACTGGGTAAGTCTGTACCCTTATGCAACAACAGAATTAGTAATATCAGTAACGACGCCACTGAATGAAAATGACGAATCACAAAGTTCATTTAACTGCAATAGTTCATGCATAATTGCTCAAGCTGAGTTCATTGCTTGAATTCCTGCATCCGACGTTCACCTGAGTTGTTGGATGAGTGAGCCATTCACCGAGTGATGTACTGATTGTTTGAGTGATGAAGTGAAATAAGCTGCTTGTGATCGTAAGGATCACCGCAATTGTCACGATGCTTGGGAGACGGACACGTTAGTGTTTCTGTGGCTAACCGAATGTCGATTAGTGATTATTTGATCGAATGCATGAAAGTATTACAACTCTGAAGCCAACAAACAAGAATCTTATTTTGCCATATTGGGAGTCATGTGAGAAGTAGATGTGATGCTCATCACTCTATTTAGCCGGATTTTCCAGAGTTCAAATCAGCAAACTGACCACTTTTATCATAAAGTACAAGTCTAAAAGCCCTGAAAAATATATTTATGGAATGGTCCATGGAGCTCCGATTGATTGTGATGAATTTTATTGGCTTCGAGCGAAAGGCAGTCCAGATCCGATGGAAAGGCTATGACATGAATGTAACCGGAAAAGTACTTTGGAGCGTCTGCCTGAAATAGGTCCACGTTTTGGACCCAATGAATTTCTGAACTCATTCATACTCCCCTCAAACGTACATGCGTAGAACAAGAGTGATAAAATCCTGTCAGGGCCATCACGAAAGTAAAACCAGTTTCAATTATTCACAAATGAACGTCTCCTGGTTAAACATTGATCAATGTAACATCATAACCTAATCATATGTAGAAAGTAGATGATCTGTGGAATCTATCATTATTCCACTGAATTACACAGTAGAAAATGGTCCAACACAAAGCGCATCGTTATCAGTCTGTAAATGTATGCTCACCGAGTGATTGACACCATGGTTACCAGATGGGAAATATGGATGTGTTCATATCGAGGTGTTAGTTGAGCACTGATATGGCCAACAGACAAATGACAAAACCAGTTATACAAACTTGTGAATCCATAAATCGTGAGTGGAAGGCAAAAAACCAAATGGATTCACAGTTGAAGTGAAGAAGAGAAGCACACATAGAGAAAGAATGTTCAAGATGAAATTGATCGTCAAGACAAATAATGAGTAAAAAATCCGAACTCCTCCCTGGGTGTTTCGGTACACCCTCCAGGTGCGCAGGACTTAACACACTACCATAATCCAACCCAAATATGATTAGTGGCTGTTTTCCTAGCAATTTCATTATCATCGGCTATATCATGAGCTAATCTTGCCTGCTCAGCCTACGTTTACAAAGCTATTTCATCGGCCACAATGCTTTTGTTTCCGTAAAACAGGTCAGGTTATAGATTGCGTCGTCGGTCTGAACGAAGCCATAAATAACTGAGAATATCATGCACTGGATTTTGAGTCTTATCCCTGCTGGTTTGTATTTCTCATGAGTAGGCATAATCAGTTTTTGGAATATGGTCGAAATAATGTTGGGCATCTCAATAAAAGCTGTGATAAGGGGGTTCGTTGTAGAAAGCCCAAATGTGAAGGTGAGAAGTAAGGGGCCTTGTCACGTTAGCACGTAACTTGTTGGTGCTGCACATCCACTTCACTGTGATCTTGTCCAAAGCCGTACTAACTCCGCTACTCGTGTAGGTTACAAACACTTATACTCTCGTTGAAAAACGTTACAAATATTTGGTCATACCCCATTCCGTGATATTGCTAAACACGGATGAACAAAGTATTCCTCGGCTGAAGGCCGTGCTTCTTTTGAGCCCCGTATCAATTTTCCCATTCATAAAATATTGTGGTTATATGACAGCTGAATCTTCACTTGGGCTTAAATCGACTTGACCTGGACTACCAAATTTTTAGTGTTCGATTTTTAGTAATAATAATAATAATAATATTTTTATCATTATTATTATAATTTCTTTAATATTTCAAAGACTTGGGACATTCGTCTCCAGAAATGAGTTTGAAAACGAAACACATAATAATGAGATTGTACAACCTATTCCCGGAGTCATTTCGTTGTATTTCTATTTGTGCTCAATGCAGAAATCCCACTTCTCAATTACAATTCCTTCGTCGCATAAAACATTTATCCAAATAGTTCTGCTTCAATCGCCATAGTGGGTTCGACGCAGGCCATACCTAGTGTTTGATTTCTAACCCTGAAATTGGATATCCGCCAGCCACATAGTCATTCTCATTTGTAATGTAAAACAGTAAGTAGAAAATAGTGTCCACTCAGCTTTGCATTTTGTTCTTCAGTCAAAATATCAGGGTTCGAGAGCCAACGGGCAGGACATGATTCTTTAGATGACTTGTGGGTGTTGATAGGGGAATACAGATTTTTTATAGCGGGATCATGTAGATGATTGAGAAATAAACTTACTAAGATTGTGGTAAAAGGGGATGCGATTCAAAAGCCCAGATTATACAATGAACTTTGTACATTGATTTTAGTGCTGTCTGGTTAGAGAATGGTTTACCGAATTGTGACGTTTACCACTGTGTGCACTCACCATTATTAGAATGATGGGTGGGTGGGCTGGGGTGGATTCCAAAAGACCAGAATAGCTTATCCTGTTATGAAGAAAACAATGTCAGAAGAATTTGAAGGATTCACTCACAGGTTATTCTATGAGGATTGTTCATCTAGCACAATAATGTTGCCCGTAAAAGACGTTGTGTAAACTGTTTAGGATAGGACTTCCCAGGCTTAGACGAAGTACACGTGAATAATAAAACATGGAGATAGAATTTCACCATGTAAGAAACATTGTGCAGACCGAAGCATGGACTGGGTTTTACCACAGAATCGCGCAAACTTCTGGTAACCAAAAAAAGGGACTGTAAAGCAAGTTCACTTCATTCGATAGCATTTCGCTTTCCCTCAGGATCTATGGTAGCTAGGATCTGTCTTCGCAGTCAGACACACCAAAGTTACCGAAGAAACAAATCGTCAATGGTGTACTTTGCTGATCCAGCGGCGACAATACAAGATGTATGAGGGAGGTGATGGCTTCGGCGATTCGACTTGGATGATGATAATTGAATTGGTTGGAGAAAGACACGTTAAGCTGTGGAGATATTTGTAGTAGTAATGATCCGTCAAATACTTTTGTGACGAAGCGAATGCAAGATACTGGTTGGGATTTATTTCTCCACTTCTTGAGTATGGATCAAACGGTTTCTATTCTCCACCTGTCAGGATTTTTCATGAGTTAGGCAGTGAATGAAGATGCTGGAGATAGCACTTCTGCATACTCCCTTACCAGAATCGGCTACAGCCCACTTGAGCCCAATGCTTTCTCGGGCCAACGTTGAGAACATTCTCTGTACACTCTGAGAGAACTAACAAGATAGACGATGGAATCCAAATGAATGTTGCCACGGTAGATCAAGGCTGACAGTTTGTCTTTACCACTGAAGAAGTTCCGATTGAGTTCTTCATCATCTACTGCTGGTGATGGTTCCACTGAGTTTTGCCGCACTTCTGTTGAGAAGCTTCTGCATACCGGGAGTGATTTACTTTGGCTTCGGTGTCTAAACTCACATGACATTCAGTTTGTGTCTTGTCTTTGATGAATCTGGATGGAATTATGATAAAGGGATTATTTTTAGCATTGTAAGCATGTTTCTCGTTAGGAATCACTTGTTTCCGAAGAGGTGGCGCATACTGAGACAAAAATCTAGGTAGTTTGACAAGTGATCGCACACTAAAACAAAGCTTGTGGGGGAGAATGAGCTAGGGCTCGTTCACGCAGTCATATTCACCATTCTTGTGAGTTGCTCCGGAAAGTATGGAAGTTTGCAAACCTTCCATTGGTTTCCATATTTGAAGTGGAGACCATTCTTGCTGTAAGTGATTGTAGAAATTTCATTGATCATATGATCCAAACAGTCCACCGATGAAAGGTAACCAGTCGTTGGCATAGTTGGGAGTATATACCAAACCGAGATGAGAGTGTGGCTCAAGTCCGATTGGGAAGTTTAAACAACCCTGATGCGATGAGAAAGCCAACATCCAACCTACTGAAGTCACTTTAGATAATGCAACGGAATGATTGAGGCTACTGAAAAGTAAAGTATGCAAAACCTGATCACGCTCAGTGGTAGGACAAATTATATATATATATATATATATATATATATATATATATATATGAGCGATGAGAATTGATTGAATTTCACGCAAATTCTTAAGTTCAGGTAGAAGAACAGAAACATTGACTTGCGCTATGGAATAAAAGAACGTATGTCACGACGATTCACTCCACTCAACAGTTCGTAATGGTCGGACTAACTTGAAGGTCATTTGGCTAGCAGAGGGTGGGATGCCATCCAACGCTCGCAATCACCTCCGCTCCTTTTAGCAAAAGAAAGCTCATGCTATGGTGGAGGATTCTGAATGACTTATCTCGATCTGCGTTTTGGTTCATTGGCAATATGTATTTTGCTTTCCATGATACCGGTAACGTGTGGCTTCACCATCACACTGTCCCCTTCGTTGACATTGCTTTGCAAAAGACTCGAAATAAATTCAGCCACATGATAAACGAAGTGTGTTTCCGTTCTTCTGATATGAGTTGTAGACTTCAAAGAATATCTAACCACGAGCTTCAGCAAGTGCTACTCAACAGGTTCCAGTGAAATTGCCTAGACATCTTAGTTTTCGAAATATTCCATATCCACACACAAACTAGACCCCAGTAAACTTTCTACGGCAAATGAAAACCTGTGAAATATTACTCCCTGAACACTTGGAATAATTTCTCATTCTTAGACAACTTGAGACAATTAGTAGAAAGTTCTGACTGTTAGGTCATGAATAGTTTGTATGGTTTCACGGCTGCTAAAACATGTAGTAACTGGATAGAGCTTTCCATCGCTGTAAGATGTACAACTTCATTCCAGCCATGACCTCGCACGTTATTCTACTGCAAAACCGTTCACGTAAAAGAGGTTTCGGTCTAACTGACAGGGTACTCTCAATTTTAGGCATGACGTATTTTATGTTGAACAGGGTATGTGCGACAACTACTCATCACGAAGATTCATCGAGATTTTGCAGTTCATACAAATCAGTTTGATAAATTTCACGACATCAAAGTCAACAAAATGAGTTTCTTCACAAATTTATTTTACGACGGATAAACTTGTCAGTCTGGTCTACAAATTCTCAGCTCGTTCAAAGTAAATCGCTGGCCACGACGATTTGCGATGCGATGGGAATATTTTGCAGTTGAGAAATTTTGGACAAGGATCAAATTGCTCAAAATGGCATCAAAAATCACTCGCAGTGGCCATAGAATGTGCAGGTCCATTAGCATTGAAAATACGACATATGTATGGACATGAAAAATGTGGAGAAAAACATGAGTACGAAGTCACTGATCGATGAACACTGTGATGGGTAGATATGATGTCACCAAACACTGTCACATAATGTGGAGACGGATAATGAGTCATAAGCGGACAGTGTATTCGATCATGTACGGAGGGATATGAATGAGGATTGGAGTGCAGACTCAATAATTTAGTAGTCATTGGTCCAGATGAGGTTTCTACAGGCTGACTTATCATGGTGACCGATGCCAACGGATGGAAACAACAAACTAATTTTTCCTAGTATCAAGTTCCACAGAATTTGTTATTTCGACCTTGGGATATTATGTTCTACTATTGGTCCAGGAAAGAGGGGTAATTATGAGGAGAACCATTTTCATAGCGAATTTTAACAATACCAGTAAGGAAGATATTTTGATGACAGTTTGATTTTCAATACACCACTTCCGTGTCAAGAATAATCCCCTACGCTCTGAGTAGAGTGCACAAAAATATTTCTAGCCTGCAAGGCCTTATCTGATAGAAGTTGAACATTGCACGTAAAAGAGAATAGAATCCGTCTCACTTCACCAAAAGACGATCCAGAGCATCTTACTAACATTCCAATTTACTCTGCTCTTTATGCAGGGGTTTGTTCCAAAAGCATATTCGGAAATGAAGTAGAAACACCAAGCTAGTGGTTCTCTTGTCGAGCACACCTTTGGATTCTGCAAAATTCTCAAGTAAAAATGCCTCATGTTGGCTGAAACTTATATTCCTCCTCTCGACAGACTAATGATTTCACGTAACCACTTCTCTACGGCTTGACATCTAAATTCATTTCCTATTCATTTTGCTAGTCATTATGACGTGATGTTGAGCTATTGGCTAGGATCCGTTGAAAGTATCGGAGCTGAGTAATCCGTTTTGTCGCATCTGTTTCACTGTTTTGCGAACTGGTTTGTCTACAGGGACTGTTCGCCCTTCGCCTTAACATTTTTTCACACACTGGATCCAAAATTAGGCAGTGTGATCATTTTGATAATATAATCTTGCCCATCTAGAACGACAGTTCGTCAGGATGGCATCATTATTTATTACAATTCACTTTGATCCTCTTTCTCTCCTCATGAAAAGCGGTTGACTACGTGTACCAAGGCAGTCGTTAGATTTTAGAGGGGTTTTGACTTAAATGGCACTGGGTCATTGGGGTATGCATATAGAGTTTCAAATTAAGTCTACAGATACGACCGTTGAAATATATTTTGCAAAATACACAATTTGAGACTCGGTGAAGGTGCCTTTGGCGTTACTTCATCCATGAACGGAGTAAAATATTGTAAACATTCCATTCTGTATAGTTTTTAAATTATTTCTGTTTATTTTCTATGTGTTAGCACGGTCCTACTAAGTTGAATGTACATATGCAGTTTACAGACGTCAAGTACACAAATTAGATCAAACCCACTGTAACACTCTCCCTGTACTATTGTACTTTCCGTGTTTTGCTACTGGCTACTATTCTCGTAGTCAGACGTCACTTTTGTTCTTCAATCTCGTTCTTTGATCTCCTTTCTGACTGGCTGGCCATCTTGAATTTGATCAGTTTTCGTTCATTACGCAAGTATCACTGACAAAAATTCTTATACTATTACAGAACCACGATTTTACCCATAACCTGACTGTCCTTTGAAACCTAGAACAGAATACACATAAAGGCTGCTTTTCTCAGATGTAGTACAGAGGGCTCACTAAAGTTATCAGATAACCATTAGAAAACACAGATGTTTATTATTCACACCGAAAGATTTTGCAAGTTTATTGCACTAGACTAATCTTACCCACAGTTTGACTGATAGAACGCCTGAGATATACTCCACTGACAGCAATAAAACTGTTTCTAATCCAACAGGTTCAGTGGATTCTGGTTGATACCGTTGGACGATATAATAACTTCCTTTGTACAGCTATCAGTAAGCGGCTTCTCACTGACCGGTCCGTGTATTCAACGAGAACACCAGATGAGCATTTCTGTGTTTGGACAGCTGGTAGTCACACAGAACGTGGTCGGACGTTTATTGATAGTGTCTATGAGTTTGAAGAGTATCACAAGGAAATCATGGGATATGTGAATTGTAGTAGAGTATACGTATAAGTATATGAGGAAAGCTACAGCGATATTTGCAGATCATATGTGATCCCCAATGAGCTTTATCTAGCAAATGATGTTCTTGCTATGAACTCGTCGTATGCGAGTGAACTGTGGACCGGAAACAAGTGGGCTGCAGTGCCCTTTGACTGGCTGCGCCACCTTTCTGCGCTAATCTCCACACCACCGAATCACGGTGAATTGCTGTACTGTGTCAGAAATGATCCTACTCAAAAAGAATATTGGATTTTCCGCCTAATCTGACTTAGCCGATCATTTATATTGACGAACTTCCTTAAGACCTAAAAAGTGCTTCGGTGATGGTTGGCAGGCCACTCTCAACTTTACCCCTTCAGTAAATATTCCCATCCCGTATTTACTCATTACGAATATACAGTCTCTGTCCGCAAGTTATCGGACCAAACCCTCGTTCTTCGTTCTCGCTTTTTTCGTACATAATTATGTGGGTTTCATAACATAATGTTGGCTAACTCCGGGCATTGTTGACTCATTCGTGTAAATACATGGCTTCAAACTATTCAAGAGAGTACAGAAATTATACCGAAAAGAAGACTACAAGCAGAGCAGTCACAGATGCCAACTCCACCTGGAGTGGGAAGTCTGAAGTCATTCGTTCGTACTCAGTGAACGGTATTAATTGTTTCGTTATGTAGGGTCATCTTTAATCTTTTTCGCTCCAGGATCACCATCATAACAAACATGTATGTAGCTCCATTTTACACACAGAACGCTTTTCATCATGTTATGACTAACAGTTCCTCATCGCCTTGTTTTAAGGGAATTTTGAGCACAAGAGTGGACGATTTCAATTAGGCTTTTCACCCAACTTCGCAATGCACTTGATGTATCTGTTCTTGGTGCTTCTCAACCAGAGACAACTAGGTTTTAGACAGGATCATCATCAATCATTCCAAACTATTTTTCCTTAATTTGTGTGCACACTTCTCAAACAATTTCCATTGTTTGCCTCTGTTGAGGCCCGATATATACTCCCGGTTAAGCTTCCCACCGTTTCAGACAAACCAGCCAAGTCGAAATCCGTCTCCGAAACCTTTACGTGGAAAACATTTTTCTCCCTCAGAAATCCCTTTCTCATTCATCTTCTGAGTTTCCTTTTGTATCATCGCTTAGTAGCAAAGTCAAGTGTTTTGTAGAGATGGTCGATTTAATCTTCAACGTGTGCTGCCCCTTAGAAACTTTCTTACACAGTAACGACCACACCTCTTCTCCGACACTGAAATTCTTCAGAAGACAGATAGACTACTTCTACAAAGCCCAGGGTAATTCTAAAATTGGATACTTTTCTCGTTTGATAAATGAAGAAATTAAACGAATCGACTCGTTGTATGCTTGTCAACTCCTATGCAGCCATAACAGTAAAGGACTATGGGAAGGCACTAGTATCAAGTGTAAAACAGGAAAGAAACAAGTGAAATTTGCTGTCGAATGTGGCAGTATGAGCAGTGTATTCATTCACCAATCAAACGATTATCCAACCGCATTCATTCCAGAAGATGGTCTGCTTATCATCCCATTCTTTATGGAAAACGTATTTAGGCTTTTATATTTCCAAAACAACCTCGAGTATTGGTCCATGATGGCCTATTGTCATCAGTTTTGAGACGACAACACTCGGCAGGATACTTGTATTTCAACGGCCGAACGAGTCAAGTCATGAAACACATACGATCTTTTTTTATAGGCCCTTTTCCAGAATACGCGGCACCAAGATTGCTATTGCCGCTGCTTGAGCGCTTCGGCTTCTTTCTTGTCAGTTGCTCGTGGCTGATGGTTTGCTTCCATTGGGCATCGTTTCTATTCGGTTGATCCGATTGTCTCAGTTGGTAGCTTGGTCGGCAGCCCTTCACCTGGACTATCTTTCTTCGTGCCGAGGATTCCGCTGCGTCACTCTGGTAGTCCGTATGCCTCTTTTGTTTGCTTCGGGACGCCTCCGACATATTTGCCGTCTGTTCTTCTGTCTGTGGCCTTGGCTTGGTTCGTCTGTTCGCCTTGATATTCACGTCTTTCTTTTGACCCGGCATTCCCCGTTACAAAAGTACTGTTGCTCTTACCGATCTTAGTAATCCTCTCGTAAACTAATGTTTGTGCTGGTTTTCTACTTCCAGCTAACTGCTCTCCAGATCCACTTCTATTTCATATGGATCAGATAAAATATCGTACTCGAACAGCGTCGAGCATTGCAGTAATGTGCAGGTGACCAGGGTTCTACGAAGAAACGAAGAGCATATTAACTATGGAAATTCTGTTGCAGGGATCAGTGACTGTGTACATCAAGCAAGAAATCTAATAAGGAGGCACAAACCAACGACACAAACTGCCGGAGGTAAACACCATTTGGCTTCCATCAGTATTCCATACAGACCAAGCACTTCTGAGACAATGAGAAACATATTCGACCATAATAATATCCGCAAATTTTCCCGGACTGACAACAGTCTAATTTGCCACCTCACCAAGGCTACAAATTCAATCAACTTGCAACAACAAAACAACTTCATTTAGGAAATTAGTTGCAATAAATGTCTTTCAGAATATATTGAACAGACTTCTAGACAACTTGTGACGGTTTATCCCACAGAGGGGGTAAAATTTTAACAGATCGGTAAAAATATACAAACCAACCGGACCTTGATTAAGAAGCCCGAATGAAAGAACAACTTAAGTAGGAAATTGAAATGGGATCCATCAGTACAGCATTTATCCTCAACCAGTTGGCAGTTTAAGTTGGCTTATTCACTTCAATCTCCTGAATGTGAAAGACTTCAATGAATCTAGTTCAGTTGAAGTAACCACTACCTGTTTGTGAATTGCGGCGGTTCCCCGATTGCCACCGCTCAGCAGCAACCTAGCTTTGAAATCAAAATAGTCAGCAGTACAGAAAATCGGTAGAAAGAAATACTAAAGATAGTAATATGATGGTCACTTCGTGTGGATGCGATAGCCTCACTTGTCATGCTAAGTAGTCTTTTCTTCTTTCCGATAACCACTGTTTGTATAAATCTCGTGGTAGCCTGACACCACTAATAATCAAGAGCAATGGTCTGATTATTAGTATCCTTCACCCATCTATTGGACTGACTCCCTAACAGTGCTCATGATACCATGTTTTTTACATCTTTTGATGAGTGGTATACCGACCATCGCCTATCTGGCTTCGCACTGAATCCGGCTAATATCATTTGTCCAATACCCGGTATAATTTATGGAAACTAATATTTGCTTATTATTATTGAAAATTACCAGCTGTCTGGCATTAGTTTCAAAGACGCCTCCAAATAGGTGTTTTAACCGTGTTGAATAGATACGGCAAAGTGCCCTATATCCTCTTTGCACAATCATCTGTCGTTATTTCAAACTTGAACATAATTCGTATTGTTCGGTGGTTGAAGGAATCTCCAATAGTTAGGGTTAGATCTTAGTTGAAGTTACTTGGGAGGATGTTGGACATAGTCTGAAATTATCTCTAACTTAGTAGGAGTGCGAGTGCTACGTGCTGCATCCAGCCAGATAACAAGTGCATCAAAGTTACGGAGGTCAATGCAATTGAATATTTGTGTCTGCTGTGTGGAGCAAGTGCTATGCGCAGCAACGTTTCTGCAGTACACAAAGATAGGAGCAGCACCAAGGAAGTCTGATCTTTGTATTTCAGATCCAGTGGAGTGGGTCAGAAATCGCATTAAGCGGAATAATGAATGGAATAACACGATACTTAGGATGAAGACGTTCGACTTTGATGACCTTGACGGACTAGAGTACTGCTAGTATGATTTGAATAGGAACAAGCTTCACTTCAACCACCCACCCTTCGATGGGGATTCTGTATTGGTCTGAGTTCCTATTTTTAGGACTTGCTATGGCATTCAACCTTGGTTACTTTGTATAACACGTCCCTGTTTATCTGAATTCGCGCCACCAAGGGCGGTGGCCACTTGACCGTTGTCCGTGCACGCTACACGCACAATTCTCCAATACGCCATAATCTTTTTCTCTCTACTTGTAGTGATCTACTTCTCATGGGCTTTGTGAAACATTGTCCTGGTGATGGTCGTGGCATATTGCAGAGTACCACTGTGGCGGACAGGTGGTCCAAGCGTAATGGGATGGACTAGCGAACGTACGTAACAGGGAAGCAGCATGGTAAGTTCCAACCAACCTCACTGACTAACTTATAGCTTGCAGTTCTTCAAATAACTCAGAATGCTAACTCGCACATCCTAACTCTGAATAACTTCCTAATCTAGCCGATGAGGCGAGTCTATGTAATCTGAAGTGTATTCAGTGCAATTCACGAAATAAGCTGTTGTATTCTCACTGAACGGAAGGACTGAAATTGACAGAGACTCAGAGATCTTCCTGCAAGTAAGTGTGGTCGATGTTGCTCGATTGTAAGCAATGTAACTGCATGTTTTAACCATGCGTTTCATACTCCTGAACCACAGCTATTCAGGGTAAAGTCAGCTTTTTCTTTCCGGATATTCAAATTTGTATCTGATATCAAAATAGTGGTTGGACGAGAAATAAACACAGCAAGTTTCACTAATCCACCTATATGCCTTCACGAGAATCTGTATAAAATGGGGACACGGTAAAAGTATTTCGTATACTATATGTTATTCATGAGCAATTGTTGCCCTTTCCATCTTCAAACTATCTGCAGAGCCAAACCTCAATATTCAGTGCATTATGTTCGTTCAACGTATCCACGCAGTTCTACAACCTATCTTGTATTGCTCAATCACGATTTCCATGGCCATGGCTTCCAACTCGACCAACATGACCAATTTGCTCACAATAAGCGAGTTGGTATTTGTGAAAGTATCACCAACAACATTGTCGGAGTGCGTTGACGATTTGCGTAATCAGATCAGGTTTGATATTTTCACGGTTGAAGTCAATATTCGTCAACGACGATGGATTTCATCTTATTTTCAGAGGAGAATTCGGCAGTGTTCTGACTGACGTGGGTTAAACCGGAATACTAACTACTTTGCAAACATGCCGATACCAAGACAATTTTGAAAATGAAAGTCATATTTGCGACAAAACACGATATTTTGTGGTATATGAATTCGCTTTCGTTCTTTTTGTATTTTGGTATTTCTATGAGCATCTTTCCCAACGAATCACGTGTTCATGTGTTAAAAGGTTACCGGGTACCATAATTTTAAAATGCAAATTGCTAGTGAAATCAAATTAAATAGAGCTCTGCAAATTTTGTTAGGTTAACAAGGAACTGTTGAGTATCGAACAGAATGGAGACAAAACTGATGAGGTAATACTTTTCAGTACACATGGGGCGAAATTCGGGAAGATATTGAGGTCTACGACTTCTGAAACAATACGCATTTTACACCATGATAAGCTGCATAGAATCGTATGTATTACACAGTATCCCATAACATGGCTTTGGTCATAAAATACTGTTCAAATGTGAACAGAAATCGTTAAAATGGAACAAAGTGCATTGCAAGCATTATGGAGACGAGAATATTGGGACAAGAATAGAATGATCCGCCAGATGTGAAAAAGCCACAATACCAGTAACAGCATTGTGTACTGCACTGAATCAACCACGTCCAATGTTGGGAGGCTCAGTCAAGATATAAACGGGAAAACTTCAATGGGAAGATTTTTGCACAAATTGGAAGTTTTGAACAACAGTCTGTATTGATATAGTTTACTGAGTGAGATATTTTCCTCTCCTTCTGACAGTACTATTAACCACCACTGAGTTAACCATTGACACATACTGAGCGTGAATAGATTATAAATTCAGCCCAACAGAACCTAATAGTATTTCCAACTACCCATCACCCATCATCAATCACACTTTTTCTCATGCCTCTCAAATCCACTTCAAATCTACTCTGTACTTTAAGCTATTGTTCTTATGACCTTAGGTGGTTGTTTGACTGCATACAAGAGTATTCTGTCTGCTTTGAAAATTGAATTTACTTGACCTCAAAACAACCAAATTGTTCACTTGTGAAATCCGAAGGATAATTCACCGAACAAATAGAGTCTCCGTTGAACTGATGCCTGTCTGAGGGAGATGATGCACAGCGGGAATTCATTTTACTCACAAGCGGTTTTCCTTTTTGTTTATGAAATATACTTACAACAAACGTCTGTCAGGGAAGCATCATCGGATCCTAGTGAATTAAATGCTGTCGTACTAACCCTCCACGTCGACTATAGTAAACCATTGCGTAAACGGTCTCTATCCAGACAACCAAGAGATAGTTAATCGCCCAATTTGATTAGTCATGCGAATCTACAATTGATCAGATTATTCAATTGAGTGGCTATTGCAAACTTTCTGGGATTT
Organism: Fasciola hepatica; assembly: GCA_948099385.1. Classification (NCBI taxonomy): domain Eukaryota; kingdom Metazoa; phylum Platyhelminthes; class Trematoda; order Plagiorchiida; family Fasciolidae; genus Fasciola; species Fasciola hepatica. The sequence continues at coordinate 12,179,292 of CANUEZ040000031.1, read as the reverse complement.
ATCAATGGTGGAGCGATTGCAACTGAATATTGTTGCTTGGATAAACGTGCATTATCTTTGGATATTGTAACTCGTGATGTATTCAGACCGGTTATTTTATACCACATATTCTATCGTGATTTGATTCAATAATCAACACATTCACAATGGTGGAGTAAGAGAGAGGCGTCGTTTTTCTTTGTAATGTGTTAAACCATACGAAATCGGTAATCTGCAGGATGGCCTTGGATTTACAACTTCAATGAAACTATGACAGATAGCCAAACTCGTCAGTTGCATTCAACTTCATTCGTGTAGAAATAGAATTATCCAAATGTTATCACAATGCCCGTGGTAAGTGATGCATTACTACAGTGAAAGTAGTCTGAGTTTCGATTGGTCACTCTTCACGTCTACATATATACGATTCCAAATCGGCAACCCATGGTCAGACCTAAACAAATAATTTATGTGTTGAAACAAAAGAAGCAGATGAGAGAAATATATCAACGTTTCATAACTGTGGACCAAGTCTTGAAATAAAACCGTGATGTTCTGGCGCAGGTCCTGAGAATTCCTGCAGTTTTGATGATAAAGTATTGCGTATTGATTTTGTCACGAGTTTCACCTGTTTCTCAGCCCTCCTATCATCTCAGAATTAACAAGCTGTTTTGTTTTCGGAAAAGTTTTTCTTTTTGGAATGAATGATCCTCGTGGCACGATTAGGATTCGAATACGGGCATCCCCACTTTTGCATGTTGCAAGTGCACTCATGCAATTCACTTGGGTGCTATGATCCCGATCGTACCGGACAAAGTAGCGACTGTTAGGAACTGGTTTAATTGTCATGATATGTTCTTCAGGAGGGTGAACATCTACCAAACGGTACTACTTACCAGAAATATAAATCAATGAGAGAACGCTTGTCGTTTCACTGTATTGATGAATGAGTTAGCAAATTATTGGGTATTTGGTTCCATTTTACGCAAACACTCAGGTTGCGACAGCCTTATCCACTTTCCACTATACTGGTTCAGTGAAATTCTATGCGCCCAAAACTAATGTCCGTTTCGGCGATGATAATCTCTCAGACAGTTTTAAGCTTTGACGTGGAGATGGAGAATGAGAATCTCACGCTCCCAAACTGACTTGAGAATTGTCAAATCAGCACGGATGGCTGATTGCTCAAACTGAGTCGCGGTAAAATTTGTAAGAAGTAACACGATTTAGACGCGCTTGAAGCTTGTCAAATAATTTGCTTTGTTATCATGATTCATTGAATGGTCTTTCGAGTGGATGGAAACCTAGCCTTTGCATGGAAAGCAAGCGATAAGCGCAGAATCCTAATAGTGACCAGATAAGTCAAAGTTGACAGAATCATGAATCACCATTAATTTCTCTACTGGGTACAATGTGCCGAAAATACCACGGCCGTTTTGAGAATTCGCAGTCCGTGGATTCGCCAGACCACCTCATCACTCATTTGTTTTTCTTCAGTAAACCTGATTCAGCTGTACAAATAACATCACGGAACACGTGTGGAATAAAGCATCATGACGAGCATGCTCGTTTTAAGTGATTCGTATTTGTAAAATTACGTAAAATGTGATATGAACAGATGACGCCTAACCCTCAAATCATCCAACGAACCCTACACTCGGAAACATCATACTCCAGTTTCGCTCTTGTTAGAATTCATTATGGTAATAATATATATCAAAATTTACTTTAATAGAAACTGTCTCACTCAAAACAATTGCTTTTGTCATGTTTACTCGAGAGTTGCAATGACATAGCTGAGTATTCTTTCTTCACTACTGTAGTTGTTCTGGCTTGCAGTAATAACTGTTGCGCGGATGGACTAAATTGATTGAGAGAAATCTATTTTGATCTGCTGTCTTTAGAGTTGTCGAAAAGCCTAGTGCTTTCTCCGCCTAAATGTTATGCATTTACCTTCGAAAAACAGATTTATTGTTCATCGACGCGGCATACCGTCATTACAACAGTTATAAAAGCGGCCAAAGGTTACGTGGTCCTTTTGTTCAGACCAGGTGAAATTAATGGTGAGGACGGTCAAAATGATCCAATCTATGACCAAATAAATGGGACAAATTTGTTATCAAATACCCTGTAACCAAAACTGAGTCGTCACTCGAGTCACGCAATTCAAACGCCGATAAGCGCTCAAGCGTGTTCATGCACGGATATTTTATAAAGCCTTCATGACTAATAGACGACCACAAGACAAACCACTCTGCGGGTTACAGCTGGACAGGAATAAAGTAAGAATGCAACCCCTTGCAAATAGAGAGAAAAAATGAAAAGGCTATACGAGTTGAGCGTAACAGTCAATGTGTTCAACGATGTCAACGTCTGTTGTGCGGGTAAGTCGGCGGAGAATGTGATGCAAATTACTGATGAATCAAACATTTCAAGTGGGAAGGAAGTCCAGGCTTCACCTATGCGGTTTCCGATCACATTAACTAGCCACTCACGTAAACCAAATAAGCAAGTTTAGGCCCCTTTCAATCTGATATCCTGAATGCGAAATCAACATAATTTTGTTTGCGCTTGTTCGTACGCATGGAAAAACTGTTGATATCGTCGACGTTGTTGCTTCAGTCGATGTTTCAACCGTTGTTCACATTTTTTCCCGAACTTCATAGAACGTTTCTCATCAGAAAACTCACAGCTGAAGTGAAATGAACAATTTATTGTTGGTGATGACTGAATAAATACAGAATACTATTTTACGTTTTCTTTATTGATGCAATTTTCCTGTTCTTTGATACCATTTCTTTGCCAATTGAAATGGGCACAAGTGATAATCGATGAACAAATGGTCAGCACAATCAGGATGAAAAACGGCTATCTGTGGATTCCTTTGAGGGAAGAACGGTCAAGATGAACTGAATATACCAACAGAAAACGTTTCAGTAAAGATTTGTATTTAGTTTCCGTGCTTTTACACGAGAACTGGGAACTCAGAAAGGCTTTATTCGTCACTTGGTTTGCTGCTCTAGTGTTCTGAATAGTAGTCGCTCGAAAATAATACATAATAATTCGGAAAGAATCGACCCTGTTTCTATAGTATGAAAATCCATTGCTGATCTCCAGCGATGTCGTTCCCCCCCCCCCCCACCCCGCTCATCACGCGGTTCCAGCTTTTTGTGGTTTCGTTCTGTATATTCCGCAGTGTCCATACATTGCCTATTCACGGTGAATTACTAAGTGATGCGACTTCTGTGATAGGTGCTTGTTGTTGAGTTGGGTCATAATCCCACTATAAAATGCCATCCTGATAATTCAGATCGCGAACTTGTGTAGACATTTTGTTTACGAGGAACAAAATGACCATTTCCATTCACGGAGACATTCTTGTTTATGAGTATCGAGACTGAAATGTGATGTTTATTACAGCATGGTCGTTAAGTAAGACAATACCATTCTTGTCATTGAGTTGTAGGAGATTAGATTTGTATCTAATATGATTCATCATGCAGCTTGAACGCTCAACTCACCATTGAAAACCATGGAAGCACTGTACAGCTGTTTCATCCTTGTTGGGAATGATCAGCAGTGCACATCCGCCGAGCCCGCACGGGGACTCGAACCCGGGGTGAACGATCGTGAATCGAACACCTTAACCACAAGGCTATCCGGGCTGGCTCTCAACGGTTTGTTGAACATCCACACTACATGATATAGCACCCTTCCGTCACTGGCTTTGAACGGTAACAACCCGCTTCCCACACAGCGATCGACTCCTATGATGGATGACTTCTCTGTACGGGCCTAAGTACAACGAAGGCATTCCGTTATGAACAACCTACAGAGCTTGGTTACTGTTTGCAATTGAGTTGTAGGAGATTAGATTTGTTTATAATATGATTCATCATGCAGCTGATGATTCCCAACAAGGATGAAACAGCTGTACAGTACTTCCATGGTTTTCAATGGTGAGTTGAGCGTTCAAGCTGCATGATGAATCATATTAAATACAATTCTCCATTATGGCTTATTTTGGAATGTTGTAAAGTTTGAAGTATACAATGAACCAAACAACAGTGTTAGTCATATTTCAAACATTTGACTCTGAGATAGTTAGCCTTGTATGTATTAAGTGGTTTGTGAATTTGTGATCACCTACTCCGAGACATCTGTTCCCATCACTTATCCAGAAACTGTCACGAGTTCGAAGCGATCAAGAAACCAGATACTGTAATTCCAATGCAGTTTACCATTGAGAACAATTGGGATTAAACATATAGGGCACAAGTTTGCATTAGGCATTAGACAACGACTGGAACGGAAATAATGCATGGGGAGAATCGGTTTGTTATTCCTTTCAACGTGGGTTTCCTCACTTCATCCTTGTGGACTTCCTCTTTTCCTACCTAGGAAACTAGACCTACTACACAGCGTAATAGGAAGCTCCGTATTGTTTGTCGTGTAATACGGATAAAACACAAAAATGAAGTTATGTAGTGGAGGAAAACAAACAATAGTAATGAAGACTCAACTGCTAGTATGATCAGAAATCGATCCTCCATATTTTTCAGTTTCAGTTTCAGTTTATTCAACCATTAACCTCGCACCTCCGTGCTCTGATTTCGGTTGCTACCTTCCGGCATCGTCCAGTTAAGGGCGAAACGAATGGAAGCATTGTGATAAAAATTCGAAAAGTCGAAGCACCAAGAGAAAATCAAGACAACAAGGGAAGAGTCCGAATGCAACTGCGCCACTGAACGCGACACGTAACCGTATCACTCAGTGTATCCAACTATTTAATAGGCGGATCACGTGGACTCCAACCTGAAAGTCTAACAAGTCCTACTCGGCCAAGTCCACTGGTCAAGGTTTCCATACCTTTTTGCCATGTCACGGACTGACCACTTCGACCTACCTTCATATCACCACCCACCTAAAAGAACAGCTTACGCTGTGGAAAATCTATCCGTAGGCATTCGTAACACACGTCCCTACCACCTTAACCTGTTTAGATTCAGTACTTGATCCAGAGACTGATCTCTGGTTCCCAAAACCTTACACCTTACCTCAGCATTACTGATACGGTGTTCCCACCATACTCAGGCAATGCTACGGAGACATCGGTGCTCGAACACCAACAGCCTTCGTCTATCTTCTACTCTCAACGACCATGTTTCTGAACCGTATAAAAGAACGCACCTAACCATTGCGGTCTACGCTTTACCATTACCGGACAATCGGTCGTCACCCCGACGCCACAGATGACGAAGATTGGCAGGAGCCAAACGCGCCCTCCGTATACGCGATGACACTTCATACGTTATCTGTCCACCTGGTGAGAAGTAACTTCCCAGGTAACAAAATATATCCGCTTCAGCTAGAGCTTCCCAAGCCAACAAAAGGTTCTGGTGTTAAGCCAAGCTAATGAACAGCGGTAATTATTCAAACGGGAGCCAGAATGCTCAAGCAGCCAGAGGGTCAGTGTTGCTGCGGATAGGTTTGGAAGACAGACTGTGAAACGAGAGTTCATGTACCCCGAATGGGACCTGTTTGGCTGCTCATCCGTTTGGCCTTCACCCGGCTTTCTGTTTTGGTACATTGGTGCTGTCACCATACTCCGTCTGGCAATCAAGCTTTCATGGCCTGTTCTGTTCGTCGTCGGAGATGAGGAGGCATGAACCACAGATTTTGAAAGGAAAGCGGCATGCAACGAAATGAAAGGAGATACATCTCTGTTGGTTGCTCTTGGGATATTGTTGGTTGGGCGCATCAAGGTGGCCTTTAACCTGAAAATGAGGAATAAACAGGCCTTATGCCGGGGTGGGTGATTGAGTTCATGCAGGGCGGCGGTCGTCGGGAAGCCATCGGCCGGTTCAACGCGGCTTTGTACGACTGCTCGCAAAAGACGCGATTGTCCATTATCAGTGACTTTTGCGCTAGATATCGATCAGCCTGCTTGACACAAGTGATATTTTAGAGCATGTCTTACTCGTGATCGTTTCGTCCAAAGTATGCCTGGGAATCCCCAAGAGAAGCGAAGAATGGCAGTTGCGTGCAGTGGGAACGATACACAGAGCCTGTTCATGGTGGTTCGTGCTGCCAAAGAGCAAGTACAATTTTCCCAACTGGAGCCAACGGGATTGGAGTCCAATTTGCAGATGACAGAGGAAATCACGCCATTGAACTAGAACTCAGCAAACAAAGGCAATGCAAGAACGAAGTAATGGTGGGTAGGGGTGGGGTGGGGACAGGAGTTTTGTGTGGGGCAAGGTAGAGCATTTTGCCAAGTTTTGTTTAAAAAAGTGCCTAATATTGTCTTTATTTATCCGCATTCATGTTTAAGGGAGTGCCCATGGTTAAGATCATAACTGGATGCGAACATAAAATCATAGTGATAGATGTGGTGACTGGGATATCTGTGACACTGCGTGTGTGTTTGTGGGTGGGGGGAATTTCGGTGACACCATGATAAATACTAATGCGTGCCTTCGGGTGGGGAACTGTGGGATAAATAGGTAAGGAATAACAGCTGCCGTTTCAGACACGCGATGTTCACGTAATGCATGAAATCGCACTGGCTCAATGCGTAGCTGAGACGATTGTTTGCGGTTTTGGTCAATAGTGCACATGACACGCATATTCGATTGCAATATTGGTCTGACTAGTCTTCCTCAGATCTGAGAAGATCTTAACTGGGCACATTGTACAAGATATATCTGACCACATGTTTTGTATGCGTAATGGGAGCACCAGTAGTGAACCAGTTTCTGAAATGTCCTATTAAAATTTTCTGGAACACAACCCTGTCTGTTCCTCACCATTGCCCAAAATCGCTTCTCAGGTTGTGGGTTTTCCACTACTTCATTCGTTTACACAATATCCGTTTTGTATCACACGAACACACACAGAACGTGGCGAGTAGCTGGGATAAGTTGATGACAGATGTGTGATTATACTTCGGTCTGCTCTCACTTCCGTTATTTGCCCCCAGTTCCATCGAATTGTTCCGCGTAATCAATTTGGGTGCTCAAGCTGCATTCTGCAACTATGGACGAATACGAAACATCGACCCAGTCACCTTCGTTATTGTTCTTCGTCTACCCGCGGTCTAGCATCCAGCATCGTTACCCGTCAACAACCTCTCAATAACTTCAGGAGGCTTTCCAAGACGCCGTCAGCTTATCAATAAAGGTTCGGGTCCAATCCCAGGAGGTTGATTAGGATTGGAGCTAATAATTAGCTCAGAAAAGAGCGAACCTCAAGTCTAGTTCCACGGAATGTAATGCTGATCGGACGGTCTGCGTTTTGCGCGTGAATGGTGGAGTCCAAAGGACAGTCAACCAAGCAAAATTATCAACAGCCGTTGATTCAAACAAATGCTACAGTCAAGGACAACTTTTGAAAATCCAATATCAACACAGCAGTTTTCTTTGATGGAACATTTCTGATTAAGATGTCATCAATACACAAGCATTTCTAGATGAGAGCATTATCTTTGCTCTCTGTGGTGTTTAACATGAAATATGACTACCGTGCACAAAAGTGACAGAAAAGATATTCGTTGATCGATGAGCTGATAATTCTTGATGAGAAATAATGCGTGCAACATTCTGAAGTATTTTATCTCAATAGATAAATAATAACAATCAATTTTAATTGCTGGGCATGGATTAAATTATGGGGAATTGCTGCCATGGTTAGACGAACCACAACTCAGGTTCCTGCGGTGGATTTCACATGATAATTAAATTTGAGCTCATTTATTTGGTCCCGAACCCTTCGTCTAAGCATACTAAAATTCTCGAGAGGCAAGATTTGCCCTTCAAAACCCTGTGCTGTGCCTAAAAGAGCAACTTGTGGTTCATGGAGTGATTACATGTGTTCTCTTAAGAGTCACTGTAAACACTTGCACAGAATGCATGTAAGGCTTGCAGTGTGTTAGTTTTCCATTTCCATCCTTAACCCACCCCTCACATTTTGGATAGCCACAATTGTGCTAACTTCTAGTCAAACGGTAATACCCATTGGCTAAATGTGGCACAGTGTGGGCGGCAGGCATGTCCGCTCATCATGGCAACCAATGGCTGTATAATGACTGGATGAATACCTAATGTCCCGCCGATTTATGTTTGTTTGGTCCTTCCAATAATTTCTCGTAATCCCCTTTCTTTTTCCGAAAGTTGGAGAGAGTGGAAGCAACCATCGGCTTTCGATCGGTGTTTTCATTCTCCGTCGCGCCCATGTACATCCTCAAAGTGTGGGCCCAATGCATCGGCTGCACTTTGATCGTCAACATATTTCACCCTCATCACCCAAGACCAAAGGTCCCACTTCATTCCTAAGCGAAGCTTTGACTGGACACATCTACACTAACATTTGGGGGTGTTGTTTGAGTTCATTGACCAGTACCAGTACAAAGGCTCTTTTTGCTGTCGCTGGATCACCATGGCTGAGTTTCTAACCTCGTTGTACCGTAGCCAGTCTCTCTCGCGGCCTGCGACCTTGAAGATCTGACTGCTTCTGTCTCTGTTTTTAGCCTGCTCGTCAAAGCGCTGCTGTCCATCAAGCCGGCTTGCCCTTGTTTTAGCACTCCTAAAGTGAGGCAAAACAGTCCTGTACCTCAACCTGGTTTCCATTGATTCTCTGTCATATTTTCTCCACACCGACTTCTCCATCCTCTATCCCCAAAACCAGTTCTGCAGCTCTAGTTCCGTGTTCCTCTCTATCTGGCCTTCCAAGATTTCTGCGTAACTTTCCCACGGCTTCCGCATGCCTGAAAACGAGGAAACAATTGATGGTGTCATGATCACTTTTGCCCAAAGCAGGCAGCAAATCTCCCCAGACTGTCATTTTCAAGACTTGTGATCACCAGGTCAAGCAATGAAAGCTGCTACCCGGATCTCTGCATTGTTTCTTCTATTTAGCGACTTGAAGATGGCTGAGTTTGAATGTGTCGATTCTCGACGAGGAATTACTATATGCAAACTATTATTTGATGCTTATCACTAGACAGTTTTAAGTTGATCGCTACCATAGGGTCTTTCGTTATTTGTGTGCTTACTGTAACCAAATGCACCAGTCGGATGCAAGATATCCCGATAAAAATAGGTTCCACGGAGGCCGTCGAAAAGTTATTTCCTCAGCTACAAAACTCAGGGAGGAAACAAAAGAGCTTTATTTATAATCGATCAACAAGTCTTTTAACCTAAATCTCAAATGAAAAGGCTAAAGCACCAACCCCACCGAAAGTCGATTCCAAGCTCAGTGTGCTGCCTGTCGTTCGGGCGACACGATTAAAGGATCAAGGCCAATGTCCACCATTCGATATTGCCGAATTTGCTCCATCTTCCGCCGCGGAAAGTACCCTGAATAGTTGACCTGATGTTACAAAATGCCTGTCGCCCACGTGAAGTACCCCAGACCCCACACTCGTTACTCAGCCCACAAAGAACGGATGAGATTCACCGTTCATTGAGCCTAAACACCAACCTTCAACCTTTCCTGTGGAATACCACAGTGAAAAGATTGAAACACCGGAGAATACAGCTGATGCGGTCGTACAAAACGAGATCATCAAACTGAAAACTCACAGCAGTGAGTCTCACAGTGCTCAAAAATGTAGACCACGGAAAGTAGCCTACGCTTTTGGGAAATCCAGAGATCTTCGTCGTCCGCTTGGTACGCTGCCTCCCAGGTTACTAGACATCAAAACCTGCCAACCTCTCAACAGTTCTCGTTCCCCATAGCCCTCAGAATTTTTAGCCCCTGACCCCCCTTAAGCACAAGGTTATTGTCCTCTCGTTTGAAGACTTCCGAAAAAGTTTCTTTCAAAGTTTCCCTTGGATTCTGTAGGTCACAATAATCGTAATTTGGGCAAAGCGTAGCTGATTCGCACGAATCCCAAAACCAGATCAAGATTGATTCGTAGCTTCCACAGTACCAGTATGATAGTAACAAAATCACAAATATACGAAAACTCTAAATCATGCCGCAAAATAGACTTGAGAGTGTAACCCAAAGGTCCAACGTTTTGGTCCAAGCGCGACAGTCAGAAACGATTCAGTGCAAGTTTTAAATGTCTCGCACAAACTTACAAAAGTGTTTTGTATGGAAGAACTTAGCGAAGTAATGTCAAGTAATCACGCTCACAAATCACGTGCAACTTTCGGAAGGATTATATTGTTTCCCTTACAAACGATACTCAGGGATATCACTTCGGTATGGAGCACTTGGTTACGTATAATAAGTGGCGGACCGTACTACAGCCGAAAGAGTGCTATGGCATCCTCCTCAACAGCTTGTTTTCTACCTAAAATTCGTGAGAAAATTTGGATGGTTTTTTGCTATTTGTCCAAGATTGGACAGGAGTAATTAGGTGATCGTTTAATAAAACGGCTAGTTTGGACAACACTGTTAATTGTGGTTATTCGTCCGTTGACACACGTTTCTGGTCTCTACCCATTGACCTGTCAAGTATGATTGCATCTCCGGCCTGAAGAAGCCATCCTGTATAGCTCTTTGGGTCATAGAGGCGCGCAAGCCATCCCACCACGTCAAGGTGCAGTCTCGTCGTGATGGTCAAAAAGATTAGGAAGCTGTCCGATCAATATAATGGGCTACCGCCACGGCAGACATACATTGTGGATCAACAGCTTATGTGCCTATAGTGGAATGCTACTTCAGCTTATCAGTACAGCCTCATTGAAGGTCAGAAGCGTTGGGGTCCGATTTCGTGCTGTCGATCGGTGTGCTTGATCCGGATCAATCAGATGACAAAAGGTCACAAGGTGTTTCGTGACCGGTGAAGCCGGGTTTCTCGTGGTCGTTTGCTGTCCGGGTGAGGGATAACGCATTCATTGCACTAACCAACTCGATATAAACTCCCCTATTATTTGACTGATACACCGATCCCTTCTCCTTATGTAAGTGTCACCATAGCTACAAATGAACTGACAAATGACGCAGGAAGCCTTCGGGTTGGTGTAACTATTTGAATGGGCTTGAAGGACTAGTCATCTGGTGGTTTGCAAAATCTGTAGTAGGTATCACACTCCCCGATACAATCTGTCAGCTTAATTGGTCAGGCAGAGGAAAGAGTGTTTCGTCGGTTGTTTCAGACAGTGAGTGCATTTCAAGTCTGCTGAATCCTTTATCCGCATGTTTGTTTCGAAGTGACGTAATATTCCGGCAGTTGATCAATAGTTTGATTGAATGATACCCATAGTCCACACTCAGGTTTACTACGTAAACGGGATTGGATTTGCCGAATCAGGATTGCTGACCATAGTTCACAAAACTATGACTGATCCCATGAAAAATTGATTATTTAGTTTTACAATATACTTGTATGAACGTACCAATCCTGCCGGCCACTTTTATCTTCACCTCCCTCCATAATCCAAATTGTGAGTAGAGTCAACTGGTGGACACCGATTATTTCATAGGGAAATCCTGATGCAGTTGGTCAGATAACAAGTAAGTTCAGTGCAACTTAGGCGGGTGAGCTGTGTGATGCATATGCAAAAAGGTTCGAAGCCGTCCGGCTTGGCCTCGCAGCTCACGTTGAACATTATTCACTTGTATGCACTGTAAATTGTCTGAAACAAGACCACTCATCCTGACTGTGCGTTAGCTGTCTGCATTTTTCCGATCTACGTAACGCATAAAGCCCTAAGCAATTACTGTCCACAGTACGCGTACCTATAAAATTTATGTCATCTTTCACATATCTGATTAATCGGTCCATTATCATCCCCGTATGAGATATTATTGGAACCAGAATGTGAAATTTCAGAAACTGAACAGTGCTTTACAATTGCTGTTTCCGAGAAGAATACCATCAGTGGTAATATGAGCACCACAGAAAAGAATATAACTGCTTTGGTCTGTAGCCACTATGTGATACTTTGCTTTTATACTGATATGATTGGTTTTAACTTATCCAACTCGTTACCCTGACCTATTTCCCATTATAAGTGTGCTCAGTTCATGGCAGAATACGGGTAGTTAGGTCATAAATGGCTTTGACATCATCTGAATTCAACAAGACGTTGATTTCGATGGGATTCTAACCCACACATTGATGCCACCCAAGCTTCAGTGCTGCGCGGATTCCACCAGGTGAACTACCGGGTGATGCCGAAAGACTTAGATATTTTCACTTTGAAATAAAACAGAGTACAGCCGCCTTAATTACCCCAACACACCGAGGTTGATGCAACTTGGATGAGGTTATCCCATTTTCTTTACAAGAAAAGTGTGTAGTTCACAATAGTCGCCTTGTAGCTTAGCTGATAAAGAGCATGTGGTACGAAACCAAGGTGTCACCTATGCTTGCTTCGTTTGCTTAAGAAGACGATGAATGGCAACGGAAATTTCAATTCATACCTTCGAAATTGCTACTGTTAACTGCCGAATCATCGCCTATACCTGTTGACTTAAATTGATGGCTCCGTTGTTGATATATCAATCACTATAAACTCATTTACTGTGGGTCGGCTAGTTATGTCTGTCAATTTGGAAGTTCCTTGTATAGACTGCCCGAGTCTGATAGGAATTTGCGTAGTATTTGCTCGGTGGTATGTCATCCATTAGTATGAAGATACAATTTAATGTCATATATTTGCTTTGCTTTTCTAAATGTGAAACCACTTCAGAAAATCTGATTCAGTTGTGTCAGCTGCTCGCGGTTTACGGATTACGGTCGTGATCTGATTGATACTTCTCAGTAACAACTCAAATGAAGAATCAAAGGAATCACCCAAAATGATAAAGTTGAGAGAGATATACAAATAATGACACCAAATTTATGACTATTTTGTGTGAATACAAGAGTCCTATTGATCATGAGGCGTGGTCATGTTTTCCTGCATATAATCACTGGTTCCATATGTTTCTTGGAACATTCGTGGGACCCCGATACGCACTAAAAGGCCAAGTGCCCTTGTCTGACTTCCAATGTATTTCCTCTATCATAAGGACTGAAAACTCAATAGCGTTTACCCTATGAATCGCGACGTAATAACGGATAAGTGACATACGTCTAGTCAGAAAAGTCAACTCGACCAAACCGACTAAGAATTATTCATGTTTATCGCATTTTGTTTAGCAATTGTCAGACTGGGAAGAAACGAATATCCACATTTCGTGAATAATTGTCAGCTTTCTTCCATTAGTTTCCCAATTGATATGATAAAAGAAACACAGTCCAGTCTGCTATGTATATCGGAATGCAAATTGACTGTGCTCCTTTTGTGCACGGTCATTGGCGCTTGGGTCAACCGCGGACATAATTCGTTTTACCCGGTGTTTGAGGATGTCTCCAGTAGTCACGGTTTGGTATCAAGTCAATTGATTTTGAGTAATACTTGACCTGGTGGTGAATTCCGTTTCACTTAATTTCGAAAAGCTGGAATGAATACGGATGAACTCGTGGTGAAGTCACATAGTTTTATAGCACTGAGATGTAGCTGAGATTTACAACTGACAATATAAATCTGTTTTTTCTAATTTTTACCTGGAAAATACCGGATATAGAAATGCATCATATACCTTTAATAATAGGACACCCAAAAAGCACTGTCACACTTGGCAGTGATTGGTATTCGTTGCTGTACACGGGACATTATCTCTGTTAGATCAGTCAAAAGTAGAACAGCTTCGACGGTGGACTGATTGGGGCTCGAGACCTGTTGATCTGGATGAGGCAGTTGGTTCGCACATTGTATTCTCATCTCATAATCTAACATAATACAGTCCCCACTGCAATAACTGTCAACAGCATCAGTACCTGTTCATGAAATCGTAGCTGCGTCAAGGTATAATAACCCCGTGGGACAATGTCTTTCAAAACACAAAGGGAATAGTCGAATTCCCATTGCGTCAAACCAGCAATCAAGGTGTCCTTTGTGGTGCCAATTCTATCACCGGGCATCCCCAAAAATTCCTCAAATTCCTCCAGTTTGACGATATTCTCAAAGATTCTTACAAGTCCTCGTATACCTCTATAAATCTCCGATCATTATTTGTGGAGTGTTTTTCCTTGCGATCATCCTGGCTGCATCCCAATGAAGCTGCACAGTATCAACACTGAGTTATTCATTGACCCATTTGTCAAAGGTTAGTTGCAAATTCATACCAACCAATTGTCAAATGTTTCACGTCCACAGTTTCTTTTCAACCTACAATTCTTTATTCAAATCCACTGCGCTTCATTCAATTTTTATCTCTAACCAACAATGCTTTACTTTCGGCAGAAAAGTTTACCAGTGGTTCCTATGTGCCCAATTGGTTGTTTGGTTAAACTGATACCAGCTATTTGCAAAATTATTTTTCTATCTCTTGTGAAAATCGATGCTGTTTTACCTCGAAATGGCCTATTTGTTTGTTTATGATATAAGACCGGAAAATACATGAACAAACTTGTGAAATAAGTTCTCAATGAAACCAAATACCACAACTGAGATATTGATCGGCACACAGTTGTAGCGGCGAATGCTGGAACCACAGAAAGTGGAGAATATCGAACCGGTCGAGCCATCCAGTCGAGAACCGCAGACCAAAGAATAGACTGTGAATATGTCGGAATCCTCTCACAACAGAGAAAAGAGGCATTCGCAGCCATAATGATAGCCCACGGGAGGGGTTACCCATCAAGCTGTCAGGTGGAGCAATCGGACCAGTCAAACGGAAACAATGCGCAAAATAATCAAGCTTACGGGCATTGTCAACTATTCAAAACGAAGCCGGAATGCTCAGGCAGCCAGAGGATCAGTGTTGCTGCAGCCCGGTTTGGAAAACGGACCATGCGCACTAGTGTACATGTTCCACGGGTTGAACTTGTTTGACCGCCCAAATGCGGGTGCCGTCACCTGTCTTGCCACCTTTGTTACGTTGGTGCCGTGACCAGACTCACACTGGCAGTGGAGCTACCTTGACCTTGTTCGTGGACGGAGATGCGGAGGTGTGAATCACGGACTTTGAAAGGATAGTGATATGCAACGGAGTGAAAGGAGACGCACTTTTGTTGGTTACACTTGAATCATTGCTGGCTGGGCCTGTCAAGGCGGCGTATAGCTTGAAAATGGGAGAAAAACAGGCCCTTCGTATTTCGAGCTGAATGCTAGGCTGGCGATTGGGATCACACAAGAAGGCGATCGACAGAAAGCTATGGGCCGGTTCAACACGCCTTCGTATGAGAGATCCCGAGACTCGATTGTCCATTATTAGTGCCTTATGCGCCAGCTATCGATCAGTCTTCCTGGGGCAAGTAACGTAATTAGAGTACGCTCTATTCGTGATCGTTACGTTCAATTTACGCCGGCGAATGCCCACGAAAAGTGGAGAATTGCAATTGCGTGCAGTGTGAACCGTACGGAGAGACTGGTTGTGACTGTCCGTGATGCCCAAAAGCGAGTAACAATTTCCCGACTGGAGCTTTTGGAACTGGAGTCCAAGTTGCAGAATATAACTGAAAAATTAGGCAATATGAAGCCGAACTCAGTAAATAAACAACACAAGAACAAGCATTGATGCATGGGGGATTGGGAGGCGTTTTATGTGTGGCGAGATAGAACGTTTTACCGATGTAGTCCTAAAAACGTGTTACATCCTGTTTTTCTTTATCCATATTCAAGACGAGAGGGTTGCCCATTGTTGATATCATAATTATCAGTAGACATGGCGACTGGGTTATCTGTGACACTTCGTGCGGGGGGGGGGGGGGTCGGTTAAACCATGCGAAATACAAATGCGCACTGTCGGGTGGGTGACTGTGCGAGAAATCCGGATGCAGCAACCAGCAAATCAGACCAGCGATGTCCACGTAATGCATGAAATCGCACTGGCTCAATGCGTAGCTGAGGCGATTGTTTGCGGTTTTGGTCAATAGTGCGCATGACACGCATATTCGATTGCAATATTGGTCTGACTAGTCTTCCTCAGATCTGAGAAGATCTTAACTGGGCACATTGTACAAGATATATCTGACCACATGTTTTGTATGCGTAATGGGAGCACCAGTAGTGAACCAGTTTCTGAAATGTCCTATTAAAATTTTCTGGAACACAACCCTGTCTGTTCCTCACCATTGCCCAAAATCGCTTCTCAGGTTGTGGGTTTTCCACTACTTCATTCGTTTACACAATATCCGTTTTGTATCACACGAACACACACAGAACGTGGCGAGTAGCTGGGATAAGTTGATGACAGATGTGTGATTATACTTCGGTCTGCTCTCACTTCCGTTATTTGCCCCAGTTCTATCGAATTATTCCGCGTAATTAATTTTGATGGGCAAACTTTAGTCTGCAACTGTGGACGAATACGAAACAATCAATACACAAGCTTTTCTAGATGAGAGCATTATCTTTATTCTCTGTGATATTCAACATGGAATATGACTATATCACCGTGACACCATATACGGGATTGACAGTAAAAGAGAAACGTCTATTGGTGAGCTGATAATTCTTGATGAGAAATTACGCGTGCAACGTTTTAAAATATTTGATGTCAATAGCCTAATGAAATAACAATCGATTTCAACCGCTGAGCATGGATTAAATTATGGGGAATTGCTGCTATGGCAAGACAGATCACAAAATAAGTTGCTGCGGTGGATTTCACGTGCCAAATAAATTTAGTCCCATACACGTGGTGATCGTTTATTCTAAAGGTCCAAATCCCTTCGGCATATCCACTTAGCCCAGCTCGTAAAGTTTAACTGGGACTAAAATGTGGGTGACATCCATGCGTTTATTCGAATCTCGTCAAGGTCGAATGTTGTTAAATCTGTCAGATCGGCCAAACTCCTCTTCCTTACCGAATATGCCTGTGATGGACACCATAAGCACTCAGAGAACTGTGACCGGTGGTGGTCACACGGTTACCATTGTGAATATGGAAAAATAACGACGTGGAATCGACTCCCGCCGCCACGAGTCACTTTACCATTTGGCAGCCACCAATTGACAGCTGCACACTTCCTGAATTGTTGTACCTTGTTGTGACAGATATATAAGATGCCATAGGCCATCGGAAACTCCAGATGATTTAGCTGCGAATATCCCGAAACCCCGAGTGTAAACTCGTATCTCTGTCGGTGGAGCAACCGCCGTATTAATACGCAGGTGCAGCAATATTTTGTCCATTCAAAAATGCATTTTATCGATTGGAGAACAAAATCGATGCAAATTTCTTAGTTGTTTTCTTTCCGTTAACCTTCGTTCCGTATTTCTCCTAACAAGTGCGAGAATTTCACCAGTTTTCCTATCCTTGCTTTTTGAACCTTCACCAGTTTACAACTGTGAACGGATTGTATATTCGAAATACTGTTCAGTCAGCTTCTTGTTAACAGTTTGATGCTTCCATCTACAATCTGGTAGTTTATCACCCACGTCTCTCGGTCCTACCGCATTCCCCAGTCAAATAGCGGTAACCATGGAATCAGCCGTGCTGTCCGTGGAACATCAAATTACAATACTTTCTATGGATATTACTGTCAGTTTTCGTAATTGTACTAATTTGACGGCTACCAGGGTTGTCGTCAGCGTGCACGTTTATGAAATCTTTGTGTTTAACATTTAGTAAATATTTTGCGAATTATGACACTAAAGCTCACATTACTTTCAACCGGATTATCGAGGAAAACGTGATGGAAAATTAAAGAAACATCGTGCTAACTGACAAGTTGGTCTCCAGAAATGTAATACTGGATAAACTCAGACTCCCCTGATCTTAACGAAGAATGTTCCTCAAATGGATAACAATTGAAGAGATGACAGCAATCATACAAAAGAAAGAGTAATAAAATGCAAAAATTGCTATGGTACAAGAGTCTTGGTTGCAAAATTTTGGGCCCGATGGAATTATTCGATTGAGTGATTTCCATTCGTATCAGTCGTATCCTCCCTCTCATGTCCATAATCGTGGAGGAGATGTCATTAACTATTTTATCTGAAACGGGAACATAACCATGCCTATCCGTGTCATCTGTTTGTCGGCGCCTGTTTATTCGTGCCGTTGTACTCAGTTCAATTATAAACTAGTTCACTGTGGTGGATACACTTTGCTTATGCACAAACAGCATGATATGTTGGCAAAATCTTGGAATTTCTCGGAGTGAAGTAGCTGCAGCCTAAGCGGTAATAAAGCACCGGTAGCTTTAGAGCTTGGATTCGAATTTGGGTAAGGTTAAAGATGAGAAAAAGTTTGGAGCAATTCGGAATTGGTGAGCTCCAAGAAACTGCATCTCAAAATCAACTTTTTTTTTAACCTTGATTTTGTCGTAATATCACAATATTCCATGACGAGGGTGGAGGCCATTTAGAGCTTGCGGAAGCTGCTCGGCGAAAGCACCGACGACAAGATTTGGACCCCAAGACAGAAGGGTCGAATGTCCCCCCGGGGATGACCGTTTGATTAACAACCATGGATCGATTCCCAATTTGTCAAACCTGCCGAATCGCATTTCAGAATAAAGCTTACTCGTGTTCTCAACCGGAAAACACTAATTCATTCATATGAAAATCCTGCTCTGTGCATTCAATAAAACAATAATTCACGGTGACGGACCTCATGTGCTAATAATTTTTGGCCAGGTAAATTGCATAATCCATTTGGGAGACTTCTCAAATCCCGTGCTTTCAACTAGGCTAACGCATTTACCTTACCTCCGACGTCCGCCGACCATGAGGCAATTACCGCGGACATTTACCTATTTTGTGAATAATTTCACAATCGCAAACATTCTGCGTAATTTCACGAACAATCGTTTCACCAAAATTATTTGAATTACAGAGCACTATTCTGTTTTCTTTCCTGATATCTATTTATGGCCATTCATGCTATCTTACCACAAATTTGTTATATTATGCTAATGGCGCGATCATTCCTGTCGATATTTCCGTTCAGCAATAAACAGTATGAAAGCTCAATCACCAGTCTTATAGTCTCGTTCTAAAAATGAATTCATTCCAGTAACTTGACGTTGTATTTCCCTTCATAATATTACTAGGCCCAAGAATCTACTTGGTTCCAGTGCGCTCTCTAATCATACCTAATTGATGAACGTGTAGTATGATTATCAGTCGCTAAATGACTGTCAGCTGCCATCGCACTGTATACTTCTGGCTATGACTGATAACACATTCTACTCCAAGTCTCCTCATTATGCCTTATGAATTTTCATTATCTTTGTTACCTATTTACTTGTGTCATTACTTCGATTCGTTGCCTGACACTCCATGAGTGTACAATGCACATTTCATACGTGTCTTCATGTCTGTTAAACATCTTTCCACATGTATTGAGATCACCGGCTGTCCAAATAACATGATGCTCGTGCAAAGCTTTATTCAAAGAAAATCGACTGCTTGGTCACACACCCCTTACCCACACCTTCCTCAATGTAATCATCACTCCCACATACAGTAACCTATCCAGTCGGGTTCGACGAAAGCCCACAAACGCAAAGAAAGTATCACCAACGCAGTGAGACACAGGTTCCCCTGACCGTTTCCTATTCTCACGTTTATAATTCGCATGGCTCACATTTTTGAGAGTGTGAAAGTGCTACTGAGAGTTCAATCTCCAATACTTGGAGCGTTTATCATTCGAAAGTAGTCAACTGGTATGATTAACCCTAGAGTTTGTATGTTACCGCTAATGGATGCTCAAAAGGAAGTGTTGTCTCCTGAATTAATATTTTCTAGCAATCAAAAGCTAAAGGCATGGGTAAGCAATGGAAATTGCTTCATAATAGGAATTAAAACGAGCACAACAATCTATTTGAAATTCTTAGTCTACCTGCTTGTAAATCCCTAAAGATCATCACGGATTAAACAGGACAAGAGTAGACAACTAAACATGAAACAAAGATATGCCACATTTGCCAGCGGCTGACTAAATGCACGGCGTCTGAAGTAGCTGCAGTTGAAGCTTTCAATATTTCAGTGGTTGTCGTTGTTTCTACTGCTGCCGTTGTTATTGTTGCTGCTGTGGTGACTTCTCCTGGAGCTGCAGTGGTTGGTGGTGCTGTGGTGGGTTCTCCTGGAGCTGCAGTTGTCGGTGGTGCTGTGGTGGGTTCTCCTGGAGCTGCAGTTGTTGTTGGTGCTGCGTTGGTTTCTCCTGGGACTGTAGTTGTTGGTGGTGTAGTCACTTCAACATATTCCACGTAAGGTAACTCATTAAAGGTGTTAATTCTGAAAAGTATTCCATCATACATAGTTTCAATAGTCTAGTCAGAGGACATGCAATGGACAAATCTATTCTACAAATCTGTATATCCAAGCTAAAACTCATTATAAATTTCCTTGGAAATCAATATATCAACGAATTCAGAGGATCCATTTTTTAATCGCGAGTTACAATCACTAGGTCGAACGCTCTTCTATGTTCTATCTTGTTCAAAGATGATCATTGTCATGAATTAGCTACGTTGTAATCGAGCCTATTCTTCTGAAAACACTCCACTATATAATGCATAAGAAATAGAATAATAATAATATTTTACACTTTCCCCAATATTATCAATGATTGTTTTTTGGTAAGCTTGGTCTGAACGGAATGTTTGGTTGAAATTAAGTTGCACACAACGAATTCGATAATTTGCAGTCGGAGATGACAATCAATTAGCTGAATAGATATGTCAGAAAATATAAATTTTACGAAAGTACCTACCCTGGCCCATAGTTGCACACATTGACTGTGGGATTGATGCCACCCCTCGCACAGCCAATATGCGTCGTCTTGGCCCAGACAATCTCCAGTGTACAGAAGAAACAGAGAGAGTGATCAAGGTAAGTGGTTCAAGTAGAAACGAAATGACAGTGATGGTGCTTATTCTATGATACCACTAGCGTTTTGTATCACGCGTCTGTCTGGCCAATCTAGTTGGTACGTTTTATCAATATATTTCACAAACGGATTTGGTATTCGTGTTGGACGCAAGCCTTCTACATGCTTACTGGATGACGGAAAGTTCAGCTGAACTTTTTCCGGCAACTACTGGTATTCGTTATTGCAAGTTGAGATACCCTGTGATACATAAAAATCGTTGTTCAGCACTTGATGTGTAGATAACATACGAACTTGTCTTCTTTCCGATCGATTTTAGGTTACATTCTGCTCAATCAGTCTGGTCAGGATGTACAAGTCAACAACAAAACAACCTTTATTTACCGTGGTCAGAACAAAAATGCACTACGCTTTACAAAGCTTTTTTGTACTCTCAAATGATATCATTTAGTGGTGATATGACGTCATTATGCATCCGTAACGCGGCTCAACTTATTAACAGATGGATTTGGTTTTCTCGAAGAATGAAATTATGCTGACAACCGCGTGGACTTTTTAATTAGCTCTGGCTTAATCGAGTGCTAAATCTCCCGATTGTTATGCTGTTCAAAGAACAATCACGACCACGAAGAATTTGCTGACGAATCATGGTTCACTTACCTTTCCTATATTTCCTCCCAATTTCGATCCTGAGCAAACGCCTGGATCATGACGAATAAGCTGAACAGGGAGACGACGATCTTCTGTGCCAGTCGCACACTCTTCATGTTCCAACTTATTCACCACACCCTTCCGAAGCTCGCATTCATGCAATTTGATGCGGAATCGAGTCTATGGTTATCTTCAAATAGTATTACTGGTAAATTATCACACCCCGGCTCGCTATGGATAACTATCCGACCACACCCGGTTTGATTCTGATCAAAACAGTTCAAATAGTTTCTTTCCTGTTCTTTGTGTGTAACTTCTGCGAGTGTGCATGAGGGCCGCCCGAAAGAAGACCCCTTGAGAGACCAACCATATAAACCATGGACCGTACAGTTTTGCTACACCAGTAGACTGGACAAGGATGAGTTTATTGCAGCTCAACAGTTTTCCAAATTATTTAAAAACAGGATCATCTAGCAAAACACACCCAACTGTTCAATCTTCAGTCGTTTGATAATTCCTTCTTTATTACAATTGCATGATCAGCCTTTCTGACTGACTTCCCCCAACTTCTTCTTTTAATCAATTATTATTTTTTATCAGTTTATAAAGCTGACTTGATTTTTCAACGAATTCGAAGATATATGAGGCAGTTGAAACCAACCTGCAACAATGAAATGTACGTATTTTTTCCAGTCTTTTGAATCTAACAGAATCATTTCACCAGTTTAAGAAAAGGTACAACGGCAGGAGAACAAAGCTTTGCAGAACAAATTACCTGGAGGTATCGGTAACATGTGCCAGACCATGAGCATAAAGGTAGTGTTTGGATTCACGTGTCCAAGAATTAAAAGCTGTGCAACACGGAAATGGTGCACCCATATTTAGATACTGAGTGTGCTTAGAAACGTGGAAAGAAAATGTAAATTATGTAAATGATCTCACATTTGTAAAGCTAACCGGAACAAAGACAATAATTGAGACTCACACTTCCATGAATGCTCTATAGGCAATATTTTGTCCAACCAGTGGGAACGTCGTTGTTTTTCTTTCATCATTGGTGTCATGCCCTATATATCCAGAATTTGCCAAAATCTCAGCATTAGTTGCAAGATTTTGGTCATATGTTTACATTCGTTAAGAGAGATAACAAAAAAACACGGGATAAACGTCCCTTTGGATAGTTTCATACAGATTCTCTTATGCATAGCGGATCTGACGAGTAGAATAAAGTAGAATAGAATAGAATAGAACGGAATGGAATAGATTGGAATAACATAGAAAAGAATAGGATAGGATAGAATAAAATAGAATAGAATAGGATAGAATAGAATGTGACAGCCATAATAATCACGGAATGTATTACTGGTAAACATCAAGCACGGCTATGTTCTTAGACCTCGTTTCTTACAGTTAGGGTCATCAGAACAGCCGTTGATCTTACAAAGTAGTTTTAATGCTGATGGATGATTATTGGCTGGTGGTTCTGGATAAATAATTACTGCAAATCAAAGAAACCGTGGACGAAACGAATTCGCAAATCTGTTGATCAGAGGTCGCAAATCAGTCTACCCTCAAACCGCCTCAATGACTGACGCAGTGGGTGAGAGGCGCTTGGTACACGCCTACGGTTAGAAAAGTATGAAATTCCGTAAAATGTGTCAGTCAGAGCTGCTGCTTCGTTGTTCTGTATGAAACCGAATCATTATTAATTTACTGTACTGGGCTACGTCAATTTTTTGGGCACGTGTTTGTGTCCGGTCTAGAAAGAATGCCTGCTGGGAAGTAGTTGAACGAATAACAGGCGAGTTATTTCGTAGATTTTTCCACGTAAAATCAGACCGATTCACTTCACATTTGTCGTGATGGATTCGGCGCAACACACCGTGTTATTATTATTTTAGGAGGCTTATGTTTTCTACCTGACGGACCAATTCATTATTTCCTCATTGGGTGCGATTTCATCCGGTATTTTGCCCTACTTCTCGGATTTCTTTCTAATTACACTTTATTATCCTCGCTTCAGCCTTGCTGTTTTGTGTCAACCATAAAATAACATACTTTCTACTGTGCTATCCAAAAAGCACTATTTCGAAGGAAGCAACACTTAAACTGCAAGGGCTACAAAATATAATTTCTCATTTCGTTTTTGGAAATGGCACTTGAATGTACTGATGAATCAGCACACAAATGTGGCATGTTATAGGTATTAAATATCTAACGGAACACATAGGCACACATTTATTGATTCACAGGCGGTGTGATTGGTGGACTCACACTTTTCAGATACTGTCAAGTGATATGGAAGTGGATCCTGAGTACTGCGATTATCATTATCCAGGGTTGAACTAAGTTGAGTTATACGCACACGGTGCATTTCTTTGTGCGCGGAAATTCATGGAAGCTGATTCGAGTGTATAATGAACAAATGAACACTAATTCGTCCAGGTGGATTTTCTCATATTGTATATGAATAGGACGAAATTATCAAAGGTCTCTTGTCGGATGATCACATTGGTCACGCGAATCTCTCGGATAAAGAGTGGAGGGGGAAAATGTACCTGTGTGCGTGAGCACAAATGCATACACCGTGGTTAACCCTATACGGAACTAATTAAGGAGCAAATGTTTGCGAATTTATTGATGCTGTTTTCCTGGCATAATTACTTTTTATCTCGTGAAATATATGTCGTCCAAACTTGCAAAATATTCCTAGCAAGCTAAATGAACAATCTGTGTAGTTTCCACCACTTTATTAATTGGACTTCACCTTGCCCTCCTATTTCTGTATGAAGTACAAAACTACCAGCTGCTGTTGATCAATACTACTAAAGAATTTCAACCAACCTTGAGAGCATGCATTTTAGCTGGCACGTTGATCGATTTTGTTGTGGCTGAGAGCTGTTACCAACTGCAAGCTAAAAGGTTCGAATCTTGCCAGTACCGATCAGTTTGTTGGTAACTGGATTGCCCGTGAACTTTAGAGTAGGCCTGTGACCTAACTGTGGAACTCTGCACCACAAGACGATGGACACATCAAAACATGAAAACAAAATAGGAATTCGAGAGAAGCGAGCCTCCAGAATACACTACTTTTGAACTGGAATTCATATCAGAGGGCACGGGAATTAAATAACCAACGTTATAGTGAGGAGGAAGGGGGGTGGGAATAAATACTGACTTGAAGCATGAGAATGTCCCCTGAACGGTGCTCTATTTTAAAAAGTCACTTTTCCATTTGTAAAAGTCCGCAATCCAGAAGAACATTACACATATCAGGAGGACATTAGACTGCTTTACGGGGACCTTCAAAAACGGCTCACTGGAGGAGCAGCAAACCTGAAGATGCCACCTTCAATAGCCAATATCAAGACACGTTCAAAACTACTGAGTGAACCAAGAGAATATATATTCAAATCGTGCAATCAATGAGGCTGTCGAAACAGCACCGCAGGAGAATAACGGGTGTTATTTTTGCGGTATGTGTTGGATTCTGTCAACTACTGCATGGTCAGAAGAGTAGTGTGACTATCATTAGCGGAGTGGAACAACAAACGAAGCGATGAAGTCGTTTCAGCCGAAGGCTGTGCCATAGGAGAAATACAGACAAACATAAAGTGCAATAAACAACCACTCGTAAATCATTGTCAGATGACATTGTTCGGGCAAATTAGTGTTATCGTTCATTGTTCATACAACTAAGATTATCCAAACTTTTGTGTGCTATTTTTCAATCGCGTTCACTGGGTTGCTATTTTGGTGACTTAACCAGAATGATTTACCCATCATCGCCCCCTTTAGAAAACAGTGATCTTATGATCTTCCTGGAAAAAATTCAGGAAATGACTGGATATTTGAAGATTTGGTTGGACCGTGTGGATTTGTTGGCCTTTCCTAATCTGCATGAGGGCAGTTGGGGCACGTCTGTTTTGGAAATTTCCAGTCGAGGTGACATCTTCAGTGCACTGAAGATGTCACCTCGACTGGTGATGAAACGTTGGCGATCTAAACGCCAAGCTCAGCGATCAGAACATCGTGGCAACACTCAGGATCCTTCCTGCAAAAGGCCTTAGTAACTTCCTATCCTTTAGTTCAACTTCGATGGAGATTGCCATGGATTATTATGGCTCAAAAGTGAGCAGTGGTTTATATGTAGGATATAAGCCTATAAATTTCCTGGTTGCACTCAAAATTCCCATATTATGTCGGAAATGGTATGAGGATTCTCCCACTAGAAATCTTGAAATCGGACGTATGCTGACTACAAAACATGCATACACTCTCCCTCACTGTCACTCATCACACCCCAGATACAAACTCAGTCTCTCGCTTTACTGTTAGCAAACTGGATGAATCGGTACCTAGTGCTCGTGGTCAAGCTGGCGTGATAATCGCTTTGAGCACGAAAGCTGAGCATGCACTGCTAGACTAGTTGTTAGTCAACAGCCGTTTGTGTTTCGTCCGGATGGACGGTTTTGCGCGTGCTAATAGAAACAGACTGAAAAAATGATACACGTTCGTCTTGTCTGCACCGCACTCCTTGACTGCAGTAACTCTGAATCCAAGAATGAATTCTATTTCGACGTTTCGGTTAGAGGTACCGGTCATGCAAACCCGTTATGAATGAGATAATTAAGGAACCCGACGTTCCCCGATTAACTCTAAGTTATGTCGTCTGGAGGACTGAGCAGAGCATTTTTGAAAACAGTCCATCTGATCCACATCCATAGTGGACCTAACGAATGTACCTGCAAGAGAAACAACTCACGTAGATACCACTCTGCAACAGAAATGGAGGCTATTCGGGAAATAATGTATCTGAAAAGGTAAAAGGATGATGGATCGGATGGGTGTTCTCCATCTCTTTTGGGGGCGACTTTTTCGTTTCGGAGTTAAGAAACTCCTCTGGATAATCTGATATAGTGAACAGATTCTTAGGAAATGATGTACTCTGGTGACTATATCAATTTACAAGAAAAGGGGCAGGTCCTCCTGTGAAAATCACTGAGAAATTAGCTTGGTGAGTATCGCATCCAAACCGCTAAACAGCTTTTCTGATGACCGATTATCTGACTCCCGTGAAAGGTGTACGCATGAGTCCAAACCGGTCGGGGCAATAACGAACACATCTTTACCGTTCAAAGCCTTCTGTAGGTCTACAAACTAGATCTTCCTTGATCTGAAAGCGGCTTTTGACTTAGTCGACAGCACAAATCTGTTGGGCCGCCCTCATTAAGGGTGAGCTAGAGAAGTTTATTTCTTATTTCCGTGCTTGCATGCTAACATCCGAAGCCGAGTTCGTGCTTACGACGATCTTTCACCCAAGTTCACCAAGAAAAGTTAAGTTCCCCAGTTCACCTCTCTTGCGAATACAGGTTTGTCAAAATTCCCTAGGAATAAAGGTTTTTCGAAATTATCAATCGCCAGCAAACGTGGTTGCACATTCGAAAACTTTTGGAAGTTAAACGGGGAACTCGCGATGACTTCTTCCTTATGCACGAAGAATAAATCCCTAATCGTATTCAAATAGCGAATTGGAGCAGGAAATTGTGAAAATAAAATCACGGAATTCTTAAGTAGCTGTAATATTGTAATATTTTATAACAAATGGATAGATGTGTCCATGTCTGTAAGACGAACAGCCCCATGTGAGACATGACCTAGCGCATCATTCTACAGTGAACGAGTCTTCGAAGAATAACTTCTGACCTGACAGATAGGGAACTTTCCTCTTTTGAGTATGGCGAATTCTACGTTATTCACGCTAGCTTCAGTAAAGCTTTATCAACAAGGTTGATCGCGATTTTGCACCTTATCTCAACTGGCGGTAAGTTCAGTTCAGTTGAGCTTTCAGGACTGGACTACAGTCTGCCGGATTTCACAGTTCTGCACCGGTGTGCTCTTTGACCTCCAGGTGTTTCGGCCTTATGAGTAGTCGTCTTTACTTCGTACGCTCGAGTGAGAACGGTGGGACAGACATTCCACAGGGTTTCATTCTGATTTGACTTTCAGATCAAGCTGTTAGTTGTCGACCCTGCCTGACGAATCGTATCATGGGGAAGAAGACTGAATGTAGACTGAAGAGAATGAACAGAATAGTGAAAAAGAAGGTTCTAATAGCCACCTTCATAAAACAATCCCTCTCAGGCCTTGTCCAGTCAACGAATAATAACATCCACTGAAGTTACTTTGACGATATCCTTCGCTTATTTATTCCTCTCGTCTGCAGACCTCACGGCGAACGACTGGTTCCTAATTGCTGTTCTTACACGGTCTCTCCCGAGCTGCACCGTGTTTTCTTAGTCCGTTATTCACCCGAAGTCTAATGCAAGATACCTCAAATCCGGCTGACCTGTATATCTCTTTAGGAGTTTTGAACACCTCTATTAGATCCCTTCGTAATCTCCTGTCCAACGAGAACAGGTTAAACTTCTCTGACCTGTGATGTTAGCCTAATCCGTAATAGTCTTTAAACCATCTAGTGAATCAATGCTGTCTTGCTCGATGATGTTTTCATTCCGCACGAGGGACGGACTCCAAGCCTGGTAGCACTATTGCATTTGGGGTCTCACAGGGCCTTGTACATAGGGAGCAGGACATCTGGTGTCGAACTCTGCGCAATTCAGTTGGAAAAGTGCGTGTGAGGCTTTCTTTGTGGCATTCTCACACTGGCTATCTGATTTGAAGTCAGTTTTAAGTACCACTCCAAGGTCCTTAACCTGTACTGTTTGAGCAAAAGTTGTCTGATTGTCTGGTAGGTTAGTATGCAGTTCGGACCGCGGTTTCCCCTCATAAATGAGGTTTTGGTGTTTGTTCATGTTCAGAGGAGCAACTCACGCCAACGAGTACGAATGCACGCTATCTAAGTCTTTCTATACTGTGCCATCTGCATTCATTCCAACAGTTTGACATCATTGGCAAAGTTGTAGAACTGGCTTATTTACTTTCTAGGTCACTAGTGAACAGGACGAACAGCAGGGACAGAGAACCGAGCTCTGTGGTATACCGCTAGGCAATCTTCCCGTGGTGGAGAAAACTCCCTCTAACCTCACCTGAAACTGCCTCCCAGTAAGTCCTCTGATGATCCATCCCTCTACAAACGGGTTTATCCTAAATTCTTCCAGTTTATCCACCAACGGCTTATGAATAATAGAATCAAACGTCTTCTGGAAATCTAAAAATCAAACTTCAACTCTCTCTCCTCTTTGTCTATTTTTATGGGCACTTCACCTAATTAGTGTTTCAGGTTAGTCAATTATGACTATCGGTGAATGAGTCTGTGCTGATGGTGTGACACCAACCGGTGTCTTTCATGCAGCCTAATAATGCGGTCCTGGATTAACCTTTCCGTGACTTTCGGTAATACTAATGTCAGTTTTATTGGAGTGATGTGCACTGCGACCTAGAAGTTATCAAAATACGTTTTATCTGAAATTTCTTTTTACGACAAACCCATACGTGAGCCCCCTTATTCTACAACCATTAGTTCAAAGCCAATTGATTTGGATATGTTGGTGGTTTGTATATATACTTCCACTCTTGTTCTGTGCATAATGCTGGTTTTCGTTCAGTTGAAAGATAAAGCAACGAACCTTTCTCCACCCTTGTTTGCAAAGGTGCATGGGAGATTTTGTGTCAACTATTCTTCCAGATTAAATACTTATGGCTCTCTGGCTGGTATTCTCATCCCAACTCAGCTAACATCAACATCCAAGTGACACCTATTTGTTTTTCCACATCATATCCTGTTGTAACACCGCTTTTTACATGAATAATGAGAAAGTGCACTTTCCTTCACAAAGAAGTATGAGAAACATGTTTAAATTATTTGAATTTCCTCATACCGTATGAGAGTTCAAACCACTGAAAACCACAGAAGCACCTTAAGAGGATTTCTTCCGGCTTGTTTGGAGTCATCTGCAGTGCACATCCCATGAACCTCAATCGGGAATCGAAATTCGGGCGAAACGTTGTGAACCGAAAACTTTAACCACAACGTCCGCCGGGTTGTCCGTTCATTGAACTTATACACCGTATGATACACAACCCTTCTTGCACTGCTTTCAGTGTTAGGAATAATCGTTCGATGGACTTGCACAATTTTACCCCCTCCTCTTTAATAAATTACCGGACTATTCTAGATTTAAGTGATCATTTCTTCAGGGTAGTGAAAACAAGAATGTGTCGTAAGGTACAACGTTAACTTTCGTCACACAGGGGTTATCACACAATATTATATTTGTGAATAATCAACCGATATAAAAGCGGTAGAAATAAGAATAATGTAATTTGTTGACATCGAACATTTTTTCGTAGTACGTTAGGAAAATCTTTAGGCATTTTTGCCTCTTATTTCTGTTCATTTTGCATAGGACCGGTAGAGACAGAGGCCAATCAAGAGTCCGGACTTACTTCAGCCGTATGCACTGGAGTCGGCATTCATAGCTGCCAATTTCTAAAGTTCTTCTTGTCTGTATAGATTGGTAAGCCTTCCACTGATCCAGTTTTTCTGACAGAGAAAGTTACAGAAATTACCCAACTTCCAGGATAGAGGTAATTGTTACGTGGGGTTCTCTCATAAACAGCATGCTGTATTACACTCCTGGCCTTCTTGTTGATCTTCAGAACACCGGCGACTATTCCTCGTGTTCCACTTCGGCTCTGGAACCCTACGATGACAGCATATAGCTGTATGTTCATCGTATATAATCTGACTTCCCATTCTATGTGAACCAAACACTCACTAATGATATGGGTTTTTCCATCACCTGCTGTGTCACTGCATCCATCCTGTCGATGGAACATGTAGTGGTACTCCATTTCTTGCGGGACACGATCATTTTCGGACAGTCTTGTCTCGGATACCGTGTTACAGCTTTCGACCTTCGCGATTAATTCCGCCCATTTGGTTTAATCCTACGGGTATTAGTACGTAACACTAACGGGGAAACTTTCATGCCCTCGTTTGATTTGTGTCTCGCCTTGGGCGGAGCATCCGACTGACTGTTGTTTTTGAATCTAGTATGAAAGCGCCTTATTATCTTGGCTTCCTTGTATGACCGCTCGGTTCACCAGCTTGAACTACTGTGTACAATTCATCGGCATTTTATTTTCGTTTCTCTTGGTCTGACCGAGTAGCTTTGGAGTAAACGACCTAGGAAAACTTTGCTCTTCCACCGGACAGCTTTCCCATGCCTTACAGTTACTACCACCGCCTGATGGCCGTTGAAAAGAGAATTGTGCGAAACTCCGAGACAATGACCTCCTAAAAACCGTTTTATTTTCACCCAAATCCCTTCATTTTCTACTTGCTTGCACTCGTTCGTTTGTATCCTACACCCAATTCTGTTTTCATTCCGGTTCTTGAGATCTCCGCTTCGATGCGGTATCTCCCCTTGTACGATATAAGATCTCACCAGATCACGCTAGAAGCTGGTTTCTAATGTCATGAGCCACAACTCTATCACAATTGGCGGGGCTGGGGGAGCTTGCTGTCCTGGTCCCCGTTACTTCCATGTTGCCACAATGTGGACCTATCTTAGCCCGTTTGTATTCCCATCTTTTTGGGGATGGCCCTGAGCATCTTTTGGATCAGATCATACCTTGACTTGGCCTCCGTTATGGTGGACTCTTATTAACGAGCACATATGTTTGCCTAAATGGGACAGAGTCGGCTTTCGGAATAAACTAACCGTTGTTCTTCGATGAGGTTAGCATTCACCTTGAGTTGTCTGTGGAAGGCTTAGCTAACAGTTTTCTACATACACCTCTACTTCGTTTTTTCTTTCTGTCGGGCACAAATATGGCAGGCAATTTAGAAAAAGGAAAAGTTTCTAGTAGGATCAGGATTTATTTCTTTATGAGAAAACTACCCATGGTGAGTTTTACCCTCGTCCGTTTAGGAGTAAGTCGTGTTTAATATTTAACTAATTATGGACCTCTAAATTTCAGACTGATTTATCGCGACTTCAAAGGTCACTCATTTTCAATCGTCAACGGTTCGCAGCATGTCTAAGGTGAGCAACATCAAGTTCTGTGGAATTTCACATCTGAGCCATGTGTTGGGATGCACGACGAGAAGTTCAGGAAAGAGGAGTTGATGCAAAGGCATTGTTTTCCTAACAAATTTCGACAAAATCTGTCCTAAACGACTTATTTCGATGTACAGTCTAAACGTGCTTCAATGCCATAGTCCGCAGGATGGTACGGAACCGTACGCACATGGTGAATGCCATTCTTCGAAAGGTGATTTTCAAACGTGCGAAACTGAAGACCATTGTCAGCGATAGTTTCTTCAGACGAACGGAATCTCACAAATAGATTTTGCAATAATGGCACAGTTATCACAGTTGTGATCTCCTCACACAGAGAACCCTCTGGTCGATTGGAATAGAACCACACGGCAACAAAAACGTTCCGCTGGTGATAAGGTGTGTTTCCAAACGGGTCCATAATATCATTTGCAACCTTCGCCCAAGGTTTGTTTGGTTACTCAATGGGCTGGATAGGTGCATCTAATGATTTCGCACTATTATCAAAAAACCGCCTACAAGATGCATATTCTTCTACCGAAACTGCAACACGGCAGTTTAATCGTGGCCACAAACAGTACTTGCGCATTCGGCTCTTCGTTCGCTCGATACCAGGGTGTCATTCATGCCTAGATAATACGGTGGCGAGGATCAAACATCCGGGGACTACAAGACGATGACATGATAAGTGACACATTTATTGAACATCGATAGCTCATTTTCAATTGCATGAACTGGTAGCCATTCGTACTGCATCTGCTGTCTGTTTGGTCGCTCGGTAGAAATGCAGTTACAGACAGATTTCATAACTGGACCGCCTTCTGTGTTCTTCTAAACTTCAGTAAAGATAATCACTTCAGAGTTCGCGTCATTGAGGAATGCAACTACTCTGAACTATTCAAGCTCCTCATTTGCAACTGCATTCTCAAACATGAGACCGAAAAGTGCATCAGTTACTTGCTTATTTTGTCCGGAGACATTGTTCGTGTAGAAATCAAAAGTCAATAGTCGTGCGTACCAGTTACTGGTGTATATGAGGAGTTACCCTTTTGTACCGCGGCAAAGTTAGTTGGCCCAAAAGAACGAATAAGCTTCTATCTGAACGAGTCCAGGAGCATTGCACTAGTTGGTTAGCGAAAGGAATTCACTAAACTTTATCCGGTGTGAACCTAACCCACGCGCTCGATCGAAATGGAGCCTTCGTGGTCAACCATCAAGAGTCACGAACAGTGAATGCTATCCACAACCTAGGCAATTGCTATCAGGTTACCTGGAACAAAATTGTAATCCAAGAAGGAGTTTGGCAAGGCCCTGCTTCTTCCCTGGTCAAAGGTCATCAACATGATGAGACGGATACGAGGAATCGTTAAAGCCAGTGTCGGAGCTGTCCACTCGAGTACACTATCATCAGCCTGAGAGTAGCTGTGATGAATTCATGGCCTAATGTGAAGTATCGAAAAGACAAATCGGTGTTTGCCACATACCGTTTTCCAAAGCATGGACGATGGAATATTCCACGACAATGTGTTCATCTTATCTATGCACTTCTTTAATTTCATTTAGCCCAATGATCTGATCCAGAGAACTGCCAAACTACATGCTTCAGTTGAAAGAGCAGCAGTGAACCTCAAACAAGGGACAAGTGAATTTCGAATCCATAATCAAATTAGGTAAATGACGTGTGAAAACGATGGCAAAAGTCTAATGGGTAAAATAATAATCTAAGCAGTAACAGTCAATAAAATCAGTGAATTTCAACTTTCAGCACAGCATCCAGTTTGTTTCTTCAGTGACAGGCGTACGAGTGGTGAGTGGCGTGACATAAAGCAAGATTGCAGAAGTATTATATTGTTGATAATCTAGTGGATTTCCTCTGACTAAAACACATGTTTCCGTATGTTTCGGTTCTGCGAACTGAGTACGATGAGGCCGCAGCTTCTAGTCTTTCAGGCATTGGCATTGTTCTCATTGAAAAACCTGTAGCCACGGTTAGAGTACGATCAGCTGTTTTAATTAGATTTTCTTCCAACGCGCGCTAGCTGTCAAGCTAGTCCCACTTGACGACATCAACCAGCACTAGAGGCTTATTAGGAATATTTTGCTTTCTACTGGCCTAGTGAGTTTTGGCTTGTCCTATTGTGCCCTGAGATTCTGGATTTCTGTTGAATCGCTGCCTACTCTGGACGCAAGCCATACAATCCCGTATGGAAGGAAACATAATAAAACAGCTCGTAACGAGACGTAGACTGAATGCAAATTTTCACAGAGATCGCGATATCTGGTGGACGCAACATGCATTTGTAATGGAACGTGCTATTGCCATGAAAAATTCTCGCAAGCTGCTCCATCTCATTCGAATTACCGGTAGAAATCCACCAGGATTAAATGAAACGTTCTTTGAATCCCGTGGTTTGTTTATTCATAATCAGCAGTGGCGTCTCAAACGTTGGAAGGTGCATTTTGAGACACACTTTTGCTATCTATCACTGTCACTCTTCAATGGCTCTTCCATCACACGTCCCGTGGTTTGCTTTCACAGATCCACCTAACGATGCCAAAATTCACAAGAAAATCGAAAACTAAGGACACCACGAAGCTCCGGGCCCTGATGGCCTTCCTCATCTCTTTGATTGAAGAACTTCATATTTTCCTCCAACACTTGGAACTTTATGATTGAATCGACTGGTATTCCCATTTTAAAGAAGGGATTGTATAATGAAATGTGAGCATTTTCCCCAACAACGTCAAAAATGCTTGTTCCTGTTATATCTCAGAGGTTGTATCAAATGCGTGAAGAGCAGACTCTGGTGGAGTAAGTTGTGTTTCGTGCTGGTTGTGGATGTATCAGCCAAATATTCACCCTCCAACGGCTGCTACAGAACCTTCATACCTTTCCAAGCTCAACGATCATCGTGTTTCTAGACATTCGCGCAGACTTCCACTCTGTCAATTGGACTGCACTGTGGTGCAGTTTGTTGAGAAATAGAGTACACGTTAATAGTAATCCCAAGCTATTTTCACTAATACATAACCGAAACTGTCGGATGTAAATGACATCCAATTACATTAAATACAATCGATGGAAAGGCAGTGCGGTTGGTGAGCTAATACTCCCCAGTAGATATTCATTCATGGATTGTAATGTTGGGATATTATAAATTTGGTTGACAGATTTCGAGGTATGCCAGTGTTTCTGAGCAGATATTCCACAGAACGCACCGTTAGGTTAAACTCTTACGTAATCAGCTCACGTTTACTGCAGAGGAGTAGTAGAGCAGTGAGGTAAAAATAAAGAGTAAATAAAGTGTTCGATCAGGTGAAGTAGAGTAATTTGAGAGTAATTTGACTTTTGAACAACAAAGACAGAATATACCGTCTTGTCTTACAGAAGAATGCGTCAACATATTCAGACAAATAAAGGTAGCAGTAAATAATCTTACGGAGATTCTTCACTCATGAATTGCTCTCGATGCACTCACTGTTCACGATCGGAGGAACGGGATGGGGGAGAGAAGGATTATGAATAAGGGGAACAACTATTCCCGATATGAAGACGAAACAAAATACCAAGAACCCAGACGAATTCATTAGCGGGTTGTGTT
This sequence comes from Fasciola hepatica, assembly GCA_948099385.1. Lineage (NCBI taxonomy): Eukaryota > Metazoa > Platyhelminthes > Trematoda > Plagiorchiida > Fasciolidae > Fasciola > Fasciola hepatica. The sequence goes on along the minus strand of CANUEZ040000031.1, from coordinate 12,144,245 downwards.
TGGAGCACCAATCGGCGAGTTCAGTTACATTCCCCTGTAAGAGAGGGTAAGTAGACTGACTGACTGAGTATGGTACAGAAAAATCATAGCAAAAGCGTGTTTGATGAGAAAAGTCAGCGTGCACATGTACGAGGGAGTCACTCGTGGAGAACGACAACGCGAATAACAGAACATCCTGTAAAACATCTTATACAGATGAAAACATTGAGTAGGTTCTACTCCGAAGTCGTGTAGACCGTTGTGGATCAGATAACTGAACATAAATTGTAATTATTCCAATTTGCAAGCTTGTAATTCATTTGCCTGAATTCTGTTACCAGCCGAGATCCTCAATGATTTGGATCTGTCTACACCGTTGGATAAATCACTGTAATCAAGGAAACAGACCCTAACCGCCATATATTCCTGGTCGGGTGCCAACAGGACAGAAAGTGAGGCGGATACAAGGGTGGTAAGGATCGAGTGGAGATGACGATATGCGAATCGGTTCGGGTTAGTTACATTATTTTAAAAGATTGGCTTCGTAGTATTAATCTCTCAAAAACACCTTAAGGGTAACATAAGTGCAGAATCTACGGAACAAACTCAGCTGTTCCTGTCTTGGAAACCGGCGTAATGGAGGCCAATTTGAAGCAGTTAGCGTAGTTCAGCCTTTATTGACCCGGATAGGAATCTGCCTGAGGAATAATGTACAGGGTTGACGTCCCGTAGTTGAGTGACTCGCAGATATACGAACCCCGAGTCCCAAGACAGAAAACACAAGCTCGATTTACATAGGGTTAATTATCAAACAATAACAGTGACGTACTTCAATTTGTAGGCAAACCAAGCACAGAATCAGAATAGTCAATAAGAGCTTCAAAACACCAAGGTAAAATGGGCAGAAAAGGCTCGAAACGGCGATGAAATAGCGAGTCAAGTGGTTCAGAAAAAAAGTCGTTAGTCATGAGAACCACTGTTTGTGGCCATGATTCAAATGCCGTGTTGCACTTTCGACAGAAGATTATGCATCTTGTAGGCGGTTTTTTGATAATAGTGCGAAATCATTAGATGCACCTATCCAGCCCATTGAGTAACCAAACAAACCTTGGGCGAAGGTTGCAAATGATATTATGGACCCGTTTGGAAACACACCTTATCACCAGCGGAACGTTTTTGTTGCCGTGTGGTTCTATTCCAATCGACCAGAGGGTTCTCTGTGTGAGGAGATCACAACTGTGATAACTGTGCCATTATTGCAAAATCTATTTGTGAGATTCCGTTCGTCTGAAGAAACTATCGCTGACAATGGTCTTCAGTTTCGCACGTTTGAAAATCACCTTTCGAAGAATGGCATTCACCATGTGCGTACGGTTCCGTACCATCCTGCAGACTATGGTATTTAGGAACGTTCAGACTGTACACTGGAAGACGTCGTTTAGGCCATACAGATTTTGTTGAAATTCGCTAGACAAACAATGCCTTTGGATCAGCTTCTCTTTCCTGAACTTTTCGACATTAGAAATCAGCTTCTAGCGTGATCTGGTGAGATCTCCCATCGTACGAACGAGAGTTGACGGAATTAGAATAACTGATAAATTCGCATCCATGTTGTTCTTCAATCGATAGATTGCGTTTTTGATAGGACATAAATTTGTCACACCCGCGTATTAGTACGGCGGTTGTTCCATCGACAGAAATACGAATTTACACTCCGGGTTTCGGTGTATTCACACATAAATCCTCTCGAGTTTCCGGTGATCTATGGTACCTTTTACATCTGTCAAGAAAACGCACATCATTTGAGGAAGGGAGCCGCGGTCAGTTAGAGGCTGCCAAATAGGAAACTGATCAGAGGTGGTGGGAATCAAACCCACGTAGTTTTTGTCCATAGTTCACGATGGTAGCCATGTGACCACCACCAATCACAGTTCTTTGAGCATATGAGGTATCGATCACGGGTATGCTTGCCCAGGATGTCCAGTTTAGTCGATCTGGCAGATTTGACAACTTTCGACCTTGACGGGATTCGAATAGACGTACAGATGTCATCCACATTTTAGTCCCAGTTCCTCATTACGAGCTGGGCTAGGCGCGTAAGCCGAAAGGATTTGGACCAAATAAATAGGCTCAAATTTAATTAGCACGTGAAATCCACCACAGCAACCTGATTTGTAATTTGTCTAACCATAGCGGCAATTCCCCATAATTTATTCCATGCCCAGTAAGTGTTCCCTTAAAGTTCAGGTTTAATTCATCTGTCTGCTGTTGACATTGATTATACTGTTCTGTAATAACGAGATGCGCTCTTAGATAATCTCTAGAATAAAACAAATAATAATGAATACTTAACACTGAATCAGGACCTGTTCCACCTTCATGACCGTTACTAAATTTTGGAAGTTTAACTTCTGAACTGTCACGTATAGGTTCAAGTCGACCTAACCGACAAGAAAATTGTTTAATTCTTTAACCATGGAGTCCCGTCAAGGCTGAATTGAAGAAGAGTTTTGTATTCAGATGGATTCACCATTGTATTTAAAAGCAGGGTTTTTTGGGACACTAGAAATCAGTTTCTGGTCTGCTTACGTTCGCGGAAAAGCATCTAAACATTAACGAATATTATCTATGGTCTTATATACTCAGGCGTGATTGCATGAGAAACATCTTATCGCCTGAATTGGTCTTTGGTGAAAGAACGATTGGGATTTCATGAATATTAGGAAACAGTTGATCGTCGATCTTGGCCATGCCGACGTATCATGTTGCTGCATTGGATAACGGAGATCTATTTTGGGAATGGCGGAAAATCTTTCTGGATGAACAGTTTGCTGACTCGTAAATGTGCTACTGGGTAAGTCTGTACCCTTATGCAACAACAGAATTAGTAATATCAGTAACGACGCCACTGAATGAAAATGACGAATCACAAAGTTCATTTAACCGCAATAGTTCATGCATAATTGCTCAAGCTAAGTTCATTGCTTGAATTCCTGTATCCGACGTTCACCTGAGTTGTTGGATGAGTGAGCCATTCACCGAGTGATGTACTGATTGTTTGAGTGATGAAGTGAAATAAGCTGCTTGTGATCGTAAGGATCACCGCAATTGTCACGATGCTTGGGAGACGGACACGTTAGTGTTTCTGTGGCTAACCGAATGTCGATTAGTGATTATTTGATCGAATGCATGAAAGTATTACAACTCTGAAGCCAACAAACAAGAATCTTATTTTGCCATATTGGGAGTCATGTGAGAAGTAGATGTGATGCTCATCACTCTATTTAGCCGGATTTTCCAGAGTTCAAATCAGCAAACTGACCACTTTTATCATAAAGTACAAGTCTAAAAGCCCTGAAAAATATATTTATGGAATGGTCCATGGAGCTCCGATTGATTGTGATGAATTTTATTGGCTTCGAGCGAAAGGCAGTCCAGATCCGATGGAAAGGCTATGACATGAATGTAACCGGAAAAGTACTTTGGAGCGTCTGCCTGAAATAGGTTCAAGTTTTGGACCCAATGAATTTCTGAACTCATTCATACTCCCCTCAAACGTACATGCGTAGAACAAGAGTGATAAAATCCTGTCAGGGCCATCACGAAAGTAAAACCAGTTTCAATTATTCACAAATGAACGTCTCCTGGTTAAACATTGATCAATGTAACATCAGAACCTAATCATATGTAGAAAGTAGATGATCTGTGGAATCTATCATTATTCCACTGCATTACACAGTAGAAAATGGTCCAACACAAAGCGCATCGTTTTCAGTCTGTAAATGTATGCTCACCGAATGATTGACACCATGGTTACCAGATGGGAAATATGGATGTGTTTATATCGAGGTGTTAGTTCAGCACTGGTATGGCCAACAGACAAATGACAAAACCAGTTATACAAACTTGTGAATCCATAAATCGTGAGTGGAAGGCAAAAAACCAAATGGATTCACAGTTGAAGTGAAGAAGAGAAGCACACATAGAGAAAGAATGTTCAAGATGAAATTGATCGTCAAGACAAATAATGAGTAAAAAATCCGAACTCCTCCCTGGGTGTTTCGATACACCCTCCAGGTGCGCAGGACTTAACACACTACCATAATCCAACCCAAATATGATTAGTGGCTGTTTTCCTAGCAATTTCATTATCATCGACTATATCATGAGCTAATCTTGCCTGCTCAGCTTACGTTCACAAAGCAATTTCATCGGCCACAATGCTTTTGTTTCCGTAAAACAGGTCAGGTTATAGATTGCGTCGTCGGTCTGAACGAAGACATAAATAACTGAGAATATCATGCACTGGATTTTGAGTCTTATCCCTGTTGGTTTGTATTTCTCATGAGTAGGCATAATCAGTTTTTGGAATATGGTCAAAATAATGTTGGGCATCTCAATAAAAGCTGTGATAAGGGGGTTCGTTGTAGAAAGCCCAAATGTGAAAGTGAGAAGTAAGGGGCCTTGTCGCGGTAGCACTTAACTTGTTGGTGCTGCACATCCACTTCACTGTGATCTTGTCCGAAGCCGTTCTAACTCCGCTACTCGTGTAGGTTACAAACACTTATACTCTCATTGAAAAACGTTACAAATATTTAGTCATACCCCATTCCGTGATATTGCTAAACACGGATAAACAAAGTATTCCTCGGCTGAAGGCCATGCTTCTTTTGAGCCCCGTATCAATTTTCCCATTCATAAAATATTGTGGTCATATGACAGCTGAATCTTCACCTGGGCTTAAATCGACGTGACCTGGACTACCAAATTTTTAGTGTTAAATTTTTAGTAATAATAATATTATTATTATTATTATTATTATTATTATTATTATTATTATTATTTCTTTAATATTTCGGAGACTTGGAACATTCGTCCCCAGAAATGAGTTTGAAAAAAGAACCACATACTAATGAGATTGTATAACTCTTTCCCGGAGTCATTTTGTTGTATTTCGACTTGTGCTCAATGCAGATATCCAACTTCTCAATTACAATTTCCTTGTCATATAAAAAATTTATCCAAGTAGTTCTGCTTCAATCGCCATAGTGGGTTCGATGCAGGCCATACCTAGTGTTTGACTTCTAACCCTGAAATCGGATATCCGCCAGCCACATAGTCATTCTCATTTGTAATATAAAACAATAAGTAAAAATAGTGTCCACTCAGCTTCGCGTTTGGTTCTTCAGTCAAAGTATCAGGGTTCGAGAGCCAACGGGCAGGACATGATTCTTTAGATAACTTGTGGGTGTTGGTAGGGGAATACATATTTTTATAGCAGGATCATGTAGATGATTGAGAAATAAACTTACTAAGATTGTGGTAGAGGGGATATGATTCAAAAGCCCAGATTATATAATGAACTTTGTACATTGATTTTAGTGCTGTCTGGTTAAAGAATGGTTTAACGGATTGTGACGTATACCACTGTGTACAGATAATTCGTTCAAAGATGATTTAAAGTATTTAACAAGCAATCCTTGAAATATTGCAGGATAAGCTCAGCGCGAGTGAGGAAGAATGTAGAAGGTAACAAAATTTCTCTTGAGATAAAGGGAAGTACCGACGAGGTTACCTGCTGAAAACATTGCTTAAGCCTTCTTATCCTCAGAACTCTTAGGGCAGCACGTTCAGACCTAGAAAAATCACGGTTCGAGGTAACACCGAGGTACTTCACTGAGGAATCGCTCCCAATGCACTCACCATTATTAGAATTATGGGTGGGGGGATAGATTCCAAAAGACCAGAATAGCTTATCCTGTTATGAAGAAAACAATGTCAGAAGAATTTGAAGGATTCACTCACAGGTTATTTTACGAGGATTGTTCATCTCGAACAGTAATGTTGCCCGTAAAAGAGGTAGTGTAAACTGGCTAGAATAGGACTTCCCAGGCGTAGACGAAGTACGTGTGAAAAATAAAACATGGAGATAAAATTTCACCTTGTAAGAAACATTGTGTAGACCGAAGCATGGACTGGGTTCTGCCACCAAATCGCGCAAGCTGTTGATAACCAAAAAAAGGGACTGTAAAGCAAGTTCACTTCATTCAATTGCATTTCGTTATCCCTCAGGATCTGTGGTAGCTAGGATTTGTCTTCGCAGTCAAACACACCAAAGTTACCGAAGAAACAAATCGTCAATGGTGTCCGTTTCTGATCCAGCGGCGACAATACAAGATGTATGAGGGAAGTGAGGGCTTCGAAGATTGGACTTGGATGATGATAAGTGAATTGGTTGAAGGAGATATTTGTAGTAGTAATGATCCGTCAAATGCTTTTGTGACGAAGCGAATGCAAGATACTGGGTGAGATTTACTTTTCCCCTTCTTGGGTATGGGTCAAACGGTTTCTATTCTCCAGCAGCCAGCGACTTTTATATGACTTAGGCAGTGAATAAAGAGGCTGGACGCGGTAGGAGATAGCACTTTTGCATACTCCCTTACCAGAATCGGCTACAGCCCATTTGAGCACAATGCTCTCTCAGGCCAACGTTGTGAAAATTCTCTGTACACTCTGAGAGAACTAACAAGACAGACGATGGAATCCAAATGGATATTGCCACCGTAGATAAAGACTGACAGTTTGTCTTTACCACTGAAGAAGTTCCGATTGAGTTCTTCATCATCTATTTCTGGTGATGATTCCACTGAATTTTGTCGCACTTCCGTTGAGAAGCTTCCGCATACCGCGAGAGATTTATTTCGGCTTCGGTGTCAAAACTTACATGACATTCAGTTTGTGTCTGGATGGAATTATGACGAAGGGATTATTTCTAGCATTGGAAGCATGTTTCTCGTTACGAATAATTTGTTTCCGAAGAGGTGGCGCATACTGAGACAAAAATCTAAGTAGTTTGACAGGTGATCGCACACTAAAAACAAAGCTGTTGAGGAGAATGAGCTAGGGTTTGTTCACGCAGTCATACTCACCATTCTCGTGAGTTGCTCCGGAAAGTATGGAAGTTTGCAAATCTTCCATTGGTTGCCATATTTGAAGTGGAGACCATTCTTGCTGTAAGTGGATGTAAAACGTTCATTAACCATGTGATCCAAACAGTCCACCGATGAAAGGTAATCAGTCGTTGGCATAGTTGGGAGTATTTACCAAACCGAGATGTGAGTGTGGCTCAAGTCCGATTGGGAAGGTTAAACAATCCTGATGCGATGAGAAAGCCAACATCCAACCTACTGAAGTCACTATAGATAAAGCAACGGGATGATTGAGGCTACTGAAAAGTGAAGCATACAAAAACTGATCAAGCCCAGTGGTAGGACAAGTATATATATATATATATATATATATATATATATATATATATATATATATATATATATATATATAAGCGATAACAATTGATCGAAGTTCTTGCAAATTCTTAAGTTCAGGTAGAAGAACAGAAACACTGACGTGCGCTGTGGAATAAAAGAACGTATTTCACGACGATTTACTCCAAGGATCGTTGACAGAGATGGTGAGGCTACCACCGCGATTTCTGTGGGCGATTAAACAGTATTCGCGGAAAGGCATAACGTTTCCCATTCTGACGAATTTATCGGCTACGTGGTGTCGAAGTAGACCCTCATGGATTAGAAAATACACAGTTGTTTATGTTCTTGGCTGCGAATAGCATCGGTCAAATCAGACAAATTTCCTAGGACTGAGCGTATGCTGCAGTTCGTAATGGTCGGACTAACTTGAAGGTCATTTGGCTAGCAGAAAGTGGGATGCCATCCAACGATCGCAATCACCTCCATTCCTTTTAGCAAAAGAGAGCTCACGCTATGGTGGAGGATTCTGAATGACTTATCTCGATCTGCGTTTTGGTTCATTGGCAATATGTATTTTTCTTTCCATGATACCGGTAACGTGTGGCTTCACGGTCACACTGTCCCCTTCGTTGACATTGCTTTGCAAAAGACTCGAAATAAATTCAGCCACATGATAAACGAAGTGTGTTTCCGTTCTTCTGATATGAGTTGTAGACTTCAAAGAATATCTAATCACGAGCTTCAGCAAGTGCTACTCAACAGGTTCCAGTGAAATTGCCTAGACATCGTAGTTTTCGAATTATTCCATATCCATATACAAACTAGACCCCAGTAAATTTTCTATGGCAAATCAAAACCTGTGAAATATTCCTCACTGAACACTGGGAATAATTTTTCAATCTTAGACAACTTGAGACAATTAGTAGAAAGTTCTGACTGTTAGGTCATGAATAGTTCATATGGTTTCACGGCTGCTAAAACATGTAGTAACTGGATAGAGCTTTCCATCGCTGTAAGATGTACAGGTTCATTTCAGCCATGACTTTGCACGTTATTTTACTGCAAAACCGTTCACGTAAAAGAGGTTTCGGTCTAACTGACAGGGTACTCTCAATTTTAGGCATGACGTATTTTATGTTGAACAGGGTATGTGCGACAACTACTCATCACGAAGATTCATCGAGATTTTGCAGTTCATACAAATCAGTTTGATAAATTTCACGACATCAAAGTCAACAAAATGAGTTTCTTCACAAATTTATTTTACGACGGATAAACTTGTCAGTCTAGTCTACAAATTCTCAGCCCGTTCAAAGTAAATCGCTGGCCACGACGATTTGCGATGCGATGGGAATATTTTGCAGTTGAGAAATTTTGGACAAAGATCAAATTGCTCAAAATGGCATCAAAAATCACTCGCAGTGGCCATAGAATGTGCAGGTCCATTAGCATTGAAAATACGACATATGTATGGACATGAAAAATGTGGAGAAAAACATGAGTACGAAGTCACTGATCGATGAACACTGTGATGGGTAGATATGATGTCACCAAACACTGTCACATAATGTGGAGACGGATAATGCGTCATAAGCGGACAGTGTATTCGATCATGTACGGAGAGACATGAATGAGGATTGGAGTGCATACTCAATAATTTAGTAGTCATTGGTCCAGATGAGGTTTCTACAGGCTGACTTATCATAGTGACCAATGTCAGCGGATGGAAACAACATACTAATTTTTCTTGATATCAAGTCCTATAGAATTTGTTATTTCGACCTTGGGATATTATGTTCTACTATTGGTCCAGGAAAGAGGGGTAATTATGAGGAGAACCATTTTTATAGCGATTTTTACCAATACCAGTAAGGAAGATATTTTGATGACAGTTTGATTTTCAAAACACCACTTCCGTGTCAAGAATAATCCCCTACGCTCTGAGTAGAGTGCACAAAAATATTTCTAGCCTGCAAGGCCTTATCTGATAGAAGTTGAACATTGCACGTAAAAGAGAATAGAATCCGTCTCACTTCACCAAAAGACGATCCAGAGCATCTTACTAACATTCCAATTTACTCTGCTCTTTATGCAGGGGTTTGTTCCAAAAGCATATTCGGAAATGAAGTAGAAACACCAAGCTAGTGGTTCCTCTTGTCGAGCACACCTTTGGATTCTGTGAAATTCTCAAGTAAAAATGCCTCATGTTAGCTGAATCTTATATTCCTCATCTCGATAGACTAGCGATTTCACGTAACCACTTCTCTACGGCTTGACATCTAAATTCATTTTTATTCATTTTGCTAGTCATTATGACGTGATGTTGAGCTATTGGCTAGGATCCGTTGAAAGTATCGGAGATGAGTAATCCGTTTTGTCGCATCTGTTTCACTGTTTTGCCTACTGGTTTTTCTTCGGGGACTATTTGTCCTTCCCCTTACCATTTTTTCACACACTGGATCCAAAATCAGGCAGTGTGATCATTTTGATAATATAATCTTGCCCATCTAGAACGACAGTTCGTCAGGATGGCATCATTAGTTTTTTACAATTCACTTTGATCCTCTTTTTCTCCTCATGAGAAGCGGTTGACTTCGTGTACCAAGGCAGTCGTTAGATTTTAGAGGTTTGTGGCTTAAATGGCACAGGGTCGCTGGGGTATGCATATAGATTTTCAATTCAACTCTACAGATACGACCGTTGAAATATATTTTGCAAAATACACAATTTGAGACTCGGTGAAGGTGCCTCTGGCGTTACTTCATCTGTGAATGGAGTAGAATATTGTAAACATAACATTCTCTATAGTATTGGAATTGTTTCTGTTCATTTTCTTTGTGTTAGCACGGTCTTACTAAGTTGAATGTACATATGCAGTTTACAGACGTCAAGTACACAAATTAGATCAAACCCACTGTAACACTCTCCCTGTACTATTGTACTTTCCGTGTTTTGCTACTGACTACTATTCTCGTAGTCAGACGTCACTTTTGTTCTTCAATCTCGTTCTTTGATCTCCTTTCTGACTGGCTGGCCATCTTGAATTTGACCAGTTTTCGTTCATTACGCAAGTATCACTGAACAAAATTCTAATATTATTACAGAACCACGATTTTACCCATAACCTGACTGTCCTTTTAAACCCAGAACAGAATACACATAAAGGCTGCTTTTCTCAGATGTAGTACAGAGGGCTCACTAAAGTTATCAGATAACCATTAGAAAACACAGATGTTTATTATTCACACCGAAAGCTTTTGCAAGTTTATTGCACTAAACTAATCTTACCCACAGTTTGGTTGATAGAACGCCTGAGATATACTCCACTGACAGCAATAAAACTGTTTCTAATCCAACAGGTTCAGTGGATTCTGGTTGATACCGGTGGACGAGACAAGGTTTTCCGATAAAATAACTTCCTTTGTATTAAACATTTAGTAATCAATAATCGAGTAGGAACACCAGGCTAGTGTTAAGCGAGTGCTGAGTTGAATATTTTGAAGTTGGATCTGTGACTGGTAAAGAAACCTTGAGAAAATTTAAAAGCCGCTTTTGCATGGTTGAGGGAACTCAGTGAGCTTTTGTTGGACTCACTTATGTGGTGACATAACACGACGCAAAGGATTTTTCCCAAGCTACCGAGTAAAGCTTCACACTACGGAATCCGATTCCCATCATTCAGTAAAATTTCGCTCAACAAATCAGATATCATAGTGTAACGTGATGCAAAAATAGTGGTTTACTATATATGTTTTCTTCGGTAATTCTTTATGCATTGTCATTTTTTTCTAGAAGGGGTCTCATCGCAAAACGGGATAGCATGCAATAATTTATATGCATGGGCGCAGCATTAGGAACGGAAAATCAATACCATCAAAGCGTCGTCGAGGTGGAGTTCCGAATCATGCAGCGGGTTGAATAAGATAGGTTTGATGTTCATTTGCAGTGAACTTAAGTAAATAAAGGTCAAACGCTGTGGTTATTTGAGACGTAACTATTCAATTGCTGTACCACAGCTGCGACAAAAATATAATGAAAGCAAATTCTGAGAATCCACGAGAGTGTTGTACACCAAGGACTCTTTCTAAATGCGTTCGTGAAACTATACTGCCTTGGTACGTACACCAGTGGGCTAGTTTGCAGTTTGCAGATACTGACATTTTAGGTGGGCGTCAGCTGAGAATGTTGACTTCAAATTAATAAGCTATCGGTAAGCTGCTTCTTACTGACCGGTCGGTGTATTCAAGGAGAACACCAGATGGGTATTTCTGTATTTGGACGGTTGGTAGTCACACAGCACATGGTCGGACGTTTATTGATAGTGTCTATGAGTTTGAAGAGTATCACAAGGAAATCATGGGATATGTGAATTGTAGTAGAGTATACGTATAAGTATATGAGGAAAGCTACGGCGATATTTGCAGATCATATGTGATCCCCAATGAGCATTATCTAGCAAATGATGTTCTTGCTATGAACTCGTCGTATGCGAGTGAACTGTGGACCGGAAACAAGTGGGCTGCAGTGCCCTTTGACTGGCTGCGCCACCTTTCTGCGGTAATCTCCACACCACCGAATCATGGTACATCACTGTACTGTGTCAGAAATGCTCCCGATCAAAAAGAATATTGGACTTTCCGCCTAATCTGACTTAGCCGATCATTTATATCGGCGAATTCCCTTAAGAACTAAAACGTGCTTCGGTGATGGTTGGCAGGCCACTCTCAACTTTACCCCTTCAGTAAATATTCCCATCCCGTATTTACTCATTACGAATATACAGTCTCTGTCCGCAAGTTATCGGATCAAACCCTCGTTCTTCGTTCTCGCTTTTTCGTTCATAATTATGTGGGTTTCATAACATAATGTTGGCTAACTCCGGGCATTGTTGACTCATTCGTGTAAATACATGGCTTCAAACTATTCAAGGGAGCACAGAAATTATACCGAAAAGAAGACTACAAGCAGAGCAGTCACAGATGCCAACTCCACCTGGAGTGGGAAGTCTGAAGTCATTCGTTCGTACTCAGTTAACGGTTATAATTGTTTCGTTATGCAGGGTCATCTTTAATTTTCTTCGCTCCAGGAGCACCACCATAACAAACATGTATATAGCTCCATTTTACACACAGAACGCTTTTCATCTTGTTATGACATTGCCTTGTTGTATGATAGTTTTGAGCACCAGAATGGACGATTTCAGTTAAGCTACCACCCAACTTCGCAATGCACTTGATGTATCTGTTCTTGGTGCTTCTCAACCAGAGACAACTAGGTTTTAGACAGGATCATCATCAATCATTCCAAACTTTTTTTCCTTAATTTGTGTGCACCGTTCTCAAACAATTTCCATTGTTTGCCTCTGTTGAGGCCCGATATATACTCCCGGTTCTGCTTCCCACCGTTTCAGGTAAACCAGCCAAGTCGAAATCCGTCTCCGAAACTTTTACGTGGAAAACATTTTTCTCCCTCACAATTCCCTTTCTCGTACATCTTCTGAGTTTCCTTTTGTATCATCGCTTAGTAGCAAAGTCAAGTGTTTTGTAGAGACGGTCGATTTAATCATCAACGTGTGCTGCCCCTTAGAAACACTTCTACACAGTAACGACCACACCTCTTCTCCGACACTGAAATTCTTAAGAAGACAGATAGACTACTTCTAAAAACCCCGGGGTAATTCTAAAATTGGATACTTTTCTCGTTTGATAAATAAAGAAAATAAATGCATCGACTCGTTGTATGCTAGTCAACTCCTATGCAGCCATAACAGTAAAGGACTATGGGAAGGCACTAGTATCAAGTGTAAAACAGGAAAGAAACAAGTGAAATTTGCTGTCGAATGTGGTAGTATGAGCAGTGTATTCATTCACCAATCAAACGATTATCCAACCGCATTCATTCCAGAAGATGGTCTGCTTATCATCCCATTCTTTATAGAAAACGTATTTAGGCTTTTTATATTTCCAAAACAACCTCGAGTATTGGTCCATGATGGCCTATTGTCATCAGTTTTAGACATGAAAGGACAACAACACTCGGCAGGATACTTGTATTTCAACGGCCGAACGAGTCAAGTCATAAAACACATACGATCATTGATGTAGGCTCTTTTCCAGAATACGCGGCACCAAGATTGCTATTGCCGCTGCTTGAGCGCTTTGGCTGCTTTCTGGCCAGTTGCTCGTGGCCGATGGTTTGCTTCCATTGGGCATCGTTTCTATTCGGTTGGACCGATTGTCTCAGTTGGTAGCTTGGTCGGCGGCCCTTCACCTGGACTATCTTCCTTTATGCCGAGGATTCCGCTGCTTCTCTCTGGTAGTCCGTAATCCTTCTTTTTTCTGCTTCGGGACGCCTCCGACATATTTGCCGTCTGTTCTTCTGTCTGCGGCCCTCGCTTGGTTCGTCTGTTCGCCTTGATATTCACGTCTTTCCCTTGACCCGGCATTCCTCGTTACAAAAGTACTGTTGCTCTTACCGATCTTAGTAATCCTCTCTTAAACTAATGTTTGTGCTGGTTTTCTAATTCCAACTAACTGCTCTCCAGATCGACTTCTATTTCATATGGATCGGGGAAAATATCGTAATGGTTACCGTACTCGAACAGCGTCGAGCATTGGAGTAACGTGCAGGTGACCAGGGTTCTACGAAGAAACGAAGAGCATATTAACTATAGAAATTCTGTTGCAGGGATCAGTGACTGTGTACATCAAGCAAGAAATCTAATAAGGAGGCACAAACCAACGACACAAACTGCTGGAGGAAAAGACCATTTGGCTTCCATCAGTATTCCATACAGACCAAGCGCTTCGGAGACAATCAGAAAAATTTTCGGCCATAATAATATCCCCAAATTCTCCCGGACTGACAACACTCTAATTTGCCATCTCACCAAGGCTAAGAATTCAATCAACTTGCAACAACAAAACAACTTTATTTAGGAAATTAGTTGCAATAAATGTCTAGCCAAATATATTGAACATACTTCTAGATAAATTGGGATCAGAATAACGGAACATGGAAGAAAAGAGAAATACGTGCCTTCAAACATGAATGCCTTGATGAAACTAGAGTGGAATCCAGGGATCACTTTTCATGTCCTGGCGGATGGACACAGTATAGATGAAAAAAGACGAAAATCCCCCAGTGCGGATTGAGGATATGCACTGAGTGTTTGTATGCCTATGCCATAACAATTAGCATCCACCCTGCATGCGTCAACCGAAATGATGGACAGATTCCCGGAATTTGGATTTCACTGACAATACGAACAAACCAGCAATCCAAAGGTCACATCGAAAACCAACCTCATCATCACTGACTAAGATAATAGCAGTTGTGAGTAAAAAAGCACTTAACTCAATTGACGAAGGAATAAAACATACACACGTCCATTTTCGCATACAAGGTCCCAGAGACGTTGTCCTGGATAAATTTTCAAGTGGTATTCTCAAATACCTGGGTTTCTTACTCATCATAATGTGACGATTTATCCCACCGAGTGGGTAAACTTTTAACAGGAGCAAATTCAACACATAACAGTAGGGGAGAACGTAGACCGTTCGTCGGAATTAGTTACGCCCTGAGGCTTCGAATTTCTAGTGGCACTACTGGTACAGTAGTAATTGTTAGACTTTAACCTTTTCTGAACTCTAGCGAGAAACATCGAGTTGCTTTATCCGCTTGAGAAAACAGCAGCTTGCAAACTATACGCTCGAAAGTGTTATTTTTAACCGCAGAGTATCAGGTAGATTGGTAAAAGTATACAAACCAACAGGAACTCATTCATTATAAAAAACCTGATCATGTTTCTTTGTTTAGACGGACCTTGATTAGAAAGGCCGAATCAAAGAACAACTTACGTAGGAAATTGACCAGCGAAATGTGATCCATCAGTACAGCATTTATCCTCAACCAGTTGGCGGTTTAAGCTGGCTTATTCACTTCGATCTCCTGAATGTGAGAGACTTCAGTGAATCTAGTTCAGTTGAAGTAACCACTACCTGTTTGTGAATTGCGGCGGTTCCCCAATTGCCACCGCTCAGCAGCAACCTAACTTTGAAATCAAAATAATCATCAGTACAGAAATCAGTAGAAAGAAATACTAATGATAGCAATATGATGATCAATTCGTGTGGATGTGAAAGCCTCACTTGTCATGCTAAGTAGTCTTTTCTTCTTTCCGATAACCAATGTTTGTATAAATCTCGTGGAAGCCTGACACCACTAATAATCAAGAGCAATGGTCTGATTATTAGTATCCTTCGCCCGTCTATTGGACTGACTCCATAACAGTGCTCATGATACCATGTGTTTTACATCCTGTGGTGAGTGGTAAATCGACCATCGCCTATCTGGCTTCGCACTGAATCCGGCTAATATCAGTTGTCCAATACCCGGTATAATTTATGGAAACTAATATTTGCTTATTATTATTGAAAATTACCAGCTGTCTGGCATTAGCTTCAAACACGCCTTAAAATATATGTTTTAACCGTGTTGACTAGATACGACAAAATGCCCTATAGCCTCTTCGCACAATCATCTGTGGTTATATTAAACTTGAACATAATTCGTATTGTTCGGTGGTTGAAGGAATCTCCAATAGTTAGGGTTAGATATTAGTTGAAGTTACTTGGGAGGATGTTGGACACAGTTGGAAATTATCTCCAACTTAGTAGGAGTGCGAGTGCTACGTGCTGCATCCAGCCAGATAACAAGTGCATCAAAGTTACGGAGGTCAATGCAATTGAATATTTGTGTCTGCTGTGTGAAGCAAGTGCTATGCGCAGCAACATTTCTGCATTACACAGAAATAGGAGCAGCACCAAGGAAGTCTGATCTTTGCATTTCAGATCCAGTGGAGTGGGTCAGAAATCGCATCGGGCGGAATAATGGATGGACGAAGAAGTTCGAATTTGACGACCTCGACGAACTAGAGTACTGCTAGTATGATGTGAACAGGAAAAAGTTTCATTTCAACCACCCACCCTTCGATGGGGACTCTGTAATGGTCTGAGTTCCTGTTTTTTAAGACTTGCAGTGGCATTCAACCTTGGTTACTTTGTATAACACGTCCCTGTTTATCTGAACTCGCGCCACCAACCGCGATGGCCACTTGACCGTTGCCTGTGCACGCCACACGCACACTTCTCCAATATACCACAACCTTTCTCTCTCTACCTGTAGTGTTCTTCCTCTCATGGGCTTTGGGAAACATTGTCCTGGTGATGGTCGTGGCATATTGCAGAGTACCACTGTGGCAGACAGGTGGTCCAAGCACGATGGGAAGGGCTTGCAAACGTAGGTAACAGGGAAACGACATGGTAAGGTCTAACCAACCTCACTGACTGACTCACAGCTTGCAGTTCTGCAAAGAACTCAGAATGCTGACTCGCACATCCTGACTCTGAATAACTTCCTAATCTAGCCGATGAGGCGAGTCTATGTAATCTGAAGTGTATTCAGTGTAATTCACGAAGTAATCTGTTGTATTCTCACTGAACGGAAGGACTGAAATCGACAGAGATTCAGAGATCTTTCTGCAGCTGTTCAGGGTAAAGTCAGCTTTTTCTTTCCGGATATTCAAATTTGTATCTGATATCAAAATGGTGGTTGGACGAGAAATAAACACAGCAAGTTTCACTAACCCACATATATACCTTCAAGAGAATCTGTATAAAATGGGGGCACGCTAAAAGCATTTCGTGTACTTTATGTTATTTATGAGCAGTTGTTACCCTTTCCATTGTGAGTCGTTTTCGTCAATCTATCTGTAGAGCCAAAATTCAACGTTCAGTGAATCATGTTCGTTCAGTGTATCTACACAGTTCTACAACCTATCTTGCATTGCTCAATCACATTTTCCATGGCCATGGCTTCCAACTCGACCAACATGACCAATTTGCTCACAATAAGCGAGTTGGTATTTGTGAAAGTATCACCAACAACTTTGTCGGAGTGCGTTGACGATTTGCGTAATCAGATCAGGTTCGATATTTTCACGGTTGAAGTCAATATTCGTCAACGACGATGGAGTTCATCTTATTTTCAGAGGGGAATTCGGCAGTGTTCTGACTGACGTGGGTTAAACCGGAATACTAACTACTATGCAAACATACTGATACCAAGACAATTTTGAAAATGAAAGTCATATTTGCGACATAGCATGATATTTTTTGGTACATGAATTCGCTTTCGTTCTGTTTGTATTTTTTTTATTTCTATGAGCTTCTTTACCAACGGATCACGTGTTCATGTGTTAAAAGTTACCGGGTGCCGTAAATTTAAAATGCAAATTGCTAGTGAAATCAATTTATATGGAGCTTTGCTAACTTTGTTAGGTTAAGAAGGAACTGTTGAGTATCGAACAAGATGGAGACAAAACTGATGAGGTAATACTTCTCAATACACATGGGGCGAAATTCGGGAAGATATTAAGGTCTACGAGAAATTATGAATGATATTGTTTCCTACCGTGGAAGTTATAACACTTCTGGAATAGTTTTCCTCACTTTGATTGTTACAGACTTAGCCGGTACCGACTTCTGAAACAATACGCATTTTACACCATGATAAGCTGCATAGAATCGTATGTGTTACACAGTATCCCATAACATGGCTTTGATCATAAAATAGTGTTCAAATATGAACAGAAATTGCTCAAATAATCCCACGGACATATGGAGAACAACACAAGGTGGCGAACAAGCTCGTTTTCAGTGCAATGCGCCCCAATAGCAACATTCGGAAGCTTCACATCACACACACACTTTCCAAACATACCACGTGGGACATGCAACAGCGTGGGCTACCGACACAAATCACGGACTACATGCTCAACTCTATTAGGCGTCGGGATTCGGTCTATCTGTGGTCGCACTTTTGACGGTCTAAAGGACCACGTAGCCGACAGGCCTGTGCCGAAACATTGGTTTACTGAGTGATCGCATCTGTTTGAGAAGGCGTGTGTTCACAAACCAGGATAAAAACAACAAAATCCAATGCGGTTGATTATCGGCCGTAATACTTTTGTTGAACACGGGCGTTTTTTAGGACAAGGAAACTCACCGGTTCTTGACCGCAGCAGCACTAACCGCTGGTGTTTCTCTTTACGGATAAAAAGCGTAATGCGGAGAAATCTGCAAGGTTTTTGCATTGATAACGTCTGGAAACAAGAAGTCGAAACTACACAAACTATACACAGACAGGTGAATAAATTCGAAGAAACGGAGCTGGCGGAGGACATGAGGTAATGGGGTTGACTGAACTTGCTTAATCCTTCCAGTAACAGCGGGATCATATATCTACTATCCGGTTACGTGTTGGTCTATGCGCAGTTGACGGAACTACCTATGTTCATTTCCGACATTTGAAGGACTGAGTGTCCCTTTTTCCAATAGGTCAATATAAAAGGAAAGTAAATACTGTGAGACAATAATATTTTGTCCAATACTCTAAATCACTTGGGTAAAAGAATCTGAAAATTACACGAATGTACTTTTCAACTAAGATGAGCAGAAACTGAGCGTTGCGTTTACGTCACAAAGCACTAAGGTTATATCTATCGTAAGCGGATTGACTGTGTCAGCATTTTCTGCTGATAAAGACCAAGATTTCGCGGTCTGACTTAATTAGGATTCACTAAACTTCAACAGCATCAAACTATGAATAAAGAACAGAAGTTTGAAAGTAGTCAGGTCAAATTTTCTCTGTTTGTCAAATATAGATGACCGCGGATTTCAATCAGGATAAACTCTGACCCTTTTCACTTTTCATATGAACTTAAGAGAAGCGCTCTGAACGGTAAAGCCTCTCTCCATTTATTGGTTAAATATATCACTAAAGAAACACCTACCACTTTCCAATTTAGTCTGGTCTCACGCTGAACCTGTTCACTCATGCACACCCGGAGACTACCTTACGACTGTGTGTAGCAGTCATTGGGCACATGCATTCGAGTGTGCATGAACCTAGAAACACATGCAACATATTTCTACCACTCTCTCACAGCAATCCGTATTGATGCGCATAACATATCAGATTTGCTTGCGACTTTCACAAGTGTTGAGCAGAATATGTGCGTGGCCCACAAAAGCCATCAAACTAAGCTGCCACTGCGTAATCAACTTGTATTATAGTAGAATATAGTAAGCAGTGGGACTGAAATTCAGGCTGTTTAAGCCTTTAAATAGATTGAGTTCTTGTTTTTCCGTTCGGAATAGAACAGTATGTCTTTCTGGATACGGATATTTGCCGTAGTTCCCCGTGAACTAGTTGCTGGAAAACACCACCATCCCCACACCCCACCCTTCCCCCCTCCACCACCCCCCTTCCCCCGCCCCAACCACACTCGCCTGAACACTATCACTGAATTTGGAATCTGGTTGCTAGCAGATTTGATTCGAGCCTCTGATCCGTCCAGAATTTCTGGCTTTGGATCTCGCATTGATCTCTTGACACAGCTTCACAAGAACATTTCAACGTGGTTAACTCCGCAGATGTTGGGGACAATGGTACAGGGCCTTCCCTCTCGATCCATCTCAAAGAGAATTCAGTCAGCAACAACGATTGCAGAATGTGCTGCTGCTCTGTCCTGCTGGAGGAACATGCCCAAGATGGTGGGCTATGGTCGACTTTCTGTATTTTCACAAAGTGTTTCCCTGGTCGGAAACGGATGCGTTCTTGCATTCACCACGTCAGGAAGAAGCACAGCATCAACGAGACGTGAATCGTGGATGCCGCACCATACGATCACAGTCATATTACCTTTTCTATTAGCATCATAACAGTCAACGAGATTCTTCTCGTGCTGGCTCATTCCGCGTCGATAACATTTGATGGTATGACAATGGGATGTGGATTAATCAGTAAAATGCATGTTACTACATAACGTTGGTTGACGTGTCAGTCTATGTAAGAATCAGTCACGGAACTCCATCCTCTGAGCGTAGTTTCACTGGAGGAAGGTCTTGACCTTGTTTCTTCGCGATATTCATGACGGAACCGGAGGAGATTGCTATTTTTCTGGCAGCTGTTCGAATCGAGTTGTGCAGTTACGTTGGCTACAGTTCTTCTCATTTGGAAGTTTGTGCTTCGTGGGCAACTCTCTCGGTCTCGGACGACTCACGAGAGTGTGCACCCCCGAAAATAGTTAGTCTCTGGGAGATACGTGCGTGAAATCACACTGACGGTTTCGACAGGCCACAATGTTTGCGATGGAATTTGCATGATTTCGTAGACTGAGGCTTTCTACCCTCAACGTAGCTAGCCTGGTCATATCGGAAAAAGATCAAGCCAAGTGGCCATAAAAGCGCACAAATGGAAACTGACGACTGGGTCAACCACAGACGCATATACATCACACCTTGGTTAAGGTCAATTCACGTTGGTGAACACACCGTTGCTAATCCACATGTGTGCTTGCAGATGCGAAATATATGTGGTACATTCATGATGGGAGGCCTCAGCCCACGAAAATCATGCAGACCATCAGCCGCTGTGTATCTCGCTTCACACAAGCTCGAGCAAACAGATAAGCTCATGCAGCCAAACAGCTTTCGGCCAACTGCTATCCGCTCCGTGATCCTTTTGACTGTCAGGCTTGCGACCACAGCTGGACTGAAGTCCGATACCGAGCGGCCCTCGCTAGTGCTACCAAGTAGCACGACTCCCAGAACATGCATACTTGAACTTAGATGTTTCATGCATAGCATATTATGGATTTACTATTGTCAGCTGGGAAATCTGTAGAGATCCAGGAACTAAAGCTTCTTCATCAACTGAAGAACGGAGACAAAAATCTATAAGACGATCTAGACAGTATCTCGGAAACCATGGACGTTTTAGACAAGTTGTGAAGAATGTGTTGAAATGTTTCGCTTTTCGATTTGAATATTTTTAGCCGAAATGAAGTCCTTCAGGTACTCTGGAATATATTTTTCCTGGATATGGAATTGGTGATGCTTCAAAAGGTAAAACTGAATTCGCTTTGCTCATTCAACAACTGGTTTCCGATGTGAATGATAATGGCACTAGAGAATATCTGTGGCCGGCGGAATCCCAAAGCCTATTTGAGTTGCGGTTGCGCTGACCGCTCGAATCTGAACAGTTACTTTGGGACAACCCAAAACAGTAAAAAATTTATGAATTTTTAAAGGTTCAGGTTTCGTCCCTAATACAGAGATCATATACAAATGTTTCTGTGGCAGGTGTCTCCAACACAAAGCTATTTGTGCGACAGGTTCAGAACTAACTGTAGACTGTAACACCTGTGGTAATCAAGGATGCTACATCCGTCATTGCCGTTCTGATGAGGCCCAACAATTACGTTTATCCGCCTTTGACATTGATTTAACCTTATAGCCAGTTAGGAATTATTATTCATATATGCTTGTTCATTGTATTTCTTCCTTACCAGCATTTTCACAACCCCAGCTTCTTTCGTGCTACAGTGAATTTTGCTGTAATTGGTCGTATGACGACCACTGATGGGAAGCGGGACTCAACTTTTCCCATCAGCTTAGACCTTCCAGCTTTTAAAACAATCAACTGAAATGAACTTTATTCGCATTGTTCTTATTTCAAGTTTGACAATTACTGTTGCGACTATCCCGATTTCTTGGGCTGTCACTGTAACGGAAACATAATCTAACTAGCTCTACGCATGATATGATCAGAATACGGTTGAGGTCAGCGGAACAGTTTCGAAATGAATAACCGTGTTTATCGGTAATTCGTATTTGGCCAGGAGAGAAACCAAGAACAATGAGTAGTAACTCACCGAAAATCAATTCAGAGCAGAAAATAAAATGTTTCATTTAGCAAGCGGCTGAGCGAAACAGTAGAGCAGTTCAGTTGCGGTACAATCTGTGAATCGGAAAACTTTCACAGTCACTAATCAATAAAGAACAACACAAGGTGGCGAACAAGCTCGGTTTTTGTTATTCGTAATCATCTCATTACATCACATTATATATATAAACAATATTAAGTGAACAGAACTAAAATTAAGATAAGGCAATGAGCCAAAATTAGGTAGGGGGAAGAAGTGACCGAATTTCACATGCGTGACCCAGATCCATCTCTGGATTGCGAGTGGGTGTCGTCGGTATCTTTAATCTGATCGACGGATCTGTGGCTTGTTTGGGAGTAGAGGATGGACCAAGGAAGCTTCATTGCTTGCATGAACTGCTTTGGGGCACATAAAGGCGGATTGAGGAGACTAATGAATACGGCTTCCGCGGTGGCTAGGACGTGGCACTTCACTAGTCTTGATTTTCCACTTCGTACATTGTATGTTAGCCAGAACCCTCGGTCACATCCACTGTGAGGTTGTACTGAACAAGGTGTGAACACACAGCACTGGTAGTTACTTCAATTACCGCAGTGTTCAACCGAGCCGGATGGTGTTCAGGAACACTTTCAGATAAGCGTTTGGTCGTACGACCAATGTACGTAATCCCAAAAGAAAAACTAAAGGAGTAGACACAGAATGAGACCATAGAACCTGACACCTTATCCTTTAATCGTAAACACACAGACGACTTTGAAATGAATAAAATATAGAATTTTGCAGCATAAAATGTTTTACCAACAGTTCACGATAATCTGTAACGTAAAATATCCGCTGAGATATCACCTTTGAAAGACAAGTGGATGTATACTTACTTTTTCGGGACACCTTTCGCCTTCGCTCTTTCTTCCACTTGTCGCATTGTCCCGTCAGTGACGAGATCTGGATATCCATCTTCCCGGAGCAAACTGCACATTAATCGAAGTTCATTGTCTAATGTGTCTACAACACAGGTTTTGAGCATCCTATTAGCCAAGCAACGAATTAAGTTGCGTCTAAGTATGAGTGGCACAAAACTTTCAAAGTGAATATGCTACTCATTCTATGTTGCTTTCCTGCGCATTCACTGTTGAGCACAGCGATCCACCCGTCGGGTGGATGCACGTTTTACGTCGAATTTGAATTCAGTGACGAGATTTATGGCCAAAAAGGTGGATTATCCATGGGTTCATCTCTGGGACCACTATTTTCGCCGAAGTGTTCATGGCAAAAATTGGGAGTAATCAACTTCAGTCGCCCATCAGACAACATGAATGCTGTATGGAGGATATAATGTGCGTGACAGATGAAATCATGGACATAAACTTTATATTAAACATGTTCAACAAAACTGATCAAAATATCCAGTTTACGATGCAAAAGAAACAAACGATAAAATAGTCTTCCTAGATGTGTGCCTGATACGACCGGTGTATGGCTGTGCTCAAACATCAAAGTACAAGAAAGCAATGTAGAATGGTGGTATATTCACACTGGAAGTTTTCCGCCACTAAAATTTAAACGAAAAATAATTCGTTGCTTAGTTACCGGAGCTCACGGAGAGTTATTGATAAATGAGTATAAATAAGCTCAGTTTGTGGAACAAACGACAGCAGGTCCCAACATGGATGGGCAAACCCGGTACTAGGTTTGGTAATGTCTTTTATGTGGTGGCCAGCAGTGGGGTGCGGTGATAGGGACGTCAAGGCTGGGAGTTCGAGCCTCCGCGCGGATCTGCAAGTGAAGCATACATAATGATTGTCTTACAGTAAAATTAAAAAAACTTGCGGAATCAAAGTCACGCATAATTACGTAGACGGTTCACGTAGGAGGCACGGTAAAACGCGTGTATAAACCAATATGGTATCCCATAAAATGAGAAAATACATGACAAATAACACACTTTCGCGGTGCACGCGCTCACTACTCGGTAGTAACCAAACACAAAAGACAGAAAAACACTATACACAATTATAACAATCAGCTACAATGACGCAGTATTAGAAATTCGTAGTTATGTTAGTGTTGTTTTCAGGTATTTCATACTTCTACCATGGTAGCGTATGTACCTCCTGGTGATAACCTTGTTTATTTCACAGGGGCATTTTTGCTTCGATTATGTCACTTTCCTTATCTTTTATGCGCTTTGTCTATCAATATCTATACACTCCATCCACACTATCTTACTTTGCTTGGTTTGTCCATTCGGTGAATTTCTTCGCCTTACGCCAAATTCGTTCGAAGGCGAGTGCTGTTTCATTCGTTGTTATATAACACTGAATTATCCAGCTGGCACAAAGACAGGCTGTATCTTTTACTCTGCAGTAAATGGTAGCGGATCTTTTGAGTAAAACTACTGATTGTTTGTAGTGGTCACATCCTATATCCAATGTCTTGAAGAAAGACAGTGTCGATTTGTTTAGTCATCCAACCAGACTGATTTTCTTTTTGTCTCCATGTATTCTCATCTGTCTATGGTGCCTGGAAATCACCTTCCGCGGTGTGTTTATTTGTCAACAATGTACCGTTATTTTCGAGTTATGTTGAAGCTGTGTGGATTCTTTCTTCTCCGAATAAGGTCTTTTGTGACTGAATCAAGTTTATTTTCCACACGGGCTGAATTTCAATCCGTGTTGATCCTCGTACCACTGATGTTCTCATATCCTGCCTTCGACCTAACGCGTAACCACTAGGCCGTACTGTTACACGAAAAAATTACTCACAATCACAGCTCTTTTTTTCACTCGGTTGATTCCCTGCGCATCTTGATTGCTTCGGACAACTGATTCCTCGCCGGTCAACGCACTAATTTTGCTGCAAGTGCTTATTTTTTGGCAAAACAACTTCGTCCGAAAGGACGGCAGCCAATCGACATTTCGGTAAACTTTCCCGAGCTAGCAATCGAATGATCGTTGGATAATAATCTTACCCACTGGTATGTAAACGTATGCATGTGCGCGCGTTTACTGTGAACGTGAAGGATGGGCCCCTATTCCCTCAGTGGAGGCTCGGTCATTTTAATTGGATAGGGCTTTGTGACCTTTGGGGTGTTTATTCATCAGCGACGCCTGAAACCTCTGGCCCATGGTTTCGAATGAGGCATGTAGGGTGGGTGATATTTGCCAAATCATTGGCTCACTGGAGCCCAGTTTAAGTGCGCAAACCCCGTTGCAGGATTCAAGTGTGATCGTAATCGACTTGGTGGTTTGTCGGCTATAGCAAGCATTGCGACTGCCGAGTAGTGCTTCGATTACTGCAAACTAATTCTGTATTTCAGGGGTAACCGAAAATTCAACCGACAACCATTTTTTCCGACAACGTTGTTACCCAAGAACAAAAACTTACCTATAGCACATCATACGGCCCATCGTTTTTTCGATGCACTCCGAACTGATCTCGGCTCGGATACATTAAGATCTAGTTCCGTCGTCAGACGTCGTGCGTGCTAGCTTGGACGCGAGATTGACCCTGTGCGTACGATCGGCTTTTCTTCGGACTCCTTCTAGTGGACACCTCGACTGGCTGTCTCGTTATTCTTAGAACACCATATCATTTGAGGTTCTTTGGGTAACATTGCGAGTTAAACAACCGACGATTTTAGTCCTACACCAAGAGACAGTCTCCATTCTCAGTGGTCTGGAATAGGGACTCTACACTCTGCTGAGTTGTACGGTCTTAATCGCGGCAAGTAGCTGATGTTCAGGATTTCATGCGCAAACCTACGGCACTTGAATTTGGTTTCACGGTATAAACTGATTCTTCACCCTCCGGATTTAGTACCGACAACATGTTCTGAACGGGTGATTCGTATTAGGGCATTTTTCGGAAGAATTAGAGGTGGACATCAGGGAGCTAGAAGAAGACGCAAACTGGCTATCCGAAGGCGGTTTCCGTGTGACAAGGCCTTAGAGGAACTGTATCTCTCTCGAGAAAGAACTGACCGTAAAACTCTCAGATTCAGCCTCAGTATGTGAAGCGAACAAAAGTTTGTGGTTCGGTCAATTCCAAAAATTACGGAAATGGGCCATATCGAAAGAGAAGAAAGCACGACAAATCAACATACCTTTGTGGTTGCCATCAATGGGCTGCCCAAACAGTCTGCTGGTATACGGTCCAGCTGGTGGATATGAGTAGAATTTCTAAGTAATCAGAAAGTGTTTCCTCCATCGCATTCAAATGAAAAGTAGTATTCATCTTGTGAAGAAGAAACACGGGACGGATCGATCTTTAACCGCCGTTGCAACACCAAAATTTCAAATTCGCATCGTCTTGTCTACTACTTTCATGATAGCCAAGGGGATTCTTCCTATGTCAGCTGCTGCCCTGTTGATAAAATTTAATGTTATGCAGATGGAACGTTGATTCATCGATGAAAATACTGTCGCCGCATTACTGTGGTCGCATCTATGTAAGGACCAATCACTGAACTCCATCCGTGGAGAATAATCACCTTGAAATAAGGTTGGAACCGCGCGGGATCTGTATTTCTTATATCCTTTTTTCCTAGCGATTTTCGTGATGGAACCGGAATAGGTTGCTAGTGTGGAGTTGGCTGTTCGCAGGAAGGTACCTGGCTCCGTAGCCAACAGGTCCGCTAGAATGGAAATTTGAATTTCCATAGGTGTTCTTTTTGTGCGCGCGAACAGCTAACAACGATGAACACCACCCTGGAATGTGAGTCTCTGAGACATACGTGAGCAACACTGCACTGATAATCATGGCCCATCAGAGTGTCTGGGTTGAAAATTCTCGCATGTTTTCCAGGAAGCTGATGCTTCCTATCTTCAACTTAGCTGTCTTGACCTTGTCGAAGATAAACCAAACCATAGGAACATAAATGTTCACAGATAGAAATTAACGATCACACCAACCGCAAAGTAACACGGGCTTGATTCACTTTGATGAGTGCAAAACTTCCAAACGATAGACTCAAAAAATGTGTGCACGTACTTTGACCGCATATTTTTCAGGAGACATTGTGACCTTCGCACAACTTACTGTGCAACTGATCAAGGTTATCGCCACCGCATATGGTCACGCCATCACAGCTTTTGACTGATCTGGGCATAAAATGGTTGGATAAGCGTGTTCCATTCAAAACCTCATACAGCCGTCTTGTACCGTGCAAACGTATACTCACAGAGACATAGAGACGTATTAACGCTGACTGCAATCTTCTGGGTGCTCCGTATAGTAACTCTTTCACGACCACGATCACCGGCATTCGACATGAGCATGTGTGCGTGCGTCAATCAAAAAAATCGTTGTTAAAAGCCTTCAGAAAGTATGTTATTGCTAAAAATTCTTCCTAAATTGGCGCTTGTTCACAAATTGGTAACATCCTGCTGGGACTAGCACACGGACGCACGGTTTGCAGAAGAACGGCTCCCAATTCATGTTGCCCATCATCACAAGGTGTGATTATAACGTGTTAGGCCCATGGCCATCACGATAAACTGCCTCACACAACCAAATAATAATTGTTTTTCCCTTATCCACATCTGGGTTTCCTCTGTTATGTTAACTGAACTAATTGTAAAAGACGCTAATGAAACGAAATTGATTGCAAGATACAGGTTAATCTCTCCGTAAGAAAACGCCAGACTGGTTAGCAAAAACAAAAGTGGAAGGCAAAGTCTTCATAAAACTTTTCTTTGTTACCCATGTCAACTACCCACATCAGACGGCAATCTTACATGGAGAATATTTCAATCAGAAAAATGCTATTGAAAGTGACTTTTACGATCTCATTGCTGACTTCTTTCTGGATTTTTCTCTCCTGGACAAAATTATTCACTGTGTACCACGGCAGCCACCACCGTCGCTTTCAAAACTGAGATCACCCACTATTCTTGCAGTTTTATTTCTAACTGAGAAAAACCAACCTAATTTTTCCAAATTTTTCAACTCCCTGTACACAGTAGGACTCTCGAGCCCACAGGATGTCATAGGGCGATCTATCAGAATATATCATACCAATCTTGGCTTGTCAGCTTACGAGCAATTGATCCTTCCTCATAGAAATTTCTAGACCAGTCAAAAACCAGTGTCCATTGTGTAAAATACAACTCTTGATACGATAAATGTGTGTCGACTAATGCATACATACCCGTCGATGGATTATGCTACTTTACAGTTGAGCTACAAAATATACATTTAAACTCGGACATTTTCTATTGAATTATCCATTATCCATCTTGGTGTCTGGAGTAGAGGATAGTTTGCAAAGGTAACGCAGTAAACAACAAGCTATTTAATTGAAGAATTCCTCTTTATTCAGGAAATCGAGACATACTTACCGGAAAGAACTTTTCTATTGGCCTATTTTTGACACCTTTCGCACGTTCGAAGCAATTAGGTCCCATAAAATGACGAAGTTATGGAGTATCGTTCAACGGATCACATAATAGTTCAAATGCTGATCAATAGGCTGTCTACGCTTGCGTACGCAAACACATTTGATACCCTGCATGCTGTTCTACTAACGAATTGTCAGCAGATGCGTTTGATATTTCGCTCTTAGGATCTATTTATACACGTGACTCCATCCATCGGCTGAGCGGAAAATTAGTGTTATTCTTTCAAACGTCAGCTCACTAGCACAGTTGTGAAGAAGCGCAGCACATGTGTGGTACGTAAACCGATCTGAGACTTATCAACCTCTTTGAACATCTTCACATAGTGAGCTCCACAAATTTGTCCAAACTCTAATATTATTGTTGATATTCGTTCCGTGATAAATCTACCATCGATTGTGGACAGATAGAATGGCTCCGTTCCCCGACGTATTTGATTCGACCAGATTGGGAGAATATGTCACTAGGTTAAGGGTAAGTTTTTGGTCAAATTAATGTTGTTTTCGCCGAAATGCACAGTCATTTTTACTTTGCAATGCTCTTGGTCCTACTCGATATATTTGGCATTTTCCGTCCGTGTATCGGAATACAGTTTGGTTTGGTGTGTATTAAAACCGTTGCACCATGTGAAATGTGAGTAGAAATCGTTTTTTATTTCGCTATTGTAGCGTCGTAGGCTTGTAACCAAGTCTTGAAAAAGATTAACCATAGTAGCCGAAACGGTACCGGATTGCAAACATTTCTGACAACTTTGTATTCCTGAATACCGAGCAACTCGTAGAATGTACTCTTCAAAGTCTTATAACTGAATTCAAATATCTGAGTAGGAATTCACGCCAGGAGACTGAAAGATGTATTATATCTGAATAAAACATTGACGGTGAATCTCCGTGACAGTGCACAATTTCTGATACGAAATTTGTAGAATGACAGAATGATACATACATACGTTGGCTACGAATCATGTACCCTAGCTGTGATCAATGTTCCGCACTCAGATGGCATTGTATTGCTTCTGATTTCTGAAAAAGATGAGACCACTCTGCTGTGAGTACTCTCATGGTTTTCACATGCAAGACTCGAAATGACGAAGCATGATAGGCCATTTCATAAACAAGAGGAATATCGTGCCACTAAAATGGATACAAGTTATACTCATTAAATTTATCATCGATACAATGAGCTTGATAATATAGTAATAATAATAATAATAATAATAATAATAATAATAATGTAAAAACTATATGCATAGTTCGCATCCGAAAACCCCACACCTGGGCTGGAAACGGATCGAAGACCTTCTATTTTTCAGGCAGTTGCTGTACTCTCTGGGCTATCGTAGAGTGGCCCATCAGATAAAAATGACAAAGCGAATATGAATACTGGAAGCCTACATTTTTATATAGTGTGATTCAAAATGCATAATGAGCATTCGAACAGCCAGATTCCTAACAAGGATGAAACAGATGTGAGTTGTTTCCACAGTCCTACAAGGTATGAATGCTCACCCCGCATAGTGAGACACCCTACATAAAAATCTAACCTCTGACTTATAATATAGCAATCGACACGCTGTAGGTTGTAGTCAAGCTTTTCAATTTCACCTGGTTAACCAAAGCTTCTGGACTGACCAGTTTACCTTCGACAGTACTAAAACACGGGGATTGACCTCTCTTTGAGCTGATGACTACGGTTACCGACAATTCTTTTGAATCATTCTCCATTCATGACAGTTGGGCTCCTGTCAAAACCATTCCCATACCAAGAGGGTCGTGTAACCAGAAGGGAATCAATAATTTCCCCCCACTTGCACTTTCCTCATCGGCATCAAAGCTAGCTGGAAGTGCCGTACTTCAACGCCTTGAAAGCACAGTCAGAAGTCCCGCGGACGAATACCGATTTACGTATAAACCCAGAGGCTCTAAGATCACTGTAGTAGCGTAGATAGCCCATTACATTGCAAAATCTCTCAAAGATTCGTGAAAATCTGTAAGGTATGCCTAGAGTGATTACGCATTAGTGTTTACCAGCGTAGCACAACCTTTGCTCCTTAAAAAATTGGGAGCTTTCAGTTGCCTCACATACTTACTTAACCAAAGGACTACTTCTCTCGTAGAAATGAATTCATCAAATTTGGAAGAAATGTTCCCGGACATCTCTTAGGCAAGGCCGGTGTTCTCCAGTGAGCTGTGCTCTCCTCAGACTGATTCACTGCTTACATTAGTGACTCAGTTGCAACTCACCCAACCCCCTTGTTCTAGTATGCTGATGACGTTGTTTGGCTCGGTCTGTCTCTCATCCGTCTGATTTAGATGAGCTTCATGGAAATATTGCACTTATCCAAGACTTTTCTGAGCAGTCTGGTCTACTGTTACACAAAGCTAAATGTCAAGAGTGCATAATTTTTCACTTTGCTATCCCGTTTTTACTTTACATAAAATGACGCCTTCTTTAGTTCATTTTTTCTCTGGTATGCAAATTCGACTTTTACACGATTCGGAAATTAATTGAATCCTGCTGATGGAGGAGAAATAAATGTGCATTGAAATTTCGGTGAATAGCAAAAAGAGACAAACTGTTACCTGATGCCGCGTGTCCTGGCAACTAAGGAAAATATATCCGTACGACATCAACAGGAACAAAATTACACATCAGAAGGGTAGACAGGTGACAAGTTTATCATGAAAGAAAACTTATAGAAGAAACACTTCATTTTGACCGGACATATCGATAAGCCGTCTGAACAACTGTCCAGATACTGGATTTAGAAATCTCTCCGAAAGCTAACAGGTTGTACATTATCTAGATTCGTATTTTAATGACGAAAATGGAACAGACGCACAGCTTTTGTCGAAATTCCAAAAGCTGCTCGTTTCTTGTTGCCCGTCACTACCCCTTTGTGAGTATTAGGTGCAAAAATCTTTCTGGATTACCTTTCTTAGCCTCAGATTAAACGACATAGAAGACTGAATAAATTCATCATTTTATAAGTGGTATTAGCCCCTAAACGTGCACGGATGTGAATCACAAATGGGAAAACTAGAGTTATTTATTCAAACAAGAGCTCTCCCTATGATATTTGCGCACATAATTTTGTTCGGTTAATGATATTTTCGCTTATCTCTAACCTCAGTGAGGTTTTGAGGCTTTTTGGGCAAATAGTTTACCGTCCCACCGGGGTGAACCTTGTTACCTTGTGCTTCTATAAGTGTACTACCTTCGCTCTCGTGGCTTATTTACTCAAAATTTAGAATCAGTTTCCATAGTGATCAAACCTCGGCTCTCAAGAGGCAAATCTGACAACAAAATCGTCGAAGTGTCCACAAGACTTTCTACAAAAAAGCATATAAAAAAGGGAATAAGCACATCATTTTTCCCGCCTTATAATTTGGCGTATTGAGGACTTTTGTAATCTAACAGCTCAAATTTCCTCCTCGAAGAGAATAAAAACCACAACTGTCAATCTCGGAGTATCTCAAAAAAGTAGACAGAAAAAAAGAGACAAAACCGGAATCAGGTTCAACCAACAAGGTCGGTTCAGAGTTCCTGTGCGATGTCCACTTTGCTAACGAGAACACCTGTTAAACTTTGCATTGCAGAGTTGAGATAAATATTTGTACGGGATGGGATGTGTATGAACTTGAGACATGTAAAAGAAAGCGAACGAGAAAGAGACGGGTCGCGGAAAAGAAGATGGATGAGGTCCGCAAGTACCTTCATAGCAAAGGTTTCACATGTAAAATTGTGTAGATCACATATTCTGACGATAACAGATGTTATGGAAATCAGAGAAACAAGACTGATGACGGTAAACTCAGGGAGTAGTGAATGAAAATCCTTTTAAGTGAATAGAAAATACTACAGGAGATCCGTGAAGTAATATTGGTAGATCACGTTGGTGAACAAAAGGAATGCTAACAGCTTGTTTGCCAACAAATTACCTTAGTTTACGGATTTCCGAAGAGATTTGACGTGGTTTCTTTACACTTCCAAGAATACTGGAAGACCACCGTAGCTTGGTGATCATGGTAACACCTTAGTACTTGACCAAGTTAGCCCTGGAAAAGGGGACAGCGGTAATGATTGATTCTTTACTGGGATAAGGAGATCAAGAAAGGGTAAAAATGCATTCGAAACATTTGGAAGTGATAAGATTTAGGCCAGAAAGAGACGAAAAGCTCTGAATACTGTATCAGTTCTCAGAAAAAGAGATTTCGTTGGGTTCAGTAGAGATGAACTGACAAGGAACCACATCATCGGGATATATAAAATGCCCCGAAGAATGGGCCGTAAATAAGTTGTTAATGTAAGTGTTGAAAAGGAAGGGAAGGAACAACACTCTGAAGAACACTAGAGTTATTAAGAGACTCGACCAAAAGTTGCCAAATTTGGTAAGCTGGTCTCTGCTGAGAAGTAGTCCTTAATCGAAGAAAACAGAGGAGCCGAACAGCGAACTGATTTCACAGAATTATTTAGGCTTTCAGAAATAAAATGGCTGACTGAATCAGCTCCATTCAGAGTGCATCTATTTGGTTTGTATGCGAAAAGAGAAATGCACTCGACTAAGGATGACACGTTCAGTCAACTTGGGTTCGGAAGAAAGATATCTATGGAACGAATAGGTTTTAAGGAAATGCTAGAAGTAGAATGCTTGGAAAAATACATAAGCCTCACGAACTTCTAAAAAGCAAAACATCATCGGTATCAACAAATTTGTTGATGAAAGAAGTCCATGCTTCCATTGGAGGGCTTACTCCAAATTTGAGGAGGGCTTAGGATAAACCATGTAAGCCAACAAAGAAAGACTCTTCGGAGGTTTAGATGAGCCGAGTGACTTATTCTAAGGAAAAAGTTTAGAACTCGAAACAAGGAGATGGTGAGGGGTTGGTAAGATCTCCATGGATGGGTACATGAATCCAGCATTCATACTATCGGTTTCTACGTAGAAGTTGCTTGACCGGAGCTGATAACCGCGTGGTAGTTTGATTTCGTGTTAAAGTATTTTACTATTCACTCTGCTCAAAGGTTGATTCTCTAAAGAGGTATTCGGCCATTGTATCTCCCAGATGATCAGGAAAGAGTGAGGTTTCATAGAGGTCCGGTCATGAAGCGCGTAGGCTTGTTCTTTCTCCTCCTGAAGGATTTTAACAGCGTAGAAACTATCAACCCGCAATTAAAAAATAACTTTTTCGTTGGATGACGAAAGTCCGTAATAACATTCAACGCCATTGTAAGTGTGTCTAGAAGGTGAAAAGTAGTATTTCTTGTTGAAGAAGATGACTGCCTTTTTCGGGCTGAGATCAGTCAAAAGATGAAGCAATTTATCCCGCCTCAACCTTCTTCAAAATACAGCACAGGGCTTTACTGGAAAATCTCTCTGAGTGTTCTGTGTTAATCGAGTGTTTCTGATTTACTAAGATGCATAAAGCATAATTATCCAATCTATCTACCTTGAAATTTGCCTCATACCTCTTTCTTTGAAAGTGTTTGTTAGGAAAACTGAGTAAAATTGTTCGTTCATATATAGAAAGCTTCTGAGTGATTTCCACTGCAAAAACATTCACATAATGAGTCGTTATAAGTCTACTTCTCTCTGGTTTACTAAAGTACCAAAAGTTCCCAGTTCTGACTGTACATTTCTTCATTATCGAGGAAACGAAATAGGCTTTCAAGGGAAGACTCGTATGTAGTATGCAAGGATCAGTATCCTCACTGGGAGTTGCTCGATCTGATGTAATAAAAAAGGAAAAACCTCCATGATCTCAAAACCGAGTAGATGTATCAGAGGGAACCCTCAGTTAGATTATTCGAACTCCGAAATGGCTTGCCAACAGCCTGCTCTTTACACTGGCATAAGAAACTGCAAGGGAAATTTGACATAACTTAAATATAAGGACAAATTACGTTACCAAAGGAATGATCGTGTGACTGCAAAACTCTATACATGCACAAAATTGCAAAGCCTCAAAAGCACTTCGAGGATGTTATATTGCAGAAATTAGTTTTATCAAGAACCGTTTAGACTTTACTGGACAAGAATAGTGGCCTTTTAATTTCCACAAATTTTGCATTGTTTCAAATGCCTTGGATAGCACCGTTTCAGCACGTTTGACCTTGATTTGATATACCCCATATCATTCTTCTGGATGAGTTTTGTAGTCATGAAGTGACTGTGATGAGTTTTCCTGGAACTGACAAATAAATAACCTATTTTGGACCTCAGAGTCCCAAAGTAGACAATACGAAGTAACTCATAAACCAAAATGAATAACGGTTTATGATGTAGGTAGTACGTTATTGTATCTGGTTGATAGGACAAAAAAGGTGATTGCGAAACTGACTACCATTATTCAGTGTATACTGCTTGTCTTAGATCGGCACAGCTTACTTCGGTTTGTCTTTCTCTCCGACGACGTATTAAAGCTATCCAAGCTGGATTTGTTGATTTACCGTTCATAACGTCTTGTCGTTGCGTCAAATGCAACATGAAAGAAGCGAGAAAACATGAATGAATTTGGTGCAAGATTCTGAGAAACATCTATGACAAAAACCTTCGCCGGATAGGTTCTCATAATTATATCTCGTATTTACTGAGGAAAAATAAAATTTTGGACCTCAGTGCACATTTTTTATCGTTGTGAAAATGCAATGCTCGGTTAAAGGACAACGTTCGCATGACCTTGCTCTCAAAGTCATTCCCTCCATATGAACCAGCAGCGTTTTCTCCGTGATCTTGCCAACAACCGCGAAACTAGCATTGGATCCATGGTCAAAAACATATTCTCCAGAAGTATTTTATTAGGGCACGCATCATTCTGCTACGAGTAGAATCATCAAGCTGCCCATAATGACAAAACTTACTAGTGAAAGTCACCATATTCATGGTTTCAAATGTGGTAATATTCAACCTACTACTAAAGTTCTGCCATCTAGCTTTATACAACTTCTCTGTAGTTACCAAATTCATAAAATTTCAACTGCCTAGGAAAACAATATGTTGCCATCACCAAAGTTACTAAGTACTGTAGGGTTTTTCAGCCATAACTTTTACTCTGAGACACTAGTGACTTCTAGAGTTCCATTCAGAGTTATCGGTGGATGATACAAAGGAATGTGATTTCATCCATTCCAAATTCAGTTTTGCATAATTTAACTGTGATCAGAAAAGTTTCAAATGTACTCGGTAACCCAGCCAGGTGAAAAACGATTACAGCGCGATAATGGTTTCTTTGGTAGAAAAAAAAGAAATTCGGATGAAAGTTTCCAATTAAATTAAAACGGGTCCAGTGTTGCCAGGTATTTCCACGTAGTATTGGTAACTTGTAAAGGCAACCCAAGTTTAAGAATATTAGAGCAACTTTTTCAAAGTAATCAATTCAAAACATATCCGTGTTGTTTATAGTTCAGGGTAAATATGGTGTATATGAGAAGACTCAAAAATGCCTAGGGTTTGTCATGGATTCGTGGTACCGGAGACCTGGAATCATTCAACATCTTGGATGCTAGTAAATTAAGCTAAGCAGCAAACGAGGTGACCATGGTACTGTACATGGCCAACGTGGTCAAGTGCTAATCACTGTTAGGCTCTCATGGTTTATTCTTTACTTCACTAAGTTCATCTTGAAAACTAGTGTTAATCTTAGCTCAGTTTGATGGATTTCATACTTTTCCCAACGCTGAGGTTGGAGTTGAGGTCGCAAATATTGTGCACACCAGACAAGGAGGTGCAACCAGTGTGCAGCGAAAGTTCCGTCTACTAATCTTCTTGCATAGGAATTCCGCCCGTGGGTTCTATTTTGATGTGTCAGATAAATTCCAACCGAGAAGGCTACTAGTTATGGTAAAATAAACTTTTGACCTTTCTGAGCATCTATCTAACCTGATTTTTCTAAATAAGCCCACACCATCCTCAATTGGCAGTTTGACCTAAATTATTGCCGTTGCTTCCATTTTCAAATATCTGTCTCAGTGAATCTTTCGATGTTCAATTTCACGAAGTACTCCCACTAGTAAATTCGTTCTTCATAAAGTTTAGATAGAATCACTGTAAACCGATTATTTTTGTTTCCTGAATTAGTTCAGTTGTTGCGCTTCAAGGGACAGTAAATCCGATCTAATTCAACTTGTTTGTTGACTAAATCCTCGCAGTGTGTCAACCTTCCAGGTACTTTTTCAAGTACTAGCTTCTAATTCGATTAAGTATGACGACTTTATCCATAATGAAAGTGTTTTTCTCAATCACCTAGAACGAATATTGTGGAGTTGTTCACTCTTGCAGTCAGTACGTGTCTTTACATTCGTGCGGCGAACCTTTCTCCAGTCTGACGACGTCAACGTGTTACAGCCCTTTCATTAGACCTCGCATAAAGTATTTCTTTATTGTTTGGTTTTGAATTACTCTTTCGGTCAAGATTCAAATATTCCCCGAATTTTTCCGCATTCTGGGGAAACCATGATGCTCCATGATTATGGGTATCCTGTTAAAACAAAGTTTCGATTGATCCGGTTGATAACCCAATCGTTAGCCTCTCTCGTGAGTTATCTTCCTGACTTCTAGAGATTCCGCTAAGTACCATCTACGAGTCGGGATTTCCCTTTTTGTCTGTTGTGAGATGCTTTCAACACACCCCCGCCGTCTTCTCTTTGGTCTGTGGGTCTTAACTGGTCCGACGATCGGTCTGACACTCGCTTCACTCTGTTTCTATGGGTATCCGCTCTACGTCGTCGCCGTCGTTTCAGTTACTTACACGACGTGTTATTTGTTCTGACGGCTATAGATATCTACACATTCCAGCGGATGAAGTAAATCTGTTCTCGTTGGCAGTAAAAAAAATTCACCCCAAATAATTGTCCGGCATACTAAATAAATTTCACACCTTAAGATGTGATAAAAAAGTAACTCGATTAGAGAACTGCATTCCACTTGGAGATCTGTGGATTTGAGTCCATCCCTGCTTTATCGGTATGCATCTGCGATGATAACCACATTCGCGTGAATGTTCTGGTAGCTGATGTTTTATTAAGTGCGATTGCTTCCAATCTTTGTGCCCACATCATCGTGAGGCACTGCTGGTTGACTTCGGTGATCGTTTATGAGAGTTGCTTTAAAATCAATTGTTACACTTTGACATCGTCCTCATTTATGAAAACCACTTGAACGACGAATTCGAATCTACGGAGACATATGGATTGTTCATACTGTATCGCCCAATCAACCGCATGACCACTTTCAACCAAGGGACGAGCGACGGCGAATAAACTGTTTGGTAGATCCTTTTGTTTCATAGTGCAATGAATCTTTAGCTGGATATTATACGTATGCGACCGATGAGAGTACACAAAAGGAATTCCTCTCACCGTTTTTATCCAGAATCGTTTGTTCTAATGAGATAATATATACATATATTTTTAAAATAACCAATCACTTTATGACATATGAGTCCGACTGAGTTCACCCGAAAAACATTTACTTTCTTCCAGTTGCACAAAGTGAAGTAGGCAAGCAAAGCCTAATAATCTCACAGAGTAGGGTGTACCGGACTTCTAGTGTTCGTTGAAATACGGGCAACACAATCCAAAATTTCCAAACTTCCAGCTTTGGATTTCAATACTTTTCTTCATAAATAATCATGAATAACACAGTGAAACTTTACAAAGCTCAGCGAGATTCGCTACCTGAATCAGAGTCGGCTAAAAGCAGGTAAATTCAGGATCTCATGAGGTTCAAGCTTTCAAGCGAACGAAATGCCTATAGAAAAGGTGGGTCATAGGTCTTGGGACAAAATTAATGCATGCATCAGTCAGCGCTCGCATAAGGTCAATGTTCGATATGGGTTTCACAGTGCGAGCAGGTGTGGTGCAGAACGTTAATGGGAAACACAAATCTTAGGTGAAGGTAGCAAGTCGAATCGATCTTCAGCTAGAGCGTCAGGTCCAGCTGTTGTGTCTTTTGCACAAAATATACTGGGGTGCTTACTGCACAGGCGGATCTTGGATTCTATCGCAAAACCATTCACGCTAAGCAACTGTAACTACCACTTTCGAACGTTATATAAATACCCGAAAAACCGAGTTGCTTTTTTAGCATATTGTGAGCTCCAATGTAGGATAATTGTAAAACCATTGAAACTGTACAGGGGAATTCAGGTCGCCATATCGAGAAAATCCATTAACCTGGCTCAGTCTAGATTCCATGGTTTCTATCATAATTTTGTCTTGTACTTACCAAACAGTTCGTTTGCTTTTCTTGCACTTCGACCACCAGTTTCCAAGCCGGCTTGATAATTTGTTTGTTCAATCCCTTTGCGTCACACAAGGTTAGCCTTGTTTCTATGGCAGGTATTGATTGATCTTAGTCGTCATTTATCTAATTGTTGATCTTATCTCTTCTACTTTATTGCTTACGTAACTCTTCCGTACGGTTATCGAATGCCCCATTGGTATCGATGACCCGTTCTGTTATACTCCATGATTGCCTGGGTAACTTGACAAGACCCAAAAATTTGGACGTAATTATCTTGCCCTCTCCGTCTATCTTATCCGTGTTACTTACTGAATTTGGCCATCCCTCTTTGATCATGCACTTTCTCATAGCTTTGCTATTCCGTTGGTTCTTCACCACGCTTGTGTGCGTGTGTTCCCTCTAACCATCACTTCACTTCTGACCCCGTATATAAAGTCTTTCTTGGCAAAACCACTTGACTTTCTTCTTTATTGCTGACTCTAGCACTTATTGTCCATTGTTGCCTGGGCATGATAAAGCCTTTTTTGACCGAATGATTGATCCTGTAGTCGGTTTGGTCACAATTTGAGATATATTATTGTTAATATTTGACAACTGGTCCTGTAGAACATGTAGTAAAAAGAGCTTGTGCTCTCTGCCTTCGGACTCGGGTTCCGCTTATCCTCGAGCCACCCACTTACTGGACGACAATCCAGTACAATAATGTTTCACTGGTAATGTGAACAATCGGTATTCTGAAACATTGGTTCTATTTTGGTTTATAAATGTACTCGACGAAAATACTCCGCAGTCCAGAACCTTTCGTAAGGTTGCAATTTGTCACCATTGGTACACTACTAAATGACAACACTATTCGAAAACTGGACCTGAAAATGTCAGCAAAAGAGGAACTTTTCTTTTCACGAACACCAACGTAAATGATGAATCCATCAACCAATTACAGAAAGTAGTGTCATTCATTAAAACGTACTGAAGACCTTATGAATGATAACCACTACTGGGATGGAAATAATCATTGTCATAATCATAACGGCAGGTTGATCGCTCATGCTGTATGAGAATCGTATTACGCAAAATCTAATTTTCTAATGCTCACACCCCTATGGTAGCCATGCTCTGTAGATTGTTTAACTGAAGACCATAGTAGTAGAGAAATCGTTCAGCATAGGAATCCAAGCCATACGGGAAATA
This sequence comes from Fasciola hepatica, assembly GCA_948099385.1. Taxonomy (NCBI): domain Eukaryota; kingdom Metazoa; phylum Platyhelminthes; class Trematoda; order Plagiorchiida; family Fasciolidae; genus Fasciola; species Fasciola hepatica. Next base: position 12,104,378 of record CANUEZ040000031.1, on the reverse strand, counting down.
TTCTGCTAACATTCAAGGCTAGTGACTAAAGGGTGATTTATCCTGTGGTGCATACGTTCAATAAACAGTTGGGAGCTAGCACGGATAGCTTGGCAGATTCAGTTTGACTCACAGTCATTCATCCTGGGTTCGAGTCCTCTTGGGAGCTGGGTGGATTCGCGTCACTAATGATTCACACCCAGGGTGAAATAGGTATGGTGTGCATTTTTAGTCTTCACTGACGAGTTAGGCTTTCGCAATGTATGCTAATTCATATTATGCAAGATAATGAAAATGAATTGGTTGCAACGGTAAAATTGACTGATCCTTCCGGGATTCAAACTCACTTATTATCGCAATCCATACTTTCGTACCACTGTTGCCTTTGCAGCTGATATTCGATTTCGGTTAAACGGTAGGATTAACTGATGAAATATCTGAAACACTTTAAAAGGGGTTAGTTGCTCATCTCACATGAAAAATGTCCGCGGGTTTGAACGTCTTGTTTATAGGCACAGATCAATCTACCCTCTTCGGCAACGAATTTTTTCACCTAGTTTCGTTCAGGAGTATCACTGACTCACGTCTTCATTAACGAAGTGAATGTTTGCATGGTTTTGACGAACCAAGCATTTCTGAATCTAATATCGAATAATAATAGCTATTGCTGGGTTGATTCTTCTCAAGTACCATCCGAAAATCTGCCAGGTTACAGCGTAATATATCCATAGAACTTAGTTATCTATTGTGAAGCACTGTTTCATTTACTGGTAAGGCTCCAATGCATAAAAGTGCCCCTAAAGCTGTTGTGGTCGGCATAGGTTCTTCCTATTTTCTTCTTTGTTATAATGTATTATTCAACTTATCACTAAAAGCTGCTTATGAAACTTCATCCGAATCAGACAACGATAAGGTCAGGAGGGTTTGCAGTCTGTGAGAATAAAAACCTATACACCGACAAAAGTCATTCTTATCATCAAAATAGTTTTGTGGGCAGCGTGTTACACTGTTTTAGTCAATCCTTTGTGATTAAATCTAGATGGCGTACAGTGTGTTCCGTTCAGCCCTAACACCGAAACCCGGGAGCGATCGAACAGACTCCTCCCTGTATTAACTGAGCGCTGATAATCTTTTTCTAATCGGTTTATCATGATTGTTCAGTGGGCCAGATAAAAGAACTGCAGAACATGTTTTCATACCCAACGTGTTTTTTCCGCTATTCATTTGAACCAAACCATTTAGGCTGGTCAAATTTGACTGGCTGATTTGTCAACCCATCACTATGCCAAGTGCACACACGGCTTTTAGACCGGAAACAGACAAATCGATTTGTCCAGGAAACAAAATGTCAGAGAGAGTAAACAGCGAATAAATCCACAGCACCCCCCCCCCCTGGACGAATGGAAGGAACAGAGACTTGGGGATGGCGCGAAGTTCAGGACTGAAACAAGGAAAAATAGTCGCACACAACCACTTGGGGATAAGCGTGATCCGAATTCCCCAGATAAGTTCTAGATCGACCGTAGTTGTTCTTAAATTTTTGAAGGATCCCTATCATGAGGCTGTTGAGAATACACGTGGAATTCCAAAAATAGATCCGAACGGGCCATCAGAAGACTCTCGCGCAGTGCTTCGAACCGACTTGCGGGTGCATCGAAGCTGCAGATTTCCTTGCAATTATATGTAAGCTTTAGGCGTGTACAATGACACAGACTGTCTGCACCACATTCGCAAAACAGAGGAGATCAATGCTTTGGATGAGTCATCATCATTTTTAAAGTTAATAGGAATGGGCCAAATGCCACATGGCTTGGAAGGCAGAATGGAATAAAATTTAAATTCTGTGATAAGAAAGAGGTTACTAAATACGTTCAATATGGAATCATGTACTACTGGAACGATTTCGGGAAGAGCAAGCTGGACTTCAGTGGTAAACTTTTTTATAGCGGCTCAGTGATGATCTCTGGTGCGCTTTTTAAGATGGAAAATCCCACCTAGTTGTGAGGGAATGGGCCAAGCAGATTGCTAATAGACGGCGTGGTTCAATAAAGCAGACAGCACGCGATCGGCCGACTAGAATCACCGACAAGATCAGAGCCAGAAAGACGATCAATGGATCAGAGCAGGTGCAGCCAGATAAACCAGCCAGAATAGGCCGATTAGGTCTATCGATAGACCAATAAGCTTTTATACACGGTTTTGGTTATGACGAGCGCAGCGTAATTTGTACCAATAAAACAAACTAATTTTGAGGCAGAACTGAGCTCTAACTAGAGTTAGTGGGGCGGGACAAAACAGAAGTGGTCTTCAAAGAGAAGCAGATCACTGAAAATTACATCAACAGAGTGAGTGCTTTCACTTCGGACAATACCATAAAATCGACTACGGACCATGATTGTTCAACACGATGATACAACAGCACACACGACCAAACCCATCCGAATGTGGCTCCACTGTAACATAAATACTATGGATTGGTCCACCCAAAGCTCACAGTTGAGCCCGGTAGAAAATATTTGGGGTCTCTTAGCGAGGAGATTCTACGCGGATGGCTCTTTACACGAGTTGACTCCCGTTTTTCTCCACGAGTGGGACAACATAGAATTAGAGACCATTAGGATGATAACCGGAAGTATGTCGGGATGTCATGTTCCAATCATTACCTATAAATAGCTTTGTGATTTCTAACAAGCTGGTGGTTTTTTTCTATTCGTCAGGGGTCGGCTTAATTATACTTCTCACCTTCTCAGGCTTCCTCTCCTAGATTACTAAACTTATCAGTTTTCTGCCCCAAATCTGTGTGCATGTTTGTTATCGCTGTGAGCTCGTACAGGAAAATGCCAAATTCGGCCCACCTAAGTGGTTTGGTTAAAAATTAATCGCACCAAATCAGGTCATGTTTATTAGCAATTCGTGCACTGTGGTTGCGGCTGATATCCACAGTCTCGCCATCGCAATCTTCAAACCGTCAGAGTACACTGAATTATTTCACGCTTGAAATGAATTTTTCTTTCATTTTTCATAGAATTTCAATGAGAAAATGTTTTTTCAAGAAGCGAAACTTGTCTCGCAAATACTCTGAAAGCCGATTTTGATAGTCATGTATCAAGAACACATGACTAAGCGCACATTCAACAAAGCGTGCAATGCAAAAGTGCCACGTCCCAAGCTCACATGCTTTTTTCTCCAACTACCACAATCTGAACATCGACTACTCTCACTGGTACCAGTGAATCTGCGTGATTTTTCAGTGTGTCTCGCCTGGCTCACAAAATAAATTGTACTGGCAAAGGCAAGCAAAACTTATCCTCAACATTCACAATGACATTAAGAATTATCATAATGATTTTCTGCGGTCTAGGTTCAATAATCCTACTGGAATAAATGCAGTGAATGCCCACCCATTTGTAGAAGTGAAATCCGATGATATATTTTCAGAGGTGTCAGAGTATGTCTTGAAATCGTGCCAAATGGTAATACTTTGTGATTTACCAATTAGTTTAATGTATGACAAATGATGACAGTAGCGTGTTAGCAAACAGCTTATGCTTGAGTAGGATAGAAACTCATGTTCAGTTGGTCTCTTCCAGCTGTTACCTTTGACTACAGAACCTTTTTTATTGCCGAGTCGTCATTTTTCTTTCCAGATGTGAAACGTGCATAAGTCTAGTTGGTTTAGTCAGTTTGAGGTCAACATAAAGAGCATTTGGTGTGATATAAAGCACGAAAGAATTCAATTGATTATAAATTATTTAGTGAGTGAAAACGTAAAGCTCTTACTGAAGATGAATAAACACTGGAATGCTTCAGTATTCCTTAGTACAGTGTGCCTAAGGGCTGTAACCTTCAATTTACATTCAATGTGGTATGTGTTTGGCTGCTTATGTGTGTGTATGTCATCATTCCAAACCTATCGCGAGGTACTTCAGACTTTAGCCAATTTTCTGGGCGACCTGCTCATAGAAGAGCTTTTACGAATCCTGTTTCGCCCTATCAACAGTCAATTTTCAAAGTCCATCATTATTTTGACACTACAGACTCCTCCGATACCATTTAAAAGGCGCACGCAGTGGCATTGAATCTTTATGAATTACCACCTTCTGTGAATTCCCATCCGTCCGGGAAGCTCGAGAACGAAGACTTTTCTACCTTCAAATCATCTCAATTTATTGTTACAATCCGAATCACTTGACTGAGATATAAGCTGAATATAACCAAAACCTTGCATAGAAGCTTCTTGGTACATCAACAGACTTAAATAGCCCATCTGACTGGTTTGTTTGGTTGCTCCCGGATTGGTTGTTTCGGCTCAGGTCAGTTCAGACAAATGCCAACCACTGAATGGTCTACTGTTCTCTTGACTGGCTCTACTCCTGTCCTGGACAGCCGTTCAAGTGTTGTCTTGTGCTTGATTCTGGATGAGCGTTTGGCAAGCTGTCCGACCACGGAACTAGGGTGTCTATTGCCAATGTGCTGGGACCATTCTCTCTGACAGAGTCTACTTTTAGGGGATGTTAGAAAGACGATTTCGTGGAGTGATAAAATTAAGGAATGAGCGGTTGGAAATAATTTCTTCAACTTGCCAGTTACAGGGAATAATGAATAAAGCGGAAAAAGTGCCACAACCTACTTTATCCCTGAAGTGATACAAACAGAACTGTAAGACGACAGAATTTTGTAAACATATCAATCGTAAATGATCTATTGTAATCTTAAGTTGTTGGTTGTCTGCTATATCTAATTATGCACGAAGTCTTCGAGGCAACGAGGTCTAGACCTTCTACATTAATCACGAACAAGCAAGTCCTTACTGAATCTGACAACAAGCCAATTTAACTGAAACTGACCACAATCATGAACGTTGATGTCGTTAACATTCAAGTCAGCTAGCTGAGCATAAATTGTTTGCAAAAATGAGGCCGCTACGGATTTTTGGTTCGTTAGCTCAGAATTCAGAAAAACGGTGACCAGATATAGTCGCCAAATTTTTCTCACATTCAAAGCCTTCAGTAGTCTTCATTCAATTGGTCAGTACTAGAAGAAGCTAAATGCTGCAAGGTGCTCACACTTCCCTTACTCTTCTCAATGTCCATCAAACGTGAAGTTCACACCTAACGGTGTTGTCAAATACATTGAACGAACGTGAAGCATTACCCACCATATTTCTCCAGAAACTGGACCCAGAGTTTTACTATTTTCCATCCAAAAACCGCACTACCTTTTTTCCGAGGATGTTTATTAGCAACAAAGCTTATCAGTAATTCCATCGCTCTTAGTGCTAAGTGATGTCTTGTTGCTTCATAACGAATAATTTGGCAATCATATCCAATCTCGTACTACCAAAATTCCTCTCAGGATTATTTGCTATCGGAAAGAAATATGTCTAACAAACGAAGGATGGAAACTTGCCAAACTTAACCCTCAGAGAGTCTTGAATTTGATGAAGAATTCAGGGAATAAGACTGTCGAGGTTCCTGTTGTCAATACGCTACGAGCTGAGTACTTGGACAATAAACACGAGGGATTGCAACCAATGATACTACCAGAAATGAATGTGCAAAGAAATACAGCCTCAAGTTCGTGGTTTCATAATTTAGGACTACGTCACAGGAGAGGAAGGCATGACTGCATGCATTCAGGAAATCATTAAATATCCATTACAATAAAGGGGTTTCTACTTGAAGTTATTGCATTCGACGTGATGACAGGAGACGTTCGTTGCCTTTTTGATTTTATCCTCCGAAATTGAAAACAACCTCAAAAATGCAACCTAGCCTGGTTTTTAATCCAAAAACCAAATGCCAAATACTGAGTTCTATTTTTGGAGGAACGGGGTCCGTTCACTGTACCTGACAACACAGTTAGGTGTGAACTTCACGACTGATAGACATTGAGAGGAGTAAGCGAAACATGAAGACCTTGCACCATTGGGCTCCTAGTACTGACCAATTGAATGAAGACTACTGTTACAAAATCCCAATCAGTTGTTGAGTGACTTGCAGCAAACCGATAACCCGTTTAGTCTAGAATACGAATTATCCAACTGCTACGTGTACTATAGGAGCAACGTCAAACAAGATACGTGTACATACCTCAATTGTGAATGGTCTGACAGCAGTAACCGACAGTAAATCAACAGCAGTCTTGACAAGGTAAGTTTAACCAGAAATACGAACGCGCTATTCGCAGTAACAGTGAAAATGCGGGGAGGATATACCGTCGAAACGAGCCAGTCAGAGATGAGTGATGGTTTAAGCGCACAAGTGAAAGCAATTGGCAATGGAGTGGTGGAGACTCTTGCACAGTGAAGGGGTCACTACATCAAGGGAGACTGGCAGGTGACAGACATTTACAAAACCAATAAAAGGGGAAGAAAAGTGGCAGATGTCCGGGTCGCAATGACCAGGCACATGTATGAATCTAGTTGGCATGGCAGGGGAGAACAGTAGGAATTCCGACAAACAAACACAACATGAGCAGTGACAGAAGTGTCTCTGACGAACGTTCAGATAGTAACGGCGTTGAAACCGGCGGGCACACACAGTAAGGGAGCGGTCTAATCAGGTGCCATAGAATAACATCGTCTAGCAAAGGGGGGAAGGCAGGGCTGGTTGGCAAGTATCAATGTTATGATAGGGAGATATAGAGAAACCGAAGGGTTACAGAAATCCAGTCATACAGGAAGAGGCTAAGCGAGGAAAGGAAAAATACTCATAAGATATTATCGAACAGCCGGAGTTTATGTACGCGAACAGGTAGGACAGATGTTCCCAACGGGTCCGCTGAAGCGAATTCCAAACACATTGAACGATCGTAACAACTACTGAAGGCTTTCAATGTGAGGACAATTTGGCGCGCGTATTTTGTCACCGTTTCTCTGAATGGAGAGCTAATGAACCAAGAAACCGTAGCAATAGCATGTTTGTTAACAGTTTCATCTCGGATCAACCCTGCACTCGGAAGCACCAGACTCGAGTTCCTCCCTCGTCAGAGCTCATCAGTGGTGCATATCCTCTGTCGCACCTTGGGTTTGAACCCAGGGATTTTCAATTCGAGGTTGTGTACTTTGCCATCAAGCCACACGTTTCCCATCCGGATTGATTCGAACCACGCAGTTAAGTTTGTTCAGGTGTCGTTCGCCTTGACAGCCAGAAAAGCCTGACTTTTTCGGAGTGAAACACAGTATCTGTCCCGTTAACACACATCCCTTCGAAGTGAAAAGGCTTTGGTTCAAAGCCTGGGTGCAGCAGAGGGTATGCACCAGTGCTGAGCTCGAACAAGGGCAAAACTCGAGCCTGGTGCTTCCGAATGCAGGGTTGATCGAATAACCTAGGGTTTGTGCGTGAAACGTGCGATCCAAAGGATAGTCAGCCAAGTGAAGTATCACCAACCCCACACACTACTTGCAAGTAATTGCCAGATATATACATTTGTGATTGCAGTCAGTTGCAATTAAACTGGCATCCAAAGCATAATTAGGGATAGCCGACAGCCAGACCCTGAAACTTGGAGTAATGTGCACATAAGGTCACAATAGTTTAGGTGTGGAAACGAGCTGAATGATAATGTCTTACTATCCACCATCAAAAATGATCAACTACATCAACATTTCCCTCAAAACCCTCTCCGGTTTCCGCCTTGTTGTGCACTCCGTTTTCTGAAGTTTTCTTACGGAAAGCTGAATATGCAATCCACTAGAGCGTACTGACTACAGGGTTAAAAATAAACTTCTACACTTGTAGTTGTACAGGGATTCTCAGATTTCTGCGTGAGATTCTACTGGTTACATTTAGTTGGACATGATCTGTTCTATTGATTCTCAGGAAACATGTAAATGGGGATTAAGGACGCTATATCTCAATAATAACATGAACCCAAACATATTACACATCTTTGCATATACGCGTACATTAAACACGATGCGTGTAAAATTACTTTTCAGGATGGGAATTAGGAATGGACTGAGGTGTTATCCAACAAGGCTGACTGCTAAACTGGTGAAGTGATCTATATATTTTCATCTCCATATTATGTCGATGGACTGAGTGCCCATATTATTCGGAGACCAGTATCAAAACTCCGTCTGTCGGATAACGGGAATGTACTCACCACCCAAGTGCGTCGAAAGCAATGCGCCACCGTTTTCATTGATAGTTTGAGGACAGTTTGGTATTCTGGCTCAGATCACATGACCCCACTGATCCACCGGACCGAGGTCCCTCGGTGAGCGCGACAAATAGCACAACTGAGGTCTGTGCAGTTTCTGCACAGGAAGAGCGTCTTAAGACAGGCTGTCAAAATGGACGCTGATCGATCAGAAAGGCTTGTGGCCAGATGACCGATGAAATGCACTTTACCGATGCGAAGACCAACAATTATGTTCGGTTCTCAAATTAGAGATGCTGTTCTCCAAATCTATGCAATAATTTCAAAAACCAATATGAGAATTTTGCAAATCAGTGTGATAAATAATCAAGTCAGTTCTAAAATCTTACAGAGGCCTCGAGATTCGCTTCTGTGTCTGAGAGAATATTGTTCATTTTGGATCAGTCCATGCGGGCCCGGCTAACGCCGTATTAACACACCAGACGTCCGTGTATAATGCCGGACTAAAATTCTTGGCGCGGCGGAAGATAGACACCAGTGGTGAACCCTAACAAGAACGAACTTCAAGTATGGTGCTTCCCAGTGCAAGTTTGAACGGATAAGATTTGTGCGTGAAAAGGGAGTCCAAATATATTCAGTCACGCAAATTATCGTCAATCCCACGCATTATCTGCAAGTGATTATGAGATATCGTGGTGATTCGGCAGCTGCCACACGTGAGACGGCCAGGTACAGCCTCGTAGCCACGTACACGGATGAGCCTCAACCAATGAGGATCGCCTATTGACCGTAATTTACCTTAGGCTTATTCTGAGAAAGGTTACTTGTAGTAACCGAAATAACGGCTGATATCCGGCTCTAAAAGTTAATAACTGTTACCGAATTTTGAACGTCTACTTACAATCTACTTCAAAGCTTATGGAAGATAGTTCGACACAATATGGTTTTCAGTCTTGCAACTCTGTTTGCAATGCTCTGTCGGCGGGCTAATTTGCTTTTTGATTCAACGTTGATATCCGATTCCCGATGGCTTGAGAAAAATATTTCACAATGAGCGAATTTACTACCGAAATTGAAGTTTCCTTCAATAGGAATTTGTCTCCATCAGTCATCTAACGTTGTCAATGCGTAATTTGATGATTCAGACAGGAATACAGTTTCGGGTGCTAAGATTTAGCTTTTCGATTATCTTATGAAGTGCGGATCGAATCTCGGCTAAATATGTTTCAAAAGTGGAATCTTTAAATGATTAACCATGGAATATCCACTTTCAGCTCACCACCACAAACTATAGACGCACTACGTAACTGATTCAACGTAGGTGTTGAAAATCAAACGCAGTGTACTACCACCGACAGTCCGCTGGGGCTTGAATTCAGTGTGAATAACTGTGAATCAAAACACATGAACACCAAGTTATCAGGGCTGGTACCCAACGATTCGTTGAATGTGGGCACTGCTTGATGCATCGCCATTTCGCCACTTGCTTTGCAAGGTAACAGTGATCTATCCTTGTGACGAATGAATTCTCTGTATGGGCATGAGTTCAACGAAAGCTTTCCGTTACTGAGATCAAACTACGGAGCTTGACTACAACATGTATGTATATATATATATATATATATATATATATATATATATATATATATATTCACTAGAATCTGATTTGAATCGTCTGAAGTGTGAATGGATACTCTTCATTGAAGAGCCCACAAATGAATCACAACTGTGATTTCTCAGAAGAGTACCAGGTACGCATACTTGATTAGCGTCAACAACCGCGAAACCGGTCGTGTGCTTCCGGGGAAATTTTGTCCACACGTTTATTTACTACTTATAACCAATATATATATATATATATTCGTATGCACTTTCAGCTGTCATTCAAGTACTCTGCAGGAGATCTGAGTTTAAATAACTGTAGCCCTTAACACCGTATAATGCAATGCAATCTAGTTAAAACTAACTGAATGATGTTGTACTTATCACAAATTCGGCCTAACTCCGTGTCAAACTCCCTAAAGAATACTGTCTGTTGACAAGGTCCATGACCTAAAATAGGACTAATGTTAAGTATGGGAATTCTATCCCATTCATATGTAATTCGAGAAAATCCACTTGGACTAATCGGTGTTCATTTGTTCAATGTACACTGCAATCAGCATCCACGCATTTCCGCACACAAATACAACATGCGCTTATGATTCATCTTAGTGCAACCGTGGATACTGATTATCGCAGTACACACGTCTGGCGCGCATGATCTGCTTCCACATCACGATAATGCTTGGCAAGTTTTGGCCCATCAGTCACATTGTTCACGGGTGAATATACGTTTCGTTACATATTTAATGGATACATAAATGCAGTATTTTATATGCTGAGTGACCAAAAAATCTCAGTGCTAGTTGGTGTTCCTTCCGATTCCATTTCGGGCAATTCGGCTATCATATAAAGGCACTAACCATAAAGTATGTTAGTGAATTCATCCACTACCCGGCCTTCAAAATCCCAAAGAAAAACAGTCACGTAAAACCTCCTGAGATATCAAAATTTTTGGACTATAATTCACGGACTGATGAAAGAACATTTGTTACACTCGCTGTGCACCTTAAACCAGTTAGTCCTTTGTTTCCAGTTAAGACTTTCGTTGTCGAAAAACGCGAAACTTCGGATAATTACACTGGCATTGTTTGCCTGGTAATAATGATGCACATAACACTTATGAAAGTGAAATCACAAGAAGGGTAAACTGATCATGAGTGGAAAACTGCAACAGGTTTGAAGTGTGCTGAATTGGTTCAGTCTGTTCGAATTACCGGACCGTTCGTGGTCCCAATCCAAGTTCGGTGTAGCTTGCGCTCTACCAAGACAGCTACAAGATAATACCACCACATCTGGATCAATTCAGTATTTGTCAATCCAGAAAACCTTGTTAAATATTCATTTTCAGAAAATAATGGATTACGCGTGGAAGCCCACCAGCAATACCTTCATCATGTCCCTCCGTGAACTGATAGGAAAATATTGTATTGCAATGATGTAGATGAGCCAGTCAAGCGATAGTTATCTGTACATGAATCGGAAAGCTCTCCGTGAACGGATACTCAAATCATTCTAAGAACTGTTTTATGAAGTTGCTTTCTGACATTCCGTAAATCATCCTATTCTGGACAGAATAGTTCATGACTTGTCTCGAGCATAGGCTTTGAATGCGTAAAAGAGTATTCATGAAGTAAGAATCTAGAAAGGATTGAGTGACAAACACGTTTATTTCGGTACTTCTCCTCAAGCCAATATAATTTACATGTAAATTCCTAACGATGCTCACAAATCTGTGGTACACGCTGTTACAAAAAAACCTTAAAAATGAGCGTCAATTCTGTTTCAATAGCTTTTGGATGGACCAATGAACCACCAGTCTTGCTAGTCCTCTGTTTGTTCCATCCATCTCCCTGACATATGGCCAAGTTAAATGCAATACCTTGACGAACTGATAGTTCCGTGTAGTCTGATTGTAATCCCCTCTGGCATACAGACAAGATTCGCTGTTGGTTTGGCACCACATAACAGATGTCGCTAAACCGCCTATCTCTCGGTTGTGTGACCCGTATTGATCGAATGGGTCCGTATTTAACTGTAAAGATCCACATTTTTAACCACTCCCCTTCAAATCAGTCGGACAGGCACCTGTTTTTTCAAGGTGCTTCATTTTACTGGAGCACGGCAATCTACGTACACTTCTTGGCGTCAAATAATTAGGCACCTTGTTACTGAGTTTCAATAGAAAAAATGCTCGATGTTGGACACGATTTTCATTTTACTGAGTAGAATGTTTTCATTAACGCGTCAGACAGCTGAAGGGTCATTATTCCTGAGGCCACATCCCATTCGAAACTTACAGGAGCAGAGACGATCCCCGCGGCAGAATAAAAGTGCACTGATCAAAAGTCAGCCTCCAGGGGTACATGGCGAAAGCTATCCGGGTACTCGTTTTTCATGACCAAGTAGACAGCAAATTCCATGGCTTCCAGAAAATAGCCATTGGACATATTTGGTGCTAATTACTTTGACGCAGCAACTGATTCGAAATCAGTTCATCACAAATTTTGGCCTGCTTTGTGGTGGATCATCCATCCACCACCCTTAAATAGTGGATTGATGGCAAACCTTACTCATTTTGTTTTCCTGAGGCTCCTACTTTGTAACGATGGAAAGTAACCATTTGACGCTACTGTCAGATATTTAATAAATTAAGCACACTGAATCCGCTTTGCTTACCTGCTGAACCCATTTGACCATTTTCACTCAGCTAACTTTCAGCATAACACAATTCACTTCTTTGTGACTAATTGGTAACCTCATTACATCTAGCACACATGCACCCATACATGCATCTACCAATCCATCCACACTTGTACACTACCAAGCACACGTATTCCGCACTATGCACCTTGTGATAGTGCAGCCTATGGTTAATCTAGTCCATGTTCCGCTCAGTTTACATTTCTAACTCATTTTCTGATTGGACAGAATATCTGATCAGTATTTGATTCTTAACTGAGTGCTCACCTCCCGGCTAGCCCATCTGTATTGTTCGGTAGCCGTAGTGGGCGACTGCTTTCTGGCCACTCTTCGTATCTTATCCGAAATACAGCGAGCTGTAGACTACCCTATGTGCACCACGATTTGGAGTTTGCGTGTGTTCTGTTTGTCATCATCGAGTCTCGTGTTACAGTACCGTCTTATAAACCTCGGCTAGTTGCAATTGGTTTTCTGGGGTTTGCGAGTCACTCTTTGCTGTCCTGGACACAGTTCAGATTTAACACGTATTTTTATTTTATTGGGAAAAAACAAACGTAGCTGGTAACTGTACATGAAACTACAAACCATACGATGGTTAACTTAGATTTGGAAGCGCTTCCCTGCACAATACCCGCCATGCAAGGCGAAAAAGATCACTAATCATTATTCTGAAAATGTGTAAGCACTGGAATCCTGACTTGGTCAGTTTTTTAGTTGTCACTTTCAAAGTTTTTATTATGCAATTTCGCAGAATTTGGCCGAATATCCGGAATTTCGGTACACTCAAAAAGGCTTGGAACAAGAGATGTGCGAACAACGATCCGCCTGGCGGGAAGCAAACTGGATCGCAGAAAATCTTGTAAATGAAGTAAGTCAAAAACCTCCATCTCAAGTTCAAACAATATTCTCATTTAATAACATTTGTTCTATATAGGTAATCAAGTTATTTATCGATGGCAAAGGCAAACCCAGCTCTCCAAAAGACAGTGTAAGGTTGGTTAGAGTTTACTTCGCGGTTTCCTTAGTACTGCGGGGACCACCTGAACGTTACTCTAATGCTCGGCACTGTACGAATATGTTAACCAGAACGGTATTCTCCACGATCCGTGAGAGCGAGGAGGCGATTGGGAGAGATAGTGGTTAGCGTGTATTTGGGAGCGTGCGTGAGAGCGTTCGCAAGAGCAACGGTCAAATGGCCACCGCACTTGGCAGTCAGCGTTCAGTTAAACAATAAACGTGGTAAAAGTATGAACGAAGATGGCCACCGCTACAACAGTTTCAAAAAGCACTAAGAAAATTTCCTCAGTCTAATTAAAACCACTTTCGTATCGTGTAATAGATAATTTGCCTGAATGTGTCCGAACTGAAACAGACTCTGAACGTAACTAAAAAGTGATACGTCATGTGTTGTATAAAGTGGAACAACGGTGATGATATAGAGATACTGGTGGTGGCTTCAGGTAGTAAATTTACATTTGGGAATGACGTTGGTCTCACAAAATGTTGCGGTAAAAAGTAGACGCATTACGACTGCAAGGGCCTTTATCATAAAAGTGAACGTTCAGACGTGCACGAAAGGAGTACAGGTACTCGCGTGCACGCCAGTATAGCAGATCGATACGCGCACAAAGCAAAACAGACATAAGTAAAGTAGCAAAGGTTAGCGAAATACAAACTGATAGGACGTCAGGACTTGGACAGTCCTGTGTGGCGCAAAAATCGATAAACGGTTCGAGGAGGCATACATTCGTTTACCTCTGTTACACACCCTCTCTGAGTGTGTATAGAACGAACTGGTAAACAAGAGGTGATGTCACATCAAACGGGAGTTTTCTCCCATCTGGAATAAAAATTGCTTTATAGATGAAAATCAGGTGATTTTTATTTGTAGTGAATTCCTTGCTTCATCATTCTGTTCATTGTTTTGATTTCCAAGTTAGGTTACTGCTGCAGAAGTGGCATTTATTCAACCGGTAATGATTGTCCCAACCGAGTCTGGTTCATCAAAATCACTAACTTTCAGGAGGTTTATGTGAATTCAGATGGTGAAACCACGAAAAGGTGGAAATAAATACTGTGACAGTGAATGACGTACCACTGAACAATTATTTCCACGTAAAAAGCTCCAAGTTTAGCCAAAATTACCCATTAATTCCCACTGAGCCTGTTCACGTTCGTTGGCATACCACTAGCACATTAAGCAGAACAACTTATGGGGTCATGTTTTGGTTACGTATAGCAGTGTTATAGTTATGATGGGCCAATAATATTGTCGCTGGTTGTTTTTCAACGAAGCAGTCCAACCTGGTCTCGTTGGTCGAGTAATGTAGAGCTGTAGAAACTAGACCGATTTCTTGTGATTTCAATCTAGTATAAGCACTAGCCTCGCTATCATGTAAAGGCGTCATCCCTCTAGGGTCAGCAGAACAACTGTCAAAGGAATAAATGCGTTTATCGTAATTTCGTGGTGTAACTGAACCGCTGTCCAGTGAATGAGTGACTCGTAGAACACGAACCCGAAACCCAAATCGAATAAAGCGAGTGGGTGAACTAGTGTATTTAAGAGAACAATCACTGCAACTACAAGCAACATATCTCAATCAGTGGGGCAATTCAACCACAAGTGTTCGGGAATACACTTCAAATCGTCTGAAGGGTTTGTTGGGGAACGTATGCCGAGCAATACGGGACCGAATCATCGGAATAAAGTGAAATTCATCTTTCATAGCCACAACAATCGACCAATCAGGGAAAGAGTGGGAAGCGTACATGAGACGGAGGGACAGGTATGACCATGAAATTAGATCAGACAAGGACCAGGAGAATTGCATTCACGCTTGACCCAGACCCTCACGCAGGAGTGGTGTGATCTCCATCATGGAAGGAAAATACAAAGGTCAATTGTGCGGTGCGAATGAGAAAGCGGACAAAGAATGGAGGTACACACGACACACAAGGTCGGGCACCTAGGGTGCACAAAAGTTGAAGGTCGTAGGCCCCTGCATTGACCACAATGGAAAATTGGTCTACTTTAAACGTACACTAGTAGGAAGACGGTAGGTGAACCGAGGCAAAATAACCGGTTTCAACATGTGAAAAGAAAGGGAAGATGTGTAGGTCGAACTGGTTGGGAAGGACCCGGTAGCAAGCTGATTAGAGTCACGTGAGTGCGAAAGGGAAACTGCGTGGGAATTTCACACAACGTTTTGAATAACCGTTACATCGTCGTTCTATCTAATGCAATACATATAAAAGTATATAAAGGCAAATGACTCGCGGCCAGGTGAGCAACGAGGAACAACGACATAGAAAGCTATCCGATATATCGAGACAGTGTAGTCGTAAACGATCCACTCAGCAAGGAGTCAAACAAAACCATAGTGCAGCACGGTCACAGTACGGAGAGTAAATTAGGAATCTTTACAGATAGCACAGAATGACGGCTTCAGCCACAGAATAAGGAAGTAATTTGTAGTTGGAATATGCAAGATAATTATCAGCAATGAAGAACACATATTTTGTAACTGGAAAAAGACAAAAGACGTCAGTCAGTGTGCACGAACGAATCTGCTAATATTTCTTTTTGGGTGCAAATTGTGTGGTGGTTTAAGGGAGTACTACAGTTAGAGAGGTCAGAGCCTGAAGTTAAGACCTTCAGCTGGCATCTTTTAAGCAAGGGGGAAGTCTTCTGAAAAATGTTCTTATGATGGGAATATACCGTTCTATGACATCAAAATCAGAATCATAAAACTAGAATGTCTCTGCGATACATATCAGTGCGATAGAAACGGAAGAAATAGATTACGGATACCAGAGGGTCGTGATACATGTACGTGTTACTCATAAGTAGCCTAGGCTGGGATGTAAGAACACAAATTACTGGAGGGATAGCTTACCACCTTGGAGATCAGAGATTCGAATCTCACCTCGGTCATTCATTTTCCTGGGAAACATTAATCCACTGCGATCCGGCTGTTTAACATACCTGATCTATAGGGACCCCATGGGGTTCACCGTCACTCCAAGTCTCAGAGTCTTGTTGCCAACTGTTGGCAGTAGTGCAGGCTATGGGCTTGGTAAGCATTTTTTCCTAGTTTCAGGTTCAAGTCAAAATGTAACTACTGCCGCTGTTATCAGCATATAAAATAGAATTCTGAAACTTCGCGGGCTGGTCCATTGTAGGACAGAGTACTCTAATAATGATCTAATAATGAACAGACCGATAACATGGATTTATAAGCATATTCATTCTAAACCCAATTTCTTTATTTTAATTCAGCAGCAACCCGTCTGGGCAGAACTGGAATCAATCCAGGTAGGTTTTTTAGAATTGGATTTTTCATCCAAACACCGCGAATTGTTTTTTCTTTTGAACAGAATAAAATAGTGGACAATGAAGTCAAAATTGATTATCTAATGTGCATCACAGAAATGGAACAACTGTTTTCGGTAAGAAATTTAATTTGCTGTGAGGACGGAATGTGTCATTCTGTTTCTTTCATAATTGTTTGATGATTTTTAGATATGACATTTTGGGGTGTAATACCTCGTGCAATCAAGCAGTGCACTCACCACTGACAAGCTGCAGTTGTTCCATTCAGTTTGATCAGAGGAAGCGGTTATAAAATCCGCACACAGCGGTTCAACCGTTCTTCCATTCAGCCTCAATTCGAGACGATCGTATTGCGACTGACCATGAAAGTAATAGTGCGATACTCTTCTCCAGAGGTTAGTGTAGTCATTCGGAAAAATAGTTCACAGTGATGGCACAGTCTGGAAAGGGATAATCATAGTAAATGGGTCGGACCCAGTGACGATCTACACAACCGAATTCACTCAGTGCGGAAGCCACAATAGATATACAGATTATTGTCTAACTAGTGCATGACCAGGCAGCAGGTAGGTTGTAAAAGCCAATGGTGGGGAATATCAATGGTCTTCATACTCAAACAACCATTATTCAGTCTCTCCATTGGGCGTGCTCGGGATGGGTCTCGTGTTGATCAACGGCCCACTAGGATGGCACATCCGAAAGACAAGTAATAAGTTGCGGGTGGTTTATGGTGGTTGAGTCCATTTTATCTGGTACACAACGTGTGCCTGTCTTATCTCCAGTCACCATAAATCTAAGTGCGTGCACACCAGATCTGAAACCATTTTATAAGATATGGTTTACTATACCAATTTAATCTGCACACAAGCACAGAATAAATGTTGGAAACTGTGAAGTAACGGATAGTCTGGTCTAGATCCTATCGATAAAGTGATAGACTAATGCAGTTTGTAAATGATCCAGTCAATAGAATAGCAACTATGCAAACAATATAATCCACCAAGGCAGTATGGGTATCTCGATACACCTGTTTGTCCGTCTGGAGGAAATGGATAGCATTTATTACGGCCGAAATCATTATTATTCATAATAACTGACCGGCCGTGGTCAGGCGGTTATCACTGTGGACTTTGGATAGTAAAAACCCGGGTTCGATTCCACCCACGGCCGGTCACTTTCCCATTCGGCAGTATCCCTTCCTGAACTGTTGTACATTGTTGTATAAGAATTAAAAGAGGAATTAAAAAGAATATTTATATAATATAATATTATATGTATATCAATGAAAAACTGGTTTCGTTGATTTTTCGACTGTGTGCACTCATCATTGGGCTTTATTGATCTGACACTTGAAAACTGAAGTCAAAAACACAGAATATGCGAAGCTTCGTTGTTTATTTTGCTAAATATTTGCAGTGCAGTCAGAGAGATTATTCTTGTAACAATAAGGACAAACGGAAAGCCTAGAAACAAAGATAAAATCACATGAAGTACACTACATGTCTATCGAACTAAGCCATCACTCAATTACCAGAGCAATGATGAATCGAGCACAAGCTCGCTTTGTTCGTACGGTTCATGGTGGTATGTACGGATCCATAATAACTCCATATGCCATAGCAGTTTGCTTATTGTGCCCGAATAGACCAGTTTGAACGTCTGACTAGCAGCGACGCAATACCTAGTCTCATAAATTTGTCGAGCAATTAGTGATGACCTTAATGACGCATTAGGTTGATGTTGCAATCATTCATTCATTACCTTCGGAAGCCAAGACGAAATGCATCAGGCATTCCATGACTTAATTCAAGTCAAATCAAGTCGTGTATATGCGTAAGGCTTATTTAGGTGCTACACCACCACTGCACTGAAAAGTCATCTGCAAAAATTGGCAATAGGAACAATACGCTTGTTCAAAGGAGGGAGTTGAGAGAATCGGTCGTGATCAGATATGGATTGAGGAGGAAATGAGCAAGGTAAGGAAACGCAGACGACTTATTAGCTGAACACAGGATGCCTGGGGACATGCCTCTTCGGTGATTTCATTCTCAAGACATTACAATCACAATCATATGGTAACAAAGCTTGTAGATCTATAAGCTCCAGTGCGAGCAAACAGATACATATACTAGGATCGAGTGGTAGACGTTCAAATCCAAATGCCAAGACTGGGATTAGAGGGGGTGTGTGGTGTCATGAAGGATCTCAAAAGATAAAGTCACGCATACTTTGTGATCATGGGTTGGGAAAAGTAGAGTAGCAGACCATAACTGATTCTACTTTTTCGAGACAACTGTTTAGGGGACCTAACGGTAATTTTAAAATCTTTCGCACATCGTCCACAGAATATGACGGGGGAAGCATAGACCCAATGCAGAAGGGTCCATAAGAATACAGTGTGTCTTATTAAGTGAAACGGGGTAAAAAATGACCTGAGTCTTGTATATTAAAAGACCAATCTTTGCACTTTCAAAATGACTGAGGCGATATGATCTGTCCGGGTAAGGTCATGGCTGATGATTATGTGGAATTACTTTAGGGACGATATTCACTTCACTCCTTCACCCTTGGATGAATAAGTCTGTATTGGATACCAATTAGTCGCAGTGTTGATGAGTTTTATGGGGACGGAGCAGAATATCAGAGCACTTTGCGGGATTCCTCTTTAGATTTGGACCGGAAGATCAGTTGGTGAGCTCAGTTACTCTACCTCTTTAAAAGAGGAAATGCGCAGCTGTTAAAGTTGGGCACTCCAAAAGTCACACCGTCGACGTATTTATTTTATTAGACTCTCGTTATAGACGGGCACGGATTGTACATAAGCAGAAAACAGAAACGGTATCAGAATGACGCCCTACAGAATGCCTTGAGTGGAGGAAAGCATGGAAGAAGCTCGGTCGTATAAATTTTTGTCCACTGGAAAAGTAGTTGGACAAAAGATTAATGCTGGAGATAATGACGTGCACGTCAGTAGGTACATGGAGTAATTTTAATCTACCAAAGCAATTAAATGAGCTAGTACAAGCAAAGAAACAAAAATCTAGCTTTATGACTTTTGCTGTCGAGATATGATTGAAAGGATCTTATGGTTTTGAGCGTTGTCATTATGCCTTCGATCTGACCCTGATTGCATCACAAAACGTTGTACCCAATTTGGAATGTGTTCAACCACTCGGTTACGTAACTGCCGCTCTGTTCGACCCACGTAGGTTGCTCCGCAACTACACTGAAATTGGTAAGTCAGATTCGATTGGGTGTACATACTGATCGTAAGTTGGAGGTTATGATAATTGGCAAGCACATAGTTAACAAAGTTAACTTCTTTAGTCTAACTCTCAACCCAGCTCCATGTTTACAACGATGATGTTTAGCTTTATGAAAAATCTCCTCTTTTTATTTGCTACTGATTTTATCGAACTTCTTTTCAACAAAAAGTTTCATTACTTCGAAAATCTGACGAAATCATACAGATATGATAAAATAGTAGGAGTGTCGTTTTTGAAACATCTTCTCAATGGCAACAACAGAAGGTTATTTTAAAATTGATGTAGATAAAGTGGTAATGTAACAAAATAGTCCGGACGTGTGATGAATAGCACGGATGAGTTTGAGGGGCCTGTTCTAGCAATGCAAGTGGCTGACCACTCACGTTTGAGTAGGTAAATGCGCTTTGATTTGGCGCAGGTAAGCGATGGTTTTTCATCGATTAGTCGTGAATAGAATTACCGGATCGGCAGCATAGTAGGTGCAAATAACAGCTGACGGCAAACGTTTTCTAACCAATTTACGCACATTGAAACTTATGTGAGGCAGTTTTAGATATCTTTCATCTAAGATACTCCGATGAGAGTATCCTTTCTTGGCTTCAAGTGGGGATATTTTGTCAGGAATGATATCAAATATTCATTGGCCAGCAAAGTTTTCGTTATCTGATTCATTTTCTCTTCCAGTGCGTCCGTCAAGCAAATCTTCTTTGTTCTGAGAAACAGTGTTTGCCCTGTATTCACGTTGTATTTTATTTGTAGCAAATCCGCTATCTGAGCGGAGATATTGCCCTGATCACGTCTTTTCGGTGAAAGGATCTCCTAATTGAGCCGTCTTCCTGGCGAACAACCTCATTGTTCTCATTCTGTATTACCAGCTTTATATCTCGATGTGGATTATTGACCATAGCATGCGGTTCAACTCTTCCTTGTTCGTTCTTCGCGATAACGAAAGTCTCATTCACAGGAAGGCTATAGAACATCGTATGGAATATTTTATTCCTCACCTTTATTTTTAGGTGAGCAATGAAAAGATCCGCGAGAAAAGGAGTCTATGGACTTCTCATGATAGTTCCATCAGTTTGCCGATAACCTTAACTCAGAACGTGAAAATTCACTTTTGGTGTACATATCAACAGTAGACGTCCCAATATAATATACAATAATCCAGTAAGAATACGGTGCTGATCAGTGATTTGGCATAGATTACGGATAATTTCCTTCAGCGGGGAATAGTGAAGTAATATTCACGGTAGGCAGATATTGGTTCAGGGAATTTTTCGGCAGTAGGATACACATTTCCAAACTGTCCGGCGCTGAGTAGCACGTGACTGAGTCCCTGTGTGGCTGCATCAACTAGGCCAAGCATTTCGTTCGTTTTTGTTTTTAGTAGTATTGATCAATGTTCTATGTATTTCCCTCGGGCCATACAGCCGTGATTAAGGACTTCCACTGGATCTCGAAGTTGACTGTTGATTTGTGAAACAAGCTCCTTTGAGCTTGAGCTCAGATTTAAAATGTCCGAACCGATCTCGATTAGGAGTGTATCGAAAAATCGATGCACCATGAGAAATGTTATGGTAAAACTTTATTGTTTAATAACACAGTGTAGTCGAAATCGTTGGTGATTTGTCGACATTCCAGTCACCACGGGTAACCTTTTTCAAGACTGGTTTTACAATCCGTTGTAAAACCAACCAACGATTTCGACTACGCTGTGTTACTAAACAATAAAATTTTACCAGAGCTCGCATTTCCCTGTTATTTTATATTCTTGTTTGATTGGATCATCTGCCATTGGGTCCTTCTTGAATGTGCTCTCATTTTTTAGAATAGCTAACACTTTCTGTCCGTATGATGATTTATTCACTATGACAACTTCTGTTTCTTTGTCTGGACATAGAACTACTATGTTCCAGGTTTTTTCTCATTCTGTCGAGAGCTTCAGTGCAATGTTTCGTTGACGAGGAATATATTTGCCTTCTCTTCTTTTACTGCTGACATTCCAAATCACCCATTTTTGTCTTAAAACAAATCAAATTATTTCGATTCGCCAGCTTCTGAGCATACACTTGATCCAAAAACACTTGGACGTTTGTCTGTGAATAAATGCAAACAACCAGCAATAAATTCACCACAATCTGACATTTGGCTACCGCGAATCGATTTTATTATTGACTGAAGTCGAAGATATTGTACTTGATTTGATTCGCAAAGCAAAACAAATGCGAGATTCATGTCGTCAAACACAGACTATCCTCAGTTGGTCTTTGATTTATTAATCCTTTTTTCTCGCAAAATAGTACAAAGGCCTGGTTTGCTCGTTTGCGGAACACGGAGAAAGTAAGGATATATCCGGTGTTTGAAAGTCAGTATCGAACTTAATTGAGATGTGACCACAGTTTATGATATTGTGAAAATGTCGACAATGCGTTGATAGGTTTTTATCAATACTCATGATTGCTCTTCTGGCACTCGACTGAACTAGTTTTCTGGGAGTTCATGCGCCCTTTGTACAGATTTAAGTCAACACCAGTGAAAAATATCTCTCATCATCATCATAGTCGTGCAAGGTTAAACAGAAGGACAAGCCCCACTGGCCACTACCATTCTCATCAGGTTGTACGCGAAAATAGAAAGAAAGCATATACAAGATGGAGAGGGAATGGATCTACACGGGTGGGAAAAGGAAAGAATGCCCTAGTAGCCAACACACGGAATACACAGTCTAACTGTTCAAACGCACATCGATCAGTCATTCTGATTCGATAGCAAGTGACAACACGATCGCTACTGTTCACGGTTCGCAGCCATATCCTTCAGTGTCTCGAGCCAACTGGTAGACGGATCTTTTGGACCCACCCCAACGACGGAGACATGAAACACCTAATTTTCCTAAGTTTGCTGTATATTTTCTCATTCGTCTCTGCCATGTCATCCGTTGACCTCCAACTGGCTTCTCCCACTTCCTAGGAGAAACGGAGAACCGGGCACGGTAAGGAAGGCTTGCGCTTGCCGTTCGTAACACATGCCCCAACCAACGAAGTTTACTAAGTTGGATACACTGTGATAGAACGCCCCCTGAATTAGTACCCAATACTTGCTTTCTGATCTCAGCATTGCTCACCCGGTCATTCCACTCAATCTTAGCGATACTGCGCAAATATCGGTGATTGAAAACCTCAAGACGACGAATATCTTCAGCATGCAGACTCCAAGTCTCGCAACCATACAACAAAACTGAACGCACTGCGGCACAGTATACGGACCTTTCTATTTCAACAAAATATCAGGTCACCGCCACAAGTGCTTCAGTCCAGCGTACACCCCTCGAGCCTTGGATATACGCATGTTTACCCCTACTACAGTGCTCTCATCCGTCGTCATGCTGTTGCCGAGGTAACTAAAGTGGTCAACAACTGTTGGTTCACCCTCACAGAGCCTCAAGCTCAGAATCATTGACGTCTAGTCTTGTAACATCACCGTACATTTTGAGGGTGTAAAGCGCATGCAGAATGGAGCTACATCTTTCGCAAGTCTATCTAGTGCACGTTGAGCATGTGTGGTGCATTCGAACAAGCATATCCAATAAAACAGCCGCACCATCCAAATTGTTTCTAAATTTAAAGCACAACAGATTGACAGCATTTAAATTTGCTTAGTAATCAAGTTCTTGATCAATTCCGTTCTTTTTCTCATTGAAACGGAACAGAAATTTACAACAATCACCGCGGCCAATGCTAGGGAATTGGCAACCAAAGCCTCAGCAGCAGAGCATTCCATGCACGTGAGTGAAAAAATTGAAACATTTTATTTGGTGATTTGCTAATGTACCCATATTTTCTTTCTATTCCGAAGTCATATAGCTTTGATCTCGATAATACATCCTTATTCCAAATCTTCAGGTTTGTCACGGTGTGAGGCTTTTTGTTTTGGCCTTGAAATCGTCGTTAACAGTTTATTTTGCGGATGCCGTTGTAACCAGCTCCCTTTGTCGACTCTTCTTTTCACTGACTCAATGATGGAAATTAGGAGTCTATTAGAATAATCAAACAGGTTTATCATTGGCAGTTAGTCCTGCAGAATCACATAACCAACGTTCGAAACCACTCAAGAATAAGTCCTCAAGTTGCCCTTTCACCTCCATCCACTGTGAGAAAATATAACTTGGGAACTTTGAGCGTGTACAACCGTGGGAAGGACACATTATCCGACGACTGAGATATCGATCACCTATATAATGTGCTTTCTATGTGCTGCCACTTTATTAAGACAGTAGAAGCATTTATGAGTGGTTCAATATGAACTTAGATTCGCGTGATTCCAGAACCAGCACAACTCCCCTTCCAATTTATATTTATATTATAGAGACAAAATTGTAATAGTGGCAACAACAGTTGTAAATATAATTAAAAAATATGATGATGATGATGATGATGATGATGATGATGATGATGATGATGATGATGATGATGATGATGATGATGATGATGATGATGATGATGATGATGATGATGATGATTATGATGATGTTGATGGTGATTGTCGTGATGATTTGGATGATGATGATGATTTGGATGATGATGATGATGATGATGATGATGATGATGATGATGATGATGATGATGGAAGTTGGGATGACTTCTTCAATGTTCCTCTTGCCTATGAATATGACTTAGCGGGGATGGCAAATATATTTCTAGTAAATCTCTAAATCCCTACTGTTCACCTTTTCAGTTGTCTTCATAAACTTATGGTTTGTTTATCTTTTTTCACTGGTCTCCCAATGAAGGATCTAGAACACGAAGTAGATCTGTGTTGGGCTAACGTACAACGTTACGCCGGACTTGTGAATATTCATGTGCGACACGCAGCTGAGTACCATCGCGTAAGAGTACATTTTTTAATGGAATGACAGATTTTGTATTTAAAAAAAGCAAATCCCAAAAGTAGGGTTCCAGATGCACAGGACGTTAACTCGATCCCCAAAATACCAGACTAAACTGCAGACAGTGAATCTATTGGGAACTGTAAGCTTCTAGGTGTATCTGCTTTTAGCAAACGGAGGAACGATTGCAAATGTGAAGGTGTTCATGAATACGATGAACTTTAATTCCACTAAGATAACGATCGCGAACGGTCGATATTGGTTCTGGGGTATATAGTTGATCTTTCGCAAGTTAGACCACCTACAAAGATGTGCACATTGTTCCGTTGGCTGCATCTTGGCCTATTGAACGTGAACGGTAGCTATATAAGGGCCTAGCCCTAGAGGTATTTTATGTGCTCGGTGCACGAATCATACGACCGGCCACCGGCGTTTTAGGCTCATTACCGTGCGTTTGATATTCCGTGTTTCCTCTGAGTGGTGTATGAAAATACGCCCAGTGGGCGTGATCTGCTGGTTTAGCTTAACTTCTTGGCCCTGTAGGCGCTTCGACGAAGTCTTCGAAGAGGTAGTCTCATGCAAAGTTTTCCTACACTAGTTTATGAGTTATCGAGGAGTATCAAAACCATAAACGTCATATGTACTTCACACACTTTGGATAAAACTAACCATTTTTTTTCTCTACGTCAGATATGACAAGGCGATTTTGGCTGGATAGATTCGAGATTACGAAATCGAACTTCTTTTGGAAGACACGGTCTTTGTAAGCCTCGCAGATCATCATAAATTAGTGAAATAGTCACGGTAGCGGAGTTCCTGCTAGTTGCGCGTCCTTCAATGAACTAGTCAGTGGGACGTCACACATCATGCAATCTTTCAAGTTTCATTGTAACTAGGCCATTGAAACTAGGCCACAGGAAGATGCTGAGTATCCGAGATCGGTGGTCTGGATTCTACCGGTACCTAAGCTCAGCTTGCCTTTAGGTGTATGAATAAATACTGCCGCTTCCGCTTCCGTCCGTGCGGGGAGGCTAACTGCTTCCTGTCCAAGAACGGTGCTTTAACTCTGCACAAATTCTGTATAAACAGCATGGAAGGCTCACCTTAGGCAGATAGGTAACTCCAAAACCTTGACCGTCGGTGGTCTTACAGCCATCGTGGTGAACTTCAGACCTTGTTGTCCTGGGTTCGAATACTGCCACGGTAGACAGTTACTTTACCTTCAAAAGCCATCAGTTACCCGCGAAACTCTCAATTACGAATGTTAAATCTCTCTAGACGTCTAACCAGATTAATTGTGAGTTGCCCCTAATTACTTCCGATTTCCCGATGGTGCCTGTGGACTACGTGTTTCGGTGTATAGGTGACCGTGTTTGCCGTTGTTTATTTCACATTTGGGCACCGTATCTTAGGTCATACGATGTTGCTTATTTTCCGGGTTGTGGCTAAAGGTTGTGAGTCAAGGCTAAAGAATGGTGGGTCGTGGCTAAAGAACTGCGGGATTTGGCTAAAGCTTGATGGGAAAAGGTGTAGTTCATGCTTATTTTCCTCACGGGTGGGACCTCGATGCCGTTAATATCCACACTATTGATGCACCACACGCAGCCTTCAACCTGACCCGAAATGCCGCTCTAACTCGTCCGGCTTGTCACACACTCGTTGACACACACACACACACACACACGTACACGCACACACTCAGCACTTGTTGGACGGATCACGGATTTTCTGTTCTCTACCCCAGATTGCTCGTGCCCACAACCCTTTCCGTCTGACTGGGTTTGTTTGTTTCGAGCCTCTCGCTATACACAAATGCACTCTCGTCCACACGGCATGACTGACTGTTCACAAACACTTGACTGAGCGGTTCATTTGTATGCTCCTCATTTCCGTCATTTGATTGGTTCCCCTTGGAGCTGCATGTCACTGTAATCCTTGCCCCATTCACGCGTGTCACGTGCCAACCTTGATCACCCTTCGCTTGATAGCCGTTGACCTGATTCATTGGCATTTTTGGACACAGACGAGCGCTGTCTCGTACGCCAATTGGCACAGCCGCGGCCTTTTTTGATGCACCGTAATTGACGGTGTCTTTGCCGCTGTAGGCAGACCCTTTGGATGCAACTGCGAGCTGTCTTATTACCCTCTGGTATGCTGTACAGTTTCATCCATTATTACTCCATCGAGGGTACCTTATTTTGGAAGGTGCATTGAATGACTATCATATCCGAGATACGTCACGAATTGTGGTTCGTATTGTTCATCAATTTCAATGATCGATTATAGATTAATAGAACCGTATATCCAGACAGTCAAGGTGCTCATTACGTTTTATCCGGGGCTTTACGCGTACCTCTGTCGTTCGGTTGCTCACAGAAGGGGAGTCTCACTCTAATTCCGTGCGCGGGATTAATAACGAACAAAAAGGAGGTAAAACATTTTTGTAATATCCTGTAACGAGCATTCCGCAGGTGCATAACTCCACTGGGCAATACTGACAGGTATTGAACTGATCAGAAAACGAGAATCTGTCGGGCTTCTGCAGGAGTTAAGCCCACATATGGACACCACTCAAGCTTCAGTTTTAGCTGGAGGCCTCAATGATGAGCTTCAACTGGTTATTGTTATATTGTCTTTCTTTTTAATATACCGTAACAGTGAAGTATTTCAAGAAGGTTGTCGCAGCCAGCAGAAGGTTGTCTATTTGAGATGTGACCGGCTGCAGCACGAGACTTCGGACCCGGGACAGAAGCTTAGGATCCCATCACGATCACTGTTTGACCACCGCTGGTTGTGAACGGTGGTTCCCTAGGTCCTGTTAGACAAATGATGATCACTGCTCTGAACAATCCCAAGAGATTTAGGGAGAATTCTTCTTCGCTTATGGACCGATTCATTGGAGCAGCACTGAATACAATACACGTGTAGAATAATGGACGATCGCACACAGTTACTGCACAAAACGAATGGGTGCAACCGGTTTTGGGGACTGTTTCTTCCTACTGATGCGGCCAACCACCGCTTCATAAGTTGCCTTCCTCGAAGTATCGGCTCCCGCAATATACACTCCATTCTGTCTCTCCTGGTTCTGTAGACTACATCCTTTATCTCGATTCAGGATACGTAATGCTTGTGCATCACATGACTCACATTGTTGACTTGTTTGTTCTCATATACAAACCATAAGTCTGATCTTGATCGAATGTAAGCTCTTCATCTCCGTCATTATCATCAGAAAACAGATCTGCAACAGATCTGCAAGGAAAATATGTCCCAACTGCGAACACATTGCAGACCAACGGTAGTCAGATTTTTCTAGGCTTACTGTCCATTGGACTTTATACATACAGACCTCAGCTGATTCGGCCAAACCTGCACTCGGAAGCACGAAATTGTAGTTCTGCTCTTGTTGCAGCTCATCAGCGGTACATATCTTCTGCCACATTCAGGGTTTGAACCCGAGCTTTTTCACTTCGTGGTTCACTTCCGGTAGTAAAGCTGCGGAGGTTTTCGAGCATTTTCGTCTAATAGGAAGGTTGTGTATTCGCCAGTGAGAAGGCTGGCAACAAGACCGACAAACAAGAAGGTTCTTGGATGTCTCCCAGTCTACGTCAATTGCTTAGACGGCTAAATTTTCCTCTCCTGCTTAACAGTAAAGAGTAAATCGTTGCTCAGCGGTCCTTTTTTTATTCCCTGCTGTATGCGGCAACCATTTTCAATGACTGACCTAAACTATCGTAAGCACATTTTCGGAACTGGAAGTACCGCTTAATCAGTAAATGTCGGATGGTTGATGGTCGACACACAGGCTATGCATTCCACCCCATCTATTGATACGCTGTAGTCCGCTCAGCGAGCTTGGGATTGGCTGAAAGAAGCAGCTTACAGGCCTAGCCATGAGATGGCAGCTCTTGACTGGGAACCCCAAGATATAACTAGTCCGATACGGTTGGGTAACAGTCAGTAGAGTTATACTACGAATGAGTAGATTTCGCACCTTTAATGGCTAGTTTTACCTAAATTATGTATGTATTTACTGTGTTTTGAATTTGACAGATATGTATATCTTGTTAAAGGACCTTGTGGGTACCTTGAAAAATCTGATTATGAATCGCATTACCAATTAGGATGTATCTCAGCTCAAATCCGTTACTCGTTCGCACGTGGCCTACGCACACTATTGCCTTATTTCTTGTGTTACGAGTACGCACGCACAGGTGGTGGTGCAGTTGCTTAGAGCATCTGCTTACCAATTCAGGGGTCAGAAGTTCCACCACCGGCACTTTGGTGGTGGACAGTAATCCACTATCGTCCAGTTCATGCCACATCTGACTTATCGAGACCATAAAAGGTTCATAACCAAAACAATTCTGAGGGTCTGGTTGCCGATTATCCCTGATAGTGCAGTGGGCCTTTGTGGATATTGGGCATACCCCTACATTCGCACTAATGCGAAAACAACTAATTGGAAAAACCGTCAACCTAATCAACCAAAATTCATCTCAAACATAAATCTATCATGTCCTTGCCCAGAGTCTTATTTGTTGTGCGCTTCATCGCCGAATTGGTAGAGTTGATTCTTGGTTTACATATAGTCTTACGGTCGAGTTATACTGAACCAAATACACGGGACATTCTACTACTGTGCTGTTCTTACATAAACCCAGCATGGAATCAAGTCCTTTACAGCCGAATTTTAAATCACAAGTAAATTTGACAAATGGAAAAGCAAGTATCTGTAAAAAATGAGGGTTGTTTTGAGACTTTGTCGCTGTTATACTATTTATGCAATTATCTGTTCACCTAATTTATTTCGAATACATCGTCGGTAGACTTACACTGGAAGTTGCTAATTTTTCCTCAAGATCGCAGTGAAAACTTCACCACGCCAACACACGCTGATGAAATCCTACTTATTACTGTATCACATTTCAAATAATGTAAATGCTAATGTCGACCATGTTGACCTCAAGCTATTCGTTCTTTGGAAGATGACCCACAGAGGAGAGTAAAGTATTCTATTAATGTACCCCGCTTTACGAGTTTGAATAATCTTAAGAAGAACATAAAATATTCACGGTGATTCCTTTTCCCCAGTTCTATCATTTTGTGAATCAAGTGAATATCAAGATCAGTCAAGTGAGTGAGCAGTTAAACAAAATGCTTCATGAAAATGACTTCAAGAACTGCGGAGGGACACCTGACGAAGCGCGCCAGTTGGCCAATATTCTGAAGGCGAGTGACTTTGAAAAAGATCGAGGTTAATCCTAGTGTTGATTTCTATCCTAAGTTTGCCATAGTTTATAGTATTACCCGACCACTTCCAAGTCACTCACTAGTTTTCATGAATCATTAGCTGGTTTTATCACTTCGCCACAAAACTATCAGTATTTCGCGGGATTGTTGATGACTGAATTCAAGTTGGTGCGCCGTCTGGCCTCATCTCGTTTAGCGTTTTAGTATATTCACTGTGACCGCCCGTTGGCCTATTCTTTTTACTCCCATAACCCGTCAGAGTTCGGGCTTGAGTGATGCCGATTGTCCAGTCTTTGATCGTGCTCCACTTATCCGAGGAATTTGTGCAACATTCTTCCTCCTTTCGTATGTCTTCCATCTTATACACCGGCCTAGGTGACTGATTGGATGCCTTGTGTCTATGTGGACAACTTATGACAATAAACTGTTCACCTTTTCATCAAAAAATGTTTCATTGATTGGTTCATTTGGAATTTTATTGCCAAAGCTTTCCCTCCTGAATGATTTCTCATTATTCTGATCCAATTTAAAATCCCTCTACTGGTTTATGCCCTAAACAATCATCAATAAACCCACCCTATCAAATTTAATTCCACTTTGACTTCGTTCAAAGGACTGAGCAAGTCTGTGACATTGCGAGATTTCCACAAATGTCTTACGGAATTACTTCAATACAATGCATATTGCAATACTATCTAACGGCAAGGGTTTCAGTCTCTAGATGGCTAAACTCTGCAATCAGAAGCAAGGAACAACTTCGGAACACCCAGATCCTGATCGCCCGTCTCATTTCTCATTTACAGAACACTTTGCACCAATATGAAAGCATCGAAGCTCAATGTGAACGAATAGACAACCGATGCCAGTCGATCGTACCAGTGAATTTGAGAGCCCAACCATTATTACATGAAGTAGACGGGATCATGTTGTGTGACTACGATGCCAACAATTTCAAGTTCCGTGCTGGTGACCGTATCGAGGTGGTGAGGAACTGGACACCATTCAAATGTGATGTGAATAGTCATGGTATGAACGGAACGCCTCAAAGTGGCTTAATTCAAGAGCAGCCTAATGTGATCTCATCTGAGACAGAAACTTCTCCAAATGCCCAAAACACCGTGATCCGGTTCGGTGCATTTCCCCTGGGTTCGAATTCGCTTCCAGAGGGGAGCAAAAATCTGGTGAATAACACAACACCTTACTGGTGCGTACGAACAGTGGAGAACGCTGCAATTTACGCAGCTCCGGCTGTGGCGGTTTGTCTACTTCCGCCTGCATCAGATGCGGTCACGGTAGCTAAATAATAAGCCCATGAAGTTGCCGGAGTGTTTTTTGCAGCTGAAAAAGCATCTATCCACTAAATGTTTGTATGTAAATGTAGCTTCAAGTTTTGAACGAAGACAGTGGCTAAGATTGAACCGAATCGACGTGAGAAATTTTACCCAATATCTAAATTAGAGTCGAAAAAAAATAGACGAGATGAAGCCTACAAGCTCCCAGACTATTCCAATTGTTGACAGAAGGGCATCCTCAAAATGTTAGTCATGGAATCACTTAACATTCTCTCTTTAGTAACCTCTTAGCGTCCACGTCTGTATGATTCAAGGTCGGAACAACGACTGGCATACATTCAGTGTCTTTTTTTTCTTCTAAATCAAAGGGCTCATCTTGATCAATATAACTTGGTGACAACTCTCAACACTCGTATTGTGAATTCATTAGAGGACCCAGATAATTACACTGGTATATGCAGGCTTAAAAATGTAACCAGCACCAAAAATGTTGCCCGCTGTCGTAAGTCGAATTCACCGAATTATTCGTCTTATTTTATCCTTCGAGGTGGGCTATAAATTGCAAAGATAGCCAAGGTGAAGTCATCGATGCTTAACTAGGATCAAGCCATATAACTGGAGACCCGACTACCATTATATATGTTACTGCTGTTACACTAACCAATCTGAATTGGTAATCGGAAGTTCAATGATTTCGTCCCACTAAAACAGTGAGCAGGATGACAAGCATGTCAGAAAAATAAGGTAATCTATCACATAAATAAATGGAGAAAATCAACGCAAAAATAGTGGTTTGATACCAGAATTCAGTTTTGTAGTGAAAAGCAAATGAAACCTGAATCTTGAAGTCATGGTCCTTAAAATTGGAACAAATGAGAAGACGATAACTTGGGCAAGACCTTTCCAGCCGGATACGTGCTCGTTAAGATGAATGGGGAAAATTAAAAATTGATAAGCTTTGTGTGAGTGTCAACAATGAGAATCAGGGAACTGCGTACTTGACTGAAGAGCAGTCACTTACCTCGTTCTACGAGGATATGTGAACTGTGGTAAAGGCCATTCACATGTTATATGTTGTAACTTACAGAGAGCCAGTGATCCAGTGCCCGGAGGGTTTCTCGTGTTCGATCAGAAACGGCAAAAACACCGAAACTTCCTTGAGCCCAAAACTCAGTGAGCATCTCATGGGGTTCCAACACTTAAATCAACCGAACAACAATATGGTGGTCTATACTCTGACGGTAGCTACTTTTTGTTCAATTGAAAAGTCCTATTTCAATAAAGGTTAGTCGCCAAACAGTTTTCCCATTGAAACAATGAAACAATGACGGTTTAACGTCTGATTCGCAAAGTAATATTTATCTAACATAATATGAGACTCGTAATGCAGTGTGAACTTTCAAACCACTGAAAACCATGGAAGCAGCGTACAGTTTTTTCATCCTTGTTGGGAATCAGCCGCCTAGCATATGAGTCACGCGTTCTGCGGGAAACGGTTTGCTAAAATTCCAAGCCAATGCTGGAAGGACGCTAGATCATGTGGTGTATGAGTTCAGTGCTTTTGAGGTTAAGTTGTTCGGCTCACAGTCGTTCGCCTAGGATTCTAGTCCCAGCTAGACGCTCGTTGGATGAGCGCTACAGATGACCCCTTACATTCCGGGTAAAACGTTTGTACAGTGCTTTCACGGTTTTCAATGGCTTTTAAGTTGACACTGCACGACGAATCTCATATTAGGTAAAATCTAATCAACTACTACGCATATTATAGTATTCGGGCAAAGAGATGTATAGAAATCCCATGTAATGTATGACGTAGTTTCGGTTAACTAATCCTTATCAGTTTCATTTTTCATAATTCTGATTCTCCAGTAACCGTTTCTCTGAATCCGTGCTCAGTCTAAGCACCAATCTGTTCAGTTCCCATAAGTTGTTTGGTGGCCAAATTTCAGTGTTTTATGCATCAGCGAAGCGAACTTCCTAACCACTTGGTTTTTTGTATATATCACCACCTGAGAATATTCATGGCATATTTTGGGACTGATGGGTACATTTCGATTGCGCGTTCTGTGCTACGGTGATTTTATCGAAAGCTGTGATGCTTTCACAATTTTCTCGAGCCTTATCTTTATTCAGTTTTGCGTTCTCACATCTTTCGCCGTTTCCGAACATGAAAGCAATTGGTGGGAGGTTAGGTTTTAACGCAATATGAATCATTGAGCACTGTGAACCTTCAACCCATCATTGAAATCCATAAGAGCTGAGCACAGCTTTTTCATCCTCGTGAGGAATCTTCAGAAGCGCTCATCCGCCGTCCATTCAAGTCAAGTAAATAGTTATTCACCCCAAGTGGCCAATATTAAGCTATCACATAACCACAAAACATTTTATGAATGAACGAAGCATAGCTTCACTTTGTAAACAATTTGATCAGGCCTGGTAAGAAATATTCCATCATATGGTCGACAGAACTTTTGCAAGCTTTCTTACAAGCAACTGAAAGCTTATCACTTGCTGCAGTAGAACAATCAGGAACTTATTTGCTAAGATCACAGGGTTTTCATGGTTTTCATTGATGAGCTGAATGTTCACACAGCATGACATATCATGTTGTGTAAAAGTGTCATCTCCCACTACTGCTAATCGTACAGCAGCCAAGCACCGTAGATCAATAGGTCCTCGTGGTGGGCTTTCAACCCATGTGTCCCGAGTTAGAATCCTGCTTCCACCACCGGTAAGCCCAACTAGCAGTCTATAAATGGTCGCGAACCCATGCCGGATTATTGTACCGGCGTTAAGAAATCAAAGGTAAGGAAAGGAAAAGATAAGGAATAGAACGCTAAGAACGCCTTCGTTGTGCATAGACCCATACAGAGAAGTCGTCAATCACAGAAGTCGATCGCTGTGTGGGAAATGATCAGCTAACGTCCGGAGTCAGTGTTGGATAGCCTGGTGTTTAGATGTTCGACTCATAATCATTCAACCCTGGTTAGAACCGTAGTGGGGCTCAGTGGGTGTAAACTTTTGATGATTTCTAGCTGTACAGTGCTTCCATTGTTTCAACAACTGGTTGAGTGTTGACCAGGAATTACGGATCCAATCTCTCCAAACTCCAACTCATATACACTTTTATTGCCTCACCACTTGCAGATGACCTAGGTGGAATTCTTTCGACCGTCGACTGCAACCCTTTCGAATAAAGTCCCCTGGAATTCTTAAGATACATCCGCTTTACAGCCTGGTACACTTCACGTCTCAAGAAGAATTCCAAAGATTCTAACTTATAGACAGCATTCTGAGACACGGTTCGATAATCAATATACTGGCGACGATTTTTAAATGTATAAAAATCTAACCAAATGTTTCAATCGAGTAATATATGGTAAAGGACAAGTGATTTCACTGGTGCACCAAACGACTGCATCATGTTCATTTAAATAAACGCCGGTCGATATGAGGAACGGAAAACGTTGAAAACTCTCAAAACCTGCATGAGAGTGTGCAGTAAAACACGAGGAGAGATGAAGGATTATAAAATTCCATTTTGTTAACAAGTAGTAAATAATGACCAATCACGAAGTGGTGCCAAGTCAGGCGGAATTACCGAACCGGAGTCGAACCACTCAAACGAAAAAGTGGAGGAATTTACCGCACCTAGTTTAACTAATTGCATGTTGCTAGTAGCCGAGAAGGGAACAATAAGTACACGTGAAAAGTACAGGAACCATTCCGTTGGCTGAATTTGTGATATGACACGCACACCGTGGCGCTGTAGCGTTTGTTGCAGACAGATCACTCAAAACCACTTATGGTACTGGTGTCTCCCAAGCTATCCGTTAACGTGCAGCTCCAATGCCGTATACATTTGCAGAACGGATAGATCCTAGTGTGAAAGGCTGTAAGAACACGTACAACAATAGTGATCAAAACCAATGACACAAACCGTTGGGGCCAAGCAGAATAACGTAAAATATTTGACTTCTTCAACTACAAAGCACATGTACACCTAGCTGCAAGAATTGGCTGAGCCCAGTATTTCCAGCTAATGGTAATGTGATGAAGGTTTTGCCCAAAATGAAATCTGAAGTCTCATCAACTGGCACTGAAATGTATTGTTCCTAAAGCACGTAAATTATTGTAATTTTATAAGCAATACAAACATAGAGAAACGCATTGGCAAACAGCATTTGGATCGCGAGCCCACGAGTAGTCATTGTCAGCTGCTCTAATGTTGTCAGACGACAGTTTCATCGAACGGGTGGACTTTCACAATCGATGAGTATATTAAGTAATCAAAATCTGGAGTAGAACGAACCATGTTTACATAGAGTTGATTGCATGAGAATTAAAGTCGTATTGTCGGTCACATGTCGGATTAAATGAACTTTGTCTTAGATTTAATTTTTAAAGTGAAATAATCAGTTAATCCCCACAAGTACACTATCCAATATAAAAAAATTTGAGACTTTAGTGAAGCTATGCTAGTCACAATGCATCATTTGTCGCTTTCTACACAAAAACCTCTAATCAAAACTGTTTTTGTTCACCTTTGTACTAACTTCGCAGTTCTCCGTCTCTTCACTACAACGCGTCTACTTCACTAAAGTATCTTTCTTTCGGTAACACGCAGACTGATATGTTTCGCGTTCCCTGTCGATAATTTTAAACAAAATACTCACACCTCACGGCATACGTTTCCTTTGTGTTTTACGTTGAGCTCCATTTGTCCAACTCTTAGGGAGCTGGGTCGAAATGACAGATAATTCTTGACTGATCCCAACTTATGCTTTTGTAACAGCCTGAAGATGAAATTGCTGGAAAGCTGGAAGCACACAATCGATCTTCTATTCAACTTGGTGATCGCTTTCTTGCGTCAGTTTCTTCGAATGATTAAGGACAGTGAGGTATGCGTAACAGGACATTACGTTCATTTTTCATGCATTGCATCGAGCTCATTATTACAAAGAATCAAGTTATACACCCTGTGATAAAGATTTCACCGTAAAATCGTTATATAACAATTAGCAACCATGTTAAATTTCTAGGGATCTAATTTTCTGTATTCAAACACAAAGATGGCATTGTTCCGCCCAACATCAATCTCCTTGACGGGGAAAAATAGCCATATTTTTCCTCTTCTGATCACGAATGATTCCACAAGTATATATGGGGGCCCAAGTGAGTCACAAACATCGACCTAATAATTTGTGTGAAATATTTGAAAAATCCCGGAGAACACACTGAGAACAAAACATTTATTCGTACTCAATAAATCTCGCTCACAAAACAGACCTGCCATTGCTCATGAGTGTGTGCTTGTGAAACCGATCACAGTAAAGAAGGTTCAAAGAGTTTTACACGCGTTTTAGAACACGAAATCGGTCAAGAGAGCTTATTTGCTTGCACCAATCGTTTCTCCAACCACAGGAGAGGATTGTCGTAACGAACACTCGGGGCTTCAGCCACGGCTAGCGTGCGATGTTTGATGAGACTTCAGAGCTTGCCCCGAACTTTGTAAACTGTGCGTGGCTCGAATTAAAATGATGTGAACAGCATACATAATTTTTTTTATCGCTCCCATGTTCAACGAGACCGGGTGGTGTTCACCAGCATGTTCGAATAAGCACCTGATCGTGAGACAAATGTACCTAATTCCACAGGAAAACATGAACGAATAACAACAGAACAATGTTATAGAATCTGGGACTGTCCTTTAGTCGAAAACACAATCGGTTTGGAAGCTAACAGAATTTTTAGCTCGGTGGAGTAGAATGTTTTTTTTTGATTGTTGAAAATAATCTTTGTTGAATTACTCTAGCTTCCATGTCACGGTTTTATGGAAAAAAGTCATATTCTGTCTCCTTTGCGGTACCCATTTCCTTTGATGTTGACCAGCTTTGCTTGCATTTCTACTTGATAGTCCATTGTCGTGTTTTCAAAAACCAATAAACAAAACGAAAGTACGCGTGCACGACAGAACGTGTACTCAGGATCAAAGTTCCGCGGGCTCAAGCATAAACACGTGTCAATCGGACGAAGGTGGTTAATCGATAATAGCCATGCACGGAGCCAGCTGCGTGTTATTGGTGAAAATGGACAAAGCAGAACGTGACACAGACAGGCATCGGAAGTACGAGTGCAAAGCACACGAGATAGGAATGAATTACAAGAGATCATAATCTACACTAATGTATTCATACTCTAGTCTTTAAGTTGCTTGTAATGGAGCGAAATTCCGCCAGGTTCTAACTGCTAACATCAAGTGCGGATAGGTCGACCTGTTAGCACACTGAGAATGAACCTGGATTTGAGCGGGTTTTCCAACAAGTAACGGATAAAAGTCCGTTTCATCCATTTAGTTTAAGACACACACCTACCCCTTCCAGTATCTTGGCATCCACAGACCCATTGAAAATGCTCTTTATAACATTCACAACAAGACATCATCCAACAAAACTTTTCTTCGCCAAATTTAACTTCTTGACAGTAAAGTTATTTACGCAGGATAGAGCTGCATAATTGTGGAATGATTTTATCCACGTTATTAGCATGGTAGCTAGAGGATCTTAAGAATAGTGAGTGGTTGACGGAAGTTCAAAATTTCGTGTTACACCGTGTGAGAAAACGAGAACGGTAGGGAGAAAACCCACAGTTTATAGATTGAAAATGAATATCTCGACTCTTGGGTAGATCTACTATGAGGCAATTTGATAGGTGAAATGAGAAATATCGTACCACCTCTGTTCCCTTTTATCCTTGTCTATACCAACACAATTTATTGAGCAATCTAAATTTATATTCTGTTCTCCCGGGGAAAAATCATCACGTCCGTCTAAATTCAAACAATATTATTTGTTTATTCTTGCTTGAATGTTGCTTGTAGAGGTTACAAACACTGATCGATGACCTGCAAAGTTTACTGCTGCGTTACATTTTAGACGTATATGGTTGCAGACTACGACGCTCTACAACGTCTGTTCGCTCTGATTCAAGAGTCATGCTCGCGAGAAAAAGACGGGATTTTCGATACGGAACTTGCCAAACTGTTAGAAGTCGCTCAAACTACGTCATTTGAAACATACGGTACATGCAGATTGTCTGCTTTATTCACTTCTCGTGTTGTCTGATAGAACAAACGCCGGGAAACAGTGACTGTTTCCTGATAAGGAGTGATATTGCACAGTACATGAGTGTCATTGCCACTCTAAGCGTAAATTTCAAGATATCATGCAGTTTCGGTCTAAATCGTTCTTTACTGATTTTAAATAAAGGCAGGATGATAAACAAGCTCTTTTTCAGGGATGCCTAATTATGTTACTAAAACACCATTCATATTTGATTCATTTATACAAAGACGCAATCAAAGAAGAGAGTTAGGGACTAGTGCATACACCGAGTGTGATGCAGATTTATCCGAAGATCGTATGGAGATGGATCATTGCACACAAAATAAGGTGACTTTCAGCTGACCCGGTACAAATTGCTTCTCAGCCTAAACTAGAATTACACACAATGAATGTCGTCTGCATGAGCTTCTGATCAAGGGAGATTTGAGGAAATAGAAACATGCTTTTCCCGAAATAATCTTGAAAAGAAAAGCCAACGTTGCAATATAGCACGATTTATGTCCGGAACAATTTCGCTCCATCTCAACATGGTGCATATTTCAGAACAATAGATTTATATAAGTTCATGTAAAACAACCAGTATGAAAGCAAAGTATCATCTAGTGGTTACAGACCAAAGCAGTTATATTCTTTTCTGTGGTGCTCATATTACCACTGAAGGTATTCTTCTCGGTAACAGCAATTGTAAAGCATTGTCGAGTTTCTGAAATTTCACATCCTTGTTCCGATAATATCTCATACGGGGATGATAATGGACCGATTAATCAGATATGTGAAAAATGACATAAATT
Source organism: Fasciola hepatica (assembly GCA_948099385.1). Lineage (NCBI taxonomy): Eukaryota > Metazoa > Platyhelminthes > Trematoda > Plagiorchiida > Fasciolidae > Fasciola > Fasciola hepatica. The sequence goes on along the minus strand of CANUEZ040000031.1, from coordinate 12,065,041 downwards.
TTATAGGTACGCTTACTTTGAACAGTAATTACTTAGGGCTTTATGCGTTAGGTAGATTGGAAAAATGTAGACAGCTAACGCACAGCCAAGATGAGTGACCGTGGCTCAGACAATTTACAGTGCATGAAAGTGAATAATGTTCAACTTGAGCTGCGAGGCCAAGCCGGACGGCTTCGAACCTTTTTGCATATGCATCACACAGCTTACCCGCCTAAGTTGCACTGAACTCACTTGAAATCTGACCACCTGCATCAGGATTTCCCAATGAAATAATCGATGTCCACCAGTTGGATTTACTCATATTTTTGATTATGGAGGGAGGTGAAGAGTAAAGTGGTCGGCAGGATTGGTACGTTCATACAAGTATATTGAAAAACTTAATAATCAATTGCTCATGGGATCAGTCATAGTTTTCGTTAACTATGGTCAGCAATCCTGATTAGGAAAATCCAATCCCTGTTACGTAGTAAACCTGAGTGTGAATTATGGGGGATCATTCAATCAAACTATTGATCAACTGCCGGAATAGTACGTCACTTCGAAACAAACATGCGGACATAGGAGTGAGCAGACTAGAAATGCACTCACTGTCTGACAAAACCGACGAAACACTCTTTCCTCTGCGTGACCAAACAAGCTGGCAGATTGTATCGGGGAGTGTGATACCTACTACAGATTTTGGAAACCACCAGATGACTAGTCCTCCAAGCCCATTCAAATAGTTACACCAACCCGAAGGCTTCATTTGTAGCTATGGTGACACTTACTTACGTAAGGAGAAGGGATCGGTGTATCAGTCAAATAATAAGGGAGTTTATATCGAGTTGGTTAGTGCAATGGATGCGTTATCTCTCACCCAGACAGCAAACGACCACGAGAAACCCGGCTTCACCGGTCGTGAAACACCTTGTGACCTTTCGTCATCAGATTGATCCGGATCAAGCACACCGATCGACAGCACGAAATCGAACCCCAAATCTTCTGACCTTCAATGAGGCTGTACTGATAAGCTGAACTAGCATTCCACTATAGGCACATAAACTGTTGATCCACAATGTATGTCTGCCGTGGCGGTAGCCCATCATATTTACCGGACAGCTTCCTAATCTGTTTGACCATCACGACGAGACTGCACCTTAAAATGGTGGGATGGCTTGCGCCCCTCTATGACCCAAAGAGCTATACAGGATGGCTTCTTCAAGCCGGAGATGCAATCATACCTGACAGCTCGATGGTTAGAGACCAGACAAAGTCCAGTTTTCTGGTCTTGTATGTTGGGGGTCGATTTGAGCTGGCAACTCACTCGGCAAAATCAGTGGAAGAATAATTGATCCAGGAAATGGGCTTCCACTAAGCCATCCCACCGCCTTGCGGATAGGTTCTTGTTGGAACTAAAGGCTTTGGATGAGAATGCTTATCGTTTTCCTGCTTCGTGGCTAGACAACCTAGCAGTACCCATCCAACATCTCCCATGAACTGCACGAATAGAAAGAATTCCATACTGCATCGGTCGTCGCGCAAGGTAATCAGGACCACGCTGCCCATTACATCGAGCGGGGTGGGTAGTGATAAGTGGGCTGCTGCTCAAAGTTCCCTCTTTTTTTACTCAATCTTTGTCTTCTGTCCCCAACCACCCCTCTTTGCCCCATCTATCCACGCATAATGATCCCACTGATAACACGGCCGATACTCGCAACGATTCACTGTCAAATAGTGTCGGGAATAATCCTCTGTTTGGTAACTCACATTTTCTCAAGCCCCGTCAGCCTTTGAATCTCGACTTCTTCAACGTGCGTACACTCATGCAGGTTGGTCAGCAGGCGTGCCTAGCCCTTACAATGACCCTTCTGAAGATTGGTATCTGCTGCCTCAGTGAAAAGCGTATCCAAGATTCGAGCAGTGGGATTCAACTAACTGCTCCTGATATTTCATCGAGGTATTTTCTGCGCACTCCAGGAGACGAAGTAGTACGAGCTGTGGGTAAACGTGGTGTAGCAATAGTCTTGACTGACAAGACTGAGGCTGCCCTCTTAGACTGGATCCCGATTAACAGTCGTTTATGTGCTGCGAGACTCCAGGAGTCAGTTGGCGTTCTAAAGGATAGTTGTGTTAAGTGCAATTTATTTGTGATCTCGGCGTACGCCCTAACGGACTGCAGCTCAGACGAGCAGAAAGATGAGTTCTATTATGAACTCACCATCCTCGTTCACAGCAGTAAGTGTTTTTACATTGTAGTGCTAGTTGGTGATTTCAATGGACAAGTTGGAACACTTAGTGTGTGTCAGAAGCTTGTTTGGGTGGCCGTTGTGCTTTACCCACTCAGTGCACAGATAACGGGGATGGGACTCTCCTGTTATGTGCAGACAATCGATTGTTCTTGTCTAGTAACAATTTCCGACACAGCTCATGTCACACAGCAACATGGCGCTCTATCTCCACAGGTACTCTAAGCCGAATGGGTCATATCACCGTAAGCAGTTCTGTTCAGAAGTCCCGATCTTGCTGGTCCACGTATGCACAGTCGGACCATGCATTAGTTTTATTGCGATTATCTCTCCAGCTCCATGCTCATCGTCCCAAACCACAAAGCCGGTTAGCCGTGCAACGTTTATGTGATCCAGAAGTTCGCACCCGGACTGAACGGAAGTTAGCACACGAGCTAAGAATTACCACGAACAGTAATGTAGATAAGCATTAAGCTCATATCAAACAGGCAATGCACGTTGCAGCAGGTCTTGCCTGTGGTCTTAGATCCGTTGTCCATCAAAGACACTGGATCTCGCAAGAGTCGCTGAGTATATTGGAGCAAAAGTGTCACCTCTCGAACTGTAAGGAGGTGAATAAGATGTGGTGAAGGCTACGAGGCAAATTACGAAAAGCTTTAAGAATGATCGCGAAAATTGGTAGGTCAAGGTAGCCGAAGAAATGGAAATAGCAGCTGGTTCAGGTTACAGTCAGAGACTGTTCAAACTTATTCGTAACACCGGTGGACGGCTCACCCAGGTCAGTGAGACAATTTGCGATAGAAATGGAAAACCCATCCATAGCAAACAACAAAGGCTTGACAGTTGGGCTCAATACTTCAAGGAACAGTTTAGCTGGCCGCACACTAGTGTAGTTACTCCTGTGTCCAAAACTGCGACTCCTCGGGTGGTATCACTTGAGCCCCACTCGGAAGTGGAAGTGGAGTCATGCATTCGAATACTGAATCGAGGGAAAGCGGCGGTTTACGACGAACTTCCCTCAGTTCTTTTCAAACTGGGTGGACATTCTTTGGTAAAATCCCTTACCATCTTGCTCCGTGACATTTGGAACGAGGAGCGCGTTCCGGTAAAATGGAGCAAGTCGTTGATTGTCCTCATCTTCAAGAAGGAAATACGCAGTGACTGCATTACCCATCGTGAGATTAGCTTAATTCCGATAAACACCAAAGTATTAGCCTCGATTTTGCTGCATCGCCTTACACTCGCTTGCGAAAGGATCACCCGCGAACAGCAGGCTGGATTCCGCCCAGGTTGTGTATGCATCGACGAGATTTTCACTCTTCGCCGACTAATTGAAACGCGTCACACACACCGCCGACTGACAATAATGGTTTTTTTAGACTTGAAGAGCGCCTTCGATTCAGTTTACTGAACAGCGCTTTTCAGTGCTCTTCATCGGAAAGGTATGCCCCAGAAGGTCGTGAACCTACTGAGATCACCGTATTCTCATACTTCTGGCCACATAAGAGTTTACGGTGAACTATCCACTGGGTTTGAAACGACCAGTGGTGTTCGCCAGGGATATCCCATGTCTCCATTGCTGTTCAAATTTGTCATGGACGAAATAATGAAAGTGCGCTGCAAAATCTTCAGGATGTGGGCGTCGAACTAGGAAATAGTGGAGAGCTTTGTAACCTAGATTACGCGGACGACGTTGTCTGTTTGTTCTAATGCGCGGAACATGCAAAACGTGCACTAGATAGACTCGCAAAAGCTGTAGTTTCATTCGACATGCGCTTTGCACCTTCAAAGTGTAAGGTGATGTTACAAGACTGGACGTCAACGATTCCGAGCTTGATGCTCGATGGGGAGGTGTCAGCAATTGTCGACCACTTCACCTACCTCGGCAGCAGCGTGAAGACGGATAGCAGCGCAGTCGTAAAGGTAAGTACGCGGATATCCAAGGCTCGAGGGGTGTACGCTGGACTGAAGCACTTGTGGCGGTGACCTGATATTTTGTTGAAATAGAAAGGTCCGTATACTGTGCCGCAGTGCGTTCAGTTTTGTTGTATGGTTGCGAGACTTGGAGTCTGCATGCTGAAGATATTCGTCGTCTTGAGGTTTTCGATCACCGATGTTTGCGTATTATCGGTAAGATTGGGTGGAATAGCCGAGTAGGCAATGTTGAAGTCAGAAATCGAGTACTGGGTACTATGCCGAAGAAATTTTGGTCACATTTTATCCAGCTTAGTAGACTTCATGTGTTGGGGCATGTGTTACGTATGGCAAACACACATCTACCATACGGTGTCCTATTCTCCCTTCTTATAAGGGAGTGGAAGAATACCCGTGGAGGTCAACAAATGACGTGGCAGCGAGGAATGAGAAAATGTACTGCAGACTTAGGAAAAGTAGGTGCTTCACGTCTTCGTGGTTGGGGTCCAAAAGATCCGTCCACCAATTCGTTGGAGACACTGAAGAATAAAGCAGCGAACCGCGACCAGTGGCGATCGTGTTGTCACTTTCTGTCAAATCAGAATGATTGACCAATTTGTGTTTGTACAGTTAGATTGTGTATTCCGTGTGTTGGCTACTGGGGCATTCTTTCCTTTTCCCACCCATGTAGATCCATTCCCTGTCAATCTTGTATATTCATACTTTCTAATTCAACGTGTAGGGTGGTGAGAAAAGCAGTGGTCAGTGGGGCTTGCCCTACATTTTAACGCTGTACGATGACAATGATGATAATCTGTTTGACGAACTCTTCTTCCACTGTGTTGCTCTGTTCTCCATTCGAACACTAATCGACATGTTTTACGTGCGCCACTGAAAAGAATAAAAGAGATGCTGGCTTCTCGCAATTTACTTCCTCCATCTGTTTTGATAAACTGGATCAAGGGGACCAGATGTTTGAATATCTCTTTACTGTCCGCGTAAGGAACCTCACTGTACTTCTATTCTAAAGTCGTTGGGCAGAGTCAGCATTCAAGATTTGTTTGATCGAAATCCATCGACGCATCACTGGCAGTTGTTTGCCACAGTTGTATCATAAATAAAATTAGTTAGCATGTGGAGAAGGCGAATACATGATTTGCATTCTAAGACACAGAATGATACCAGTTCATTTAGGGCTTTGATTTTTTACCGATTTTCGTATGTTTGTTTGGTGATTTTTCAGTGGAATTTCACGAAAGAACTATGAGAATATTTTGGGGTCTAGTAACTTCGATTCCAAAAGGACAGACAGAGTACTTGTGCAGTGAACTAACAAAGTAGCTGGGATTGTCGGAACAGCAGGTAATCTTGCGGAATGGTTTTCAGACGGATAGGACAGACGCAGGAACAACATGGGGTTGATGATGGATGGTTTCAGTAAACAACTGCTGGTAGAAAACGAGACCGTGGATGTGAAATATGTCATCGTCTGCTTCATCTGAATGGTAAATCTATCCGCATTCAATGTTAGTCCCGTGACGGACTCATTCGTTGCTTTTTTGTTCAATTGAGAACTTATTTCACAAGTTTGTTCATGTATTTTTCGGTATTATATCATAAACAAAGAAATGGGTCATTTCGAGGTAAAACAGCATCAATTTTCACAAGAGATAGAAGAATATTTTTGCCAGTAGCTGGTATCAATTTAACCGAACAACCAATTGGGTGCATGGGAACAGTTGATGAAACGGTTTGTCAAAGTAGCGTTCTACTTTTCGTTATTTGTGACATGTCTTTTTGACTTGGTCAGGCTATTGCTGGCAGTGAAATCACAGTGGGCACAGATCTGGCGACTATCCGTGAACAATCCAGTACTACTCGGCAGCGGTGATAATACATGCAGTGAACTTCTATGTCTGTTCGTTTCATGATGAAACTGGACCAGTACCTCAGTGACGAAATTACTGTTTTCCCGGAAGTGTGATTTAGTACATAGACCCAAACGGAATGGCAGCCCATCTAAAAACTCCCAATAACCAAACTTTCCTGAAATGATGAAGGCTTTGTGAGCAACCTGGTATCAAACTGAGACATCTATGTACCTCTGACCACTTAGAAAGCATTTTATTTTCCTTATCAAAGGCTGCATTCCATACCATATGAATGGAAAGCTCTTTCGCAGATACAACCCATGGTACTTTCAAAGGGTTTTGCATAGAGAACTGAATAAACCCAATACTACTCTTTTACTGAAGTCATACTCAAAACTGAAAGGGTTAAGCCGTTGGTCTCAGTAGGTCTGAACTTTGTTTACCGTCATGAGATCTCTTTATTCATTCCTCTACGATCATGGCCTAAAAATGGTGAAAATGCATTTCTTGACCAAGGTGGATCTCGTGTAGTACCAGTGCACGTAGGTTGCGTCGGCCATGGAGCAGAAATGTTACTCGGAAACTCCGGCCCTATAAATCAAAGCACTTGTAGAGGCCTCCTTGGATGAGAACCTCTTGAGTCAAAGTGCGCTGGATTATTTTGGTTATCTGCCTATAACCACCGATTATGGTCAAATAGTTCACGAACCACTGACATGCGGTAAACACGAACGACTGGAAACGGAAATTTCATTCATTACTAACTGTACCTCTGTCTGTGAATCCTTCCAAAACTTAGTTGATTAAATAGGTAGAGATAAATCATCTGTAGCGAAGGCAATCATTCCTACGGCAACCACGGCCACTGCGAGTTCTAACCTCTGAGGGAATATTGACTTCAGTGGACCTACTTTTGATTTCTCTAGTACAAGTGATAATTTTGCTTCAACACTATCCTTGATGAAGCATGAAGTGACTGCCACACCGTATCTCACTTCGGAGTTCAGAACTTCATTATCTGACAGACATGATTAGCCAAGTTTTCATTACAGGACTATTGTATGCTGACCTTATAACCCAAGCTTTAAATATATAATGTAACAGGGCTGACTTCGTTTTCAGACTAAGTTTGTTTTGTACAGGCCGCTCTCATGAATTTTAAATCCCACATCACAGAAGGTCACCGTACATAATAGAGGCTATCTGGTTTTTTATTTTCCATTTATTGGCCCAGTCGTCTTCATGAGTAGTTTATCAAGATTGGTTGTCACTGATCCACAATACAAAGGCACACATGAACAGCAGTGATAGACCCGCACTAGTATTCCTCGTCTATATGGTTCACCGAATGCATATAAGTCGGGGGCACCACTCAGACTCATACTTACATAAGCGCTTTCCCACTCCAATGGGTTGCTCGTCAGCTGATGGAGATACCGTAACCAGCGTGCGAAAGCCCTGTGCAATGTAGCTTGGCCGTCAAATTCCAGTTCGTTGAATCAAACAATGGACAGAAATTGAACAGGACTAGAAATAGTCTCTCTTGATATGACATCACTCATTACAAACTTCCCTCTAATGGAAGCTTTCGTAGATACATTGCAATACATGGAGGGAAAACGACATAAGTTTTGTATTTTGATAGCCAGTCTGAAACAACTACTAGTAAAATGCAATCCCGTTATCCGGCTTCGCTTCAACGATGCACTTTTACCAACAAACTGATGAAGTTTCTATAGGACCGACTCTGAGACCTCTACGTGATGGCATCTTCCTTGCGAAACTCTAAAATAGGGTGCTCCAAAACGTAACCGAAGGACTACACAATCGTGTGTGGTCAACATTTTTATATTCATAAACAAAAAGGCACACCTTGATGAACTGGTGGAAAATTCTAATCAGTTCCACAAAGCTATCAGTCTGTCAACCGAATTGGGACGGGAAAGCAATTTTCATTTTCTGGATATGAGCCTTGCAAAGAGGGAAGCAGGCAAGTCGGTCTGCCATGTACATCGCAACCCAACATGAGCAGGCTAATATATACAATTCACCAATTTTGTGCTCATAACGCGCAAGCAGATACCAGTCCGGTACCTTGCCTCTTGAATACCAAATCTCTGTTCTGGGTAAACAATGGACAAACAGTGTGATTACATAATACAAACACTACCAAACAGAAGGATTTCGGAACATTTCATTTATAAGAACATTTTGGAAGTACCTAAACAATCATTGATATTGGTTGTGCACAAGAATAAATTATGTTATATATTATATATTTGAGAGAGACGTGTAAATGTACTAGTATTTTGGTGCCTAAGTAATGCACTCTTCTGGGGTTTTCCGACTACTACTCCACCCAGATCATGGATCGACATATTGTTGCTTATCTAATGTAAATGTTGGAACCCAGTGATACACTGACTGGGACTCAGGCTCATAAAGTTATCTTTGTTTTTATCATCTCAGACCGAGAACGTGCATAGCCTTCTGCGAATGATCACTGGTTCTTGCATACCACACTTTACAAGACCATATTATTTTACTGATGATGTCAAAATGTGCACTCAGAAGTAGAACTACTCATCACAAGTAGATAAGAGAGGAAAAGGTAAATTTATGAAAAAATATTAACAAGTTTTTCTGTGAAAGAAATCGTTCAGAATCTTTCCCTAACTGAGTTACCCTTCTTTTCACATTGATGAAAATCAAGAGACTGTGGAGAAACGTCAAAACTGTTTACGACATTGTGATGAAGAATACGAACGTTTCAAGAGCAGAGACCCTATCCAGAGAGATGACTGCTCCGTAAGTTTCAATATACCTTTGTGAGGAAAGATGAGGTGAGATAAGCTGGTGCATTGTTTGGTTGATCTGAAGCGAACATCGTTTACCCGACAAAGCTACCAGTTATTTTCCAGTTGCAAATGCAATAAAGTGTCATCTTTATCTGTTTTGGACACGGAGAGGGTCTCACACACACGTAGCTCATGATTAGGATTTCACAGAGGAAGTCATTCAGGTAAATTCTGGGTTATGGAACTTTTTACGATGGTTGACATAGGCTTCTATAAAGAAGGATCAACAATCCGCCAAAGTATTACGCACAATATTTGGAACAAAGCAGAATTCATTGGACTCACAAAAGAGTACATCCCTTCCTTTGTATTCATACGAAGGTGTGTAATTTAGAAATGCAAATTCAATGGCTAGCACTTTTCCCTGGTGTCTGAGGTTAGTCAAATGAGGAATCTGTTTTGCCGAAATGCTCACTACTCTGACACAACTGTATCCAAGGCTCTTAAGTGTGAAGCACCTTATTTTTATTTGTGTGTAGGAAGTAAAAAATGTAATAAAAAGGAACAAGGGGAATTCAGCCCACCATATCAAGAATTTTCTCTAAACTAGCTCAGTCCAGATCCCGTGATATCCAACAGAAATTTTGTCCTGCAATCACCAACGGATTCCTATGATGCCCGTGGGCTTAATCTACTAGTTTCCAAGGGGACCACTGCCCCTTAGCATCCAGGCCAATTTGTTTGTTCAATCCCATTGCTTCAAGCAATTTTGTCCTTGTTTTTATGGCAGATGTTGATTGACTTAGTCGTCATTTGTCCAATTTTTGGCCTCATCTGTTAGTATTGAACTCTATTTCTAAACAGATTTTATCACTTACGTAGTCTTCTTCCTCCGTTCAAGAACCAATGTACACTGACCCACTGGTATCCATGACCCGTTCCGTTATTGCGCCGTAAATTGCCTGGGTTACTTGACAAGGCCCAATTATTTGGACACAATTATCTTTCTGTCTATCTACCTTTTCTGTGTGAATGACTGGATTTAATCCATTCCGTTATGATAATGCATTTTCCCATAGTCAATCTATTCCGTTTGTTCTTCGCCACGCGTTTGTGTCTGTTCATTCGGGCGATTATTTGTTGTCTGATTGATCAAAATGCTTCCCATGAATATGAAGTTTCTTTGTAAACCCACTGACTCGCTCCTGCATTGCCGTCTTGACGGTTTCCCGTGTGTTTTGAAACCTTTTTGATTGTCATGTTTCTGTGGTCGGTTCTCATTCATATAAGAGTAGGCCATTGTTATTATTTAATAATTTTTTCTACAGTAAGCTAATAAAGCCGGCTTGTATGCTTTGTCCTAATCTCGGGATTTGTTTATCTGCAAATCACTCAATCACGGGAAGACAACGGTGTATAACGGACTTATACAAATATTCACACTTAGTCGAATATTATAACTACGCATCATGTTTCTATAAACAACTTCAGATTATTTTTGTCGATTTATGAGTCGCTTTTGACTCAGTTGACATAGGATCAGTTTGCACTAAACTACAAGCAGATAGAATACCCCGCAGAAGGTTTTAGGGCGCTTGAAGACGTGCTATCGAAAAAGGCTTTCAAGAGTATGTACTTGCAGATAAGATTTCCATGGTTTTTCTCCCAAGTTCGGCGCTTGACCAGGCTGTCCTTGTCGCCAGTGCTGTTTAACTACGCTGTCCATTGAACAATGTATCAGGCACTCATCAATTACTGTGGTGTATGGCTGGGCTTCGACGACTTTCTCGTGAACGTAGCATTTGCGGACGACATTGTTGTCCTTGAGGAAAGCTCATCCGCCCTAAAGCTAGTCTGAAATCGCGTAGGATCCTCCGCAAAAATCATAAGAATAGAGATCAGTTGATCAAAGGCCAAGGTAGTTTTGACCTGTGCTACGTAGGACATGCAACCAATATGTATCAACATCCCATGGTTCAAATATATTGGCTCTACAATTGCCTCAAACAGTGAAGCCTAATGCAAAGTCAAACTGTGTGCCACTAAAGACAGAAGTGAGTTTCTTCGATTTCAGAAAATTGTCTGGAGGTACAACGAGATCTGTCTCCTAAACAAAAGCCGCGAAGTCAGGGTCCGTCTATGACTGTAAAACGTGGCTACTGAGCGTCAAAGATCTCAGGAAGCTGAAAGTGTTTGAACAATGATTTTGACTCGATTTGACCTGATTTCAAACGAAGCGATAGGACAACGCTACTCCGATATCAAAAATCTATCAACGGTCAGGCAATTCCAACTCTTGTCGCGGTTCGTGTGAGGGTACAGGCTGACACATGTTTCATAAGCGACATCTTTCGATTAACAGAAAGCATTCCCCTACCGGTCCAGAAACGATGGGAGAGCTAGAGCCAACAAAGCAGTGTGATTACTGAACAGTTGCTACTCAGCCCCTATTATCCAATGTCAGTACTAACGAACAAAACGTTCTTATGGTCGAGTTATTTGTAGCCTTTAGTGATTGGAATAATGGTGGCTGGTCGCCATGGATAACGGATTAGACGGGTAAACAGCGCTTCATTTACCAAAGTTACCAAGGGTTTCGGACCTTGAGTTGCTCGTTACCTTAGCACTGCAGATGCAAGACCATCCGAACTAGCTTTGCGCTGGAGAATAATTTAAATTATTTTCGACACAATGAATGATACAAAGTTTACTCTAAAAGGGGCGAATATGATGCGGAACAGTCAAGTGAATTACGTAGAATTTGTGTGTTACGCTGGTCTACATTATTATCAATTTTACAGGTTTGAGTACCCAGTACGTAGAGAAGCCATATGTTGTGCCAGGGAAACTTGGGATTCTTAACTTTCGGTATCTGTATGGCAAATGACACAGTCCAGCGTCCAATGTCTCCTGCACTTGGGTTCCTGTAGTATTTGCCTTCTAAACCTTCGGGAGACCTATAGGAGCGTTCCTTCAGCCTCCTGGAAAACTTTATTAGTGTAGATGCCACCTTACCTCGAAAAGCAAATAGGATTTCTATTGGCAAATAACTATTGGAGATAGCACTTACAAAACCGGTAGAGTGTTCAGATACTCGAAAGAACAAGTGTGATAAATCTATGAAAAAGCAGCTCTGAAGGTTGTACTAAGGGGATACATGTTACCAGGTTAAAAGTGGTGAAGTTCAAACTTTATTTTTTGAAGAAACCATGATAATTTTTTGCCCTCAGAGGAAGTATACTTTGGGCTATTCCTCATGAATCCCACGAATGACCCGTTAGAGTCTGTTTTATAAACCGAACAGGTTCACCGTAAATCCAATATCTTCCCCATTCCATCACACAGCCAAATCATTGGAGGGATCTCTGAATTCTGTGAGACGTGGTTTTCTAGACTACTTGTCCGCTTGTGATTCTAATCCACGTTCTACTTCCTTGCAAACTAGAAGCTTTTGGCTGTCCCACAAGCTCATTTGCACGGTTTTCTGATTATTTTGCAGCAGGATTCAGTGCACATGAATAAGTTTCAAAACATCCAAAATTTCGGTGAATTATTCAGGAGTGTTTCAGGGAGTTGTCCTTTTCTCCATTTAATCTCCATCTCTATCAGCGAACTTTCAACCGGTTTTCCGGCGCATTTATTTAAATATCCTGATGATATGAATCTTTACGAGGCTGTTTCTACAACCCAGGACCTTACCAATTTTTCCAGTAATCTGCCCCTTATTTGTAATTTCCTTGTTTGAACCGGTTTAACTTTAATCTTTTTCGGTCCATTTATACTTGTGATCCATCTGTCACCTCCACAAAACCAACAGGTTGTGTCAAATATTAAGGAACTACCACGGATGAGATTTTGAGGTGGTCATTCCATATTTCGAACAGTATGAAGGAACTATCGAATACGAAGGCTTGGTCATTTTTATTAATAGACAGAGTGCTATTTCTTTTTTCGTATATCAATATTTTTCCTGTCATACTTTACTTTTCCTCTGTTATTTTCCCTGGTCCACTGAATAAAGATTTCAAAATTCTTCGTCGAGTTTTATCTATTGGTAATCGGGCATCTTTCATACCCTTAACTGAACTATCTGCAAAGTTGTGTGAATTACACGTGGCCGCATGTGAAACGTTCGCACCACAAAATCCTCACTCTTTACACAGTGAGCCATTCAAGTTCAACTCTCTTGCTTCTTCACATCATCTATTCCATCCAAACCCTGTCGCATTACAATCTGCAGGTGCTCTACTGTTCCATGCTTGACTCGATTTCTCACAAGCATCAGCTGACTTACTTTCTAAGTGAAAAAAGAGCCGAAAGTAAAGTAGAAGAGGAACTCACATAGACCGGGTAATAGTTCGAATGCAACTGTTACTGACCACGACAGCTAGCCATATCACTTGATGTCTCCAATCATCTGGTAGTGGGATCGCCTGGATCCCAACCCCGAAGTCTAACACGTCATACTTGGCCAAACCTATCGGTCAAGGTTTTCGTGCTCTTCGCCATGCCATTGTACTGACCACTTTGACCTACCTTCCAACCACTACCTGCCTCAGAGAACAGCGTTTGCAGAGAAAGTCTACAATAATATAAAATAGCCTGTACACCGCCAAGTACTTCCTTATAGTCAGCGGCTCCACTGTAGATGGGTCGGTGGCCAATTGTATGGTTCATTCGCTTCTTCCGAAAACGATGCCATCTATCATCAAATAAGCTATCACATGATGACTCCATGGAGATTAACTGTGAGGCATCATTCAACCATATACAATCCTGATGGATGGCTTTGAAACGAATGATATTTCATTGTGATTTGTACAGTTGAAATCTACGCACTAGCATACACCCATACTCATACCAACACCTACACACATCCAAAAACACACACACACAAACAAATTGAAAAATTTAGCTCGCAGGCCACGAGTGGGTTTCGCTGAGCTAAATTGTTGGAAACGACTGAACTACAAGATAATCATTATATATATATATATATATATATATATATATATATATATATATATATATAATGCTGAAACCATGCCATCAACTTATAAGCCGTAGCCTGTTTCTCAGAAGAATGACATCCATGGAACTATGTAACAGAAGATTCAGTGAGCCGAGCTTCTGAAATTAGAAGCGGTGGCATAAAATTAGATCAAGTTACAAAGTTTAGATGGCACTAGAAAATGTCAAAAGATGATGTTTCTCAACTTAGAGACATGGGTGAAAAGGTGAAAGTTCAACTAGCCATAGTTGGTAGCATTCTCTGGGTTGAGGTCCTGAGGAAGCTCCGAGTCATATCTAAGGGCAGGATTCCTATTGGTACACAAGAGTACGGAGACCTTAACGTGTGCACCGTGATACCATTTGCCTGGTGGTTAAACTTTCGCGATCTACAAACCGAGCTCAATGCAATCACGAATCAGCACACCAACCAGCTCTATGAACAACACCAAATTCCACACACCACCGATCTGATGTAGAAGCCCAAAACGTATTAGTTTAATGGCATGCATCTCCACCCTCGTCTAATTTATTACCGATCCTGATTCATTAGGATTCAACATGTTGAATGATGCGAGTTCTCTGGCGCCTTGAAAGCACGATCGACCCTTAGGAATTTCTCACGTTTACCATCCATTCACTTATGTGTGTTTTAAAAACGCTAATAACAAATCGATGGTTCTGTTCTCGCAAACAAGCTTTGTGTATAAAGGTTAAACTAAGGGCGTGGAAATACCCAACAAAAAAGCATCGGTTGATTCCCTTCAAATTATCTATCTAAATTTGACAGTAAACTTGTTCGTCTGCCAGACATAAATTCACTGTCATTCATCCAACAGGTTTCGGCAAATCCTTCGAAAAATCCTGTTACCACAGTTTCTCTGATCAAACGGAAGCTGGAATATCTTACATCACATTATTTTGGCGTTGTATTTCAAGAGCAGTGAACGGAACTCGATGAATGAACACTGGCTTCAATTTTAGTTACAAGGTCTGTAGTTTGTCATCTAGTACGCTCACTTTAATAATTTTTGCTAGCTGGGAGAAACACCGTGTGTTAGTTTGTTTGAGATGCGTTTTGCACTCGAAAGTGTAATTAGACATGATTGAGTCATTTCCCGAACGGCTGATCAGTTGTGAACGAACACTGCCTCGGCCGATGAAACCGACCCTTTCAATTAAACACAGACGCTTTACAAACGGCCTTTCAATTCACCTTTGGAACGCGCGCTATGTTTTGATCGTAAAATAATGACTACCAAGTCACATCACGTTGCAATTTGATAAACTACGGATGCAGCTGCCGGGCTGTAGTCACCAAATCAGTCGCAAATATCTCGAACGTACAAAGTACTGGAGGTCCTTATCGGTAAGATACACTCGGTAAACTTGTCAACTCAAGAATTTACAAAAAAGAGTATCATAATTACGTGGTAATTTTCCAGCTTGGGCTTTATCGGACTCGTGTGCCAATTGGTTTCAGGAACGAAATCACAGCGTCAGGTGCCACGCACATTCGTGAAGTTGAATTCGAACATTTTCCCACTCACCTTTGCCTAACAAACCTACTACGGTCGATAATCAACCGCATTCGATTTCGTTGTTTTTATCCTAGCTTGCACACAAGCGCGTACTCAAACAGATGCGCACACTCAGTCACCCAGCTTTCAACCAACGCCTGTCCACTCAGTGGTCCTTTTGACTGTCAGGCTTGCGACCACATGTGAACTGAATTCCGATACGAAACGGAGCTGATCACATTGTCCGTGGTCTGTCTCAGTCGCCTACACTCTTACTCGTCTCATATGACCTATTTTAAGGTGTGTGCGGCTTGAGGCTGTCGAGCGCTGCTTATTGGCGCATTGTACATTGTTTTTTAAGTCGATGAAATTATGAAATGTGTCCCAACATATCTGAACTCCACTCTGCACTAGACTACTTTTATGCTGTTCAGTAGGCAAATTATCGAAAAATCCACTTGGGTTCAGAGATAGCCTGATAGCTTTGACTGTATAATTTGCACACCGGAAACAAACTATCTCCCGTACAAGCTTCCGTGAAAGCAAGATCATCGACGGGCAAATATCAGCATGTATTCCATTAATCGGTGCCCTGCAAGAAGTTAATTTAGCTCGTATGCCACGAGTGGGTTTCGTTGAGCCAAATTGTTGGAAACGACTGAACTACAAGATTCTATGTATATATTATATATATATATATATATATATATATATATATATATATATATATATATATATATATATATATAACAGAGGAAAAGTAAAGTGGGACAGGACAAAAGATACCCGATTACCAATAGATAAACCTCGACGAAGAATTTTGAAATCTTTCTTCAGTAGACCAGTGAAAATAACAGGGGAAAAGTAAAGTAGAACAGGAAAAACATTGATATACGAAAAAGGATATAGCACTCTGTTTATCAATAAAAATGACCAAGCCTTCGTATTCGGTAGTTCCTTCATACTGTTTGAAATATGGGATGACCACCTCAAAATCTCATCCGTGTTAGTTCCTAAATATTTGACACAACCTGTTGGTTTTGTGGAGGTGACAGATGGATCACAAGTATAAATGGACCGAAAAAGATTAAAGTTAAACCGGTTCAAACAAAGAAATTACAAATAAGGGGCAGATTACTGAGAATCAGGCAACGGCTTATAAGTTGATAGCATGTTTTCAGCATTATATATATATATATATATATATATATATATATATATATATATATATAATTCTCATGTTGTCAATGGTGTGCTCGAATTGCGCTGACTTGTCTTTCGAATTTGATAGCTCAGGCAATTCTGCTTGACAATTACCAACACACACAGTTTTCGGTGACACCAATGGTTTGTAATTATGAGGAGACGAAAACATCATTCTTTTGTCACCATGATAACCAAATTTCTTGTTCCTTGTTCTTTATTCGCAATTTAAATACCTGTAAAACGAGCTTCATCAAGCCAGTTGGGAAGCACCGAGAACACTCGTGTTTTTTACCGAGTGTTCTGATCCTCCAGCCGGTTTTTTTCAGTTAAGTCTGCGTTTAATCCACATTCACGTTTCCTTCGTTTCTCAACGCACTTTACAAAAACCTACTGTGTATCTTCCTGATAGTTGCACGCCACCCACATGTCGCCAACATGTCACGTGAGATTTTATTAAAAATTTAAAATCTGGATGACTGAGTGAGCGTACTTGTGTGCGTGCACACATGAGCACAATATACGAAAAGCAGCGAAATTGTCTACATGATTTACATAGTCTGGGGCCTCCTTTCCTGAAAGTAGCACAAATATTTCGTGTCTGAACGTGCGTGGTCATCATACATCCATCAACGAGAACACAGCTTAACTTGGGTATATACACAACTGCGTAGTTAATGCTCCACTGCATCTTATTTTTGTTCTTAGCTTGTGTCCACGTGCACAAGCACAGAGATGCGCTTACTCAGTCACCCAGCTCTCACTTAAGGCCTGTCTGTTCTGTGGTCTTTTTGATTGCCAGACATGGACAACAGGAATTTCGATCGTTCCCTTTATTGGGAAGACTTCTTTGTTTTCGAATCATCTCAGCTTTTTGTTAAAGCACAATGAATAAACAGGTTGCTGGGTCATGTATTTGGGCATAGTGACAACCTGCATCTCATTCAAAGATCAAATGTAGTGCGTTTTTCATCTGAGGGGTCAGGTTGCGCTGCGTAGTGCACAACCAAAACAAATGTCTAAAATAAACCCTCGTGTATGCATGGTGTTGGTGAACGTTCGCGCACACACACACACACTCACACACACACACACACACACACACTCACACACACACGCACATATACACAAAACTGACTTTTGGGGCAGTCTTTCGACAGGAATTCAGCTCAGCTTGGGTATACAGAATAAGCCTTGGGTAATGTCAGTCACTTTTCCTTCATACCCGTCCTTCTTCACATGGCTTGCTCTGTCTCCGACATGGTCCAGTGGGCTTTGTGAAGAACAGGAGGTCCTAGCTTACGAGAGGCATGCGGAGAATTTCACCGCAGGCATCCGGATCGGCCAAAACCGTCGCTGTTGTTTTGTTTTCGCTTTGTTCGAAGTTTAACTGTTTACGGAAGCGTTCATTGGCGTAAGCCGGCGGATTGCCCGATAACAGCCACCATCTGTTGTGTGAGTGATAATACTCATTATCGTTCATATTCGAGATTTTTAAAAATGATATTTCCATGTCTTCAAAGATTTTCATATACAACATACGGGCTTCAATTTTATTTCTGTCAACAATGCGAAAGATCCAACTTTTCAGTTGTCCGATATATTCAAAAATTCACTGGTATTGATAAACTAACCTGTTACGGCATACAATAAGACATTCGGAAAGCAGTCTGGACCGCTGGGTTCCTAACCTTGTGGAATCCAGATGAGTTGATGGTATACTGGTATTTATCAATCGATAACCTCGGTTTTAATCCCAGATTTTACTGGTGGGATTCTTGCCAGATTGCAAATGTACGGTTCACGCAATTAAGCCGACGCTCACGTCCCGAATGGATTTTTCGGAACTTTGCTTACTAACAGGCATGGAAGTAGTTCCATGCAGAATGTGGTTTAAATGCTTCCAGGCAAGTCCCTAAAACATTTTTCACACTTTCAAAAACACACTGTACTTTGTGGTATTCATAGTATTCTGCCTACTATCAAGCGATGAATCAGTAAGTTGCGAATCTCAACCTTCCTAGGGTACCTGTGGTGTTTCTGGACAGTCTAATCTATTGAATGCATGTTACCTATTTTTCGACTAGACCGCCGGTGGGGCAATCAAGAGTCGCAGAATTTCCTGCGTAGTCCTATTGTAACGAGGACGGAAAGACGGGTTAGGACACTTGTATCTGGACTGCAAAACACGTTACGTTCATGAAACACATCCAATCGTTTATATAACCTTATTTCCAGACCGCGCTGTATGAACAATGGTCAGTGTTCTGGGTTCTGGTCAGTTGTCTGCGAGCGTTAGCTTGGTACTATTGGACAACTTTTCCGTTCGGCTGGTCCAGTTGTATCGGTTGACCACTTGATCGGTATCCCAGCATACGGACTGTCTTGTTAGTT
Organism: Fasciola hepatica; assembly: GCA_948099385.1. NCBI lineage: Eukaryota > Metazoa > Platyhelminthes > Trematoda > Plagiorchiida > Fasciolidae > Fasciola > Fasciola hepatica. The sequence continues at coordinate 12,046,106 of CANUEZ040000031.1, read as the reverse complement.
ACAATAGAAAACAAAATCATAAAGAGTAAGTCTTCCGCTCAACTGACACAAAGGTGTTTTCATGCGAGCGCCGAAAGGTGAAGCAAGCAAACTGAGATTTACTTGGAGTTATTATTTTCCGTGCACGGGATGGAAATTGATTTCGATCTAAAGTAACCACATTTTCACACAGCGGTTGACTGAAAAGTCGAATACTGTCCTTTTATATTTCACTGAAGAGAATCACCAACTGCATATGTCAAAACTACTTTTGTCGATCGTGAGATGCTGTGCCCGATTTGAATGAAACTGACTGAAGTTAGCGCACTTGAATCATTTGGATTTGTCATGTTTGAGCTGCTCGCGTTTGTAAGCGTTGGTGTTATTGGTTCATTTGTGACTATAGATTGATCCGTCGTTGTGCCGACTGTTGGTATCCCATGTTCGGCGTAGGGTAGCTCATCAATGAAGCCATCTCTGGAATGTTTTAAATAGATTGATTCTAACATTAACTTTGACGCCCAAATCATACTGCTGATGAAGTTATTCCCGGGCCTATCATAAACGCAATCAACAAATCACGTTTCTGTGAGTATAATGACAACTAGAGACGAACCAGCTGTTAATCAGCCAACGCAGTGCTAGGGAAAATATCAATAATTTTCAATCCTTTAAAGTTTCATCCCCGAATTTGACGGGCAAAGCGTAAGTCGCTGAGGAAGAATGTACACTAATACAAAGAATTCAATGAGGTAGATCCAAGACATATTCAATCTTATAAAGCAAAAGGTGGATCATCAGATTCTCAGGAAGACTGTGGCTACAGTGATTTGTCCAGGTAAGGTCACAGGTTACCAGTTACGCTGACTAAAATTCTTGAGGATGGTCTTTCCAAATCTCGCCCTTTCTGGACCAACTCCTGATTGAATAGTAATAAGTTTATGCAGTCACGGTAGCACATCAGCGTTTTTTGAAGGGATGCTTTTTCAATTGATACTTGAGGATCACATCGTCAGCTTCTCTAATCTTTGATAACAGTGGGAAATGAAGAGTAGTTGGAGTCAAGCATTCGAAGAGCTGCATTCCAAATAGCATTAGCACATTGCTTCCACGGCAGCAATTCAAGTTATTTTAACTCTTATGTGTTATTGTGGTTTGAGTACGTGCATTCGGTGCGGCACTTTTCAATGCTGACTCACTGTTCGTGACGTTTCATAGATTCGACAGTCCCCCTAATATCTCGCCAGCCCCAGCTGGCCGATTTATCCGGCTCTACCGTGAACCTTCCCTGGGTTTCAGTCTTCACTAATTCCGTCCAGGATAAGAAGATGTCCTTCTTTCTAGGATTAGCGAACCCCACGAGCACTGGCCTGGGAGGTGGATGCTCTCTCTGTATAGGTTTCCACCACCCTTGTCGAAGAACTCTTGAGTTCGGCTTGCGCCTGAAGCCCGTCCGTCCGCAAGAGGGTTGCCATTTGATACCCGACCTCTTTCACCTCTGTTTGGTGGCCTGTCAAACGGTTGCAGGTATCATGTTCACAACAACGTTGCGATTTTGACCCAGGGCTAATTCTGCGTTTAGCATCCGTGTGCTCAGACTGACAGGTAACATACAGCCTATTTTGAAAGGACTCCAAGTCCACATATTGTTTACCAAACTTTTTGTGCATCTGCATCAGCTCACTTTTTGGTTTCTTACGAGCACCGCTGTTGTGGATTTTTATATGAGATCCAACCTTGAGGAGCCAATGCATTTAGTCATCCCCACTTTATATGAACCCTTGCATGCTGGACGCCTGGATTTGCATACGGTTTAGCACTTTCAACACAACCATTTCAGACACTTGTAATCATCGTAGAGGTCACAGGCCTTCAGAAACTGTCGGCTGCATCGTTGGTGGGACCAAGTTAGGCAGATATCACATCGGTTACCTACTTCTACTATTTGGAAGCCTTTCGATTTCCCGCACGGAGAGTTGCCATTCGCGGTCTTGTTTGCGCGAGAGTTGGGGCTCATTTTAGTAGCGAGTGGTGAGGCTTGGTTAAGAGTGATAAATTCAGAGAATGAGAGTAAAGAATGACCAAGAAAAATGCTGCTGATATGATAACCCAAATGGAAGTAGTATCAACAGGGGAAGCAAGAGACACACTAGCCGTTTATTTGTCATTGTCGGCCGCGAACCGGTTCGGTAGGACTTCATCACCCGATGATAACTGATCCACCCAAGCGGAATCTTCGGTGGATGGGCTTATATGGTGATTTTCCAGTTTTTCTTATTCGATTTCTGACGAGTTCTTTCGCATACCATCATCATAGTCTAAACTATGTCCCTCGGTTATGCCGTGAAGTGCGATCACTGAATACCGCTCTATCTTCTTTAAGGCAGTTATTTTTGAAGGCTTGAGTTTCTCTTTTCCTTAAAGTTCCATTATTGTGATCTCAATTTTCCTGGAGGTTTGTTCAATGTATTCAGTAGGTCATTCCTTGAAACTGATTTTTTCAAACATTGGCGACCTCGGAAGACTATTAGTGAGAGTTTGATGGCATCTGCAATCTTGAAGTCCGATGTACTTCAGTTCAACTATGGATCAATGACATTTCAAAACCGCGGGTCTCATACTCTTATGAGCCAGAAAAGGCCGTGTCAGGTTTATTCAAAAGGGTGCCCAGTTGTCGTATTCAGCGCCATGCTGACTAGTCTTCACGTTTTCCAGAGATTCGAGACCTGGAATAGGATAAATCATAACTACTGACGATAATTTTTCTGGCATGCTGATAGGTAAATCTACGGTGAATTTCAAAATTTAGTAATGGCATTTAGTGGATAAATCTGTCAAAAACTTAGCGAAACGGACAGGATTTATTGGTTGGCGACCACGAAGGCTGCTCCTCTTGGCGTGTACTCTGGAGATCCTGGTAGACTAATTTTTCAGTTCCTAATAAGTACGATTTTGGGTAGTGCGAATTGTAGACCCATTGGAGCATTTGACTGAGTGGCTTTCGCAAGTGAAGTTTGGCCGAGCAGCTTGCATTCGACGAAGGCAGGTTTGAGGCGGTCAATGGATAGGTCTCAAGTCGGCCGATGACGTCTAGGACAAACATTTTTGCTCTGCATTTTATCACACAAAACGTATTAGAGTGTGGCGTTTCAAGCGGTGATCGAACATCATCCACGTGGGAAAATACGTGGATAGTGGTTTCTGAAGCATCTGGAAAGCAGCTCGCGGACGGTTTTCGAGTGTGCGCTAGTCTTTAGCACTTTCATGTGCTGTGTGAGAGACTGAGCATAGTCGCCGTAGTTGAAATTCACGGTTGGTGTGAGGGCTGCCTACAGTCCAGGCAGACGAAGCCGAGAGTCATGTATCAACATGGCCGACGTAGATAGCACTTCTCCTCAAAGGATCGGTAAGAATTCGCATCATCTTCACACTGTGCGGAATAATATGGTGACATAACTTTACCAGAGCGGCAAACCATCGCAAGTTTTCCGAGAAATACATCCCAAATAACATTAGCACATGGCATCTTTGGCAGTAATTCGAGTTACTTTGACTCTCACATGAAGTTATAGCTGAAGTTCCTGTAACTCACGATCCTCATGCGAAATGTTTCCAGTCCTTCCAAGTGGCTGGTAGAGTGAACGCATAGGCCTACGAAGCATCCAAGCATGGTTTCATATTCTGCCGTCGACAACGGATTTTGAAACGTGTATCAACGGACGAATAACCCCAGTTAACGGTGTTGTCCAATCTAGCCGTTTTATTAAACGATCACCTAATGACTCCTGTCCAAACTTGGACAAATAGCAAGAAACCATCCAAATTTTCTCACGAGTTTTAGGTAGAAAACCAGCTGTTGAGGAGGATGCCATAGCACAGGCATTTTGAAGCATCAGGTCAACTACTCAGAGTACTTTCCGCGGCAGAAGATGGAGCAAATTCGGGAATATCAAATGGTGGACATTGGCCTTGATCCTTGAAGCGTGTCACTCGAACGACAGGCAGCACACATTGAGCTTGGAATCGACTTTCGGTGGGGTTGCTGCTTTAGCCTTCTCATTAGAGTTTTAGGTTAAAAGACTTGTGGATCGATTATAAATTAAGCTCTTTTCTTTCCTCTCTGAGTTTTGTAACTAAGGAAATAACTTTTCGACGGCCTCCGTGGAATCTATTTTTATCGGTATATCTTGCATCCGACTGGTGCGTTTGGTTACCAGCAAAGCGGATCGACTGGTATATCGGTGAGGGAGCTTCGGTTGGGTAAAACCTGGGCATAAGTGTCACGTGACTGATATGAATCGAGGAAGCGACTCCAAATGATCACTCGTTTTGGGAATTTCTCAGTATCCTACAAAACTTCGATGATATCGAGAATTCGTTGTGTGAATACCCACCCCCCACCACCACCACCACCGCCCCACTCTCCGCGATCGGCAGCCCGATATGCTGAAAGAGATTTGATAACGAAGCCCTACAGGCTGATTATCTCATCCCTGAGGGTGCGTCTGTAGCCTTTAGTGTGTCTGTCTCTGCAAAGTGTCTTTTGACTTCACATTTTATTGCATCCGTTGGCAGTGAAATAAGAAGAACCGGCTCGTCCGGATTTAGGAAAGAGACACTGGTCATAGATGAAGGAATACTTCGCCTCATGGGGAAGGCAGCCTCGTCTGGCTTTTGCGATAAAGTGAATGTATACCCATGATCGGAAAAAATGACGTCAGTGTGAATGAAAAATTCGTGTGAAATGAAGGTGCAGGAACTGTGGGTTATGAAAATTTAAAGTTTAATAAATGGCGAGATCCACGGATGGAAACAACCACATCGTTGTTATTGGGCAGCTCAGGATTTGTATTTTGAACTCACCTATTTTCTCGTTCTCTAATTATCCGGTGGACTTTTGCCCAGCTCACCGATAGTACTAAGATAAGAAATATTGACTAGATCCATGAATACTTAGGTTTCAGCTTCTCATCCGTGTACTACTTTAGGATTTGGCCATGAAGTTTCACAGACTGCAGTACGAACAGTTGGTGCAACGTTCGAAATTTCACTGTTGGTTGATCTACCAATACTCTAAACTCGTGGGCTGGAGCCTGTTTTCAGAAAACGGTGCCTCCGGGAATCCATTCCCAGCAAAACGAGCGCGCAATCCATTGTTCACGTTTGATGTGCTTGTAGTACGTTTCCAGTCCATTTTGAGAAAATCGGTGTTCTAGTCAACCAGCACCAGAATGTGTTTTCTTCCACGCTCGAAAATACCTGTAACGAAAATCTGCCATGTGTGGGTAAATAGTTCTCAAAGCACTGTTTTATACTGAAACAGTCTTAGTTTAAGCTACCTGGCTGCTCCAAAACGACCTTACCCACAGAAAGTATAAGACAACCGTCTCGACTGTCGACAAGACAGAGGAAATTACACAATAGGTAGTGGATTAGCCCTCCTCGTCCGAGAAGGAATAGTGCACATGGGATCACGAGTGAGCTTGTGCATAGCAAGAACTTAAGTGTGTGTTATCCCCGTGAGATTACGAACCAGGAAGACAAATGATGCCTGCGTATGTAGAAGCCCGAACTCGACCTCAGATGGGGACACAAAATCAATGGATGCACTACAACAGCCTCAAGCATTAGTAAGCGGACTTTTATTAGTGGGAGACTTTAACCCGCTAGTACCGCACTGGGCAACTAGTGGCTGCATATATAGTGGAGCAGAGAAAGACTTTGTCAGCTGGATGCAGAGCAGGAGTCTGGTTCGGTGTATTAGAGGTTTAGTACTCCGGATATCGGATGCTAACTTAATCTTGGTAATGGCCCAAGGAACGGGCAACAAGCCAAAAGTTATGACGACCGTCGAAAGACGGTTTGTGCTGAAACAATATCTATCACGTTTGCTTTTGAGAGTGACATCGGACTCGATTTTAGCTGAGAGAGCTAAAGCTCCAGCCATCGGCAAGCAGAGTAGTCGAAAATGCTTTTTTTCAAATAAAGGAAACCATTTATTCCTGCAGTAAGCACACAAATAACGAACGGCCCCATGGCAGCAAGCAACTAAAAACTGCCTAGTGATAAGCATCAAATGATTGTTTGCATATAGTAATTTCTTGTCGAGAATTTGCACATTCAAACTCAGCCATCATCAAGTCGCTAAATAGAAGATACCTGGCAGAGATCCGGGTAGCAGCTTTCATTGCTTGACCTGGTGATCACAAGGCTCGAAAATGACAGTCTGGGGAACTAGAGCTGCATAACTGGTTTTGGGGATAGAGGATGGAGAAGTCGGTGTGGAGACAATATGGCAGAGAATCAATGGAAACCAGGTTGAGTTACTGGACTGTTTTGCCCCACTTCAAGAATGCTAAAAACAGAGACAGAAGCTGGCAGATCTTCAAGGTCGCAGGCCGCGATTAAGACTGGCTACGGTACGAAGAGGTTAGAAACTCAGCCGTGATGATCCAGGGACAGCAAAAAAAGCCTCTGTACTGGTACTGGTCAATGAACCCAAACAAAATCCAAAATATTAGTGTAGATGTGTCCAGTCAAAGCTTCGCCTAGGAATGAAGTGGGACCTCTGGTCTTGGGTGATGAGTGTGAAATATATGATGACGATCAAAGCAAAGCCGATGCATTGGGCCCACCTTTTGAGGAAGGACATGCGCGCGACGGAGGATGGAAAACACCGATCGAAAGCCGATGGTTGCTTCCACTCTCTCCAACTTTCAAAGAAAGAACGGGGATTATGAGAAATTATTGGAAGGACCAAACAAACATAAGTCGGCGGGACATTAGGCATTCATCCAGCCATCATTCAGCCATTGGCTGCCATGATGAGCGGACGTGCCTGCCGCCCATACTGTGCCACATTTAGCCGATGGGTATTACCGTTTGACTAGAAGTTAGCACAGTTGTGGCTATCCAAAATGTGAGGGGTGGGTTAAGGACGGAAATGGAAAACTAACACACTACAAGCCTTACATGCATTCTGTACAAGTGTTTACAATGACTTTTAAGGGCACACATGTAATCACTCCATGAACCACAAGTTGCCCTTTAAGGCACAGCACAGGGTTTTGAAGGGCAAATCTTGCCTCTCGAGAATTGTAGTATGCTTAGACGAAGTGTTCGGGACCAAATAAATGAGCTCAAATTTAATTATCATGTGAAATCCACCGCAGTAACCTGAGTTGTGATTCGTCTAACCAAAGCAGCAATTCCCCATAATTTAATCCATGCCCAGCAATTAAAATTGATTGTTATTATTTATCTATTGGGATAAAATACTTCAGAATGTTGCACAAATTATTTCTCATCAAGAATTATCAGCTCATCGATCGACGAATATCTTTACGCTCACTTTTGTGCACAGTGTCACGGTGAGGTAGTCATATTTCATGTCAAAAATACCACACAAAGCAAAGATAATGCACTCATGTAGAAAAGCTTATGTATTGATGACATCTTAATCAGAAATGTTCCATCAAAGAGAACCGTTGTGTTGATATTGGATTTTCAAAGTTTTTTTTTGACTGTGGCAACTGTTTGAACCAACGGCTGTTGATAATTTTGCATGATTGACTGTCCTTTGGACTCCACCCTTCACGCGCGAACCTCAGACCATCCGACCAACATTACATTCCGTAGAACTAGACATGAGGTTCGCTTTTTTTGAGTTTATCATGAACTCATATCCTGAACTGCTCCCTGGGATTGGACCCGGACCTTTATTGATAAGCTGACGGCCACTTGGAATGCCTCGTGACGTTATTGAGAGGTTGTTGACGGGTAACGATGCTGGATGCTAGACCGTGGGCGGACAAGAAACAATAACGAAGATGAATGGTTTGATGTTTCCTATTCGTCCATAGTTGCAGAATGCAGTTTTCCCACCAAAATAAATTACGCGGAACAGTTCGATAGAACTGGGGCAAATAACGGAAGATAGAGCAGACTGAAGTATAATCACCCGTCTGTCATCAACTTCTCCCAGCTAATCGCCACATTCTGTGTGTGGTTGTGTGACACAAAACGGATACTGAGTGAAAAAATGAAGTAGTGGAAATCCCACAACCTGAGAAGCGATTTTGGGCAATGGTGAGGAAAAGACAGGGTTGTGCTCCAGAAGATTTTAATATGACATTTCACGAGCTGATTCTTTATTGGTGTTCTCATTAAATATAAACAACTTGTGGTCAGATATATCTTGTACAATGTGCCCAGTTAGGATCTGCTCAGATCTGAGGAAGACTAGTCAGACCAATATTGCAATCGAATATACGTGTCATGTGCACTATTGACCAAAACCGCAAACAATCGTCTCAGCTACCCCCTCAGCCAGTATGATTTCATGCGTTACGTGAACATCGCCTGTCTGAAACGGCAGCTGTTGTTCCTTACCCATTTATCGCACAGTCCCCCACCCGAAGGCACGCATTAGTATTTATCATAGTGTCACCGAAATTCCCCTCCCACACACGCACACACAAGCAGTGTCAAAGATATCCCAGTCACCACATCTATCACTACGATTTTATGTACGCATCCAGTTATGATCTTACCCATGGACACTCCCTTAAACTTGAATGCGGATAAATAAAGACAATATTAGGCACTTTTTTAAACAAAACCGGGCAAAATGCTCTACCTTGCCCCACACAAAACTTCAAGTCTAAAAAACCCATTATTGTCAGTCGGCGGTGTGTGTGACGCGTTTCAATTAGTCGGCGAAGAGTGAAAATCTCGTCGATGCATACACAACCTGGGCGGAATCCAGCCTGCTGTTCGCGGGTGTTCCTTTCGCAAGCGAGTGTAAGGCGATGCAGCAAAATCGAGGCTAATACTTTGGTGTTTATCGGAATTAAGCTAATCTCACGATGGGTAATGCAGTCACTGCGTATTTCCTTCTTGAAGATGAGGACAATCAACGACTTGCTCCATTTTACCGGAACGCGCTCCTCGTTCCAAATGTCACGGAGCAAGATGGTAAGGGATTTTACCAAAGAATGTCCACCCAGTTTGAAAAGAACTGAGGGAAGTTCGTCGTAAACCGCCGCTTTCCCTCGATTCAGTATTCGAATGCATGACTCCACTTCCACTTCCGAGTGGGGCTCAAGTGATACCACCCGAGGAGTCGCAGTTTTGGACACAGGAGTAACTACACTAGTGTGCGGCCAGCTAAACTGTTCCTTGAAGTATTGAGCCCAACTGTCAAGCCTTTGTTGTTTGCTATGGATGGGTTTTCCATTTCTATCGCAAATTGTCTCACTGACCTGGGTGAGCCGTCCACCGGTGTTACGAATAAGTTTGAACAGTCTCTGACTGTAACCTGAACCAGCTGCTATTTCCATTTCTTCGGCTACCTTGACCTACCAATTTTCGCGATCATTCTTAAAGCTTTTCGTAATTTGCCTCGTAGCCTTCACCACATCTTATTCACCTCCTTACAGTTCGAGAGGTGACACTTTTGCTCCAATATACTCAGCGACTCTTGCGAGATCCAGTGTCTTTGATGGACAACGGATCTAAGACCACAGGCAAGACCTGCTGCAACGTGCATTGCCTGTTTGATATGAGCTTAATGCTTATCTACATTACTGTTCGTGGTAATTCTTAGCTCGTGTGCTAACTTCCGTTCAGTCCGGGTGCGAACTTCTGGATCACATAAACGTTGCACGGCTAACCGGCTTTGTGGTTTGGGACGATGAGCATGGAGCTGGAGAGATAATCGCAATAAAACTAATGCATGGTCCGACTGTGCATACGTGGACCAGCAAGATCGGGACTTCTGAACAGAACTGCTTACGGTGATATGACCCATTCGGCTTAGAGTACCTGTGGAGATAGAGCGCCATGTTGCTGTGTGACATGAGCTGTGTCGGAAATTGTTACTAGACAAGAACAATCGATTGTCTGCACATAACAGGAGAGTCCCATCCCCGTTATCTGTGCACTGAGTGGGTAAAGCACAACGGCCACCCAAACAAGCTTCTGACACACACTAAGTGTTCCAACTTGTCCATTGAAATCACCAACTAGCACTACAATGTAAAAACACTTACTGCTGTGAACGAGGATGGTGAGTTCATAATAGAACTCATCTTTCTGCTCGTCTGAGCTGCAGTCCGTTAGGGCGTACGCCGAGATCACAAATAAATTGCACTTAACACAACTATCCTTTAGAACGCCAACTGACTCCTGGAGTCTCGCAGCACATAAACGACTGTTAATCGGGATCCAGTCTAAGAGGGCAGCCTCAGTCTTGTCAGTCAAGACTATTGCTACACCACGTTTACCCACAGCTCGTACTACTTCGTCTCCTGGAGTGCGCAGAAAATACCTCGATGAAATATCAGGAGCAGTTAGTTGAATCCCACTGCTCGAATCTTGGATACGCTTTTCACTGAGGCAGCAGATACCAATCTTCAGAAGGGTCATTGTAAGGGCTAGGCACGCCTGCTGACCAACCTGCATGAGTGTACGCACGTTGAAGAAGTCGAGATTCAAAGGCTGACGGGGCTTGAGAAAATGTGAGTTACCAAACAGAGGATTATTCCCGACACTATTTGACAGTGAATCGTTGCGAGTATCGGCCGTGTTATCAGTGGGATCATTATGCGTGGATAGATGGGGCAAAGAGGGGTGGTTGGGGACAGAAGACAAAGATTGAGTAAAAAAAGAGGGAACTTTGAGCAGCAGCCCACTTATCACTACCCACCCCGCTCGATGTAATGGGCAGCGTGGTCCTGATTACCTTGCGCGACGACCGATGCAGTATGGAATTCTTTCTATTCGTGCAGTTCATGGGAGATGTTGGATGGGTACTGCTAGGGTGTCTAGCCACGAAGCAGGAAAACGATAAGCATCCTCATCCAAAGCCTTTAGTTCCAACAAGAACCTATCCGCAAGGCGGTGGGATGGCTTAGTGGAAGCCCATTTCCTGGATCAATTATTCTTCCACTGATTTTGCCGAGTGAGTTGCCAGCTCAAATCGACCCCCAACATACAAGACCAGAAAACTGGACTTTGTCTGGTCTCTAACCATCGAGCTGTCAGGTATGATTGCATCTCCGGCTTGAAGAAGCCATCCTGTATAGCTCTTTGGGTCATAGAGGGGCGCAAGCCATCCCACCATTTTAAGGTGCAGTCTCGTCGTGATGGTCAAACAGATTAGGAAGCTGTCCGGTAAATATGATGGGCTACCGCCACGGCAGACATACATTGTGGATCAACAGTTTATGTGCCTATAGTGGAATGCTAGTTCAGCTTATCAGTACAGCCTCATTGAAGGTCAGAAGATTTGGGGTTCGATTTCGTGCTGTCGATCGGTGTGCTTGATCCGGATCAATCTGATGACGAAAGGTCACAAGGTGTTTCACGACCGGTGAAGCCGGGTTTCTCGTGGTCGTTTGCTGTCTGGGTGAGAGATAACGCATCCATTGCACTAACCAACTCGATATAAACTCCCTTATTATTTGACTGATACACCGATCCCTTCTCCTTACGTAAGTAAGTGTCACCATAGCTACAAATGAAGCCTTCGGGTTGGTGTAACTATTTGAATGGGCTTGGAGGACTAGTCATCTGGTGGTTTCCAAAATCTGTAGTAGGTATCACACTCCCCGATACAATCTGCCAGCTTGTTTGGTCACGCAGAGGAAAGAGTGTTTCGTCGGTTTTGTCAGACAGTGAGTGCATTTCTAGTCTGCTCACTCCTATGTCCGCATGTTTGTTTCGAAGTGACGTACTATTCCGGCAGTTGATCAATAGTTTGATTGAATGATCCCCCATAATTCACACTCAGGTTTACTACGTAACAGGGATTGGATTTTCCTAATCAGGATTGCTGACCATAGTTAACGAAAACTATGACTGATCCCATGAGCAATTGATTATTAAGTTTTTCAATATACTTGTATGAACGTACCAATCCTGCCGACCACTTTACTCTTCACCTCCCTCCATAATCAAAAATATGAGTAAATCCAACTGGTGGACATCGATTATTTCATTGGGAAATCCTGATGCAGGTGGTCAGATTTCAAGTGAGTTCAGTGCAACTTAGGCGGGTAAGCTGTGTGATGCATATGCAAAAAGGTTCGAAGCCGTCCGGCTTGGCCTCGCAGCTCAAGTTGAACATTATTCACTTTCATGCACTGTAAATTGTCTGAGCCACGGTCACTCTTCTTGGCTGTGCGTTAGCTGTCTACATTTTTCCGATCTACGTAACGCATAAAGCCCTAAGAAATTACTGTTCAAAGTAAGCGTACCTATAAAATGTATGTCATCTTTCACATATCTGATTAGTCGGTCCATTATCATCCCCGTATGAGATATTATTGGAACAAGGATGTGAAATTTAAATAATTCGACAATGCTTTACAATTGCTGTTACCGAGAAGAATACCTTCAGTGGTAATATGAGCACCACAGAAAAGAATATAACTGCTTTGGTCTGTAACCTCTATGTGATAATTTGCTTTCATACTGATAAGATTGGTTTAAACGTATCCAACTCGTTACCCTGACCTATTTCCCATTATACGTTTGCTCAGTTCATGGCAGAATACGGGTAGTTAGGTCATAAATTGTTTTGACATCATCTGAATTCAACAAGACGTTGATTTCGATGGGATTCTAACCCACACATTGATGCCACCCAAGCTTCAGTGCTGCGCGTATTCCACCAGATGAACTACCGGGCGAAGCCGAAAGACTTAGATCTTTTCACTTTGAAATAAAACAGAGTACAGCCGCCTAAATTACCCCAACATACCAAGGTTGATGCAACTTGGGTGAGGTTATCCCATTTTCTTTACAAGAAAAGTGTGTAGTTCACAATAGTCGCCTTGTAGCTTAGCTGGTAAACAGCATGTGGTACGAAACCAGGGTGTCACCTATGCTTGCTTTGTTCGCTTAAGAAGACGATGAATGGCAACGGAAATCGCAATTCCTACCTTCGAAATTGCTATTGTTAACTGCCGAATCATCGCCTATACCTGTTGACTTAAATTGATGGCTCCGTTATTGGTATATCAATCACTATGAACTCATTTACTGTGAATGGGCTAGTTATGTCTGTCAATTTGGAAGCGCCTTGTTTAGACTGCACGAGTCTGATAGGAATTTGCGTAGTATTTGCTCAGTGGTATGTCATCCATTAGTATGAAGATACAATTTAATGTCATATATTTGCTTTGCTTTTCTAAATGTGAAACCACTTCAGAAAATCTGATTCAGTTGTGTCAGCTGCTCGCGGTTTACGGATTACGGTCGTGATCTGATTGCTACTTCTCAGTAACAGCTCAAATGAAGAATCAAAGGAATCACCCAAGTGACAAAGTAGAGAGAGATATAAAAATAATGACACCAAATTTATGACTATTTTGTGTGAATACAAGAGTCCTATTGATCATGAGGCGTGGTCATGTTTTCCTGCATATAATCACTGGTTCCATATGTTTCTTGGAACATTCGTGGGACCCCGATACGCACGAAAAGGCCAAGTGCCCTTATCTGACTTCCAATGCATTTCCTCTATCATAAGGATTGACAACTCAATAGCGTTTACCCTATGAATCGTGATATATTAACTGATAAGTGACATACGTTTAGTCAGAAAAGTCAACTCGACCAAACCGACTAAGAATTAATCATGTCTATCGCATTTCGTTCAGCAAATGTCAGGCTGGGAAGAAACAAATATTCACATTTTGTGAATAATTATCAGCTTTATTCCATTAGTTTCCCAAGTGATATGATAAAAGAAACACAATCCAGTCTGTTATGTATATCGGAATGCAAATTGACTGTGCTCATTTTGTGCACGGTAATTGGCGCTTGGGTCAACCGCGGACATAATTCGTTTTACCCGGTGTTTGAGGATGTCTCCAGTAGTTACGGTTTGGTATCAAGTCAATTGATTTTGAATAATATTTGGCCTGGTAGTGAATTCGGTTTGACTTAATTTCGGAAAACTGAAATGAATAGTGATAAACTCGTGGTGAAGCCAGGTAGATTTATTGTACTGAGTAGTAGCTGAAATTTACAACTGACAATATAAGTCTGTTTTTCTAATTTTTACCTGGAAAAATATCGGATATAAAAATGCATCATATACGTTTACCAATAAGACACTCAAAAAACACTGTCACACTTGGCAGCGATTGGTATTCGATGCTGTACACGAGACATTATCTCTGTTAGATCAGTCAGAAGTAGAACAGCTTCGACGGTGGACTGATTGGGGCTCGAGACCTGTTGATCTAGGTGAGGCAGTTGGTTCACACATTGTATTCACATCTTATAATCTAACAAAATACAGTCCCCACGAAAATAACTATCTACAGCATCAGTACCTGTTCATGGAATCATACCTTCGCCAAGGGATAATAATCCCGTGGGACAATGCCATTCAAAACACAGAGGGAATAGTCGAATTCCCATTGTGTCAAACCAGCAATCAAGGTGTCCTTTGTGGTGCTTTCACTATCACTATCACCGGGCAACCCCGAAAATTCCTCAAATTCCTCCAGTTTGACAATATTCTTAAAGATTCTTACAAATCCTCGAATACCTCGATACATCTCCCATCATTATTTGTGGAGTGTTTTTCCTTGCGATCATTCTGGCTGCATCACGTAGTTTGTCATTCCAATGTTCAAAATTCTGGTCGCTCATAACCACTGATTCACTTTTGATTATGCAGCACGTGGAAAGAATCAACCACATTTCTCTAACGTGAAAATCTGTTGCTCATCTCCGGTGGTGCCATTCTTCCCTCCTCGATCACGGTTTTGTGGTTTCGCTCTGTACTTTCCACAGTGTCCAACTGTTAATTCTTTACCGTGGGTTCTTAAGTAGTGCGACCTCTCTAATATGTGTTTGCTGCTTGTTTGAGTCTCCAAGACACCGTTTGCTGTCATCCTGACCATTCAGGTTGCGATCCAATGCAGACACTGAGTTTACAAGGAAGAACAAGACCACCTTTCATTCAGGGGGACATTAATTTTATCCAGTGGCAGGACTGCAACGTGATACTTAGTGCAGTATGGTCGATGAATATATAACAGTACCACACTTCAGTCCAAGTTATTTCGGGACGTTTTGAAATTTGAAGTACACAATCAATTAGAAAACAGTGTTAGTCGAGTTTCGAACATTTCACTTTGCGATAGTTTCCATTTTGGATTGAAGTTTCTCGTGAATTTTCGCCCACACATCATGAGGTATCTGTTCCCATCACTTTGTTCCCGGACATATAACGTGATCAATGTGACCAGAAACTAGATACCGTGATTCAAATGCAATTTACCGCTGAGATCTACTTGGATAGAGTTTTGTCCAATGCGTCAAGTTTATCCTTTGCACCATTGCAAAGAATTGATGCGAATTGAATGACTTAGATATCAAATGGACGAGTCACTATTCGTATAAGGCATTAGGCAACAATTGACAAGGAATTCATCTGTAGGCGGAATGATTTATAGTATTCTTTTTAATAACCGTTGTCAATGAGCTACCGATAACGGTCTTCTCACTGTAAGCCCTGCGGATTTCGTTACTTCTGACATAAGAAACCACAACGAATACCCATTATCTTAGAAAGCATAGTATTTTATACATTACTGTTTGTCGTATAACACGGATAAAATCAGAAAAATAAAGTTCCAATGAGAAGCCGGAAGAAACAGAATAAAGTACAGGATGAAGACTACATCGGTAGGATGAAAAGAAATTGATTTATGACGTGAAAATAAAACATCTCGGAAAATCAGTTAGAGCTACATGTTTGGTAGCAGGTTCGCCAGATCGAATTTGGAATGGTTTTGCTGGGATTTAAGTGGAGAAACTTAGCTACAGAGTCAATATATTCGTTCTCGCGCACCTACTTGCGGAGAATTAGGTCCTCTTGACTTCGCACGCATCCTCGAAATGATTGAAGCTTCGGAGTGGATGACGTCCACATGTTTGCAACACCAATGATCATATGAGGGAAATCGGTATTTATCTTTCCCAATGAAGGTGTACAGTATCAACACTGAGTTATTCATTTACTCATTTGTCGTAGGTTAGTTGCAAATTCATACCAACCAATGGTCAAATGTTTCACGTCCACAGTTTCTTTTCAACCTACAATTCTTTATTCAAATCCACTGCGCTTCATTCAATTTTCATCTCTAACCAACATCACTTTACTTTCGGCCGAAAAGTTTATCAGTGGTTCCCATGCGCCCAATCGGTTGTTTGGATATTGGCAAAAATGTTGTTCAATCTCTTGTGAAAATCGATGCTATTTTACCTCGAAATGGCCCATTTGTTTGTTTAAGATATAAGACTGGAAAATACATGAACAAACTTGTGAAATAAGTTCTCAATGAAATCAAATGCCACAAGTGAGCTTTTGATCGACACACAGTCGCAGCGGCGACAGCTGGAACTACAGAAAGTGGGGAATATCGAACCGGTCGAGCCATCCAGTCAAGAACCGCAGACAAAATATAGACTGTGAATACGTCGGACTCCTCTCAAAACAGAAAAAAGAGGCATTCGCACTAGCGGAGTTATCTCAGCTGGATCTTTGGCAGCCATAATGAGTGCCCAGGGAAGGCTTACCCATCAAGCTGTCAGGTGGAGCAATCGGACCAGTCAAACGGAAACAATGCGCAAAATAATCAAGCTTACGGGCATCGGTAACTATTCAAAACGAAGCCGGAATGCTCAGGCAGCCAGAGGATCAGTGTTGCTGCAGCCCGGTTTGGAAAACGGACCATGCGCACTAGTGTACATGCTCTAAAGATTGAACGTGTTTGGCCGCCCAAATGCGGGTGCCGTCACCTGTCTTGCCACCTTTGTTACGTTGGTGCCGTGACCAGACTCACACTGGCAGTGAAGCTTCCTTGACCTTGTTCGTGGACGGAGATGCGGGGTTGTGAATCACGGACTTTGAAAGGATAGTGATATGCAACGGAGTGAAAGGAGACGCACTTGGATCATTGCTGGCTGGGCCTGTCAAGGCGGCGTATAGCCTGAAAATGGGAGAAAAAAAGGCCTTGCCTATTTGGAGATGAGTGCTAAGCTGGTGATTGGGATCACACAAGAAGGCGATCGACAGAAAGCCATGGGCCGGTTCAACACACCTTCGTATGAGAGAACCCGAGACTCGATTGTCCATTATTAGTGCCTTTTGCGCCAGCTATCGATCAGCCTTCCTGGGGCAAGTAACGTAACTAGAGAACGCTCTATTCGTGATCGTTTCGTTCAAATTACGCCCACGAATGCCCACGAAAAGTGGAGAATTGCAATTGCGTGCAGTTTGAACGATACAGAGAGCCTGGTTGTGGCTGTTCGTGCTGCCCAAAAGCGAGTAACAATTTCCCGACTGGAGCTTTTGGAACTGTAGTCCAAGTTGCAAAATATCACTGAAAAAATTAGGCAATATGAACTCGAACTCAGTAAATAAACAACACAAGAACGGAGCATTGATGCATGGGGGACCGGTGATGTCCACGTAATGCATGAAATCGTACTGGCTGAATGCGTAGCTGTGACGACTGTTTGCGGTTTTTAATAATAGTGCGCATGACACGCATATTCGATTGCAAGATCGATCTGACTAACTTTCCTCAAACCTGAGAATATCCTAACTGGACACATTGTACAAGATATATCTGACCACCAGTAGTGAATCAGCTTCTGAAATGTCCTATTAAAATCTTCTGGAGCGCAACCCCGGTTTTTCCTCACCATTGCCCAAAATCGCTTCTCAGGTTGTGGGATTTCCACTACTTCATTTTTTCACTCAGTATCCTTTTGTGTCACACAACCACACACAGAATGTGGCGATTAGCTGGGAGAAGTTGATGACAGATGTGTGATTATACTTCAGTCTGCTCTCTCGTCCGTTATTTGCCCCAGTTCTATCGAACTGTTCCGCGTAATTTATTTTGGTGGGAAAACTGCATTCTGCAACTATGGACGAATAGGAAACATCAAACCGTTCATCTTCGTTATTGTTTCTTGTCCGCCCACGGTCTAGCATCCAGCATCGTTACTCGTCAACAACCTCTCAATAACGTCACGAGGCATTTCAAGTGGCCGTCAGCTTACCAATAAAGGTCCGGGTCCAATCCGTGGGCGCGACTTAGGATATGAGTCAACGATCAGCTCAAAAAAGAGCGAACCTCATGTCTAGTTCTACGGAATGTAATGTTGGTCGGATGGTCTGAGGTTCGCGCGTGAAGGGTGGAGTCCAAAGGACAGTCAATCAAGCATCATTATCAACAGCCGTTGATTCGGACAGATTCTACAATAAAAGAAAATTTTTTTTGAAACCTGATATGAACACAACCGTGCTCATTGTTGAAACGTTCCTGATTTAGATGCAATCAATACACAAGCGTTTCTAGATGAGAGCATTATCTTTATTCTCTGTGGTATGCAACATGAGATATGACTTTCTCACCGTGACACCGTATACGGGATTGACAGTAAAGATAAACGTCTATCAATGAGCTGATAATTCTTGATGAGAAATTATGCGTGCAACATTTTAAAATATTTTATGTCAATAGCCCAGTGAAATAACAATCAATTTTAACTGCTGGGCATGGATTAAATTATGGGGAATTGCCGCTATGGCAAGACAGATCACAAAATAAGTTGCTGCAGTGGATTTCACGTACCAATTAAATTTAGTCCCATACACTTGGTGATCGTTTATTCTGAAGATCCAAATCCCTTCGGCGTATCCGCTTAGCCCAGTTCGTAAAGTGTAACTGGGACTAAAATGTGGGTGACATCCATGTGTCTATTCGAATCTCGTCAAGGTCGAAAGTTGTTAAATCAGTCAGATCGGCCAAACTCCTCTTCCTAACCGGATAGGCCTGTGATGGACACCATTAGCTTCCAAAGAACTGTGACCGGTGATGGTCACACGGTTACCCTTGTGATTTTGGGAAAATAACGACGTGGGTTCGATTCTCGCCACCACGAGTCACTTCACCATTTGGCAATTACTAATTTACAGCGGCCCACCTTCTGAATTGTTGTGCCTCGTTGTGACAGATATATAAGATGCCATAGACCATCGGAAACTCCAGATGATTTAGCTGCGAATATCCCGAAACCCCGAGTGTAAACTCGTATCTCTGTCGGTGGAGCAACCGCCGTATTAATACGCAGGTGTAGCAATATTTTGTCCAATCAAAAATGCATATTACCAATTGGAGAACAAAATCGATGCCAATTTCTTAGTTGTTTTCTTTCCGTTAACCTTCGTTCCGTATTTCTCCTAACAAGTGCGAGAATTTCACCAGTTTTCCTATTCTTGCTTATTGGACCATGATCAGTTTACAACTGTGAACGGATTGTATATTCGAAATACTGTTCATTCAGCTTCTTGTTAACAGTTTGATGCTTCCATTTAGAATCTGGTAGTTTATCACCCACGTCTCTCGGTCCTACCGCATTCCCCAGTCAAATAGCGGTAACCATGGAATTAGCCGTGCTGTCCGTGGAACATCAAATTACAATACTTTCTATGGATATTTCTGTCAGTTTTCGTAATTGTACTAATTTGATGGCTACCAGTGTTGTCGTCAGCGTGCACGTTTATGAAATCTTTGTGTTTATCATTTAGTAAATATTTTGCGAATTATGCCACTAAAGCTCACAATACTTTCAACCGGATTATCGATGAAAACCTGATGGAAAATTATGGAAACATCGTGCTAACTAACAAGTTGGTCTCCGGAAATGTAATACTGGATCAACTCAGACTCCCCTGATCTTCATGAAAAATCTTCCTCAAATATATAAAATTTGAAGAGATGGCAGCAATCATACAAAAGAAAGAGTAATAAAATGCAAAAATTGCTATGGTATAGGAGTATTGGTTGCAAAATTTTGGGCCCGATGGAATTATACGATTGAGTGATTTCCATTCGTATCGATCGTATCCTCCCTCTGGTGTCCATAATCGTGGAGGAGATGTTATTAACTATTTTATCTGAAACGGGAGCATAACTGTGTCTATCCGTGTCATCTGTTTGTCGGCGCTGGTTTATTAGTATCTAAGTGTTGTTGTACTCGGTTCAATTATTAACTAGTTCACTGTGGTGGATACACTTTGCTTATGCACAAACAGCATAATACGTTGGCAAAATCTTGGAAATACTCGGAGTGAATTGGTAAATATTTTGCTGCAGCCAAAGCTGTAATAAAGCACCGGTAGCTTTATAGGGTGGATTCAAATTTCGGTAAGATTAAAGATGAGAAACGTTTGGAGCAATTCAGAATAAGTGAGCTCCGCGAAACTGCATCTCAAAATCAACTTTTGTTTTTTGACCTTGTTTTGTCGTAATATCACAATATTCCCTTACAAGGGTGGAGGCCTATTAGAGCTTGGGGGAGCTGCTCGGCGAAAGCGCCGACGACAAGATTTGTACCCCAAGACAGAAGGGTCGAATTTCCCCCCGGGGATGACCGTTTGATTAACAACCGTGGATCGATTCACTATTTGTCGAACCTACCGAATCGCATTTCAGAAGAAAGCTTACTCGTGTTCTCAACCGGTAAGCACTTATTCATTCATTTGGAAATCCTGCTCTGTGTAATCAATAAAACAATAATTCACGTTGACGGACCTCATGTGCTAATATTTTTTGGCCGGGTAAATTGCATAATCCATTTGGGAGACTTCTCAAATCCCGTGCTTTCAACTAGGCTAACGCATTTATCTTACCTCCGATGTCCGCCGACCATGAGGCAAATACCGCTGACATTTACCTATTGTGTGAATACTTTCACAATCGTAAACATTCTGCGTAATTTCACGAACAGTCGTTCCACCAAAATTATTTGAATTATAGAGCACTATTCTGTTTTCTTTCCTGATATCTATTTATGATCATTCATGCTATCTTACCACAAATTTGTTAGATTATGCTAATGGCGTGTTCATTCCTGCCGATATTTCCGTTCAGCAATAAACTGTATGAAAGCTCAATCACCAGTATAATAGACTCGTTCTCAGAATGAATCCATTCCAGTAATTTGACGTTGTATTTCCCTTCATAATATTACTAAGCCTAAGAATTTACTTGGTTCTAGTGCGCTCTCTAATCATACCTAATTGATGAACGTGTAGTATGATTATCAGTCGCTAAATGACTGTCAGCTGCCATCGCACTGTATTCTTCTGGCTATGACTGATAAGACATTCTACTCCAAGTCTCCTCATTATGCCTTATGAATTTTCATTTTCTTTGTTATCTATTTATTTGTGTCATTATTTCGATTCATTGCCTGACACTCCATGAGTGTACAATGCACATTTCATACGTGTCTTCATGTCTGTTAAACATCTTTCCACATGTATTCAGATCACCGGCTGTCCAAACAACATGATACTCGTACAAAGCTCTATTCGAAGAAAACCGGCTATCTGGTCACATACCCCTTACCCACACCTGCCTCAATGTAATCAGCACTCCCACATACAGTAACCTATCTAGTCGGGTTCGAAGAAAGCACATCAACGCACAGAAAGTATCACCAACGCACTGAGACACAGGTTCCCCTGACCGTTTCTTATACTCACGTTTATAATTTGCATTGCTCACATTTTTAAGAGCGTGAAAGTGCTACTGAGAGTCCAATCTCCCATACTTGGAGCGTTTGCTTCACATTACTTGATTTCACTGATAAGCGAAATCAAACAATCCTCAGTCTAATCTGTTGCCAAATTGAACTCTACATTACCACAGCTTTGAGCGTACCTGTTCACGTCCCGCATTGTATGCCCACGCACAGAGATTAGTCGGAGAGCGCTCGTTTTCTGGTAACTCCATCAATAAGGCTGTCAAAATGGCTGACGCGCTCACTGTATGATCGCATACATTTTCATACATAACGGTAGGTTTTCTGATCATAGGACGCTGAGTTGTTTCATCACGATGATTTAGAGGAAACGAAAATGAGAATCCAACAGTTTATCATTCGAAAGTAGTCAACTGGTAGGATTAAACCTTGAGTTTGTACATCCCGCTAATGAATGATCAAAAGGAAGTGTTGTCTCCTGAATTAATATTTTCTAGCAATCAAAAGCTAAAGGCATGGGTAAGCAATGGAAATTGCTCCATAAAAGAAAATAAAACGTGCACAATAATCTATTTGAAATTCGTAGTCTACCTGCTTGTAAATCCCTAAAGATCATCACGGATTAAACAGGACAAGAGTAGACAACGAAACATGAAACAAAGATATGCCACATTTGCCAGCGACTGACTAAATGCACGGCGTCTGAAGTAACTGCAGTTGAAGCTTTCAATATTTCAGTGGTTGTCGTTGTTTCTACTGCTGCGGTTGTTAATGTTGCTGCTGTGGTGACTCCTACTGGAGCTGCAGTTGTTGGTGGTGCTGTGGTGGGTCCTCCTGGAGCTGCAGTTGTTGGTGGTGCTGTGGTGGGTCCTCCTGGAGCTGCAGTTGTTGGTGGTGCTGTGGTGGGTCCTCCTGGAGCTGCAGTTGTTGGTGGTGCTGTGGTGGGTCCTCCTGGAGCTGCAGTTGTTGGTGGTGCTGTGGTGGGTCCTCCTGGAGCTGCAGTGGTTGGTGGTGTAGTCACTTTACCATATTCCATATAGGGTGACCCATTAGAAGCGTCCATTCTGAAAAGTATTCCATCATACATAGTTTCAATAGTCTAATCAGAGAAATTGCAGTAGACAAATCTATTCTATAAATCTGTAAAAACCAAGCCAAAACTCATTTTAAATTTCCTTGGACATCAATATATCAACGTATTCAGAGGATTCGTTTTTTTAATCGCGAGTTACAATCACTTGGTCGAACGCTCTGTTATGTTTTATCTTGTTCAAAGATGATCAATGTCATGAATTAGCTATGTAGTATTTGATCCGATTCTTATGCAAACGCATCATTATATGATGCATAAGGAATAAAATAACAATATTATTTTACACTTTCCCCAATATTATCCATGATTGTTTTTTGGTAATCTTGATCTGAACAGAATGCTTGGTTGAAAGTAAATTGCATACAACGAGTCCGATAATTTCCATGCGGAGATGACAATCAATCAGCTGAATGAGATGTGTCAGAAAATATGGATTTTACAAAAGTACCTACCCTGGCCCGTAGTTGCACACTACGGCGAAGTAACTGGTTTTAATCGTAGCACAGCCAATATGCGTCGTTTTGGCCCAGACAACCTGCAATGTACAAAGGAAACCGAGAGAGAGATCAAGGTAAGTGGTTCAAGTAGAAAAGAAATGACACTGATGGTGCTTATTCTATGATACCACTAGTGTTTTTCATCTATTTTGATCATTACTTGTTCTTTATCAAACACAAATTCGTTTATCATCCACTATACTTTCAGGTGATTACCTAGTAATTTGGAATAAATGGGCCCAAACTGACTAAAAGTTCAACCACCGTATTATTAGTTTGAAACATATATTGCACAGTTATTTCGTCACTCGAAATTCACCTTCAACTAGATAAGACTAACAGTTTTGTATCGCACGTCTGTCTGGTCAACCCAGTTGGTAAGTTTTATCAATATGTTTCACAAACGGATTTGGTAATCGTGTTGGACGCAACCCTTCTATATGCTAACTGGATGACGGAAAGTTCAGCTGAACTTTATCCGGCAGCTACTTGTATTCGTTATTGCAAGTTGTGATACCCTGTGATACATAAAAATCGTTGTTCAGCCTTTGATGCGTAGATAACATACGAACTTGTCCTCTTTCTGAGCGATTTTAGGTTAAATTCTGCTCGATCAGTCTGGTCAGGATGTACATGTCAACAACAAAACAACCTTTATTTACCGTGGGTAGAATAAAAATGCACTACCTTTTACGAAGCTATTTTATACCCTCTAATGATATCATTCAGTGGTGATATGACGTCATTATGCATCCGTAACGCGGCTCAACTTATAAACAGATGGAGTTGGTTTTTCTAGAAGAATGAAGTTATGCTGACATCCGCGTGGACTTTTTAATTAGCTCTAGCTTAATCGAGGGCTAAAAACTTCCGATTGTTATGCTGCTCAAGTACCAAGCACGACCACAAAGAATTTGCTAACGAATCATGGTTCACTTACCTTTCCTATATTTCCTTCCAATTTCAATTCTGAGCAAACGCCCGGATCATGACGAATAAGCTTAACAGGGAGACCACGATCTTCTGTGCCAGTCGCACATTCTTCATGTTCCAGCGTATCCACCACACCCTTCCGAAGCTCGCATTCATGCAATTTGATGCGGAATCGAGTCACTGATTATCTCCAAATAGTATTACTGATAAATTATCATACCCCGGCTCGTTATGGATAACTATCCGACCACACCCAGTTTGATTCTGATCGAAACAATTCAAATAGTTTCTTTCCTGTTCTTAGTGTGTAACTTCTGCGAGTGTGTATGAGGGCCGCCCGAAAGAAGACCCCTTGAGAGACCAACTATAAACCATGGACCGTACAGTTTTGCTACACCAGTAGACTGGACAAGGATGAGTTTATTGCAGCTCAACATTTTTCCAGATTAGTTAAAAACAGAATCATCTAGCAAAACACACCCCCTACTGTTCAATCTTCAGTCGTTTGATAATTCGTTCTTTATTACAATTGCATGATCAGCCTTTCTGACTGACTTCTCCCAACTCCTTCTTTTAATCAGCTTATATTTTTTATCAGTCTATAAACCTGACTTGATTTTTCAAGGAATTCGAAGATATATGAGGCAGTTGAAACCAACCTGCAACAATAAAATGTACGTATCTTTTCCAGTCTTTGTGACACTAACAGAATCATTTCACCAGTTTGAAGAAAGGTACAACGGCAGGAGAACAAAACTTTGAAGAACAAATTACCTGGAGGTAGTGGTTACATTTACCAAAATATTTGCACGTGTTTGACGCATAATCGTAGTCGAGGGCTTCAACGGTCCAATCATCAAAACATCTACAAAACGGAAATGGTGCACCCATATTTCGATGCTGAGTGTGCTTAGAAACGTGGAAAGAAAATTGAAATTATGTAGATGATCTCACATTTGTTAAGATAATCGGAACAAACAGAACTATTGGGACTCACGTTGATAGTGATTGGCATGAGCCGAGACTTTGTCCAACCAGTGGGAACCTCGTTGTTTTTCTGTCATCATTGGTGTCATGCCCCCACTCTCCAGAATTTGCCAAAGTCTCAGCATTAGTTGCAAGATCTTGGTCATATATCTACATTCGTCAAGAGAGGTAACAACAAGACACGGGATAAACGTCCTTTCGGGTAGATTCATACAGATTCTCTTAGGCATAGCGGATCTGACGAGTAGAATAAAGTAGAACAGAATCGAATAGAATAGAATAGAACGGAACAGAATAGATTGGAATAGAATAGAATAGAATAGAATAGAATAAAATCGAATAGAATAGAATAGAATAGAATAGAATAGAATAGAATAGAATAGAATAGAATGGAATGTGACAGCCATAATAATTACGGAACGTATTACTGGTAAACATCAAGCACGGCTATGTTCTTAGACCTCGTTTCTTACTGAGTTCAACAAACGATCGAGGTTTCGTCGATCAATAAGGCGGAAAAATGATTCTAAAACGCTGGACTTCGCCCATATAATCTGAAACAAATTCTGAAATATTGTCAACATTCAACAACATTAGATCGTTCAGTCACGTAGTCATGTTAACGTAAGTGGAGATATCTTCCTCTTCTGACCTTTCAGACCGATCCGCTTGATGTTATAAAATGACAACACACAATCTGTGAGAATCCAAAAGGTCACGCTTGTCACTGCGTTCAACGTTTGAGGATTGGTTCTTTTCACGTGATCTCTCCACTTTTACGATTTGACGTGAAACAAATTGCATGAAACATTACGCAAAATAAAAAAACGGTTGGTGGTCATCGTTTTTCTGTGAACGGAAGGAGGAATGATATGATTGCGAGACATTTTTGAAAGTCATAAATGAAAGTTCCAATTATTTATGCTCTTTATATTAGCTAACCTAAGCAAATGAATTGCACAGATTATCCAATGGAACGCACTGCTCACATAATCGGTTTACTTCATTCATTATGATAAACTTATGGGACAGGGTTGGTGTACGATGTTTAGTGAAATTGAAAGATTAACAATGATTTATGATTGAAGCATAACGGACAACTAATTGAGTTTCACTGAGCGGGCAGTTCGACATCGGATGCTAATTATGAATTAAGTACAAACAGGATTCTTTCAGAAAGTGAAGATTGGTGGTTTTGTGCAATTCATAGATAGGGTTATTATTCATATAATCCTGGAATAAATGTTATACTGATGACTACTGTTTTTGTGTGATTCAACAATTAAAGTGTATGAAACAACGACGCCGTTGTCTCGATATTATATGGTGAATCTGTTGAGTTTGGAAAGTGGTCCTACGTAATGGACTATTTTCTATACAATTACAAAACTGAATGCAAACAAATGTTGTGAACATCAACGAAAATGCATAATGAGTCAAAGCGTGTATATTAGGTTGGAATAGTTATATCAAGTGATCAATCATACAACGTTCGACTAAGTCACATCATCGAAGAACATTACCGATTTGAGAGGAGAATGACTTACTAAATCTGGCAGAACATCGGCCTTCGGTTGTCCGCGTACAGTGCCTTGACGCAATTCTCCTCTGTATTCGTTATGCATATCAATTAGTCTGGTATTGTCTTGATCAGGAGTCGCTGACGCTCCGCTGACAACAGTTTCCTTCAAGTACATTACATATATAAAGCATATCGCATATGAAAGAGATGATTTCGGGAATAGCATAATGTGGCGCAGACAGTTACCAAATCGTTTGAGACCTCCTGGCAAGCAGTATTTTATATGTTTGTTCGGCGACTTTACAACCAAACAAATAATTGCTTTTGAGGTCAATTGGTACCAATATGCATAGTCTACAGAAACCTTTCGTGATCCATTCCTGAAATAAAAGTAACCAAGCAACCAGTTAGGGTCATCAGAACAGCCGTTGATCTTACAAAGTAGTTTTAATGCTGATGGATGATTGGTGGCTGGTGGTTCTGGAGAAATAATTGCTGCAAATGAAAGAAACTGTGGACGAGACGGATTCACAAATATGTTGATCAGAGATCGCAAATCAGTCTACCCTCAAACAGCTTCAATGACTGACGCAGTGAGAAGGGGGGGGGGGGCGCTTGGTACACTTCTACGGTTGGAAAAGTATGAAATTCCGTAAAATGTGTCAGTAGGAGCTGCTGCCTCGTTGTTCTGTATGAAACCGATTCATTATTAATTTACTGTACTGGGTTACGTCAATTTTTTGAGCACGTGTTTGTGTCCGGTCTAGAAAGATTGCCTGCCGGGAGGTAGTTGAACGAATAACAGGCGAGTTATTTCGTAGATTTTTCCACGTAAAATCAGACCGATTCACTTCACATTTGTCGTGATGGATTCGGCGCAACACACCGTGTTATTATTGTTTTAGGAGGCTTATATTTTCTACCTGATGGACCAATTCATTATTTCCTCATTGGGTGCGATTTCATTCGGTACTTTGCCCTGCTTCTTGGATTTCGTTCTATATACACCTAATTATCCTCGCTTCAGCCTTGTTGTTTTGTGTCAACCATACAATAATATACTTTTTACTGTGCTTTCCAAAGAGCACTATTTCGAAAGAAAGCAACACCTAAACTGCAAGGGCTACAAAATATCATTTCTCATTTTGTTTTTGGAAATGGCACTTAAATTTACTGGTGAAACAGCAGACAAAATACGGCATGTTATAGGTATTAAATACCTAACGGAACACATGGGCACACATTTATTGACCTATGGGTGGTGTGATAGGTGGACGCACACTTTTCAGATACATTCAAGTGATATGGAAGTGGATCCTGAGTACTGCGATTATTATTATCCAGGGTTGAACTAAGTTGAGTTATACGCACACGGTGCATTTCTTTGTGCGCGGAAATTCATGGAAGCTGATTCGAGTGTATAATGAACAAATGAACACTAATTCGTCCAGGTGGATTTTCTCATATTGTATATGAATAGGACGAAATTATCAAAGGTCTCTAGTCGGATGATCACATTGGTCACGCGAACCTCTCGGGTAAACAGTGAGGGGGAAAATGTACCTGTGTGCGTGAGAACAAATGCATGCATCGTGGTTAACCCTTTACGGAACTAATTCAGGGGCAAATCTTTGAGAATTTTTTGATGCTGTTGTCCTAGCATCATTGTTTTTATCTCATGAAATATATGTCGTCCAAATTTGCAAATGAACAATCTGTGTTGTTTTCACCACTTTAAATATTGGACTTCACCTTGCCCTCCTATTTCTGTGTGAAGTACAAAACTACCAGCTGCTGTTTATCAATACTACCAATGAATTTCAAACAACCTTGAAAGCATGCATTTTAGCTGGCACGTTGATCGATTTTGTTGTGGCTGAGAGTTGTTACCAGCTCCAAGCTAAAGGGTTCGAATCTTGCCATTACCGATCAGTTTGTTGGTAACTGGATTGCCCGTGAACTTTAGAGTAGGACTGTGACCGAACTGTGGAACTCGGCACCACAAGACGATGGACACATAAAAACATGAAATAACTAAGAATTCGAGAGAAGCGAGCCTCCAGAATACACTACTCTTGAACTGGAATTCATATCAGAGTGCACGGGGATTAAGTAAGCAACATAATGGTGAGGAGGAGGGGGGGTGGGAATAAATACTGACTTGAAGCATGAGAATGTCCCCTGAACGATGCTCTATTTTGAAAAGTCGCTTTTCCATTTGTAAAAGTCCGCAATCCAGAAGAACATTACACATATCAGGAGGACATTAGACTGCTTTACGGGGACCTTCAAAAACGGCTCACTGGAGGAGCAGCAAACCTGAAGATGCCACCTTCAATAGCCAATATCAAGACACGTTCAAAACTACTGAGTGAACCAAGAGAATATATTCAAATCGTGCAATCAACGAGGAAGGCGAAACAAAACCGGATGAGAATAACGGGTTTTATTTTTGCGGTATGTGTTGGGTTCTGTCAACTACTGCATGGTCAGAAGAGTAGTGTGACTATCATTAGCGGAGTGGAACACCAAACGAATGGATGAAGTCGTTTCAACCGAAGGCTGTGCCATGGGAGAAATACAGACAAACATAAAGTGCAATAAACAACCACTCGCAAATCATTGTCAGATCACATTGTTCGGGTAAATTAGTGTTATCGTTCATTGTTCATACAACTAAGATTATCCAAACTTTTGTGTGCTATTTTTCAATCGCGTTCACTGGGTTGCTATTTTGGTGACTCAGCCAGAATGATATACCCGTCATCGCCCCCTTTAGGAAATAGTGATCTTATGATCTTCCTGGGGAAAATTCAGGAAATGACTGGATATTTGAAGATTTGGTTGGAACGGTTGGATATGTTGACCTTTCCTTGCCTGCATGAGGGCAGGTGGGGCACGTCTGACTTGGAAATTTCCAATCAAACCTCTCAATGACGCCCCGATCGCCGGATTCAGTACTATGGTTACCCACCAGAAATCGGTGAGGTTTATCGAAACTGTCCATCTAGGGGTCGGTGCTGACTAACTGGTTCAAGTTGTCACTCTCCGTAGATTGCTCTCGTCGGATGAGTTATCACGGAAGCAGCTCTTAGTGAACACCTTGTCACAGTTCCAAAATAGGATGTGATATAAAGTTTTGTCCAGGTCACGGATATGAAACGACCAACAACGGTGGGGTATTAGTCACTATAGCCGAAGTACAAGTCTGAGAATATTGAAATGAACTTGTAGTATAGACCTTACAGCTGGTGGCTGAAAACCGGGGAAACAAACCGATGAGTGTCGGAAAGCCGAAGAAAATTCGATGATAAATTGCGAACTGATACTTAGCGAGTGAACACTTGTTGGCCATGAAATGAATAACCATTGAAAGGCTCAATGTGTGATCCGAAATAACAATACAATTATTCATGACTTTGCAATGACTTTCGATACTATTCGGAAAATAAATGGTTTTCGTCCCACTTGTGTACTGAGTGCGATGATCGATCTTGGCGAATCGTGCCTAAGCACGAAGTTTGACTTGGTGCTCTTTAATCAATGTGTAATGTAACTGCAAATGCTAAATCCATCCAGAAGAGACTATCCCTTAACGCGCTGTAATGGCTTGCCTGCCTCTACAACCTGAAGAGCTACGGAGAATGGGTTTATCAATCCGAAGATGTAATCAAGTCTAACAGGTCAGTGGGTAGAGACCAAATGAAGTTTACCTTCTCCGACCATAGTTTTTGGTAGCATTTAGTTCTAGCCACTGAGCCTCTAAAAGGGATACTCTAGCGAATAAACACGGAAAAAAATACTTTACCCTTCAAAATGACTCCACTAGAAAAAACGAAGGGGCAGATTGCCCGGGGTTATCCTTGACGATGAGAAACGTAATTGGGCGTCAGTAGAAGGCTATAACCCACCTGAGCAGGGCAGGCCCCTACCCAAACAAAGTTGTTTCTTCCATGTTCCATTTGCTCCACTGGGTGCATGGGGCTAACGAATGAATCCAAAATTGTAATTAACAATGAAGCATCAGCGAACACAAGACAGGATGCCTACAACGATCAGATGCGACGTGATACACTAGAGGAGGTACTTTCATGGGTGCTTCCTTCATATCCCCGTTGAAATTTGGTATCCCGTGTTCTTGTGGGTCAGATATCTGAGTAGACGTCCCCGGTTAGGGTTTCCAAGGAAAATATAACTTTGTGGTGTAAGCAGGTGAAAATTATGATTTTTCCCAGGAACACTCAGGATCCTTCCTGCAAAAGGCCTTAGTAATTTTTCTGTCCTTTAGTTCAACTTCGACGGAAAATTCCACGGGTTATTGTGGCTTGGAAGAGAGCAGTGGTTTATATGTAGGATATAAGCCTATAAATTTCCTGGTTACACTCAAAATTCCCATATTATATCGGAAATGGCATGAGGCTTCTCCTACTAGAAATCTTGAAATCGGACATATGCTGACTACAAAAAACGCATACACTCTCCCTCACTGTCACTCATCACACCCCAGATACAACCTCAGTCTGTCGCTTTACTGTTAGCAAACTGGATGACTCGGTACCTAGTGCTCGTGGTCAAGCTGGCTTGATAATCGCTTTGAGCACGAAAGCTGAGCATGCACTGCTAGAGTCGTTGTTATTCAACAGCCTTTTGTGTTTAGTCCGGTTGGACGGTTTTGTGCATGTTAATAGAAACAGATTGAAAAAATGATACACGTTCGTCCTGTCTGCATCCGCACTCCCTGAGTGCAGTTACTCTGAATCGAAGAATGAATTCTATCTGGACTTGTCCCAGCTGCTTCGACGCAACCGCTCAAAATAGGTAGTGAGTATCGCTGGAGATTTCAGTGCCTAATTTGGATGTTCGATAGCTTTTGGAAAACACTTAAGAAGGCCGTTTTCCATCCCAGCTGATAGCGCTGATAATGGCAATCGTCTCATCCAACTGAATCTGACCACAGAATGATTCTGGTGAGTACGAACTTCTGCCATAAGAAGCGGCCTACACTCAAATATTTGAATCCTACTTCCTAATAACGCTAGACTCAGACTTACCACATTGACACTCGTCAACGCTGCTACGATTCATTTTGGTCCACGCCCGATGACTCAAAGTGCACTCGCAATACCCGAACTGATAGAACGTATTGCAGTCACTATAGGCCATGGATAAGCAATTCAACGTAGAAAGAACGCCAAAGCTGGGAAATTACACGTTAATTGCATTGCACAACTGATTTGTATACAGGTGGTAAATCAAAAGAAGCATTTGGCAGGTTACCAGTTGGTCAGTCACAGCGAGCTTTTGTTGTACCTGTCCTCGGTGACCCTGATTGGCTGGAGCTCTTCAGTGTACGAAGCCACGAAGTTGTATCTGGCCGTATCATGCATGATGCCTGCTAAATCACCATACTCTGATTGCTCCTTCGTACGTGTTGCTTTCAGTGTACATTTCTTCTACAGTCGCGCCAATGTCAAAGATATCTGTAGTGACCTCGATCGTTTTGAGAAAATGACTATTTTCGGGACACCATTTTGGATCTCCTTTCTCCACGATCTTTTCTGACGTTTGACATCGACCTCATTGTGTTCGCTGGTTGCGTACGTTTTACTGGACTGACTTTTCCGAGGTTTCCGTCGACCTCGTTTTAAATCACTTTCACTTTCGGTCTTTCGCCGACTGTACCCGCTCGCGGTTCACTTTCTGCACAGCCGTCGCGTTTCGTTCGGTTTCCGTTTGGTGTATCTCTCGTATCGGTACTGTTTCGGTGCCACGATACATAGAATACACCTCGCATCTGTAAACCGACTTGCATCTTCTCTATTCGTCTGATAGAGGGGATATCGTTGGTATTTCGCTGCTACACCCGCTAGGAGACACGTTCGCCAGCCGCTCTCGAACGTCTTCTATACCACTGTCACGAACAGTTGCTCATGGACGATAACTGACAATCTGCCAAATGAGTTTGAGAAACGTCTTTGAGCAGTGATGGATTGCTAAATGTAGGAAAATGGAGAAGGTGCTATCTGTTAGTAGTATTCGCAAATTTCACCTTTTGGTTAGAGGTACTAGTCATTCAAACCCGTTGTGAATGAGATAATTAAGGAACCCGACGTTTCCCTGATTCACTTTAAGTTATGTCGTCTGGACGACTGAGAAGAGCATTTTTGAAAACGGTTCATCTGATCCACATCCATAGTGGACCGTACAAATGTACCTGCAAGAGAAACAATTCACGTAGATACCACTCTGCATTAGAAGTGGAGGCTTTTCGGGAAATATATTATCTGAAAAGGTACATAGATGATGGGTCGGATAGGTTTTCTCCATCTCTTTTGGGGGCGACGTTTTCGTTTCGGAGTTAGAAACTCCTCTGAATAATGTGATATATTGAGCAGATTCTTAGGAAATGATGTACTCTAGTGACTATATCAACTTGCAAGAAAAAGGGCAGGTCCTCCTGTGAAAATCACTGAGAAATTAGCTTGGTGAGTATTGCATCCAAACTGCTAGACAGCGTTACTGATCACCGATTATTTGACTCCCGTGAAAGGTGTACGCATGAGAGTCAAAACCGGTCGGGGCAGTGTTGGCCACACCTTTACCTTTCAAAGCGTTTAAGAACGCATGTACGCCGTGGTTAACCCTTTACGGAACTAATTCAGGGGCAAATGTTTGAGAATTTTTTGATGCTGTTGTCCTAGCATCATTGTTTTATCTCGTGAAATATATGTCGTCCAAACTTGCAAAATATTTCTAGCAAGCTAAATGAACAATCTGTGTTGTTTTCACCACATCAAAACATGAAAACAAAATAAGAATTCGAGAGAAGCGAGCCTCCAGAATACACTACTCTTGAACTGGAATTCATATCAGAGTGCACGGGGATTAAGTAAGCAACATAATGGTGAGGAGGAGGGGGGGTGGGAATAAATACTGACTTGAAGCATGAGAATGTCCCCTGAACGATGCTCTATTTTGAAAAGTCGCTTTTCCATTTGTAAAAGTCCGCAATCCAGAAGAACATTACACATATCAGGAGGACATTAGACTGCTTTACGGGGACCTTCAAAAACGGCTCACTGGAGGAGCAGCAAACCTGAAGATGCCACCTTCAATAGCCAATATCAAGACACGTTCAAAACTACTGAGTGAACCAAGAGAATATATTCAAATCGTGCAATCAACGAGGAAGGCGAAACAAAACCGGATGAGAATAACGGGTTTTATTTTTGCGGTATGTGTTGGGTTCTGTCAACTACTGCATGGTCAGAAGAGTAGTGTGACTATCATTAGCGGAGTGGAACACCAAACGAATGGATGAAGTCGTTTCAACCGAAGGCTGTGCCATGGGAGAAATACAGACAAACATAAAGTGCAATAAACAACCACTCGCAAATCATTGTCAGATCACATTGTTCGGGTAAATTAGTGTTATCGTTCATTGTTCATACAACTAAGATTATCCAAACTTTTGTGTGCTATTTTTCAATCGCGTTCACTGGGTTGCTATTTTGGTGACTTAACCAGAATGATATACCCGTCATCGCCCCCTTTAGAAAACAGTGATCTTATGATCTTCCTGGAAAAAATTCAGGAAATGACTGGATATTTGAAGATTTGGTTGGACCGTGTGGATTTGTTGGCCTTTCCCAATCTGCATGAGGGCAGGTGGGGCACGTCTGACTTGGAAATTTCCAATCAAACCTCTCAATGACGCCCCGATGGCCGGATTCAGTACTATGGTTACCCACCAGAAATCGGTGAGGTTTATCGAAACTGTCCATCTAGGGGTCGGTGCTGACTAACTGGTTCAAGTTGTCACTCTCCGTAGATTGCTCTCGTCGGATGAGTTATCACGGAAGCAGCTCTTAGTGAACACCTTGTCACAGTTCCAAAATAGGATGTGATATAAAGTTTTGTCCAGGTCACGGATATGAAACGACCAACAACGGTGGGGTATTAGTCACTATAGCCGAAGTACAAGTGTGAGATTATTGAATTGAACTTGTGGTACATACCTCACAGCTAGTGGCTGAAAACGGGGGAAACAAACCGATGAGTGTCAGAAAGCCGAAGAAAATTCGATGGTAAATTGCGAACTGATACTTAGCGAGTGAACACTTGTTGACCATGAAATGAATAACCATTGAAAGGCTCTATGTGTGATTCGAAATAAAAATACAATGATTCATGACTTTGTAATACCTTTCGATACAGCTCAGATAATATTCGGTTCGAGTCTTCCTTGTGTACTGAGTACGATGATATATCTTGGCGAATGCTGCCTAAACACGAAGTTTGACTTGGTGCTCATCAGTCGGTGTGTGATGTAATGACAAATACTAAACTCATCAAGAAGAGACTGTTCGTTGAAGTGCTGTGATGGTTTGCCTGCATCTAGAACCCGAGGAGCTACGGAGAATGGGTTTCTCAATCCGAAGATGTAATCAAGTTTGAGAGGTCAGTGGGTAGAGACCAATTGAAGTTCAGTCTCTCCGACCATGGTTTTTAGCAGCACTTAGTTCTAGCCACTAAGCCTCTAAAGAGGATACTCTAGCGAATAAACACGGAAAAAACAATTTACCCCTCAAAAGGACTCCACTAGAAGAGCGCAGGCGCAGAGTGCCCGGAGTTACTCTTGACGACGAGAGAAGTAATTGGGCTTCAGTGGAAAGTTAAAACCCACCTGAGCGGGGCAGGCTCCAGCCCAAAGAGAGCTGCTTCTTCCATGTTCCACTTGCTCCACTGGGTTCATGGGGCTAAAGACTGAACCCGAAAAGCAAATTAACGGTAAAGCATCAGTGAACACAAGACAGGATACCTACAACGATTAGATGGGACGTGATACACTAGAAGAAGTACTTTCATCCAGCTATATGACCACAGAAAGTTTCTGGTGAGTACTAACTTCTGCCATAAGAAGCCGCATAGACTCATATATCTGTTTCCTACTTCCTAATAACTCTAGACTCAGACTAACCGCATTGACTCTGGTCAACGCTGCTACGATTCATTTTGGTCTGCTCCCGATGACTCAGTGTGTATTCGCAATACCCGAACTGATAGGACGTATTGCAGTCACTCTAGGCCATGGATAAGCAATTCAACGTAGAAAGAACGCCAAAGCTGGGAAATTACACGTTAATTGCATTGCACAACTGATTTGTATACAGGTGGTTAATCAAAAGAAGCATTTGGCAGGTTACCAGTTGATCAGTCGCAGTGAGCTTTTGTTGTACCTGTCTTCGGCGATCCTGATTGGCTGGAGCTCTTCAGTGTACGAAGCCACGAAGTTGTATCTGGCCATATCATGTATGGTGCCTGCTGAATCACAATCTCCTGATTGCTTCTTGTTGCGTGCTGTTTTCGGTGTACATTTTGTCTACAGTAGCGCCACCGTCAAAAACATCTGTCACGAACAGCTACTCACAGACCATAACTGATAATCTGCTTATTATGCACAGCCTCCCACACGATTGTTGATGCAGCCGGATGTCCAGTACACGAGTGAAACGTGGCAATAGGTCAAGGGAGCATTGCGCACCGTTTTCAGTGTTACACAAGATTCTAGTTCATGAAGGCCTTATATAGGATGGATATCTTCAACAAGATTTTCTCCGTTAGAAGCCCGAATATTCCTTCCTAATGATAACACATTCAATGAGGTGTGAAAATCCCTGAGGTGGCAAACAAGTTGGAGCAATGTTTTTGACCAGTGGTGGATTAGTAAATGTAGAAATATGGAGAAGGTGCTATCTGTTTGTAGCCATCGCAACCTTCACCTTTTGGCTAGAGTTACCGGTCATGCAAACCCGTTATGAATGAGATAATTAAGGAACCCGACGTTTCCCTGATTCACTCTAAGTTATGTCGTCTGGACGACTGAGCAGAGCATTTTTGAAAACAGTCCATCTGATCCACATCCATAGTGGACCGTACAAATGTACCTGCAAGAGAAACAATACATGTAGATGCCACTCTGCACCAGAAATGGAGGCTATTCGGGAAATAATTTATCTGAAAATGTAAAAAGATGATGGGTCGGATAGGTTTTCTCCATCTCTTTTGGGGGCGACTTTTTCGTTTCGGAGTTAAGAAACTCCTCTGGATAATCTGATATATTGAGCAGATTCTTAGGAAATGATGTACTCTGGTGACTATATCAACTTGCAAGAAAAAGGGCAGGTCCTCCTGTGAAAATCACTGAGAAATTAGCTTGGTGAGTATTGCATCCAAACTGCTAGACAGCGTTACTGATCACCGATTATTTGACTCCCGTGAAAGGTGTACGCATGTGAGTCAAAACCGGTCGGGGCAGTGTTGGCCACACCTTTACCTTTCAAAGCGTTTAAGAACGCATGTACGCCTTTTGTAGGTCTACAAACTAGATCTTCCTTGATCTGAAAGCGGCTTTCGACTTAGTCGATTACACAAATAATTTAGGCTGCCCCTCAAAAAAGGTATGCTAGAGAAGTTTATTTCTGTTTTTCCATGCTTGTATGCCAACATCCGAAGCCGAGTTCGTGCTTACGACGATCTTTCACCCGAGTTCACCAAGAGAAGTTAAGTTCCCTAGTTCACCTCTCCAGCGAATGCAGGTTTGTCAAAATTCACTAGTAATCAAGGTTTTCGAAATTATCAATCGCCAACACACGTGGTTGCACATTTGCAAAACTTTCAAAGTTAGGTGGGGAACTCGCGATAATTTCTTCCTTATGCACGAAGAAAAAATCCCTAATCGTATTCAAATAACAAATTTGAGCAGGAAATTGTGAAAAGAAAATCACTGAATCCTTGAGGAGCTGTACTGTTGTAATATTTCACAACAAATGGATAGATGTGTCCATGTCTATAAGACGTACAGCCCCATGTGAGACAGATAGGGAACTTTCCTCTCTTGAATATGGTGAGTTCTACGTTATTCAGGCTATCTTCAGTAAAGCTCTATCAACAAGGTTGATCGCGATTTTGCACCTCATGTGAACTGGCGTTAAGTTCAGTTCAGTTGAACTTTCAGCACTCGACGACAGTCTGCCGGATTTTACAGTTCTGCACCGGTGTGCTCTTTGACCTCCAGGTGTTTCGGCCTTATGATTAGTCGTCTTTACTTTGTACGCTCGAGTGAGAACGGTGGGACAGACTTTCTACAGGGTTTCATTCAAATTTGACTCTCGGATAAAGCTGTTAGTTGTCTACCCTGCCTGACGAATCGTATCATGGGGAAGAAGATTGAATGTAGACTAAAGAGAAGGAACGGAGCAGTGAAAGAGAAGCTTCTATTCGCCACCTCCAGCAAACAATCCCTCTCAGGCCTTGTCCAGTCAACGAATATTAACATCCACTGAAGTTACTTTGAAGATATCGTTCGCTAATTGATTCCACTCGTCTGCAGACCTCACGGCGAACGACTGGTTCCTAATTCTTGTTCTTACACGGTCTTTCTTGAATTGCAGCGTGTTTCCTTAGTCCGTTATTCCTCCGAAGTCTAATGCAAGATATTTCAGATCCGGCTGACCTGTATATCCCTTTAGGAGTTCTGAACATCTCTATTAGATCCCTTCGTAATCACCTGTCCAACGAGAACAGGTTAAACTTCTATGACCTGTGATTTTTGCCTAATCCCTAATAGTCTATGAACCATCCAGTGAATCAATGCTGTCTTGCTCGATGATGTTTTCATTCCGCACGAGGGACGGACTCCAGGCCTGGTAGCACTATCGCATTTGGGGTCTCGTGGGGCCTTGTACATAGGGAGCAGGACATCTGGTGTCGAACTCATTGCGCAATTCGGTTGTTAAAGTGGGTGTGAGGATTTCTTTGTGGCATTCTCACACTGGCTATCTGATTTGAAGTCAGTTTTAAGTACCACTCCAAGGTCCTTAACCTGCACTGTTTGAGCAAAAGTTGTCTGATTGTCTGGCAGGTTAGTATGCAGTTCGGACCGCGGCTTCTCCTCTAAATGAAGTTCTGGCTTTTGTTCATGTTCAAAGGAGCAACTCACGTCAACGAGTACGAATACACGCTATCTAAGTCTTTCTATACTGTGCCATCTCTATTCACTCCAACAGTTTGACATCACTGGCAAAGTTGTAGAACTTGCTTATTTACTTTCTAGTTCACTAGTGAACAGGACGATTAGCAGGGACAGAAAACCGAGCTCTGGGGTATACCGCTATGCAATCTTCCCGTGGTGGAGAAAACTCCCTCTAACCCCACCTGAAACTGCCTCCCAGTAAGTCCTCTGACGATCCATTCCTCTACAAACGGGTTTATCCTAAATTCTTCCAGCTTATCCACCAACGGCCTATGAATAACAGAATCAAACGTCTTCTGGAAATCTAAAAATCAAACTTCAACTCTCTCCTCTTTGTTTATTTTTATGGGTACTTCACCTAATTAGTGTTTCATGTTAGTCAAGTATGACTATCGGTGAATGAGTCTGTGCTGATGGTGTGACACCAACCGGTGTCCATCACGCAGCCTAATAATGCGGTCCTGGATTACCCTGTCCGTGACTTTCGGTTATACTAATGTCAGTTTTATTGGAGTGATGTGCACTGCGACCTGGAAGTTCTCAAAATACACTGTATCTGAAATTTCTTTTTACGACGGACGCATACGCGAGCCCCCTAATTCTTACCACCATTAGTTTAAAGCCAATTGATTTGGATATGTTCGTGGTTTGTACATATACTTCCACTCTTGTTCTGTGCACAATGCTGGTTTTCGTTCAGTTGAAAAATAAAGCAACAAACTTTTCTCCACCCTTGATTGCAAAGGTGCATGGGAGATTTTTTGTCAACTATTCTTCCAGATTAAATACTTATGGCTCTCCAGCTGGTATTCTCATCCCAACTCAGCTAACATCATCATCCAAGTGACACCTATTTGTTTTTCCACACCACATCCTGTTGTGACACCGCTTTTTACATAAACAATGAGAAAAGTGCACTTTCTTTCACAAGAAGTATGAGTATGTTCCTCATACCTTTCCGCGAATACTGTTTAATCGCCCACAGAAATCGCGGTGGTAGCCTCACCATCTCTGTCAACGATCGGTGGAGTAAATCGTCGTGACATACGTTCTTTTATTCCATAGCGCATGTCAACGTTTCTGTTCTTCTACCTGAAATTAGGAATTTGCGTGAAATTCAATCAATTCTCATCGCTCACGTATATATATATATATATATATATATATATGTCCTACCACTGGGCTTGATCAGTTTTTGCATACTTTGCTTTTCAGTAGCCTCAATCATTTCGTTGTATTATCTATAGTGACTTCAGTAGGTTGAATGTTGGCTTTCTCATCGCATCAGGGTTGTTCAACCTTCCCAATCGGACTTGAGCCACACTCACATCTCGATTTGGTATATACTCCCAACTATGCCAACGAATGATTATTTTTCATCGGTGGACTGTTTGGATCACACGGTTAATGAACTTTCTATATCCACTTACGGCAGGAGTGGTCTCCCCTTCAAATATTGCAACCAATGGAAAATTTGCAAACTTTTCGGAGCAACTCACAATATTGGTGAATATGACTGCGTGAACGAGCCCTAGCTCATTCTCCCCAACAGCTTTGATTTTAGTGTGCGATCACCTGTCAAACTACTTAGATTTTTGTCTCAGTATGCGCCACCTCTTCGAAAACAAATGATTCCTAACGAGAAACATGCCTAAGATGCTAGAAATATTCTCTTTGTCATAATTCCATCCAGATTCATCAAAGACAAGACATAAACTGAATGTCATGTAATTTAGATACCGAAGCCAAAATAAATCACTCCCGGTATCTTGAATATTCTCAACAGAAGTGCGACAAAACTCCGTGGAACCATCACCAGAAGTAGATGATGAAGAACTCAATCGGAACTTCTTCAGTGGTAAAGACAAACTGTCAGCCTTTATCTACGGTGGCAACATTTATTATTTTGGAATCTAACACCCCCCCCCACCCACCAATCATTCTAATAATGGTGAGTGCATTGGGAGCGATTCCTCAGTGAAGTACCTCGGTGTTACCTCCAACCGTGATTTTTCTAGGTCTGAACATGCTGGCCTAGGAGTCCAGAGGATGAGAAGCCTTAAGCAATGTTTTCAGTAGGAAACCTTGTCGGCACTTCACTTGATAATGTTTTGAGGTGATCCAAATGTGAAACGTCTTTGGCCTCGGCGGGATTCGAACCCACGCATGGTCACCACCCTCGCTGTAGTACCGCGAGTGCTCTACCAGCTGAGCTACGAGGCCACGCCGGAGGACCTCCGACTTTCTGCATAAGGATCACACTGTACCCGCCCAAATTACAGTAGCACATGGCATCTACCACAGTGAACTAGGTTGTAATTTGACTGCCTACAGCAGGATTTCCCTTTTTACTAACCGGACTCCACCAGTTAAGTGCATTGGGCATGTCTACACTTCACTTGATCTCAAGAGAAATTTTGTTACCTTTCACATTCTTCCTCACTCGCGCTGAGCTTATCCTGCAATATTTCCAGGATTGCTTGTTAAATACTTTAAATAAACTGCTCATCACTGAACGAATTATCTGCACACAGTGGTATACGTCACAATCCGTTAAACCATTCTTTAACCAGACAGCACTAAAATCAATGTACGAAGTTCATTGTATAATCTGGGCTTTTGAATCGCATCCCCTCTACCACAATCTTAGTAAGTTTATTTCTCAATCATCCATACGATCTCGCTTTAAAAATCTGTATTCCCTTATCAACACCCACAAGTTCTCTAAAGAATCATGTCCTGCCCGTTGGCTCTCGAACCCTGATACTTTGACTGAAGAACCAAACGCGAAGCTGAGTGGACACTATTTTTACTCATTGTTTTATATTACAAATGAGAATGACTATGTGGTTGGCGGATATCCAATTTCAGGGTTAGAAATCAAACACTGGTTATGGCCTGCATCGAACCCACTATGGCGATTGAAGCAGAACTACTTGGATAAACTTTTTATACGACAAGGGAATTGTAATTGAAAAGTGGGATCTCTGCATTGAGCACAAATAGAAATACAGCGAAATGACTCCGGGAATAAGTTGTACAATCTCATTATTGTGTGTTTCGTTTTCAAACTCATTTCTGGAGACGAATGTTTCAAGTCTCTGAAATATTAAAATAATAATGGTAATAATAATAATAATCAACATTAGTAAAATTTAACACTAAAAATTCGGTAGTTCAGGTCAAGTTGATTTAAGCCCAGGTGAAGATTCAGCTGTCACATAACCACAATATTTTATGAATGGGAAAACTGATACGGGGCTCTGAAGAAGCATGGCCTTCAGCCGAGGAACACTTTGTTCATCAGTGTTTAGGAATATCACGGAATGAGGTATGACCAATCATTTGCAGAGTTTTTCAATGAGAGTATAAGTGTTTGTAACCTACACGAGTAGTGGAATTAGAACGGCCTTGGACAAGATCACAGTGAGGTGGATGTGCAGCACCGAAATGTTACGTGCTACCGTGAAAAGGCCCCTTACTTCTCACCTTCACATTTGGGCTTTCTACAACGAACCCCCTTATCACAGCTTTTATTGAGATGCCTAACATTATTCCAACCATATTCCAAAAACTGATTATGCCTACTCATGAGAAATACAAACCAGCAGGGATAAGACTCAAAATCCAGTGCATGATATTCTCAGTTATTTATGTCTTCGTTCAGACCGACGACGCAATCTATAACCTGACCTGTTTTACGGAAACAAAAGCATTGTGGCCGATGAAATTGCTTTGTGAACGTAGGCTGAGAAGGCAAGATTAGCTCATGATATAGTCGATGATAGTGAAATTGTTAGGAAAACAATCACTTATCACAGTTGGGTTGGATTATGATGGTGTGTTAAGTCCTGCGCACCTGGAGGGTGTACCGAAACACCCAGGGAGGAGTTCGGATTTTTTACTCATTATTTGTCTTGACGATCAATTTCATCTTGAACATTCTTTCTCTATGTGTGCTTCTCTTCTTCACTTCAACTGTGAATCGATTTGGTGTTTTGCCTTCCACTCACGATTTATGGATTCACAAGTTTGTATAACGGGTTTTGTCATTTGTCTGTTGGCCATATCAGTGCTCAACTAACACCTCGATCTAAACACATCCATATGTCCCATCTGGTAACCATGGTGTCAATCACTCGGTGAGCATACATTTATAGACTGATAACGATGCGCTTTGTGTTGGGCCATTTTCTACTGTGTATTTCAGTGGAATAATGATAGATTCCACAGATCATCTACTTTCTACATATGATTAGGTTATGATGTTACATTGCTCAATGTTTAACCAGGAGACGTTCATTTGTGAATAATTGAAACTGGTTTTACTTTCGTGATGGCCATGACAGGATTTTATCGCTCTTGTTCTACTCATGTACGTTTGAGGGGAGTATGAATGAGTTCAGAAATTCATTGGGTCCAAAACTTGAATTGATTTCAGGCAGACTCTTTTCCGGTTACATTCATGTCATGGTCTTTCCATCGGATCTGGGCTGCCTTTCGCTCGAAGCCAATAAAATTC
Organism: Fasciola hepatica; assembly: GCA_948099385.1. Lineage (NCBI taxonomy): Eukaryota > Metazoa > Platyhelminthes > Trematoda > Plagiorchiida > Fasciolidae > Fasciola > Fasciola hepatica. Next base: position 12,002,948 of record CANUEZ040000031.1, on the reverse strand, counting down.
ATCACAATCAATCGGAGCTCCATAGACCATTCCATAAATATATTTTTGAGGGCTTTTAGACTTGTAAGTTATGATAAAAGTGGTCAGTTTGCGGATTTGAACTCTGGAAAGTCCGGTTAAATAGAGCGATGAGCATCACATCTACTGCTCACATGACTCCCAATATGGCAAAATAAGATTCTATTTTGTTGGCTTCAGATTTGTAATACTTTCATGCATTCGATCGAGTAATCACTAATCGACATTCGGTTAGCCACAGAAACACTAACGTGTCCGTCTCCCAAGCATCATGATAATTGCGGTGATCTTTACGATCACAAGCAGCTTATTTCACTTGATCACTCAAACAATCAGTACATCACTCGGTGAATGGCTCACTCATCCAATAACTCAGGTGACGTCGGATGCAGGAATTCAGGCAATGAACTTAGCTTGAGCAATTATGCATGAACTATTGCGGTTAAATGAACTTTGTGATTCGTCATTTTCATTCAGTGGCGTCGTTACTGATATTACTAATTCTGTTGTTGCATAAGGGTACAGACTTACCCAGTAGCACATTTACGAGTCAGCAAACTGTTCATCCAGAAAGAATTTTCGCCATTCCCAAAATAGATCTCCGTGATCCAATGCAGCAACATGATACGTCGGTATGGCCATAATCGACAATCAACTGTTTCCTAATTTTCATGAAATCTTTCACCAGAGACCAATTCAGGCGATAAAATGTTTCTCATACAACCAGGCCAGCGTATATAAGACAAAAGACAATATTTGTTCATTTGAACATGCTTTTCCGCGCACGTAAGCAGACCAGAAACTGATTTCTAGTGTCCTAAAAAAAACCCTGCTTTTAACCACAATGGTGAATCCATCTGGATACAAAACTGTTCTTCAATTCAGCCTTGACGGCACTCCATGGTTCAAGAAATAAACAATTTTATTGTCGGTTAGGTCGACTTGAACCTATACGTGACAGTTCAGAAGTTAAACTTCCAAAATTTAGAAACGGTCATGAAGGGGGAACAGGTCCTGATTCAGTGGTAAGTATTCATTATTATTTGTTTTATTCTAGAGATTATTTGAGAGTGTATGTCGCTATTACAGAACAGCATAATCAATGTCAACAGCAGACAGAGGAGTTAAAACTGAACTTTAGGGAAATACTTACTGGGCATGGATTAAATTGTGGGGAATTGCCGCTATGGTTAGACAAATCACATATCAGGTTGCTGTGATGGATTTCACGTGCTAATTAAATTTGAGCCTATTTATTTGGTCCAAATCCTTTCGGCTTACTCGCCTAGCGTTGTCAAATCTGCCAGATCGGCCAAACTGGTCATCCTAGGCAAGCATACCCGTGATCGATACCGCATATGCTCAAAGAACTGTGATTGGTGGTGGTCACATGGCCACCATCCTGAACTATGGACAAAAAGACATGGGCTTGATTTCCGCCACTACTGATCGGTTTCCCATTTAACAGCCTCTAACTGACCGCGGCTCCCTTCCTCAACTGTTGTGCGTTTTTGTGACAGAAGTAAAAGGTACCATAGGTCACCGGAAACTCGAGATGATTAAGCTGTGAATACACCGAAACCCGGAGTGTAAATTCGTATTTCTGTCGTTGGAGCAACCGCCGTACTAATACGTGGGTGCGGCAAATTTATGTCCTATCAAAAATGCAATTTATTGATGGGAGAACAAAATGGATGTGAATTTCTCAGTTATTCTCATTCCGTTAACTTTCGTTCCGCATCCTTCTCATTAGGTACTAGAAAAATTTACCAGTTTTCCCATACTTGCTTATTGAACTATGATCAATATAAAACCGATGCAGTGTGGAATTCTTTCTATTCGTGCAGTTCATGGGAGACTGAAGCACTCGTGGCGTCGATATGATATTTCACTGAAGTTGAAAGGTCGGTATACTGTGCCGCAGTGTGTTCAGTTTTGTTGTATGGTTGCTAAACTTGGAGTCTGCGCGCTGAAGATATTTGTCCTCTTGGGGTTTTCGACCACCGATGTTTACGTAGTACTGCTAAGATCGGTTGGTGTGGCCGAGTAGGCAATGCTGAGGTCAGAAAGCGAGTATTGGGTATTATTTCGGAGAACATTTTGTCACAACGTATCCAGCTTAGTAGACTTCGTTGGTTGGGGCACGTGTTACGTATGGCAAACACATCTACCATACCGTGTCGTATTCTCCGTTCCTGTTAAGGAGTGGAAGAGACCACGTGGAGGTCAACAGATGATGTGGCAACGAGAAATGAGGAAATGTACAGCAGACTTAGGTGCTTCGCGTCTTCGTGGTTGGGGTCCAAAAGATCCGTCTACCAGTTGGCGGGAGACACTGAAGAATATGGCAGCAAACCGCGAACAGTGGTGATCGTGTTGTCACTTTCTATTCAGTCAGAATGACCGATCGATGTGCGTTTGTACAGTTAGACTGTGTATTCCGTGTGTTGGCTACTGGGGCAATCTTTTCTTTTCCAGCTTGTGTTTTTCCAGTCCATCTTGTATACTCGTACTTTCTAATTCAGAGTAAAACATCATGTGAAAGGCAGTGGTGATTAGGGGCTTGCCGTACATTTTAACGCTGTAGGATGATGATGATGATGATGATGAATATAAAACCGTGAAAGGTCAATATATTCTAAATACTACTCATTCATTACGGTCAATATATTGATGACCGGTTGGTTGTCACCCTCATCTGTCGGTCTTACCACGTTCCCTGATGAAATAGCGGGAACATTGAAATTAATCATGCTGTCGCTGAAACGTCAAATTATACCACTTTCCGTGGATATTTATCTCGATAATCGTAACTGTACCAATTCGATAGCCACCAGTGTTGTCGCAAGCACGCACTTTTACGAAATCTTTACCAGTTTCTGCGTGTACTTAAAGTTTTGTAAATAATGATAACAAAGTTCAGAATACGTTCAACCAGATTATCGAAAATACATGGTGGGAAATTAAAGAAATGCCACGCGGACTGACAAGTTGATCTCCAACAAAGTAGTGCTGTATAAACTTACAAGTTACCAACTGACCTACTCTGGTCCTTCACAGCAATCCAACTAGGGGGTTAGTAATGTTGCGCTGATTAAGCAAAAACACTTTCCACTCCTTGAGCACAGACTATGTGCCTTCCATAGGTTTAGTCAGAGTAGCACTTCCTTTTTGGACTCACTCATAACGAGAATACTTTCCTGTTATTCTGAAATACGGTATCAAGTATAAACCAACTTGTAACTTGTAAAGTATTTGTGCAAGTGAATTGTGGAGCACCGTTTCCAATGTTCTGAGGAATTTGATATGAGCTATTAGCTCAGCTTGTCGTGCGTACGACGAACTGAAGCATGGCTTCGATTTTCGCCAAATTCAACGACACCAATCCATTGGCTCAATTTAAAATTAGTCAAATTAGTCTAATAAAATAGCGTAACCATGTTTGTCCACGTCAATTGTTTTGTCGGCGCGGGTTGAATTAATATATAAATGCCGTTGTATTTAAGTCAATTACTAACTTGTTCACTGTGACGGATACAAATTGTTAATACATTGTAGGCAGGTAGACAGCCTGATGTGTTGGCGAAACCTTGGAAATTCTCGGTTTGAACTAGCTAACATTTTGCTGCAGCATAGGCGGTGTCAAAGCATGGGTGCCTTTATAGGGGGGTTGAAAATTGGCGATTTCAAGGATGCGTGAAGTTCGGAGCAATTTAGAATTGATGGGTTCTACCAAAATGAATTTTGAAATCCTTTTTTGTGTTTAATCCTTTATTCTTCAATAATAGCACCATATTCCATAATGAGGGTAGTGGCCAACTAGATTTCGTGGAAACTGCTTGACGGTAGAGGCGACAGGAGCATTTGGACTCACCGAGACAGAAGCGTGAAGTGTCCCCCCGAGATGTCAGTTTGATCAGAACCACTGGTCAATTTTTACAATTTGTCATAGCTGACAAACCGCATTTCAGATGAAAGCTTACTCCCGAGTCCAACTGGTAGATACGAATTTGTTCTTTTGGAAATCCTGCTTCGGTGGTCAATGAAAAATAAATTCACTCTGACGGTTATCACATGTAAATTTCGTTTGCGAGAATTGACTTCATGATCCATTTCGGAGACATCCCAAATCCCGTGCATTCAACTGGGCTAACACGTTTCACTGATTCCACAGATAGGCAAAATCAAAGAATTCTCAGTCTAGTCTCTTTCTAATTCGAACTCCACACTAACACAACTTTGGGCCTAACAAATTTCGTTCCACTGTGTATGTCTATGCCCAGAGGCTGGTCGGAGAACACTCTTTTTCTGGTAGTGTTATCAATTAGGTTGTCAAAATGGGTGACACGTTCACTCTATGATCGCATGAATTCTCACACCAGCTAACAGATTTCCTGATCATAGCACGTTGAATATTTTACATCCCGATGATTCGGAGGAGAAAGTGCGAAAGCAATAGTGTATCATTCAAACATAGACAAACAGTAGGATCAATCATGGGGCTAATATGTTCTCGTGAATGTATGATGCAAGGGAATTGTTGTGTACCCTGAATTATTATTTTCTAGCAATCAAAACCTCATCGCGTGGGTAAGCAATGAAGATAGCTCCACAAGGAAAAAACGAAACATGCTCAAAAATAGGTTTTACATTCGGGACTACCTAGTTGTAAATCACTGGTATAGATCACGATTCAAAGAGGACAATAATAGACAATGAAATATAAAATGGAGATGTACCACATTTGAAAGTGATTGTCTGAATGCAACTCACCTCAAACTAGTAATGTTTCCACAGCCGCAGTAATTGTTGCTGTTGCATCAGTCGATGTGGTTTGCGCTGTTGTTGCTGCAGCTGCTGATCCTGTGGCGATTCCCTGCGTAGATTTTGGTTGTGGTGCTGTGATGGTTTCGTCCACAGGTGCTGTTGGTTGTAGGGCTGTGGTGATATCTTCCGTAGCTGATGTTGTTGGTAGTATAATAATTATTTCTTCCGTAGGCACTTCCACATACTCCTTATAAGATTTCACCTATTCCGTGTTGCCCTGAAAATTAATGCGTCATACATAGTACCACTAGTTCAGTCGGAGAACATGTACTAGATAAACTTATTTAATAAACCTTTTTAAACCAAGCCACCTTTTATACTGGATTTCTACAAATTTGCCATATGTCAACGGATTTAGATGAGTGAGTTTCAAGTTATGCGTTCCAATCTCTAGGACAGATGTTCTCTTAGGTTACGTCTGGTTCCACAATGACGATCGTAATGAAGTAGATAAATAATCCATCCGTTTCTTATGAAAACACCGTTTTTTATTGCACGACGTATGCAGTAACGATGTTCTGTACCGTTTCCCCAGTATTATCTATGACTGTCTTTTTGGTAAACCTGATCTGAGCGGATTGCTCGGCTTAAAATAAATAGCATATAATGAATCCAGTAATCCCTACACCCAGATGATGACCTATGAGTTAAATTAATACCAGAAAATGATGTGAATTTTACAAAAGCACGTACTCTGGTCCGTAGTTGTCTGCAACAAATAAGGGACTAGAGCCACTAGTAGCACAGCCAATATGCGTCGTCTTGTCCCAGATAATCTCCAGTTGTATGACAAAACAAAGAGAGAGATCAATGTAAGTGGTTTGATTAAAAACGAATTGACCGTTATGGGCCCAACCATTCTGCATGCTAACATGACGGCGAGATGTTAAGGTGAATATTTCCGGCAACCAATGTTATTCGTCGATGCAAGCTAAGATGCCTATGATACATTGGAAATCGTTGTTCGGCGTTTGATGCGTAGACAACATACGAGCTTGTCCTTTCCTTGTCCTTCTGGGTTATATTCTGCTCGATCAGTCTTGCCAGGATCCAATTTGAATCACCTGGAGTGTGAATGGATACTCTTCATTGAAGAGTCCACAAATGAATCCCAACGGAAATCACCACTGTGATTTTTGTGTAGACTCTTCAATGAAACGTATCTATTCACACTCCAGAAGTATCAAATTAGATCCTAGTGAAGATATAACGTCGGAGTGTACAAGCACGAAGATGAGTCAGCAGAGGATTACCGGGTATGAATACCTGATGAGCGGCAACAACTGCTAAACCGGTCGTGTACTTCCGGGGAGATTTTGTCCACACGTGTACAGGCTACTTACTTTATATATATATATATATATATATATATATATATATATATATATATATTGCATGCTTAAGCTCTCATATCCGTAGTAGTAAGTATGAAAACGTGTGGGCTGAATCGTCCCCAGAAAACTACCGGATCGAGGTTTTTCCCGCTCATCAGGGAAGCTAACTATCAATATGAGCATTCGCACATACAGCCTCGTTGTTCTTTGGGTTAGCATTGACCCAGACACGAATAGCTAACAGAAATCACAGTTTTGATTCACTTGTGAACTCTTCAATGAAGAGTATCGGTTAGCACTTAGAACGGTTCGAATAAAATCCTAGTGAACGTTTAACATGGGATTGTACGATTATGAAGATGACTGGGTTGGGGAATACCTGGTACACATACCTGGCGAGAGGCAAAACTGCGAAACCGGTCTTATGCTTCCAGGGAGCCTTTGTCAAGGTGTTTGAATACTACTTACTACCAATATATATATATATATATATATATATATATATATATATATATATGCATCTTTTCTGAAGCTGGGAAGACAACTCCATCAGTATGAGGGAATGAAACGGTAGAAGAAAGAAGCTTGGAAGAACGAATTACCTGTATGTAATCGTTACATGCACCAGACCATTGGCAGGAGTTTGATTCATAATCTTAGTAGCTGGATCCAGTGGTCCAAGAACCAAAAACACTGCAAAACGGAAATGATGCACCCACATTAAGATGCTGAGTGCTCTTAGAAACGTGAATGATCTCATGTTTATTAAGGTAATCGGAAAAAAGGGAGTAATTGGGACTCACATTAGAATGCTTGGACCAGAGGCTATATTTTGTCCAACCAGTGGGAACTTCGATGTTCTTCTGTCATCGTTCGTATCATGAGTGTCACTTCCAGAATTTGCCAAAGTCTGAGCTTTACTTGCAAGATCTTGGTCACATATCTACATCCGTTGAGATAGATAACAACAAACTGTGGAATAAACATCCTTTCGGATATGGTCATACAGATTCTCTTACGCATAGTGGATGTGACGAGTAGAACAGAATAGAATACAATACGACAGCCAAAACGATTACAGAATGAATCACTGATTAACAAAAAACGGCTAATCTAGGACTTCGTTCCCTAATGACCTGAACGAAAGATCGATGTTTCGTTGATCAACGAATCTAACCGATGATCTTAAATGTTTTGGGATTCGCCCACGTAACCTGACACAGGGGTAAATCATTGTCAGTGTTCAACAAAAATAAATGATTTAGTCAATTATTCATTTAAACTTGCGTGGATATATCGTTCTGTTCTGACCTCTTAGAATGAGTCGCTTGATGTTATAAACTGACAATATACAACCTGTGATAATCTATAAGGTGACGCTTGTCACTGTATTTTGCGACCGAGGATTGGTTCTCCTTACGTGATCTGTCCACTTTTACGATGCTATGTGAATCAAATTGCGTCAACGATTACACAAAACAAAAAGCGGTTGGTGGAAATCGTTCTCTGTGGACTGAAGTTTAAATGATATAATTGCGAGAAAATTTTTAAATGCCTTAAATGGAAGCTCTGAATATTTGGGCCCGTAATATTGGCTAACCTGAGCGAGTGGGATGGACAGTTCACACGATCGATTCGCTTTCCTGATTCTGATAAATTTGTCGCATAAAATTGGCGTAGTCAGAGCGAAAGATTGGCAATGTTTCATGGCTGAAACATAAGGGACAATTAATTCTGGTTCATAGAGAGGCATTAAGATATCAGGCACCAAGTAGGAATAAGCTCCAAAGAAGATCGACGATATTGCGCTATACATAGATAAGGTTAGTATTCATATAATCCTGGACTAAATGCCACTTTCTTGATTACCTTTTTTTGTGATTCAACAACTGAAGTATATGAAAACCAAAACTCGGTTGCCTCGGTATCATACGGCGAATCAGTTGAGCATGGAAGGCGATCCCACATAAATGAATATTTCGTAAGCAATTGCAAATTTAAAGGTAAGAAAAGGTTACCACCATCAAAGAAAATGTATGATGAATCAAAATACTTATGTTTGGTTGGGATAGTTTCATCAAGTGATCGATCATACGACGCGTAAAAAGGTCACATCACTGAACAGCATCGTCGATTTGAGATGAGTAAGACTTACTTAATCTGGCATATCCGCGGCTCCAGGCTGTCCATCTACGAATTCTTCACGCATTGCCCTTCTATGATTGTTATGCAGATCAAGTAGATCAATACCGGCTTGATCAGAATCCTCTGACGCTCCTCTGAAACCAGTTATCTTTGAATATATTATATACTGAAAGCATATGGCATATGCATGAGATGATTTCTGTAATAACATGATGTGACGCATTTCATTTGAAACTTCCTGGTGAGGTATTTTATGTTTGTTCGGCAGTTTTTAAGTCCGATCTTACATTCAAGGCCTTTTGGCTCCAGTATGTATAGTAGGTAGAACACTTTGTGGTCAGCAGCTGAAATAAAAGTAAGCAAGCAACCAGTTAGGGTCATGAGGACAGTCTTTGATCTTACGGGGTAGTTTTATTGTCGATGGATGATTGGCGGCTGGTGATTCTGAAGAATCAACTACTACAAAAGAAAGAAACTGTGGATGTGGCAAGTTCGCCAATTTGTTGATCGGAGGTCACAAATCAGTCCACTTTCAAATTGCTTCAATGACTGACCGAGTGGGGGCACGTGTTACTCTCCTAATTCTCCTACGCTCAGAAAAGTATCGAATTCGGTAAAACACATCAATAAAGGCTGCTCTCTCATTGTGCGTAATGAAACCAAACCAATAACCATTATCGGAGTGGGCTACATCAATTGTTCCGGCTTGCCTTTATGTCTGGTCTACAAAAGAATGCCTGCACGGGAGTAGCTGAACAAATAACAGAAGGGTTTTGTCGCTGATCGATCCACGCAAAACTGTTTACCGACTACGTTCTAGATGCGCTAGAAACCGTCACGCTTGCGTTCTTCCTCGTTAATGATGTTCAATCACCGCTACAAACTCCTTACACTTATCCGGTTCTTGATAAGAAGCAGAAATAAGACATTTTTGATACACATCACCGGGCTGCATGACAAGGTGCCATTTGATCGCCTCGAACATGCCGTCATAGAATCCGAGCCGCCCGACCAAATTACACCTGCTTAAGTCTTTCTGTCACAAGCTTCGAATAGTATACCACTCACTTCACCCACAACAAAACATAGTCAAAACCCAAAATTAGTCTACCGGGATCCCTATTCGTATCGGTCACACGAAGTAGCCGTCATGGATTTTAACCACGAAATCCCGTCCCTTTTGCTGATTTTTAGTTTTTTTATATCGAATTCGTATTACTGAGTCGCAAAAGTCGCCGTAGATTTACCAGCGTACCTGACAAATTACAGTCGTCATTTATAATCTAACGTTTGTGGCCTCCTAGGGACTCCAGCAACCCCGAAAATTGTTCGTGTGTCTGATATCTTGATTCCATTTTTACCCGCTTTCTCGGTCACTATTTACTTCCAGTTTGTCTTATCTTCTCACAGAGGGGTCCACACAGTCACAATGGCTGCATCCGTCTCCACGTTGACTCCCGTGTACTTTCGGAGAGATAACGACTCTGCGTGACGGGACGATTGGTCAGCGTGGATCTGGAGTAGACAACTGAACGCTTTTTTAATGGACCTGACCTGTCCTGACGCGTGTGAAACCCGTGGATATTGAAACATCTCTGATCCACTATTAGATTGACGCACATTAGACTTCGAGATTGCAGATTCCGTCGAGCTTTCACCAGAAGTCGTTTGAAGTCACCAACAATACAAGGAACAAAAAACGAGGAGTTCCTGGACTATCAATACATTCGGCATACGGCTGCGACGGTAGCTTAACTCCGTCGAACTTCTGAGAGATGGGACCTGTAACAAGATTGATCATAGGTTATTCGTTCAACACGTGCTATTGTTTAAATGAACGCTGAACACCTCGCGTGATTCCTTATTTACTATTGCCCTTGGTGCGCTACTCCTGCACGCTCTCGAAAGCACACTAACCGATGTCCCTCCGGATTGACTTCTGGTTCACGACGATCACGGAGAATATCGTTATGTTAACCGTGCTCGAACAGCACAGAGCATATGAGTAATGTGCAAGTGATCCAGGTTCTAAGAAGAAACGAAGAGCATATTAAATATGGAAACTCTGATGTAGGGGTCAGTGACTGTGTACATCAAGCAAGAAATCTAATAAGGAGGCACAAACCAACGACACAAACTGCTGGAGGTAAAGACCATTTGGCTTCCATCAGTATTCCATACAGATCAAGCACTTCTGAGACAATCAGAAACATTTTCGGCCATAATAATATCCACAAATTCTCCCGGACTGACAACACTTCGGTTCACCACTTCACCAAGGCTAAGAATTCAATCAACTTGCAACAACAAAACATCTTCATTTAGGAAATTAGTTTCAGTAAATGTCTAGCCGAATATATTGAACATACTTTTAGATAGCTTGGGATCAGAATAACGGAACATGGAAGAAAAGAGAAATACGTGCCTTCCAACATGACTGCCTTGATGAAACTAGAGTGGCATCCAGGGATCACTTTTCATATCCTGGCAGTTGGACACAGTATAGATGAAAGAAGACGAAAATCCCCCAGTGCGGATTGAGGATATGCACTGAGTGTTTGTATGCCGATGCTATAACAATTAGCACCCACCCTGCATGCGTCAACGGAAATGACGGACAGATTCCCGGAATTTGGATTGCACTGACAATACGAACGAACCAGCAACCCAAAGGTCACATCGAAAATCAACCTCGTCACCACTGACTAAGATACTTGCAGTTGTGAATAAAAAACTGTTAACTCAATTGACGAAGGAATAAAACATACACACGTCCCTTTTCGCATGCAAGGTCCCAGAGACGTTGTCCTGGAAAATTTTCAAGTGGTATTCTCAAACACCTGGCTTTCTTACTCATCATAATGTGACGGTTTATCCCACAGAGTGGGTACACTTTTAACAGGAGCAAATTTACCGCATACCAGGAGGTGAGAACGTAGACTGTTCGTCGGAATTAGTTACGCCCTGAGGCTTCCCATTTCTAGTGGTAATACTGGTACAGTAGTAATTGTTAGACTTTAACCTTTTCTGAACTCTAGCGAGAAAACCTGAGTTGCATTATCCGCTTGAGAAAACGGCAGCTTGCAAATTATATGCTCGAAAGTGTTATTTTTAACCGCAGAGTATCAGGTAGATTGGTAAAAGTATACAAACCAACATGAACTCATGCATTATGAAAAAACTGATCATGTTTGTCTGTTTATATGGACCTTGATTAGGAAGCTCGAATCAAAGAACAACTTACGTAGGAAATTGACCAGCGAAATGTGATCCATCAGTACAGCATTTATCCTCAACCAGTTGGTGGTTTAAGCTGGCTTATTCACTTTGATCTCCTGAATGTGAGAGACTTCCATGAATCTAGTTCAGTTAAAGTAACCACTACCGGTTTGTGAATTGCGGCGGTTCCCCAATTGCCACCGCTCAGCAGTAGCCTAACTTTGAAATCAAAATAATCATCAGTACAGAAATCAGTAGAAAGAAACACTAATGATAGCAATATGATGATCAATTTGTGTGGATGCGAAAGCCTCACTTGTCATGCTGAGTAATCTTTTCTTCTTTCCGATAACCACTGTTTGTATAAATCTAGCGGAAGCCTGACACCACAAATAATCAAGAGCAATGGTCTGATTATTAGTATCCTTCACCCTAACAGTGCTCATGATACCATATGTTTTACATCTTTTGATGATGGTAAAACGACCATCGCCTATCTGGCTTCGCACTGAATCCGACTAGTATCATTTGTTCAATACCTGGTATAATTTATGGAAACTAATATTTGCTTATTATTATTGAAAATTACCAGCTGTCTGGCATTAGTTTCAAACACGCCTTCAAATAGGTGTTTTAACCGTGTTGAATAGATACGGCAAAGTGCTTTATATCCTCTTTGCACAATCATCTGTGGTTATTTTAAACTTGAACATAATTCGTATTGCCCGGTGGTTGAAGGAATCTCCGATAGCTGGGGTTAGATTTTAGTTGAAGTTACTTGGGAGGATGTTGGACATAGTTGGAAATTCTACCTAACTTATTATGAATGCGAGTGCTACGTGCTGCATCCAGCCAGATAACAAGTGCATCAAAATTACGGAGGTCAATGCAATTGAATATTTGTGTCTGTTGCTTGGAGCAAGTGCTATGCGCAGCAACATTTATGCAGTACACAGAGATAGGAGCAGCACTGAGGAAGTCTGGTCTTTGTATTTCAGATCCAGTGGAGTAGGTCAGAAATCGCATCGAGCGGAATAGTTAATGGAATGACAAGATACTTAGGATGAAGAAGTTTGATTTTGACGACCCCGACGGACTACAGTACTGTTAGTATGATGTGAATAGGAATAAGCTTCACTTCAACCACCCAGTCTTCGATGGGGACTCTGTAATGGTCTGAGTTCCTATTTTTCAAGACTTGCAGTGGCATTCAACCTTGGTTACTTTGTTTAACACGTCCCCGGTTATCTGAACTCGCGCCACCAACCGCTGAGGCCACTTGACCGTTGCCCGTGCACGCTACACGCACACTTCTCCAATATACCATAATCTTTCTCTTTCTACCTGTAGTGTTCTCCCTCTCATGGGCTTTGGGAAACATTGTCCTGGTGATGGTCGTGGCATATTGCAGAGTACCACTGTGGCGGACAGGTGGTCCAAGCGTGATAGGAAGGACTAGCAAACGTACAGGGAAACAGCATGGTAAGTTCTAACCAACCTCACTGACTGACTCACAGCTTGCAGTTCTACAAAGAACTCAGAATGCTAACTCGCACATCCTAACTGTGAATAACTTCCTAATCTATCCGATGAGGCGAGTCTATGTAATTAGAAGAGTATTCAGTATAATTCACGAAGTAAGCTGTTGAATTCTCACTGAACGGATGGACTGAAATCGATAGAGACTCAGAGATCTTCCTGCAAGTAAGTGTGGTCGATGTTGCTCGATTGTAAGAAATATAACTCCATGTTTTCACCATGCATTTCACACTTCTGAACCGCAGCTATTCAGGGTAAAGTCAGCTTTTTCTTTGCGGATATTCAAATTTGTATCTGATCTCAAAATGATGGTTAGACAAGAAATAAACACAGCAAGTTTCACTAATCCACCTATATGCCTTCGCGAGAATCTGTATAAAATGGGGACACGCTAAACGTATTTCGTATACTATATGTTATTCATGAGCAATTGTTGCCCTTTCCATTGTGAGTCATTTTCTTCTTCTTCTTTTACAATGCAAATTGCCAGTGAAATCAATTTATATGGAGCTTTGCTAACTTTGTTAGGTTACCAAGGAACTGTTGAGTATCGAACAGGATGGAGACAAAACTGAAGAGGTAATACTTTTCAATACACATGGGGCGAAATTCGGGGAGATATTAAGGTCTACGAGAAATTATGAAAGTTATTGTTTCCTACCGTGGAAGTTATAACACTTCTGGAATAGTTTTCCTCACTTTGATTGTCACAGACTTAGCCGGTACCGACTTCTGAAACAACACGCTTTTTACACCATGATAAGCTGCATAGAATCGTATGTATTACACAGTATCCCATAACATGGCTTTGGTCATAAAATAGTGTTCAAATGTGAACAGAAATCATTAAAATGGAACAAAGTGCATTGCAAGCATTATGGAAACAAGACTATTGGGACAAGAATAGAATGATCTTCCAGATGTGAAAAAGCCGCAATACCAGTAACAGCATTGTGTACTGCACTGAGTCAACCACGTCCAATGTTGGAAGGCTCAGTCAAGATATACACGGGAAAACTTCAATGGGAAGAATTTTGCACAAATTGGAAGTTTTGAACAACAGTCTGTATTGATATAGTTTACTGAGTGAGATATTTTCCTCTCCTCGTGACAGTACTATTCACCACCACTGAGTTAACCACTGACACACACTGAGCGTGAATAGATTATAAATTCAGCCCAACAGAACCTAATAGTATTTCCAACTACCCATCACCCATCATCAATCACACTATTTTCTCATGCCTCTCAAATCCTCTTCAAATCTACTCCGTACTTTAAACTATTGTTCGTATGACCTTAGGCGGTTGTTTGATTGAATACAAGAGTATTCTGTCTGCTTTGAAAGTTGAATTTACTTGACCTCAAAACAACCAAATTGTTCATTTGTGAAATCCGAAGGATAATCCACCGAACAAATAAAGTCTCCGTTGAACTGATGCCTGTCTAAGGCAGATCATGCACACTGAGAATTCATTTTACTCACAAGCGGTTTTTCCTTTTTGTTCATGATATACTTACAACAAACGGCTGTCAGGGAAGCGTCATCGGATCCTAGTGAATTAAATGCTGTCGTATTTACCCTCCACGACGATTATAGGAAACCATTGCGTGAAGGGCCTCTATCCGGACAACCAAGATATAGTTATTTGCCCAATTTGATTAGTCATGCAAATCTACAATTGATCAGGTTATTCATTGAAGTGGCTATTGCAAACTTTCTGGGATTTATCAATGGTGGAGCGATTGCAACTGAATATTGTTGCTTGGATAGACGTGCATTATCTTTGGATTTTGTAACTCGTGATGTATTCAGACCGGTTATTGTATACCACGTACTTTATCGTGATTTGATTCAATAATCAACACATTCACAATGGTGGAGTAAGAGTGAGGCGTCGTTTTTCATTGTTCTGTGTTTAACCATACAAAATCGGTAATCTGCAGGATGGCCTTGAATTTATAACTTCAATGAAACTATGACAGATAGACAGACTCATCTGTTGCATTCAACTTCATTCGTGTAGAAATAGAATTATCCAAATGTTAGCACAATGCCCGTGGTAATTAATGCATTACTACAGTGAAAGTAGTCCGAGATTCGATTGGTTAACGTAATTTGATTTGCCATGCATTCGGGACATTTAACTCCCCATCTACCAAACGTTACTACTTTACAGGAATGTAAATCAATGAGAAAACGCTTGTCGTTTCACTGTATTGATGAATGAGTTAGCAAATTATTGGGTAGTTGGTTCTATTTTACGCAAACACTCAGGTTGCGACAGCCATGGTCCTTCCAGTGGATGGAAACCTAGCTTTTGCATGGGAAGCAATCAATAAGCGCAGAATCCTAATAGAGATCAGATGTGTCAAAGGTGACAGAACCATGAATCACCAATAATTTCTCTGTTGTGTTCAATGTGATGAAAATACCACAGCCGTTTTGAGAGTTCACAGTCCTTGGATTCACCAGACCGCCTCATCACTCATTTGTTTCTCCTCAATAAACCTGAATCAACTGTAAAATAACCCCACGGAACACTTGTGGAATAAAGCAACATGACGAGCACGCTCGTTTCAAGTGATTCGTATTTGTAAAATTACGTAAAATATGATATGAACAGATGACGCCTATCCCTCAAGTCATCCAACGAACCCTACACTCGGAAACATCATACTCCGGTTTCGCTCTTGTTAGAATTCATTATGGTAATTATATATATCAAAATTTACTTCATTAGAAACCGTCTCACTCAAAACAATTGCTTTTATCATGTTTGCTCGAGAGTTGCAATGTCATAGCCGAATAGCATTTCTTCACTACTCTAGTTGTTCTAGTTTACAGTAATAACTGTTGCGCAGATGGACAAATTTAATTGAGAGAAATCTTTTTTTTGCTGTGCTGTCTGTGGAGTTGTCGAAAAGCGTAGTGCTTCCACCGCCTAAATTTTATGCATCTACATTCGAAAAAACATTCATTGTTCATCGACGCGGCATACCGTCATTACAACAGTTCTAAAAGCGGCCAAAGATTACGTGGTCCTTTTGTTCAGGCCAGGTGAAATTAATGGTGAGGACGGTCAAAATGATCCAATCTATGATCAAATAAATAGGACAAAATTGTTATCAAATACCCTGTAACGAAAACTGAGTCGTCATTCGAGTCACGCAATTCAAACGCCGATAAGCGCCCAAGCGTGGTAATGTACGGATATTTTATAAAGCCTCCATGACTAATAAACGAACACAAGACAAACCACTCTGCGGATTACAGCTGGGCAGGACTAAAGTAAGAATGCATTCCCTTGCAAACCGAGAGAAAAAATGAAAAGGCTATACGAGTAGAGCCTAACAGTCAATGTGTTCAACGATGTCAACGTCTGTTGTGCGGGTAAGTCAGCGGAGAATGTGGCGCAAATTACAAACGAATTAAAACATTTCAAGTGGGAAAGAAGTCCAGGATACACCCATGCCGTTTCCGATCACAATGACTAGCCACTCACGTAAACCAAACAGGCAAGTTTAGGCCATTTTCAATCTGATATCCTGAATGCGAAATCAACATAGTTTTGTTTGCGCTTGTTCGTACGCATGTAAAACCTGTTGATATCGTCGTTGTTGTTGCTTCAGTCGATGTTTCAGCCGTTGTTGACATTTTTCCCGAACTTTAAAGAACGTTTCTCATCAGAAAACTCACAGCTAAAGTGAAATGAATAATTTATTTTTGGTGATGACTGAATAAATACGGAATACTACTTTACGTTTCCTTTATTGATGCATTTTTCCTGTTCTTTGCTACCATTTCTCTGCCAATTTCAATAGGCTATGAAAGCACAAGTAATAAGCGATGAGCGAATGGTCAGCACAATCAAGATGAATAACGGCTATCTGTGGATCCATTTGAGGAAAGAACGGTCAAGGTGAACTGAATATACCAACAGAAAACGTTTCAGTAAAGATTCTTTCATGCCATTACGAATAAAGTGTAAGCAGATCGAGCTGGTCAATCTATAGACCAATCAAAAGCCAGAAATAAACGCCCAACAAAGGTGGTCGGTTGAAGCAGTTGCGATGAAACTCCAATTTCTTCGTAATTTTTTTGATTTGTATGTAGTTTCCGTGCTTTTAGACGAGAACTGAGAACTCAGAAAGGCTTTATCCGTCACTTGGTTTGCTGCTCTAGTGTTCTGAATACTAGTCGCTCGGGAATAGTACATAATAATTCGGAAAGAATCGAACCTGGTTCTATAGTATGGAAATCTATTGGTGATCTCCAGCGATGTCGTTCCCCTCAAGCTGATCACGCGGTTTTAGCTTTTTGTGGTTTCGCTCTGTATCTTCCGCAGTGTCCATAAATTTCCCATTCAGCTACTGTAATTCCAATGCAGTTTACCACTGAGAACCATTGGGATTAAACATATAGGGCACAAATGTGCGTTAGGCATTACACAACGACTGGAACGGAAATAATGCATGGGGAGAATCGGTTTGTTATTCCCTTCAACGTGGGTTTCCTCACTTCATCCTTGCGGACTTCCTCTTTTCCGACCTATAAAACTAGGTCTACTACACAGCGTAATAGAAAGTTCCGTATTGTTTTCCGTGTAATACGGATAAAGACTTTAAAATGAAGTTATGTAATGGAGGAAAACAAACAATAGTAATGAGGACTCAACTGCTAGTATGATCAGAAATCGATCCTTCATATATTTCAGTTTCAGTTTCGGTTTATTCAACCGTCAACCTCGTACATCTGTGCTCTGATTTCGGTTGCTACCTTCCAGCGTCGTCCAGTAAAGAGCGAAACGAATGGAAGCATAGTGATGAAGATTCGAAAAGTCGAAGCACCGAGAGGAAATCAAGACAACATGGATAGAGTCCGAATGCAACTGCGCCATTGAACGCGACACCTAGCCATATCACCCAATGTCTCCAACTATTTAGTAGGTGGATCACGTGGACCCCAACGTGAAAGTCTAACACGTCCTACTCGGCCAAGTCCACTGGTCAAGGTTTCCATAGCTTTTTGCCATGTCACGGACTGACCACTTCGACCTACCTTCATATCACCATCCGCCCAAGAGAACAGCTTACGCTGTGGAAAGTCTTTCCGTAGGTATTCGTAACACACGTCCCTACCACCTTAACCTGTTTAGATTTAGTACTTGATCCAGAGAATGATCCCTGGTTCCCAAAACCTTACGCCTTACCTCAGCATTACTGATACGGTGTTCCCACCATACTCGGGCAATGCTACGGAGACATCGGTGCTTGAACACTGACAGCCTTCGTCTATCTTCTGCTCTCAACAACCATGTTTCTGAATCGTATAAAAGAACGCACCTAACCATCGCAGTGTACATCTTACCATTAACTTCTCCAACACACCCTTCAATGAGGTCAGTGACAGAGAGCTTTGCGGTCAACTGAGTTGATCGCCGCTTTCAGATCAAGAAAGACAGAGATTGGGGGCCTACGGAAGATATGTCTGTGCACTGAGTTTTACCAAAGAACTATGCAGAATGGATTCCTTAAGCCAAAGATACAACCCTTCATATGTGAGAATAAAATATCCCGGAAAATCGAGGAGAACAACGTATTTGCCAGAGGGTCCATCAGATAAAATATGGAATGTTCTCGTTGGGTTTCGAGTGAAGAAACATAGCTGCAAAGCATTCTTAGTAGTTCTTGCACACCCACTTGCAGCAGTTATACATGCTGGACTTCACTCACTCGCTTGGAATGATTGAGGCTTCATAGTAAAAAAACCATCAATTGTTTCGTCTGAACGAGGACCACGTGACTGGAATTGGCATTTATCCTTCCCAACAAATACGTACCGCATCAACACCGAGTTGCTCATTGGTTCAATTATCGTAGATTAGTTGCAAATTCATATCAACCAATTATCGAAATTTCCACGTCCACTGATTCATTTTTGGTTGCATTTCTTCATTCAAATTCACTTAGCTTCATTCATTTCTAATTCCAATTTAACCAGCATCCCCTTCGAGCCACAGAGTTTACCAACTGTCCTCATGTTCCCAACTAGTTGCTTCGGTGAACTGATACGAGAAATAGATAGAAACTTGATTTTACCTCCTTTGCAGATGACAGAGGAAATCCCGCAATGGAACTGGAACTCAGCAAACAAAGGCAATGCAAGAACGAAGTATTGATGGGTAGGGGGTGGGGTGGGGACAGGAGATTTGTGTGGGGCAAGATAGAGCATTTTGCCAAGTTTTGTTTTAAAAAAATGCCTAATATTGATTTTATTTATCCGCATTCAAGTCTAAAAGAGTGCCCATGGTTAAGATCATAACTGGATGCGAACATAAAATCGTAGTGATAGATGTAGTGACTGGGATATCTGTGACACTGCGTGTGTGTTTGTGGGGGAGGATTTCGGTGACACCATGATAAATACTAATGCGTGCCTTCGGGTGGGGGACTGTGGGATAAATAGGTACGGAACAACAGCTGCCGTTTCCTACCGGCGATGTTCACGTAACGCATGAAATTTTACTGGATGAGGGGGTAGCTGAGACGATTGTTTGCGGTTTTGGTCAATAGTGCACATGACACGTATATTCGATTGCAATATCGATCTGACTAACTTTCCTCAAACCTGAGAAGATCCTAACTGGAAATATTGTACAAGATATATCTTACCACATGTTTTGTATGTGTAATGGAAGCACCAGTAGTGAACCAACTTCTGAAATGTCCTATTAAAATTTTCTGCAACACAACCCTGTCTTTTCCTCACCATTGCCCAAAAGCGCTTCTCGAGTTACGAAGTTTTCACTACTTTGCTTGTTTACACAATATCCGTTTTGTGTTACACAACCACACTCAGAATGTGGCAAGTATCTGGGAGAAGTTGATGACAGATGTGTGATTATACTTCAGTCTGCTCTCACTTCCGTTATTTGCCCCCAGTTCTATCGATTTGTTCCGCGTAATTTATTTTGATGAGAAAACTGTAGTCTGCTATGATGGACGAATACGAAACATCAAACCGGTCACCTTCGTTATTGTTTCTTGTCCGCCCGCGGTCCAGCATCCAGCATCGTTACCAGTCAACAACCTCTCAATAATGTCAGGAGGCATTTCAAGTGGCCATCAGCTTATCAATAAAGGTCCGGGTCCAATCCCAGAGAGCAGTTTAGGATATGAGTTATTGATTAGCTCAAAAAGAGCGAACCTCAAGTCTAGTTCTACGGAATGTAATGTTGTTCGGAAGGTCTTAGTTTTGGGCGTGATGAGTGGAGTCCAAAGGACAGTCAATTAGCCTGCTCACGTTGGGTTGCGATGTACATGGCAGACCGGCTTGCCTGCTTCCCTCTTTGCAAGGCTCATATCCAGAAAATGAAAATTGCTTCCCCGTCCCAATTCGGTTGAGAGACTGATAGCTCTGTGAAACTGATTAGAATTTTCCACTACTTCATCAAGGTGTGCGTCATTGTTTATGAAAAAAAAGTTGACCACACACGGACAGCGATTGTGTAGTCCTTCGGTTACGTTTTGGAGCACCCTATTTTAGAGTTTCGCAAGGAAGATGACATCACGTAGAGGTCTCAGAGTAGGATCTATAGAAACTTCATCAGTTTGTTGGTAAAAGTGCATCGTCAAAACAAAAGCCGGATAATGAGTGCATTTTACTAGTAGTTGTTCAGACTGTCTATCAAAATACAAAACGTTTTCCCTCAGTGCATTGCATGTATGTACGAAAGCATATATTACAGGGAAGATTGTAATGAGTGATGTCATATCAAGAGGGACTATTTCTAGTCCTGTTCAGTTTTTGTCCTTTATTTAATTCAACGAACTGGAATTTGACATCCAAGCTACATTGCACATGGCTTTCGCACGCTCGTTACGGTATGTCCATCAGCTGACGAGCGACCTATTGGAGTGGGAAAGTGCTGATGTAAGTATGAGTCTGAGTAGTGCCTCCGACTCATATGCATTCGGTGAGCCATATGGACAAGGAATACTAGTGCGGGTCTATCACTGCTGTTCATGAGTGCCTTTGTATTGTGGATCAGTGACAACATATATTGATAAACTACTCATGAAGACGACTGGGCCAATAAGTGGAAAATAAACACCAAATGGCCTCTGTTATATACGGTGAATTTCTGTGACGCGGGTTAGTAAAATTTCAACAATATTACTTTTTTTAATTGTGAAAGACATAATGACAACGTTCGAAACCCTAAGATCTCGTCATCGGCCGTCGCTCGTCATCTTCTGATGATGCAACATCCAGCTGACCGAAGCACTGCGTTTCGGGTCATTTACGTGGCAAGGAATACCAGGCTTTTGAGGTTTGCTGAAGCTATTGCCATACATCGATGGAAACCTACATT
Source organism: Fasciola hepatica (assembly GCA_948099385.1). Classification (NCBI taxonomy): domain Eukaryota; kingdom Metazoa; phylum Platyhelminthes; class Trematoda; order Plagiorchiida; family Fasciolidae; genus Fasciola; species Fasciola hepatica. Next base: position 11,981,488 of record CANUEZ040000031.1, on the reverse strand, counting down.
GTGTCAGCAGAAACAGCTCTTTAGTAATGTGTCTTTACCATGGTGAACTAACTTTACTCTTGTAATTCTCCCTATGTTTGTCGAACATATTGGTTTTACATGAACTTATATAAACAGTATCGTTATGCAGTATGCACCATGTTGAGATGCAGCGAAATCGTCCCGGACATAAATCGTCCTGTATTGCAAATCTGGCTTTGCTTTTCAATTTTATTATGTTTCAAATTGTCAGGATGTTTTCCAGATGCGTTGATCACGTGCACCGGAGAGCCTTATCTCAACTGAGACCATTCAAACTAAAGTAAAATTTATAACATTGAGACAGTCTGAAAGACTATCCGGTGCTAGCTGTTGAAGATAATGTTATTGGTATATTCTCTGACATTGACGACTCAAGTGCAATCTGGGTTGTAGAAAAGCAAATCGGTTGCCCTGAGGATACTTACAATGTGAAGGGCCGTTGAGATGGGTGACGTTGCGAACAATTTCGAACCAATGTCAGACTAATCTGAGAGCTCACATACATCAGGCCACACTCGGCCAATAGGATTTCAAATTCATGAGAGCGGCATGTACAAAACAAACTTAGTCTAAAAATGTGAAGTCAGCCCAGCTACATTACAGATGTAAAGCTTGGGTTAGAAGGTCAGCATGCAAATAGCCCTGTGATGAAAACTTGGCTAATCATGTCTTTAAGATAATGAAGTTCTGAACTCCGAAGTGGGATACGGTGTGGCAGTCACTTCATGCTTCATCAATGATAGTGTTGAAGCAAAATTCTCACTTGTACTAAAGAAATCAAAGGTGGGTACACTGAAGTCAATATTCCTTCAGAGGTTAGAGGTCGCAGTGGCCGTGGTTGCCGTAGGAATGGTTTTCTTTGCCACAGATGATTTATCTCTACCTATTGAATCAACTAAGTTTTGAAAGGATTCACAGACAGAGGTACAGTTAGTGATGAATGAAATTTCCGTTTCCAGTCGTTCGTGTTTACCGCATGTGAGTGTTTCGTGAACTATCTGACCGTAGCCGGTGGTTATAGGTAGATAGCCAAAATAATCCCGCGCACTTTGACGCAAGTGGTTCTCATCCAAGGAGGCCTCTATAAGTGCTTTGATTTCTAGAGCCGGAGTTTCCGAGTAACATTTCTGCTCCATGGCCGACGAAACCTACGTGCACTGGTATACACGAGATTCGCCTTGGTCAATAAGTGCATTTTCACTTTTTTTAGGCCATGATCATAGAGGAATGAATAAAGAGATCACATGAAGTTAAACAGAGTTCAGACCTGCTGAGACCACCGTCGCGGCTCTATCAGTTTTGAGTATGACTTTAGTAAAAGAGTAGTATTGGGTTTATTCAGTTCTCTATGCAAAATCCTTTGAAACTATCATGGGTTGTATCTGCGAAAGAGCTTTCCATTCACATGGTATAGAATGCAGCCTTTGATAAGGAAATGGAAATGCTTTCTGAGTGGTCAGAGGTACATAGATGTCTCAGTTTGATACCAGGTTGCTCACAAAACATTCATCATTTCAGAAAAGCTTGGTTATTGTGAGTGTTTTGATAGGCTGCCATTCCGTTTGGGTCTATTTACTAAATCACACTTCCGGGAAAACAGTCATTTCGTCACTGAGTTACTGGTCCAGTTTCATCATGAAACGAACAGACATAGAAGTTCACTGCATGTATTATCATCGCTGCCGAGTGGTACTGGATTGTTCACGGATAGTCGCCAGATCTGTGTACACTGTGATTTCAATGCCAGCAATGGTTTGACCAAGTCAAAAAGACATGTCAGAACTGATGAAAAGCAGAACGCTACTTTGACAAACCGTTTCATCAACTGTTCCCATGCACCCAATTGGTTGTTTGGGTAAACTGATACCAGCTATTGGCAAAAACGTTGTTCAATCTCTTGTGAAAATTGATGCTGTTTTACCTCGAAACGGCCCATTTGTTTGTTTATGATATGAGACCGGAAAATACGTGAACAAACTTGCGAAATAAGTTCTCAATTGAACTAGAAGCAACGAATGAGTCCGTCACGGGACTAACATTCAAGGCGGATAGATTTACCATTCAGAGGAAGCAGACGATGACATATTTCACATCCACGGTCTCGGTTTCTACCAGCAGTTGTTTACTGAAACCATCCATCATCAACCGCTAGTGGTTCCTGCGTCTGTCCGATCCGTCCTAAAAACCATTCCGCAAGATTACCTGCTGTTCCGATAACCACAGCTACTTTGTTAGTTCACTGCACAAGTACTCTGTCTGCGCCTTTGGAGTTGAGGTTACTAGACCTCAGAATATTCTCATAGTTCTTTCGTGAAATTCCACTGAAAAATCACCAAACAAACATACGAAACTCCGTAAACGCAAAGGCTAAAATGAACTGGTATCATTCTGTGTCTTAGAATGCAAATCATGTATTCGCCTTCTCCACATGCTAACTAATTTTATTTATGATACAACTGTGGCAAACAACTGCCAGTGATGCGTCGATGGATTTCGATCAAACAAATCTTGAATGCTGACTCTGCCCAACGACTTTAGAATAGAAGTACAGTGAGGTTCCTTACGCGGACAATAAAGAGGTATTCAAACAACTGGTCCCCTTGGTCCAGTTTATCAAAACAGATGGAGGAAGTAAATTGCGAGAAGCGAGCATCTCCTTTATTCTTCTCAATCGCGCACGTAAAACATGCCGATTAGTGTTCGAATGGCGAACAGAGCAACACAGTGGAAAAAGAGTTCGTCAAACAGATTATCATCATCGTCATCGTATAGCGTTAAAATGTAGGGTAAGCCCCACTAACCACTGCCTTTCTCACCATCTTACACGCTGAATTAGAAAGTATGAGCATACAAGATAGACAGGGAATGGATCTACATGGGTGGGAAAAGGAAACAATGCCCTAGTAGCCGTTACACGGAGTACACAGTCTAACTGTACAAACGCACATCGATCAGTCATTCTGATTTGACAGAAAGTGACAACACGATCACCACTGTTCACGGTTCGCTGCTATATCCTTCAGTGTCTCCAACCAATTGGTGGACGGATCCTTTGGACCCCAACCACGAAGACGTAAAGCACTAACATTTCCTAAGTTAGCTGAACATTTACTCATTCCTCGTTGCCACGTCACTTGTTGACCTTCATGTGGTCTCTCCCACTCCCTAATAGGAACGGAGAATAGGACACGGTATAGTAGACGTGTGTTTGCCATACGTAACACGTGCCCCAACCTTACACTACAGAAGGTGCAAAGCGCATGCCGAATGGAGCTACAGCTCTTGAGAGTCTACTTAGTGCACATTGAGCATGTTCCGTGCATTCGAACAAACAGACAACGTCGTCCGCGTGATCTAGGTCACACAGCTTCCCACTATTTCCTAGTTCGACGCCCACATCCTGGAGATTTCGCAGCCCACTCTCCATTATTTCGTACATGACAAATTTGAACAGCAATGGAGACATGGGATATCCCTGTCGAACACCACTGGTCGTTTCGAACCGACTGGATAGTTCACCGTAAACTCTTATGTGGACAGAAGTATGAAAATGCAATGATCTCAGTAGGTGCACGAATTTCTGGGGCATACCTTCTCGATGAAGAGTACTGAAAAGAGTTTTTCTAAATATTACGGAGCAAGACGCTGAGTGATTTTACCAAAGCATCTCCACCCAGTTTGAAAAGAACTGAGGGAATTTCGTCGGGCACGCCGCTTTCCCTCGATTCAGTATTCGAATGCATGACTCTACTTCCACTCCTGATGGGGGCTCCAGTGATACCACCCAAGGAGTCGCAGTTGTTGACGAAGGAGTAACTATACTAGTGTGTGGCCAGCTAAACTGTTCTTCGAAGTATTCGGCCCAACTGTCAAGCCTTTGCTGTTTGCTATGGATGGGTACTCCACTTCTACCGCAAATCGTTCAACTGACCTGGGTGCGCCGTCCGCCGGTGTCACAAGTAAGTTTGAACAGTCTCTGACTCTTACCTGAGGCAGCTGCTATTTCCACTTCTTCCGCTACCTTCACCCAATAATTTTCGTAATTAACCTTGTAGCCTTCACCGCATTTTATTCACCTCCTTACAGTTTGATAGCTGACGCTTTTGCTCCAATATACTCAGCGACTCTTGTGAGATCCAGTGTCTTTGATGGAAAACGGATCCAGGACCACCAGCAAAACCTGCTGCAACGTGCATTGCCTGTTCGATATGAGCCCAATGCTTATCTACATTACTGTTCGTGGTAAATCTTAGCTCATGCGATAACTTCTGTTCAGACCGGGTGCGTACTTCTGGATCATGCATACGTTGCACGGCTAACCGGGTTTGTGGTTTGTGACGATGAGCATGGAGCTGGAGAGATAATCGCAATAAAACTAGTGCATGGTCCGATTCTACATACGTGGACCAGCAAGATCGGGACTTCTGAAGAGAACTGCTTACAGTGATATGACCCATTCGGCTTAGAGTACCTGTGGAGTTAGAGCGCCATGTTGCTGTGTGACGTGAGCTGTGTCAGAAATTGTTACTAGACAAAGACAATCGATTGTCTGCACAAAATTGGAGAATCTCATCCCGGTTATCTGTGCACTGAGTGGGTAAAGCACAACGGCCATCTAAACAAGCTTCTGACAAAACTTATATTTTCCAACTTGTCCGTTTAAGTCACCAGCTAGCACTACAATGTCAGAACCTTTACTGCTGAGAATGAGGGTGATGGGTTTATCATAGAACTCATAATTCTGCGCGTCTGAGCTGCAGTCCGTTAGGGCGTACGCCGAGATCACAAATAAATTGCAGTTAGTTGAATCCCACTGCTCGAATCCTGGATACGCGTTTCACTGAGGCAGCAGACATCAATCTTCACAGAGTTCATTGTGAGGGCCAGGCACGCCTGCTGACCAAACTGCATGAGTGTACGCACGTTGGAGAAGTCGAGATTCAGAGGCTGACGAGGCTTGAGAAAATGTGAGTTACCAAACAGAGGATTATTCCCGACACTAATTGACAGTGAATCGTTGCGAGTATCTGCCGTGTTATCAGGGGAGCATTATGGGTGGATAGATGGGACAAAGAGGGGTGGTTGGGGAGAGAAGACAAAGGTTGAATGAAAGAGAGGGAATTCTGAGCAGCAGCCCACTTATCACTACCCACATCGCTTGATGTATTGGGCAGCGCGGTCCTGATTATCTTGCGCGAAGACCGATGCAGTATGGAATTCTTTGTATTCGTGCAGTTCATGGGAGATGTTGGATGGGTACTGCTAGGGTGTCTAGCAACAAAACAGGAGAACGATAAGCATCCTCATCCAAAGCCTTGAGTTCCAACAAGAACCTATCCGCAAGACAGTGGGATGGCTTAGTGGAAGCCCATTAACCTGGATCAATTATTCTTCCACTGATTTTGCCGATTGAGTTGCCAGCTCAAACCGACCCCCAACCTGGAGAACCAGGAGACTGGATTTTTTCTGGTCTCTACCCATTGACCTGTCAAGTATGATTGCATCTTCGGCTTGAAGAAGCCATCCTGTATAGCTCTTTGGGTCCTAGAGGCGCGCAAGCCATCCCACTACGTCAAGGTGCAGTCTCGTCGTGATGGTCAAAAAGATTAGGAAGCTGTCCGGTAAATATGATGGGCTACCGCCACGGCAGACATACATTGTGGATTAACAGCTTATGTGCCTATAGTGGAATGCTACTTCAGCTTATCAGTACAGTCTCATTGCAGATCGGAAGCGTTGGGGTCCGATTTCGTGCTGTCAATCGGTGTGCTTGAACCGGATCAATCTGATGACGAAAGGTCACAAGGGGTTTCGCGACCGGTGAAGTCGGCTTTCTCGTGGTCGTTTGCTATCTGGGTGAGGGATAACGCATTCACTGCACTAACCAACTCGATATAAACTCCCCTATTATTTGACTGATATACCGATCCCTTCTCCTTACGTAAGTAAGTGTCACCATAGCTACAAATGAACTGACAAATGACGTCGGAAGCCTTCGGGTTGGTGTAACTATTCGAATGGGCTTGGAGGACTAGTCATCTGGTGGTTTGCAAAATCTGTAGTAGGTTTCACACTCCCCGATACAATCTGCCAGCTTAATTGGTCGCGCAGAGGAAACAGTTTGTCGTCGGTGGTGTCAGACAGTGAGTGCATTTCAAGTCTTCTCAATCCTATATCTGCATGTTTGTTTCGAAGTGACGTACTATTCCGGCAGTTGATCAATAGTTTGATTGAATGATACCCTTTAATCTACACTCAGGTTTACTACGTAAACGGGAACGGATTTACTAAATCAGGATTGCTGACCATAGTTCACAAAACTATGACTGATCCCATGAAAAATTGATTATTTAGTTTTCCAATATACTTGTATGAACGTACCAATCTTGCCGGCCACTTTTATCTTCACCTCCCTCCATAATCAAAAGTGTGAGTAGAGTCAACTGGTGGACACCGATTATTTCATAGGGAAATCCTGATGCAGTTGGTCAGATTGCCAGTGAGTTCAGTGCAACTTAGGCGGGTGAGCTGTGTGACGCATATGCAAAAAGGTTCGAAGCCGTCTGGCTTGGCCTCGCAGCTCACGTTGAACATTATTCACTTTTATGCACTGTAAATTGTCTGAGCCAAGACCACTCATCTTGGCTGTGCGTTAGCTGTCTGCATTTTTCCGATCTACGTAACGCATAAAGCCCTGAGCAATTACTGTCCAAAGTAAGCGTATCTATAAAATTTATGTCATCTTTCACATATCTGATTAGTCGGTCCATTATCTTCCCCGTATGAGATATTATTGGAACAAGGATGTGAAATTTCAGAAACTTAACAGTGCTTTACAATTGCTGTTACCGAGAAGAATACCACCAGTGGTATTTTGAGCACCACAGAAAAGAATATAGCTGCTTTGGTCTGTAGCCACTATGTGACACTTTGCTTCCATACTGATAAGATTGGTTTTAACTTATCGAACTCGTTACCCTGACCTATTTCCCATTATACGTTTGCTCAGTTCATGGCAGAATACGGGTAGTTAGGTCATAAATTGTTTTGATATCATCTGAATTCAACAAGACGTTGATTTCGGCGGGATTCTAACCCACACACTGATGCCACCCAAGCTTCAATGCTGCGCGTATTCCACCAGATGAACTACCGGGTGATGCCGAAAGACTGAGATCTTTTCACCTTGAAATAAAACAGAGTACAACCGCCTAAATTCCCCCAACACACCAAGGTTGATGCAACTTGGGTGAGGTCATCCCATTTTCTTTACAAGAAACGTGTGTAGTTCACAATAGTCGACATGTAGCTTAGCTGATAAAGAGCATGTGGTACGAAACCAAGGTGTCACCTATGCTTCCTTCGTTTGTTTAAGAAGACGATGAATGGCAACGGTAATTTCAATTCATACCTTCGAAATTGCTACTGTTAAATGCCGAATCATCGCCTATATCTGTTGACTCAAATTGATGGCTCCTTATTGGTATATCAATCACTATGAACTCATTTACTGTGAGTAGGCTGGTTATGTCAGTCAATTTGGAAGCGCCTTGTATAGACTGCACGAGTCTGAAAGGAATTTGCGTAGTATTTGCTCAGTGGTATGTCATCCATTAGTATGAAGATACAATTTATTGTCATATATTTGCTTTGCTTTTCTAAATGTGAAACCACTTCAGAAAATCTGATTCACTTGTGTCAGCTGCTCGCGGTTTACGGATTACGAACGTGATCTGATTGCTGCGTCTCAGTATCAGGTCAAATGAAGAATCAAAGGAATCACCCAAGTGACAAAGTAGAGAGAGATATAAAAATAATGACACCAAATTTATGACTATTTTGTGTGAATACAAGAGTCCTATTGATCATGAGGCGTGGTCACGTTTTCCTGCATATAATCACTGGTTCCATAGGTTTCTTGGAACATTCGTGGAACCCCGATACGCACGAAAAGGCCGAGTGCCCTTGTCTGACTTCCAATGCATTTTCTCTATCATAAGGACTGACAACTCAATAGCGTTTACCCTATGAATCGTGACGTAATAACTGATAAGTGACATACGTTTAGTCAGAAAAGTCAACTCGACCAAACCGACTAAGAATTAATCATGTTTATCGCATTTTGTTCAGCAAATGTCAGGCTGGGAAGAAACAAATATCCACATATTGTGAATAATTATCAGCTTTCATCCGTTGGTTTCCCAAGTGATATGATAAAAGGAACACAGTCCAGTTTGTCATGTATATCGGAATGTAAATTGACTGTGCTCATTTTGTGCACGGTCGTCGGCGCTTGGGTCAACCGTGGACATAATTCGTTTTACCCGGTGTTTGAGGATGTCTTCAGTAGTCACGGACTGGTATCAAGTCAATTGATTTTGAATAATATTTGACCTGGTGGTGAATTCCGTTTGACCTAATTTCGAAAAAACTGAAAGGAATAGGGATGAACTCGTGGTGAAGTCACATAGTTTTATAGCACTGAGATGTAGCTGAGATTTACAACTGACAACATAATTCTGTTTTTTCTAATTTTTACCTGGAAAATACCGGATATAGAAATGCATCATAAACCTTTAATAATAGGACACCCAAAAAGCACTGTCACACTTGGCAGTGATTGGTATTCGTTGCTGTACACGGGACATTATCTCTGTTAGATCAGTCAAAAGTAGAACAGCTTCAGCGTTGGAATGATTGGGGCTCGAGACCTGTTGATCTAGCTGAGGCAGTTGGTTCGCACATTGTATTCTCATCTCATAATCTAACATAATACAGTCCCCACTACAATAACTATCTACAACATCGGTACCTGTTCATGGAAGTGACTACCACACCGTATCCCACTTCGGAGTTCAGAACTTCATTATCTTACAGACATGAGTAGCCAAGTTTTCATCACAGGGCCATTGCATCCTGACGTTCTAACCCAAGCTTTAAATCTGTAATGTAACAAGGCTGACGTCACATTTTCAGACTAAGTTTGTTTTGTACAGGCCGCTCTCATGAATTTGAAATCCTATTGGCCGAGTGTGGCCTGATGTCTGACGTTGGTTCGAAATTATTCTCAAAGTCACCAATCCCAACGGCCCTTCACATTGTAAGTATCCTCAGGGCAACCGATTTGCATTCCTACAACCCAGATTGCATTTGAGATGTCAATGTCAGTGAATATACCAGTTACATTATCTTCAGAAGCTAGCACCGGATAGTACTTCAGACTGTCTCAATGTTATAAATTTTACTTTAGTTTGAATGGTCTCAGTTGAGATAAGGCTCTCCAGTGCAAGTGATCAGCGGATTTGGAAAACATCCTGACAGTTTGAAACATGCTTTTCCCGAAAAACACACAGATCTGCCGACTATCCGTAAACAATCCAGTACCACTCGGCAGCGGTGATAATACATACAGTGAACTTCTATGTCTGTTCGTTTCATGATGAAACTGGACCAGTAACTCAGTGACGAAATGACTGTTTTCCCGGAAGTGTGATTTAGTAAATAGACCCAAACGGAATGGCAGCCTATCAAAACACTCACAATAACCAAGCTTTTCTGAAATGATGAATGTTTTGTGAGCAACCTGGTATCAAACTGAGACATCTATGTACCTCTGACCACTCAGAAAGCATTTTCATTTCCTTATCAAAGGCTGCATTCTATACCATATGAATGGAAAGCTCTTTCGCAGATACAACCCATGATAGTTTCAAAGGATTTTGCATAGAGAACTGAATAAACCCAATACTACTCTTTTACTAAAGTCATACTCAAAACTGATAGAGCCGCGACGGTGGTCTCAGCAGGTCTGAACTCTGTTTAACTTCATGTGATCTCTTTATTCATTCCTCTATGATCATGGCCTAAAAAAAGTGAAAATGCACTTATTGACCAAGGCGAATCTCGTGTATACCAGTGCACGTAGGTTTCGTCCGACTGGAAACGGAAATTTCATTCATCACTGACTGTACCTCTGTCTGTGAATCCTTTCAATAGGTAGAGATAAATCATCTGTGGCGAAGAAAACCATTCCTACGGCAACCACGGCCACTGCGACCTCTAACCTCTGAAGGAATATTGACTTCAGTGTACCCACCTTTGATTTCTCTAGTACAAGTGAGAATTTTGCTTCAACACTATCTTGATATGACATCACTCATTACAATCTTCCCTGTAATATATGCTTTCGTACATACATGCAATGCACTGAGGGAAAACGTTTTGTATTTTGATAGACAGTCTGAACAACTACTAGTAAAATGCACTCATTATCCGGCTTTTGTTTTGACGATGCACTTTTACCAACAAACTGATGAAGTTTCTATAGATCCTACTCTGAGACCTCTACGTGATGTCATCTTCCTTGCGAAACTCTAAAATAGGGTGCTCCAAAACGTAACCGAAGGACTACACAATCGCTGTCCGTGTGTGGTCAACTTTTTTTTCATAAACAATGACGCACACCTTGATGAAGTAGTGGAAAATTCTAATCAGTTTCACAGAGCTATCAGTCTCTCAACCGAATTGGGACGGGGAAGCAATTTTCATTTTCTGGATATGAGCCTTGCAAAGAAGGAAGCAGGCAAGCCGGTCTGCCATGTAGATCGCAACCCTACATGAGCAGGCTAATTTAAACAATTCACCAATGTTGCGCTTATAACGCAACCAGTCCGGTACCTTGTTTCTTGCATACCAAATGTCTGTTCTGGATAAACGATGGACAGACAGTGTGATTGCATAAGACAAGCACTACCAAACAGATGGTTTTCGGAACATTTCATTTTTAAGAACATTTTGGAATTACTTAAACAATCATTGATATTGGTCGTGCAGAAGAATAATTTATGTCATATATTATATATATGAGAGACGTATAAATGTACAAGTATTTTGGTGCCTAAGTAATGCACTCCCGTGTGTTTTACCAACTACCACTCCACCAGTATCATGGATCGACATATTGTTGCTTATCTTATGTAAATGTTGGACTCGAGTGATACACTGACCGAGATTCAGGCTCATGAAGTTATCTTTATGTATATCATCTCAGACAGAGAACGTGCAAAGCCTTCCGCGAATGATCACTGGTTCTTGTATACCAATACTATATTATTTTAGTGATGATGACAATATGTGAACTCAGAAATAGAACTACTCATCACCAGTAAATATGAGAAAGAGAGGTAAATTTATGAAAACCGAATAACACGTATTTCTGTGAAAGAAATCGTTCAAAATCTTTCCCCAATCGAATTACCCTTCTTTACACATTGTTGTTGAAAATCAAGAGACTGTGGCGAAACGTCAACAAATTTTGTTAGGACAAAATTGTTTGCTGCATTTTGATGAAGAAAATGAACGTTTCAAGAGCAGAAACCCTATCGAGAGAGATGACTGCTCTGTAAGTTTCAGTATACCTTTGTGGAGAAAGATGAGGTGACGTAAGCTGGTGCATCGTTTGGTTGATCTGAAGCGAACATCGTTTACCCGACAAAGCTACCAGTTATTTTCCAGTTGCAAATACATTAAAGTGTCATCTTTATCTGTTTTGGACATGGAGAGGGTCTCACACACACGTTGTCCATGATTAGAATTTCACAGACGAAGTCATTCAGGTAAATTCTGGGTCATGGAACTTTTTACGACGGTTGACATAGGCTTCCATTAAGAAGGATCAACAACCCGCCAAAGTATTACGCACAATATTTGGAACAAAGCAGAATTCATTGGACTCACAAAAGAGTACATCCCTTCTATTGTATTCGTACGAAGGTGTGTAATTAGGAAATGCAAATTCAATGGTTAGCACATTTCCCTGATGTCTGAGGTTACCCAAATGAGGAATCTGTTTTGCCGAGATGCTCACTATTCTGACACAACTGTATCCAAGGCCCTTAATTGTGTAGAACCTTATTTTTATTTGTGTGTAGGAAGTAAAAAATGTAATAAAAATAAACAAGGGGAATTCAGCCCACCATATCAAGAATTTTCTCTAAACTAGCTCAGTCCAGATCCCGTGATATCAAACAGAAATTTTGTCCTGCAATCACCAACGGATTGCTATATTGACCATGGGCCCAATCTATTAGTTTCCAAAGGGGACCACTGCCCCTCAGAATCCAGGCCAAATTGTTTAATCAATCCCATTGCTTCAAGCAATTTTATCCTTCTTTTATGGCAGATGTTGATTGACTTAGTCGTGATTTGTCCAATTTTTGGCCTTATCTGTTAGTATTGAACTCTAATGCTAAACAGATTTTTTCACTTACGTAACCTCCCTTCTCCGTTCAAGAACCAAGGTACTCTGACCCACTGGTATCAATGACCCGTTCCGTTATTGCGTCATAATTGCCTGGGTTACTTGACAAGGTCTAAACATTTGGACACAATTATCTTTCTCTCTATCTACCTTTTCTGTGTGAATGACTAAATTTAGTCCATTCCGTTATGATTATGCATTTTCCCATAGTCAAGCTATTCCGTCTGATCTTCGCCACTCGTTTGTGTCTGTTCATTTGGGGCGATTACTTGTCATCTGATTGATCAAAATGCCTCCCATATATAAGAAGTTTCTTTGTAAACCCACTGACATGCTCCTGCATTGCCGTTATGACGGATTCCCGTTTGTTTTGAAGCCTTTTTGATTGTCATGTTTCTGTGGTCGGTTCTCATTCATATAAGAGTAGGCCATTGTTATTATTTAGTAATTAGTTCTACAGCAAGCTAATAAAGCCAGCTTGTATGCTTTGTCCAAACCTCAGGGTTCGTTTATCTGCAAATCACTCAGTCACGGGAGGACAACAGTGTATAACGGACTTACGTAAACAAATATTCACCCTCGGTCGAGTATTTTAACTACGCTTTCTATAAACAACTTCAGATTATTTTTGTCGATTAACGAGTCGCTTTTGATTCAGTTGACATAGGGTCGCTTTGCACTAAACAAAAAGCAGATAGAATACCCCGCAGAAGTTTTCAGGGCGCTTGAAAACGTGCTATCGAAAAAGGCTTTCAAGAGTATGCATTTACAGATAAGATTTCCGTGGTTTTTCTCTTAAGTTCGGCGCTTGGCCAGGCTGTCCTTGTCGCCAGTGCTCTTTAACTACGCTGTCCGTTGAACACTGTATCAGGCACTCATCATTTACTGTGGTGTATGGCTGGGCTTCGACGACTTTCACGTGAATGTAGCATTTGTGGACGACGTTGTTGTCCTTAGGGCAGCTCATCCGCCCTAAAGCAAATCTGAAATCGCGTAGGATCCTTCGCAAAAATCAAAAGGATAGAGATCAGTGGATCAAAGGCCAATGTAGTTCTGACCAATGCTTTGTAGTACATGCAACCAATATGTATCCTGTAGAATTCGCCTTCTAAACCTTCGAGAGACCTATGGGAACGTTCCTCCAGCCTTGCGAAATAATTTAGTAGGGTAGATGCCACCTTACCTCGAAAAGCAAATAGGATTTCTATTGGCAAATAACTATTGGAGAAAGCATTTACAAAACCAGTAAAGCATTCAGATATTCGAAAGAACAAGTCTGAGAAATCTATGAAAAAGTAGCTCTGAAGGCTGTACTAAGGGGATACATGTTGCCAGGCTAAAACTGGTGAAGTTCAAACTTTATTTTGTGAAGAAACCATGATAATTTTTTGCTCTCAGAAGAAGTATACTTTGGGCTATTTCTCATAAATCCCACGAATGACCCCTTAGAGTCTGTTTTATAAACCGGACAGGTTCACTGTAAATCCAATGGCTTCCCCATTCCATCACACAGCCAAATCATTGGAGGGATCACTGAATTTTCTAAGACGTGGTTTTCTAGACTACTCGTCCGCTTGTGATTCTAATCCACGTTCTTCTCCCTTGCAAACTGGAAGCATTTGGCTGTACACCAAGCTCATTTGCACGGTTTTCTGATTATGTTACCAACAGGACTCGGTGCATATGAATAAGTTTCAAAACATCCAAAATTTCGGTGAATTAATCAGGAGTGCTTTAGTGAGTTGTCCTGAAATGAATGATATTTCATTGTGATTTGTACAATTGAAATCTACGCACTAGCATACACCCACACTCATGCCAACACCTACACACATCCCAAAACACACACACACACACACACACACACACAAAGTTGACAAATTTAGCTCGTAGGCCACGAGTGGGTTTCGTTGAGCCAAATTGTTGGAAACGACTGAACTACAAGATATTCATGATATATATATATATATATATATATATATATATATATATATATATATATATATATATATATCATGTTGTCAATGGTGTGCTCGAATTGCTCTGACTTGTCTTTCGAATCTGATAGCTCAGGCAATTCTGCTTGACAATTACCAACACACACAATCTTCGGTGACACCAATGGTTCTGTTATTATGAGGACACGGAAACATCATTCTTTTGTCACCATGACAACCAAGTTTCTTGTTCCTTGTTCTTTATTCTCAATTTAAATACCTGTAAAACGAGCTTCATCAAGCCAGTTGGGAAGCACCGTAAGACTCGTGTTCTTTACCGAGTGTTCTGATCCTCCAGCCGGGTTTTTTCAGTTAAGTCTGCGTTTAATCTGCATTCACATTTCCTTCGTTTCTCAACGCAATTTACAAAAACCACTGTGTATCTTCCTGATAGTTGCACGCCACCCACATGTCGCCAACATGTCACGTGAGATTTTATTTAAAATTTAAAATCTGGATGACTGAGTGAGCGTACTTGTGTGCGTGCACACATGAGCACAGTATACGAAAAGCAGCGAAATTGTCTACACGATTTACATAGACTGGGGCCTCCTGTCCTGAAAGTAACACAAATATTTCGTGTCTGAACGTGCGTGGTACACATACGTCCATCAACGAGAACACGGCTTAACTTGGGTTTACACATAACTGCGTAGTTAATGCTCCACTGCATCTTATTTTTGTTCTTAGCTTGTGTCCACGTTTACATGCACAGAGTTGCGCTTACTCAGTCACCCAGCTCTCACTTAAGGCCTGTCTGTTCTGTGGTCTTTTTGATCGCCAGACATGGACAACAGAAATTTCGATCGTTCCCACTAACTCTATTGGGAAGACTTCTTTGTTTTCGAATCATCTCAGCTTTTTGGTAAAGCACAATGAATAAACAGGGTGCTGGGTCATGTATTTGGGCATAGTGACAACCTGCATCTCATTCGAGGATCAAATGTAGTGCGTTTTTCATCTGAGGGGTCAGGTTGCGCTGCCTAGTGCATAACCAAAACAAATGTCTAAAGCAAACCCTCGTGTATGCATGGTGTTGGTGTACGTGCGCACACACTCACACACACACACACACACACACACACACACACACACACTCACACACACACGCACATACACACACAACTGACTGTTGGGGCAGTCTTTCGACAGGAATTCAGCTCAGCTTGGGTATACAGAATAAGCCTTGGGTAATGTCAGTCACTTTTCGTTCATACCCGTCCTTCTTCACATGGCTTGCTCTGTCTCCGACATGGTCCAGTGGGTTTGTGAAGAACAGGAGGTCCTAGCTTACGAGAGGCATGCGGAAAATTTCACCGCAGGCATCCGGATCGGCCAAAACCGTCGCTGTTGTTTTGTTTTCGCTTAGTTCGAAGTTTAACTGTTTACGGAAGCTTTCATCGGCGTAAGCCGGCGGATTGCCCGATAGCAGCCACCATCTGGTATGTGAGTGATAATGCTCATTAAGTTCATATTCGAGATTTTTTTAAAATGAGATTTCCATGTCTTCAAAGAGTTTCATATACAACATACGGATTGCAATCTTATTTCTGTCAACAATGCGAAAGATCCAACTTTTCAGTTGTCCGATATATTCAAAAAGGCACTGGTATCGATAAACTAATCTGTTACGGCATACAATAAGACAGTCGGAAAGCAGTCTGGACCGCTGAGTTCCTAACCTTGTGGAATCCAGATGAGTTGATGGCATACTGGTACTTATCAATCGATAACCTCGGTTTTAATCCCAGATTTTACTGGTGGGATTCTTGCCAGAATGCAAATGTACGGTTCACGCAATTAAGCCGACGCTCACGTCCCGAATGGATTTTTCGGAACTTTGCTTACTAACAGGCATGGAAGTAGTTCCATGCAGAATGTGGTTTAAATGCTTCCAGGCAAGTCCCTAAAACATTTTTCACACTTTCAAAAACACACTGTACTTTGTGGTATTCATAGTATTCTGCCTACTATCAAGCGATGAATCAGTAAGTTGCGAATCTCAACCTTCCTAGGGTACCTGTGGTGTTTCTGGACAGTCTAATTTATTGAATGCGTGTAACCTATTTTTCGACTAGACCGCCGGTGGGGCAATCAAGAGTCGCAGAATTTCCTGCGTAGTCCTATTGTAACGAGAACGGAAAGACGAGTTAGGACACTTGTATCTGGACTGCAAAACAAGTTACGTTTATGAAACACATGCAATCGTCTAAATACCCTTATTTCCAGACCGCGCTGTATGAACAATGGTCAGTGTTCTGGGTTCTGGTCAGTTGTCTGCGAGCGTTAGCTTGGTACTATTGGGCAACGTTTCCGTTCGGCTGGCCCAGTTGTGTCGGTTGACCACTTGATCGGTATCCCAGCATACGGACTGTCTTGCTGGTTACAATAAAAAACACAATCATAAAGAGTAAGTCTTCCGATCAACTGATTCGAGCGCGGAAAGGTGAAGCAAGCAAACTGAGATTTACTTAGAGTTATTATTTTCCATGCACGGAATGGAAATTGATTTCGATCTAAAATAACCACATTTTCACACAGCGGTTGACTGAAAAGTCGAATACTGTCCTTTTATATTTCACTGAAGAGAATCACCAACTGCATATGTCAAAACTACTTTTGTCGATCGTGAGATGCTGTGCCCGATTTGAATGAAACTGACTGCAGTTAGCGCACTTGAATCATTTGGATTTGTCATGTTTGAGCTACTCGCGTTTGTTACCGTTGGTGTTACTGGTTTATTTGTGACTATAGATTGATCCGTCATTGTGCTGACTGTTTGTATCCCATGTTCGGCGTTGGGTAGCTCGTCAATGAAGCCACCTCTGGAATGTTTAAATAGATTGATACTAACAATAATTTAGACGCCCAAATCATACGGCTGATGAAGTTATTCCCGGGTCTATCATAAATGAAATCAACAAATCACGTTTCTGTGAGTATACTGACAACTAGAGACGAATCAGCTGTTAATCAGCCAACGCAATGCTAGGGAGAATATCAATAATTTTAAGTTCTTCGAAGTTTTATCCCCGAATTTGACGGGCAAAGCATAAGTCGCTGAGGAAGAATGTACACCAATACAAAGAATTCAGTGAGGTAGACCCAAGACAGATTCTATCTTATAAAACAAAAGGTGGATCATCAGATTCTCAGAAAGACCGTGGCTACAGTGATTTGCCCAGGTCACAGGTTAACAGTTACGCTGACTAGAATTCTTGAGGATGGTCTTTACAAATTTCTCCTTTCTGGAACAACTCCTGATTGAATAGTGATAGGTTTATGCAGTCACGGTAGCACATCAGCGTTTTTTGAAGGGATGCTTTTTCAATTGATACTTGAGGATCACATCGTCAGCTTCTCTAATCTTTGATAACAGTGGGAAATGAAGAGTAGTTGGAGTCAAGCATTCGAAGAGCTGCATTCCAAATAGCATTAGCACATTGCTTCCACGGCAGCAATTCAAGTTATTTTAACTCTTATGTGTTATTGTGGTTTAGGTACGTGCATTCGGTGCGGCACTTTTCAATGCTGACTCACTGTTCGTGACGTTTCATAGATTCGACAGTCCCCCTAATATCTCGCCAGCCCCAGCTGGCCGATTTATCCGGCTCTACCGTGAACATTCTCTGGGTTTCAGTCTTCACTAATTCCGCCCAGGATAAGAAGATGTTCCTCTTTCTAGGACTAGCGAACCCCACGAGCGATGGCCTGGGAGGTGGATGCTCTCTCTGTATAGGTTTCCACCACCCTAGTCGGAGAACTCTTGAGTTCGGTTTGCGCCTGAAGCCCGTCCGTCCGCAAGAGGGTTGCCGTTTGATGCTTGACATCTTTCACCACTGTTTGGTGGCCTGGCAAACGGGTTCAGGTATCATTTTCACAGTAACGTTGCGATTTTGACCCAGGGCTAATTCTGCGTTTCGCATCGGTGTGCTCAGACTGACAGTTAATAAACAGCCTATTTCTAAAGGCCTCCAAGTCCACATCTTGTTTACCAAACGTTTTGTGCATCTGCCCTCGCTCACTTTTTGGTTTCTTACGAGCACCGCTGTTGTGGATTTTTAGAGTTGGACCTCTTTTTGGGTTCTCCGAATCATGAGATCCAACCCTGAGGAGCCAATGCATTTAGTCATCCCCACATTATATGAACCCTTGCTTGCTGGTCACCTGGATTTGCATACGGTCTAGCAATTTCAACATACCCATTTCAGACACTTGTAATCATCGTAGAGGTCACAGGCCTTCAGAAACGGTCGGCTACATCGTTGGTGGGACCAAGTTAGGCAGATATCACATCGGTTACCTTCTTCTACTATTTGGAAGCCTTTCGGTTTCCCGCACGGAGAGTTGCCATTCGCGGTCTTGTTTGCGTGAGAGTTAGGGCTCATTTTAGTAGCTAGTGGTGAGGCTTGGTCAAAAGTGATAAATTCAGAGAATGAGAGTAAAGAATGACCAAGAAAAATACTGCTGATATGGTAACCCAAATGGAAGTAGTATCAACAGTGGGAGCAAGAGACACACTAGCCATTTATTCGTCACTGACGGCCGCGAACCGGTTCAGTAGGACTTCATCACTCGATGATAACGGATCCACCCAAGCGGAATCTTCGGTGGATGGGTCTATATGGTGATTTTCCAGTTTTTTTCTATCCGATTTCTGACGAGTTCTTTCGCATACCATCATCATAGTCTAAACTATGTCCCTCGGTTATGCCGTGAAGTGCGATCACTGAATACCGCTCTATCTTCGGTAAGGCAGTTATGTTGGAAGGCTTGAGTTTCTCTTCTCCTTAAAGTTCCATTATTGTGATCTCAATTTTCCTGGAGGTTTGTTCAATGTATTCAGTAGGTCATTCCTTGAAACTGACTTTCCAAACGTTGGCGACCTCTGAAGACTATTAGTGAGAGTTTGATGGCATCTGTAATCTTTAAGTCCAATGTACTTCAGTTCAACTATGGATCTTATGAGCCAGGAAAGGCCGTGTCAGGTTCATTGAAAAAGGTGCTCAGTTTTCGTATTCAGCGCCATGCTGACTAGTCTTCCCGTTTTCCAGAGATTCGAGAACTGGAAGAGGTTAAAATCATAACTACTGACGGTAATCTTTCTGTCATGCTGATAGGTAAATCTATGGTGACTTTCAAGATTTAGTAATGGCATTTAGTTGATAAATCTGTCAAAAACTCAGCGAAACAGACAGGATTTCATAGTTGGCGACCACGAAAGCTGCTTCTCTTGGCGTGTTCTTCGGAGATCCTGGTAGACTAATTTTTCAGTTTGTAATATGTACGATTATGGGTAGTGCGAATTGTTGACCCATTGGAGCATTTGACTAAGTGGCTTTCGCAAGTGAAGTTTGGCCGAGCAGCTTGCATTCGACGAAGGCAGGTTTGAGGCGGTCAATGGATAGGTCGCAAAGCGGCTGATGACGTCTAGGACAAACATTTTTGCTCTGCATTTTATCACACAAAACGTATCAGAGTGTGGCGTTTCAAGCTGTGATCGGACATCATTCACGTGGGAAAATACGTGGATAGTGGTTTCCGAAGCATCTGGAAAGCAGCTCGCGGACGGTTTTCGAGTGTGCGCTAGTCTTTAGCACTTTCCTGAGCTGTGTGAGAGACTGAGCACAGTCGCCGTAGTTGAAATTCACGGTTGGTGTGAGGGCTACATACAGTCCAGGCAGACATAGCCTAAGGTCATGTATCAACATGGCCGACGTAGATAGCACTTCTCCTCAAAGGATCGGTAAGAATTCGCATCATCTTCATACTGTGCGGAATGATATGGTGACATAACTTCACCAGAGCGGCAAACGTACGGAAGCTTTCCGAGAAATACATCCCAAATAATATTGGCACATGGCATTTTTATCAGTAATTCGAGTTACTTTGACTCTCACGTGGAGTTATAGCTGAAGACCCTGTAACTCACGATCCTCAGGCGAAATTTTTCCAGTCCTTCTAAGTGGCTGGTAGAATGAACGCAGAAGCCGACGAAGCATCCATGAGTGGTTTCATATTCTGCCGTCGACAACGGATTTTGAAACGTGTATCAACGGACGAATAACCCCAGTTAACGGTGTTGTCCAATCTAGCCGTTTTATTAAACGATCACCTAATGACTCCTGTCCAAACTTGGACAAGTAGCAAGAAACCATCCAAATTTTCTCACGAGTTTTAGGTAGAAAACCAGCTGTTGAGGAGGATGCCATAGCACTTATTCGGCTATAGTACTGTCCGCCACGTATTATTCGTAACCAAATGCTTCATACCGAAGTGATATCCCTGAGTATCGTTTGTAAGGGAAACAATAGAATCCTTCCGAAAGTTCCACGTGATTTGTGAGTGTGATTACTTGACGTTACTTCGCTAAGTTCTTCCATACAAAACACTTTTTTGGGTTTGTTTGTTTTTGCGAGACATCTAAAATTAGCACTGAATCGTTTCTGACTGTCGTGCTTGGACCAAAATGTTGGACCTTTGGATCACACTCTCAAGTCTATTTGGCCGCATGATTTAGGGTTCTCGTATATTTGTGCTTTTGTTACTATCATACTGGTACTGTGAAAGCTACGAATCAATCTTGTTCTGGTTTTGGGATTCGTGTGAATCAGCTAAGCGCGGCCAAAATTACGATTATTGTGACCTACAGAATCCAAGGGGAACTTTGAAAGAAACCTCTTCGGAAGTCTTCAGACGAGAGAACAATAACCTTGTGCAGCCACCGGAATCAGCTCTCTAAGTCTCGAGGGATGATTTGAAGTTATTGTAGTATTGCTAGAGACAACTTATTTTGGGTTTGAGTAGGAGAAGTAGAGTGATCCAGGGGTGGTGCAGAGGCTTTAGTGGGGGAAGGGGTCAGGAGCTAAGAATTCTGAGGGCTATGGGGAACGAGAACTGTTGAGAGGTTGGCAGGTTTTGATGTCTAGTAACCTGGGAGGCAGCGTACCAAGCGGACGACGAAGATCTCTCGATTTCTCAAAGGTGTGGGCTACTTTCCGTGGTCTACATTTTTGAGCACTGTGACACTCACTGCTGTGAGTTTCCAGTTTGATGATCTCGTTTTGTATGACCGTATCAGCTGTATTCTCTGGTGTTTCAAACTTTTCACTGTGGCGTTCCACAGGAAAGGTTGGAGGTTGGTGTTTAGGCTCGATGAAGGGTGAATTTCATCCGTTATTCGTGGGCTGATTAACGAGTGTGGGGTCTGGGATACTTCATATGGGCGACAGGCATTTTGTAGCATCGAGTCAACTGTTCAGGGTACTTTCCGCGGAGGAAGATGAAGCAAATTCGGCAATATCGAATGGTGGACATTGACCTTGATCCTTGAAGCGTGTGACAGGCAGCACACTGAGTTTGGAATCGACTTTCGGTGGGATTGCTGCTTTAGCCTTCTCATTAGAGTTTTAGGTTAAAAGAATTGTGGATCGATTATAAATAAAGCTCTTTTCTTTCCTCCTTGAGTTTTACAACTGAGAAAATAACTTATCGACGGCCTCCGTGGAACCTATTTTTATCGGGATACCTTGCATCCGACAGTGCATTTGGTTACCAGCAAAGTGGATCGACTGGTTAATCGGTGGGGGAGCTGAAGTTGGGTAGAACCTGGGCATAAGTGTCACGTGAGTGATATGAATCGAGGAAGCGACTCCAAATGATGACTCGTTTTGGGAATTTCTCTGTATCTTACAAAACTTCGACGATATCGAGAATTCGCTGTTGGATTACCCACCCACCCCCACACTCTCCGCAATCGGCAGCCCAAAATGCTGAAAGAGATTTGATAACCAAGCCCCACAGGCTAATTATCTCATCCCTGGAGGTGCGTCGTAGCCTTTAGTGTGTCTGGCTCTGCAAAGTGTCTTTCGACTTCGCATTTTATTGCATCCGTTGGCAGTGAAATAAGAAGAACCACCTCTTCCGGATTAAGGAAGGAGACACTGGTCACAGAAGAAGAAATAATTCGCCTCATGGGGAAGGCGGCCTCGTCTGGTGAATATATCTATGATCGTAAAAGATGTCGTCAGTGTGAATAAAATATTCGCGTGAAATGAAGGTGCAGGAAGTGCGAGTTATAAAAATTTAAAATTTCTAAATCGGCGAGATCCACGGATGGAAACAACCGCATCTTTGTTATTGGGCAGCTCAAGATTTGTATTTTGAACCCACCTATTTTCCCGTTCTCTAATTATCCGGTGATCTTTTGCCCAGCTCACCGATAGTACTAAGATAACAAATATTGACAAGATCTATGAATACTTAGGTTACAGCTTCTCAACCGCGTACTACTTCAGGATTTTGCCTTGAAGTTGCGCAGACTGTAGTAGGAACAGTTGGTCCAACGTTCGAAATTTCACTGCTGGTTGATCTACCAATACTCTAAACTCTTGGGCTGGGGCCTGTTTTCAGAAGACGGGTCCTCCGGGAATCCATGCCCAGCAAAATGAGCACGCAATACGTTGTTCACGTTGGATGTGCTCGTAGTACGTTTCCAGTCAATTTTGAGAAAATCGCTGTTCTAGTCAACCAGCACCAGAATGTGTTTTCTTCCATGCTCGGAAATACCTGTAACGAAAATCTGCCATGTGTGGGTAGATAGTTCTCAAGGCACTGTTTTTTACACTGAAATAGTCTTAGTCTAAGAGACTTGGCTGATTTAAAACGTTCTTACCCACAGAAAGTGTAAGACAGCGATCTCGTCTGTCGACAAGACAGAGGGAATTACACAGTAGGCAGTGGATTAGCCCTCCTCGTCCGAGAAGGAATAGTGCACATGGGATCACGAGTGAGCTTGTGCATAGCAAGAACTCAAGTGTGTGTTATCCCCGTGAGATTACGAACCAGGAAGACCAATGGTGCCTGCGTATGTAGAAGCCCGAACTCGACCTCAGATGGGGACACAAAATCAATGGATGCACTACAACAGCCTCAAGCATTAGTAAGCGGACTTTTATTAGTGGGAGACTTTAACCCGCTAGTACCGCACTGGGCAACTAGTGGCTGCATATATAGTGGAGCAGAGAAAGACTTTGTCAACTGGATGCAGAGCAGGAGTCTGGTTCAGCGTATTAGAGGTTTATTACTCCGGATATCGGATGCTAACTTAATCTTGGTAATGGCCCAAGGAACGGGCAACAAGCCAAAAGTTATGACGACCGTCGAAAGACGGTTTGTGCTGAAACAATATCTATCACGTTTGCTTTTAACAGTGATATCGGACTCAATGTTAGCTTATGGAGGTAAAGCTCCAGCCATCCGCAAGCAGAGTAGTCGAAAATGCGTTTTTCAACTAGCGGAAACCATTTATTCCTAAAGTAAGCACACAAATAACGAACGGCCCCGTGGCAGCGAGCAACTTAAAACTGCCTAGTGATAAGCATCAAATGATTGTTTGCATACAGTAATTTCTCGTCGAGTATTTACACATTCAACTCAGCCCATCTTCAAGTCGGTAAATAGAAGATACAATGCAGAGATCCGGGTAACAGCTTTCATTGCTTGACCTGGTGATCACAAGTCTCGAAAATGTTAGTCTGAGGAGATTTGCTGCCTGCTTTGGGCAAAACCGATCATGACACCGTCAATTGTTTCCTCGTTCTCAGGCACGCGAAAGCCGTGGGAAAGTTACGCAGAAATCTTGGAAGGCCAGATATAGAGCAACACGGAACTAGAGCTGCAGAACTGATTTTGGGGATATAGGGTGGAGAAGTCGGTGTGGAGAAAATATGGCAGAGAATCAATGGAAACCAGGTTGAGTTACAGGACTGTTTTGCCTCACTTCAGGAGTGCTAAAATAAGGGCAAGCCAGCTTGATGGACACCAGCGTTTTGACGAGCAGGCAAAAAACAGAGACAGAAGCTGGCAGATCTTCAAGGTCGCATGCCGCGAAAGATACTGGCTATGGTACGAAGAGGTTAGAAACTCAGCCGTGATGATCCAGCGACAGCAAAATGAGCCTTTGTACTGGTACTGGTCAATGAACTCAAACAAAATCCAAAATGTTAGTGTAGATGTGTCCAGTCAAAGCTTCGCTTAGGAATGAAGTGGGACCTCTGGTCTTGGGTGATGAAGGTGAAATATGTGACGACGATCAAAGCAAAGCCGATGCATTGGGCCCACACTTTGAGGAAGTACATGGGCGCGACGGAGGATAAAAACACCTACCGAAAGCCGATGGTTGCTTCCACTCTCTCCAAATTTCAAAAAAAGACGGGGATTATGAGAAATTATTGGAAGGACCAAACAAACATAAGTCGGCGGGACATTGGGCATTCATCCAGCCATCATACAGCCATTGGTTGCCATGATCAGCGGACATGCCTGCCGCCCATACTGTACCACATTTGGCCAATGGGTATTACCGTTTGACTAGAAGTTAGCTACAGTTGTGGCTATCCGAAATGTGCGGGTTGGGTTAGGGACAGAAATGGAAAACTGACACACTGCAAGCCTTACATGCATTTTGTGCAAGTGTTTACAGTGACTCTCAAGGGCACACATGTAATCATTCCATGAACCACAAGTTGCTCTTTTAGGCACACCACAGGGTTTTGAAAGGCAAATCTTGCCTCCCGAGAATTGTAGAATGCTTAGACGAAGGGTTCGGGTCCAAATAAATGAGTTCAAATTTAATTAGCATGTGAAATCCACCGCAGCAACCTGAGTTGTGGTTCGTCTAACCATAGCAGCAATTCCCCTCAATTTAATCCATGCCCAGCAATTAAAATTGGTTGTTATTATTTATCTATTGAGATAAAATACTTCAGAATGTTGCACGCATTATTTCTCATCAAGAACTATCAGATCATCGACCGACGAATATCCTTACTGTCACTTTTGTGCACGGTGTCACGGTGAGGTAGTCATTTTCATGGTAAATACCACACAGAGCAATGATAATGCTCTCATCTAGAAAAGCTTGTGTATCGATGACATCTTAATCAGAAATGTTCCATCAGGGCGAACTGTGGTGTTGATATTGGATTTTCAAAATTATTCCTTGACTATAGCATTTGTTTGAATCAACGGCTGTTGATAATTTTGCTTGATTGACTGTCCTTTGGACTCCACTATTCACGCGCGAACCTCAGACCATTCGATCAACATTACATTCCGTACAACTAGACTTGAGGTTCGCTCTTTTTGAGCCAATCATTAACTCATATCCTAAACCGCTCCCTGGGATTGGACCCGGACCTTTATTGATAAGCTGATGGCCACTTGAAATGCCTCGTGACGTTATTGAGAGGTTGTTGACGGGTAACGATGCTGGATGCTAGACCGCGGCCAGACGAGGAACAATAACGAAGATGACCGGGTTGATGTTTCGTATTCGTCCATAGTAGCAGACTACAGTTTGCCCATGCAAATGAATTACGCGGAACAACTCGATAAAAATGGGGCGAATAACGGAAAAGAGAGCAGACTAAAGTATAACCACAGGTCTGTCGGTAACTTCTCCCAGCTACTCGCCACGTTCTCTGTGTGGCTGTGTAACACAAAACGGATATTGTGTAAACAAGCAAAGTAGTGAAAATTTCGTAACTTGAGAAGCGATTTTGGGCGACCGTGAGGAAAAGACAGGGTTGTGTTCCAGAAAATTTTAATAAGACATTTCAGCAGCTGGTTCACTACTGGTGCTCCTATTACGCATATAAAACATGTGGTAAGATATATCTTGTGCAATGTGCCCAGTTAGGATCTTCTCAGGTTTGAGGAAAGTTAGTCAGATCGATCTTGCAATCGATAATGCGTGTCATGTGCACTACTGATCAAAACCGCTAACAATCGTATCGGCTACCCCCTCAGCCAGTAAAATTTCATGCGTTACTTGAACATCGCCTGTCTGAAACGGCAGCAGTTGTTCCTTACCCATTTATCGAACAGTCCCTCACCCGAAGGCACGCATTAGTATTTATCATGGTGTCACCGAAATCCCCCCCACACACACACGCAGTTTCACAGATATCCCAGTCACCACATCCACCACTACGATTTTATGTTCGCACCCAGTTATGATCTTAACCATGGGCACCCCCTTAGACTTGAATGCGGATAAATGAAGACAATATTAAGCACTTTTTTAAACAAAACCAGACAAAATGCTCTATCTTGCCCCACACAAAACTCCTGTCTCCCCCTCCACCCCCTACCCATCATTACTTCGTTCTTGCATTGCCTTTGTTTGCTGAGTTCCAGTTCAATGGCGTGATTTCCTCTGTCATTTGCAAATTGGACTCCAATCCCGTTGGCTCCAGTTTGGAAATTATTACTTGCTCTTTGGCAACACGAACCACCATGAACAGGCTCTGTGTATCGTTCACACTGCAAGCAACCGCCATTCTTCACTTCCCTTGGGGATTCGCAGGCATACTTTGAACGAAACGATCACGAATAAGACTTGCTCTAAAACATCACTTGTGTCAAGCAGGCTGATCGATATCTAACGCAAAAGTAACTGATAATGGACAATCGCGTCTTTTGCGAGCAGTCGTACAAAGCCGCGTTGAACCGGTCGATGGCTTCCTGACGACCGCCGTCCTGCATGAACTCGTTCACCCGTCCCACACGCGATTCCTAATACATAAGGCCTGTTTATTCCTCATTTTCAGGTTATAAGCCACCTTGAGGAGCCCAACCAACATTATCCCAAGAGCAACCAACAAAGATGTATCTCCTTTCATTCCGTTGCATGCCGCTTTCTTTCAAAATCTGTGGTTCATGCCTCCGCATCTCCGACCACGAACAGAACAGGCCATGAAAGCTTGATTGCCAGGGGGAGTATGGTCACGGCACCAATGTACCAAAACGAAAGCTGGGTGAAGTTCAAACGGATGAGCAGCCGGAAAGGTTCCATTCGGAGAACATGAAATTTCGTTTCCATAGTCCGTCTTCCAAACCTATCCGCAGCAACACTGATCCTCTAGCTGCTTGAGCATTCTGGCTCCCTTCTGAATAATTGCCACTAACCATTAGCTTGATTCTTTTGGCAATCTTTCCGTTTGACTGGTTTGATTGCTCCAGTTGACGGCTTGATCGGTAGCCCCTCACCTGGGCTATCTTCTTGGTTGCCGAAGATCCCGCTGCGTTATATTTGTTAGTGCAAATGCCTGTTTTTGTTCGTTGTGGGATGATATCGAATTATTCACCGTCTGTTCTGCTGTCTGTGGTTCTCGACTGGCTGGTACGACCGGTTTGAAATTCGCACAGTTCTGTTGCTGCAGCGTTCACCACTATAACTGTGTGCTTATCAATATCTCAGTCGTGGTATTTAGTTTGATTGGGAACTTATTTCACAAGTTTATTCAGTTATATTCCAGTCTGATATCATGAACCAACAAATGGGTCATTTCGAGGTAAGACAGCTTCAATATTCAAAGGAGGTAAGTGAATTTGAATGAAGAAATGCAACCAAAAATGAATTAGTGGACGTGCTTATTTCGATAATTGGTTGATATGAATTTGCAACTAATCTACGTTAATTGAATCAATGAGCAACTCGGTGTTGATGCGGTACGTATTTGTTGGGAAGGATAAATGCCAATTCCAGTCACGTGGTCCTCGTTCAGACGAAACAATTAGTGATTTTTAATATGAAGCTTCAATCATTCCAAACGAGTGTGTGAAGTCCAGCATGTATAACTGCTGCAAGTGGGTGTGCAAGAACTACTAAGAATGCTTTGCAGCTATGTTTCTTCACTCGAAACCCAACGAGAACATTCCATATTTTATCTGATGGACCCTCTGGCAAATACGTTGTTCTCCTCGATTTTCTGGGATATTTTATTCTCACATATGAAGGGTTGTATCTTTGGCTTAAGGAATCCATTCTGCATAGTTCTTTGGTAAAATTCAGTGCACAGACATATCTTCCGTAGGCCCCCAATCTCTGTCCTTCTTGATCTGAAAGTTGACCGCACAGTTCTCTGTCACTGACCTCATTGAAGGATGTGCTAGAGAAGTTTATTTCTCTTTTTCAGTGCTTGTATGTGAACAGCCGAAGCCGAGTTCTTGCTTACAGCAATCTTTCCCCCGAGTTCACCACGGGAAGTGGTGTTCGTCAGGGTTGCCTTCTTTCGCCCTTCTTCTTTATTTTATAGTTGAATTGATTCTTGAGATAGCTCAATCCCCGTGTGAAAATAGCGGCGTCGATCTTTGCTCAGGTAGTAAACTCTCTGACTTGGAATATGCGGACCATATTGTTCTTCTGAATGAAGATCCAGGCATGTTGTAAGCTCTTCTAGATATCCTTAACAACAGTGTAGGAATCTTTGGGATGGTTTTGCACCTTCAAAGTGTAAAATGCTGCTGCAGGATTGGGTTGGCTCAAAACCAGAACCTTTTGTTGGCAGGGGAAGCTCTAGTTGAAGTGGATATATTTTGTTACCTGGGAAGTTACTTCTCACCAGGTGGACAGATAACGTATGACGTGTCATCGCGTATACAAAAGGCGCGTTTGGCTTCTGTCAACCTTCGTCATCTGTGGCGTCGGGGTGACATCCGATTGTCCGTTAGGGTAAAGTGTACACCGCGATGGTTAGGTGCGTTCTTTTATACGGTTCAGAAACATGGTTGTTGAGAGCAGAAGATAGACGAAGGCTGTCAGTGTTCGAGCACCGATGTCTCCGTAGCATTGCCTGAGTATGGTGGCAACACCGTATCAGTAATGTTGAGGTAAGGCGTAAGGTTTTGGGAACCAGAGATCAGTCTCTGGATCAAGTACTAAATCTAAACAGGTTAGGGTGTTAGGGACGTGTGTTACGAATGCCTACGGATAGATTTTCCACAGCATAAGCTGTTCTTTTAGGCGGATGGTGATATGAAGGTAGGTCGAAGTGGTCAGTCCGTGACATGGCAAAAAGGTATGGAAACCTTGACCAGTGGGCTTGGCCGAGTAGGACGTGTTAGACTTTCGGGTTGGGGTCCACGTGATCCGCTTACTCAATAGTTGGATACACTGAGTGGTACGGTTACGTGTCGCGTTCAGTGGCGCAGTTGCATTCGGACTCTTCCCTTGTTGTCTTGGTTTTGTCTCAGTGCTTTGACTTATCGAACCTTTATCACAATGCTTCCATTCGTTTCGCCCTTAACTGGTCGATGCCGGAAGGTAGCAACCGAAATCAGAGCACAGAAGTACGAGGTTATTGGTTGAATAAACTGAAACTGAAACTGAAAAATATGAAGGATCGATTTCTGATCATACTAGCAGTTGAGTCCTCATTACTATTTTTTGTTTTCCTCCATTTTATAACTTCATTTTTTTGGCTTTATCCGTAATACACGACAAACAATACGGAGTTTCCTATTACGCTGTGTAGTAGGTCTAGTTTCCTTGGTAGGAAAAGAGGAAGTCCGCAAGGATGAAGTGAGGAAACCCACGTTGAAGGGAATAACAAACCGATTCTCCCCATGCATTATTTCCGTGTCAGTCGTTGTGTAATGCCTAACGCACATTTGTGCCCTATATGTTTAATCCCAATGGTTCTCAGTGGTAAACTGCATTGGAATTACAGTAGCTGAATGGGAAATTTATGGACACTGCGGAAGATACAGAGCGAAACCACAAAAAGCTAAAACCGCGTGATCAGCTTGAGGGGAACGACATCGCTGGAGATCACCAATAGATTTCCATACTATAGAACCAGGTTCGATTCTTTCCGAATTATTATGTACTATTCCCGAGCGACTAGTATTCAGAACACTAGAGCAGCAAACCAAGTGACGGATAAAGCCTTTCTGAGTTCTCAGTTCTCGTCTAAAAGCACGGAAACTACATACAAATCAAAAAAATTACGAAGAAATTGGAGTTTCATCGCAACTGCTTCAACTGACCACCTTTGTTGGGCGTTTATTTCTGGCTTTTGATTGGTCTATAGATTGAGCAGCTCGATCTGCTTACACTTTATTCGTAATGGCATGTAAGAATCTTTACTGAAACGTTTTCTGTTGGTATATTCAGTTCACCTTGACCGTTCTTTCCTCAAAAGAATCACCAGATAGCCGTTAATCACCCAGATTGTGCTGACCATTTGCTCATCGCTTATTACTTGTGCTTTCATAGCCTATTGAAATTGGCAGAGAAATGGTAGCAAAGAACAGGAAAAATGCATCAATAAAGGAAACGTAAAGTAGTATTCCGTATTTATTCAGTCATCACTAACAATGAATTATTCATTTCACTTCAGCTGTGAGTTTTCTGATGAGAAACGTTCTATAAAGTTCGGGAAAAATGTGAACAACGGCTGAAACATCGACTGAAGCGACAACTTCGAAGATATCAACAGTTTTCGCATGCGTAAGAACAAGCGCAAACAAAACTATGTTGATTTCGCATTCAGGATGTAAGATTTAAAGGGGCCTAAACTTGCTTGTTTGGTTTACGTGAATGGCTAGTCAATATGATGGGAAACGGCATGGGTGAAGCCTGGACTTCCTTCCCACTTGAAATGTTTTGATTCATCAGTAATTTGCATCACATTCTCGCACAACAGACGATGACATCGTTGAACACATTGACTGTTAGGCTCGAATCGCATAGCCTTTTCATTTTTTCTCTCGGTTTGCAAGGGGTTGAAATTTTATTTTAGTCCTGTCCAGCCGTAATCTGCAGAGTGGTTTGTCTTGTGTTCGTTTATTAGTCATGGAGGCTTTATAAAAGATCCCCACATGAACACGCTTGGGCGCTTATCGGCGTTTGAATTGCGTGACTCCAATGATGACTCAGCTTTGGTTACAGGGTATTTGATAACAATTCGGTCCTATTTATTTTGTCATAGATTGGATCATTTTGACCGTCCTCACCATCAATTTCACCTGGCCTGAATAAAGGACCACGTAACCTTTGGCCGCTTTTAGAACTGTTGTAATGACGGTATACCGCGTCGATAAATGTAAATGCATAACATTTAGGCGGAGAAAGCACTAGGCTTTTGGACAACTCCACAGACAGTAGATCAAAAAAGATTTCTCTCAATCAATTTTGTCCATCCGCGCAACAGTTATTACTGTAAGCCAGAACCACTAGAGTAGTGAAGAAATGCTATTCGGCTATGACATTGCAACCCTCGAGTAAACATGATAAGAGCAATTGTTTCGAGTGAGACAGTTTCTAATGAAGTAAATTTTGATATATATTATTACCCTAATGAATTCGAACAAGAGCGAAACTGGAGTATGATGTTTCCGAGTGTAGGGTTCGTTGGATGACTTGAGGGTTAGGCGTCAGCTGTTCATATCATATTTTACGTAATTTTACAAATACGAATCACTTGAAACGAGCGTGCTCGTCATGTTGCTTTATTCCACACGTGTTCCGTGAGGTTATTTATACATTTGAATCAGGTTTATTGAGGAGAAACAAATGAGTGATGAGGTGGTCTGGCGAATCCAAGGACTGTGTTCTCTCAAAACGGCCGTGATATTTTCGGCACATTGAACACAACAGAGAAAGTATTGGTGATTCATGGTTCTGTCACCTTTGACATATCTGATCACCATTAGGATTCTGCGCTTATTGATTGCTTTCCATGCAAAAGCTAGGTTTCCATCCACTCGAAGGACCATTCATGGAATTATGATAACAAACCAAATTATTTGACTGGCTTCAAGCGCGCCTAAATCGTGTTACTACTTACAAATTTCACCGTGACTCAGTTTGAGCAACCAGCCATCCGTGTTGATTTGACAATTCTCAAGTCAGTTTGGAAACATGAGCTTCTCGTTCTCCATCTCCATGTCAAAGCTTAAA
This sequence comes from Fasciola hepatica, assembly GCA_948099385.1. Taxonomy (NCBI): domain Eukaryota; kingdom Metazoa; phylum Platyhelminthes; class Trematoda; order Plagiorchiida; family Fasciolidae; genus Fasciola; species Fasciola hepatica. The sequence continues at coordinate 11,949,462 of CANUEZ040000031.1, read as the reverse complement.
ACTGTCTGAGAGATTATCATCGCCGAAACGGACATTAGTTTTGGGCGCATAGAATTTCACTGAACCAGTATAGTGGAAAGTGGATAAGGCTGTCGCAACCTGAGTGTTTGCGTAAAATGGAACCAAATACCCAATAATTTGCTAACTCATTCATCAATACAGTGAAACGACAAGCGTTCTCTCATTGATTTATATTTCTGGTAAGTAGTACCGTTTGGTAGATGTTCACCCTCCTGAAGAACATATCATGACAATTAAACCAGTTCCCAACAGTAGCTACTTTGTCCGGCACGATCGGGATCATGGTACTCAAGTGAATTGCATGAGTGCACTTGCAACATGCAAAGTGGGGATGCCCGTATTCGAATCATAATCGTGCCACGAGGATCATTCAGTCCAAAGCGAAAAACCTTGCGGAAAACAAAACAACGTGGTAATTCTGAGATGATAGGAGGGCTGAGAAACAGGTGAAACACGGGACAAAATCAATACGCAATACTTTATCATCAAAACTGCAGGGATTCTCAGGACATACGTCAGAATATCAAGGTTTATTCCAAGACTTTGTCCACAGTTATGAAATGTTGATATGTTTCTCTCATCTGCTTCTTTTGTTTAAACACGAAAATTATTTGTTTGTGTCTGAGCATCGGTTGCCAATTTGGAATCGTGTATGTGCAGTCGTGAAGAGTGACCAAAGAAAAACACGCAATTCATATCCCATAGGAAAAAATCACTTAATTTCCGTTACACATGCATTATGGGGAAAATAGAATAGAGTCACGTTGAAGATAACCGAGTGTTCCATTGGCTCTCCTTATTCTGGATTATGAAAAGACACCTGTGAAGTGCTCCCATGCTTTTCATTGGGGAGTTAAATGTCCCGAATGCATGGCAAATCAAATTACGTGAGTCAATCGAATCTCGGACTACTTTCACTGAAGTAATGCATTAGTTACCACGGGCATTGTGCTAACATTTGGATAATTCTATTTCTACACGAATGAAGTTGAATGCAACAGATGAGTTTGGCTATCTGTCATAGTTTCATTGAAGTTATAAATTCAAGGCCATCCTGCAGATTGCAGACTTCGTATGATTTAAACCAGAACACAGAAAAACGCCGCCTCTCTCTTACTCTACCATTGTGAATGTGTTGATTATTGAATCAGACCGACGATGCAATCTATAAGCTGACCTAGTTTACAGAAACAAAAGCATTGTGGCAAAACACCAGCGGATGAAATTGCTATGTGAACGTAGACTGAGCAGTCAAGATTAGCTCATGATATAGTCGATGATAATGAAATCGCTAGGAAAACAGCCGTTATTCACATTTGGGTTGGATTATGGTAGTGTGGTAAGTCCTGCGCATCTGGAGGGTGTACCGTAACACCCACGGAGGAGTTCGGATGTTTTATTCAATTTTTGTCTTGACGATCAATTTCATCTTGAACATTCTTTCTCTATGTGTGCTTCTCTTCTTCACTTCAGCTGTGAATCCATTTGGTTTTTTGCCTTCCACCCATGATTTATGGATTCACAAGTTTGTATAACGGGTTTTGTCATTTGTCTGTTGGCCATATCAGTGCTGAACTAACACCTCGATATAAACACATCCATATATCCCATCGGATGACCATGGTGTCAATCATTCGGTGAGCATACATTTACAGACTGATAACGATGCGCTTTGTGTTGGACCATTTTCCACTGTGTATTTCAGTGGAATAATGATAGATTCCACAGATCATCTACTTTCTACATATGATTAGGTTATGATATTATATTGATCAATGTTTAACCAAGAGACGGTAATTTGTGAATAATTGAAACTGGTTTTACTTTCGTGATGGCCATGACAGGATTTTATCGATTTGTTCTACGCATGTACGTTTGAGGGGAGTATGATTGAGTTCAGAAATTCATTGGGTCCAAAACTTGAACCTATTTCAGGCAGACGATCCAAAGTACTATTCCGGTTACATTCATGTCATAGTCTTACCATCGGATCTGGGCTGCCTTTCGCTCGAAGCCAATAAAATTCATCACAATCAATCGGAGGTCCATGGACCATTCCATAAATATATTTTTCAAGGCTTTTAGACTTGTAAGTTATGATAAAAGTGGTCAGTTTGCGGATTTTAGCTCTGGAAAGTCCGGTTAAATAGAGCGATGAGCATCACATCTACTGCTCACATGACTCCCAATATGGCAAAATAAGATTCTTGTTTGTTGGCTTCAGAGTTGTATTACATTCATGCATTCGATCGAGTAATCACTAATCGACATTCGGTTAGCCACAGAAACACTAACGTGTCCGTCTCACAAGCATCGTGATAATTTCGGTGATCTTTACGATGACAATCAGCTTATTTCACTTCATCACTCAAACAATCAGTACATCACTCGGTGAATGGCTCACTCATCCAATAACTCAGGTGAACGTCGGATGCAGGAATTCAGGCAATGAACTTAGCTTGAGCAATTATGCATGGACTCTTGCGGTTAAATGAACTTTGTGATTTGTCATTTTCATTCAGTGGCGTCGTTACTGATATTACTAATTCTGTTGTTGCATAAGGGTACAGACTTATCCAGTAGCACATTTACGAGTCAGCAAACTGTTCATTCAGAAAGATTTTCCGTCATTCCAAAAATAGATCTCCGTGATCCAATGCAGCAACATGATACGTCGGTATGGCCATAATCGACAATCAACTGTTTCCTAATTTTCATGAAATCTTTCACCAGAGACCAATTCAGGCGATAAAATGTTTCTCATACAATCAGGCCTGAGTATATAAGACAAAAGACAATATTCATTCATTTGAACATGCTTTTCCGCGCACGTAAGCAGACCAGAAACTGATTTCTAGTGTCCTAAAAAACCCTGCTTTTAACCACAATGGTGAATCCATCTGGATACGAAACTGTTCTTCAATTCAGCCTTGACGGCACTCCATGGTTCAAGAATTAAACAACTTTCTTGTCGGTTAGGTCGACTTGAACCTATACGTGACAGTTCAGAAGTTAAACTTCCAAAATTTAGAAACGGTCATGAAGAGAGAACAGGTCCTGATTCAGTGGTAAGTATTCATTATTATTTGTTTTATTCTAGAGATTATCTAAGAGCGCATGTCGCTATAACAGAACAGTATAATCAATGTCAACAGCAGACAGATGAGTTAAAACTGAACTTTAGGGAAATACTTAGTGGGCATGGATTACATTATGGGGAATCGCTGCTATGATTAGACAAATCACAAATCAGGTTCCTGTGGTGGATTTCACGTGCTAATTAAATTTGAGCCTATTTATTTGGTCCAAATCCTTTCGGCTTACGCGCCTAGCCCAGCTCGTAATGCGGAACTGGGACTAAAATGTGGATGACATCTGTACGTCTATTCGAATCCCGTCAAGGTCGAAAGTCGTCAAATCTGCCAGATCGGCCAAACTGGTCATCCTAGGCAAGCATACCCGTGATCGATACCGCCTATGCTCAAAGAACTGTGATTGGTGGTGGTCACATGGCTATCATCGTGAAATATGGAGAAAAAGACGTGGGTTTGTTTCTCGCCACCACTGGTCAGTTTCCCATTTGGCAGCCTATAACTGACCGCGGCTCCCTTCCACAACTGATGTGCGTTTTTGTGACAGAAGTAAAAGGTGCCATAGGTCACCGGATACTCGAGATGATTTAGCTGTGAGTACACAGAAACCCGGAGTGTAAATTCGTATTTCTGTCGATGGAGCAACCGCCGTACTAATACGTGGGTGTGGCAAATTCATGTCCTATCAAAAACGCAATTTATCGATTGGAGAACGAAATGGATGCGAATATCTCAGTTATGCTCATTCCGTTAACTTTCGTTCGTACGATGGAAGATCTCACCTGTTCACACTAGAAGCTGGTTCTTAATGTCATAAGCCATGAACTCTATCACAATTGGCCGGGCTGGGGGAGCTTGCTGTCCTGGTCCCCGTTACTTCCATGTTGCCACAATGTGGACCTATCTCAGCCCGTTTGTATGTTCTATTTCCATCTTTCTGAGGATGACCCTGATCATCCTTTGGTTCAGATCATGCCTTGACTTGGCCTTCGTTATGGTGGACTGATATTACCCGTTGTTCTTCGAAGAAGTTAGCATTCACCTTGAATTGTCTGTGGAAGGCTTAGCTAACAGTTTTCTTCACACACCTCTACTTCGTTTTATTTCTTCCTGTCGGGCACAAATATGGCAGACAATTAGGAAAACAGAAAAGTTCCTAGTAGGATCAGGATTTATTTCTTTATGACAAATTTACTCATTGTGAATTTTACCCTCGTCCGTTTAGGAGTTAGTCGTGTCTAATATTTAACTAATTACGGACCTCTACACTTCAGACTAATTTATCGCGACTTCCAAAGTCACTCATTTTCAATCGTCAACGGTTTGCAGCAGGACTATGGTATGCAACATCAAGTTCTGTGGAATTTCACATCTGAGCGATGTGTTGTGATGCACTACGAAAAGTTCAGGAAAGAGAAGCTGATGCAAAGGCATCGTTTGTCTAGCGAATTTCGACAAAATCTGTATGGCCTGAACGACTTATATCAGTTTACAGTCTGAGCGTTCCTCAATGCCATAATCTGCAAAATGGTACGGAACCGTACGCACATGGTGAATGCCTTTCTTTGAAAGGTACTTTATAAATGTGCGAAACTGGAGACCATTTTCAGCAATAATTTCTTCAGACGAACGGAATCTCACAAATAGATGTTGCAATAATGGCACAGTTATCACAGTTGTGATCTCTTCACACGGAGAAGCCTCTGGTCAATTGGAATAGAACCACACGGCAACAAAATCGTTCCGCTGGTCCCATGATATCATTTGCAACCTTCGCCCAAGGTTTGTTAGGTTGCTCAATGGATTGGATAAGAGCATTCAAGGGTTTTCCACTATTATCAATAAAAGTGCCGACGAGATGCATATTCTCCTACCGAATATTCAACTCGGCATTTGAATCATGGCCACAAACAGTACTTTCGCATTCGGCTCTTCGTTCGCTCGATACCAGGGTGTCATTCATTCCTAGATAATACGGTGGGAGGGATCAAACTTCCGGGTACTACAAGACGATGACTTGAAAATTGACACATTTCAATGGCATGAAAGGGTAGTAACTCGTACTGCATCTGCTCTCTGTTTGGTCGTTCGGTAGAAATGCAGTTAGAGACAGTGTTCATAACTGGACCACATTCTGTGTTCTTCTGAACTTCAGTAAAGGTAATCACTTCAGAGTTCGCGTCATTGAGGAATGCAACTACTTTGAACTCTTCAAGATCCTCAGTCGCAAACGCATTCTCAAAAATGAGACCGAAAAGCGCATCAGGTACTTGCTTATTTTGTTCGGAGACATTTTTCGTGTAGAAATTAAAAGTCAATGGTCGTGCCTACCAGTTATTGGTGTATATGAGGAGTTACCTTTTGGTACCGCGGCAAAGTTAGTTGGCCCAAAAGAACGAATAAGCTTCCTTCTGAACGAGTCCAAGAGCATTGCCCTAGTTGGTTAGCGAAAGGAATTCACAAAACCTTATCCGGTGTGAACCTATCCCACGCGCTCGATCGAGATGGAGCTTTCATGGTCAACCATCAAGAGTCACGAACAGTGAATGCTATCCACAACCTAGGCGATTGCTCTCAGGTTACCTGGACCAAACTTGTAATCCCAGAAGGAGTTTGGCAAGGCCTTGCTTCTTCCCAGGCCAAAGGTCATCGAGATGATGAGACGGATACGATGAATCGTTAAAGCCAGTGTCGGAACTGTCCACTCGAGCACATTATCGTCAGCCTGAGAGTAGCTGTGGTGAATACACGGCCTGATGTGAAGTATCGAAAAGACAAATCGGTGTTTGCCACATACAGCTTTCTAAAGCGTGGACGATGGAATATTCCACGACATGGTGTTCATCTAATCTATGCACTTCTTCATTTTCATTGAGCCCAATGAGCTGATCCAGAGAACTGCAAAACTACATGCTTCAGTGGAAAGAGCAGTTGTGAACCTCGACCAAGGGACAAGTGAATTTCGAATCCATAATCAAGTTAGGTAAATGATGTGTGCAAACGATGGCAAAAGTCTAACGGGTAAAATAATGATCTAAGATAAGAAGTAACAGGTAATAAAATGAGTGAATTGCAACTGTCAACACACACCATCCAGTTTGTTTATTCAGTGACAGGCCTACGAGTGGTGAGTGGTGAGCAATAAACCGAGATTACAAAAGTAATATATTGTTGATAATCTAGTGGATTTTCTCTGAATAAACAAATGTTTCCACATGTTTCGGTTCTGCGAAATGAGTACGATGAGGCCGCAGCTTCTGGTCTTGCAGGCATTGGCATTGCTCTCATTGAAAACGTTGTAGCTGGGGTTAGACAACGATCAGCTGTTTTAATTAGCATTTCTTCCAACGCGCGCTAGCTGTAAAGCTAGTCCCACCTGATGACATTAACCAGCACTAGAGGCTCATTAGGAATACTTTGCTTTCCACTTGCCTAGTGAGTTTTGGCTTGTCTTTTTGTGTCCTGAGATCCTGGATTTCTGTTGAATCGCTGTGCCCTCTCGACGCAAGCCAGTCAATCCCTTATGGAAGAAAACATAATAAAACAGCTCATAACGAGACGTGGACTGAACGCGAATTTTCAGAGAGATCGCGAAATCTGGTGGACGCATCATGAATTAGTAATGGAACGTGCTATCGCCATGAAAAATTCTCGCAAGCTGCTCCATCCAATTCGAATTACCGGTAGAAAACCACCAGAATTAAATGAAACGATCTTTGAAGCTTGTGGTTCGTCAATTTATAATCAGCAGCGGCGTCTCTGCAAGTATGACGTAATCAAAGGCTCGAAGGACAGCGCAATCAATAACAAAATTCCAAGGCGATAACAGCATCAATCACACGGATATAATTTCCACGCTAATCAACACTCTCCCCTTCATTGCATATCCGAAAAATGGTTGCCCTAAATAATCATTTGACCTGTAGTATTGTGGAGGACTGAGAATGAGTAATTCAAAAAAACGCACTACTTTGTCTGACCGAAGGGAGAATGTATCATTTTGTCCGTCTTTTAACTGACTGATGAAAATCGTTCATGCGAACCTGAATTGTAAGTTTTTATGAAGCTCATGTACGACGTTCATAAAGTTATGAGTTTTGCTTGAATTTTTCATTCATTTTTCACAATTCTAAGGGTTATTCAGATAAAAAGCTGGCTATATTAGAAACGGTCTCCCGAAATGAAGACAGTTGCGTGGATAACTGTCAATTATCCTGCGAAAAATAATCGACTATTTTATTGCGCCTTTCATTCGGTTGTCTTCCTTTGGTTGAGAAATGTTTATGATTTTCTTCTTGGGACATCATTTATTATTAACAGATGCTGGTAGTACGAAGTCAGGTCAGGCCACACCACGGAATGAATATGAACTTCTTTATACGCGCTGTAACAGACCACCAACTGGCTCTCCTTGGAAACGTAAAGTGATAGATTTAGAATGGTAAACGGGTGTCAAATATGCGTATATGAGATCAACTGGCAGTCTGCAAGTGAACAGTTTCACGCGCTTATGATCATATCTGACATGAATCGTGGACGCAAAAATGAGTTTGTCAATTGTCAGAAATTGAGATATTTGATATGGTAGCAAAGACCAATGTCCACACTGGAATGATGGCAGCGTGGCCGTTCGAAATTGCGAACCTGTCTAAAATTTCCACTGAGGAAGAGTTGATGGGTAACTTTTGATGATCAGTTGCCGTAAAAGTTCAGCGTCCTCAGAGAAATCATGATATTATCGGAAGTTAAGATTGCAATGCAATACCTCTTTAACGATGATGTCACATTGATCGGGGATGAGACGTTTGCGACCTTGACGCGAAGTTCTGCTGCAAACAGTCTATGGGAGATGGAATTCAACCATATTTTTGAATTTCCTAATAGCTTCTCCACAGTCCTTCATGATTATCCCATTTTATTCTGCACAGTCTATCAGAATTCTTAACACTGTAGAGCTGTCAAACACTGTTACCATCAAAACTAGACTGGACGTCCATTTGGATCTCCGTTTTGTGAACAACCCCAAATTGCTCCTTTCTGCTTTTCGTCATTAGGCCTTCAGCCAGTATCTGCGGCAAGACTAGTCAGAAGCATTCCACACATTGTCGTCGCTGGACGATTCAAAAAAGCCACTGTACTCCAGACAACCTCGCGGCACTTGAAGATATGTTCGAAGGGGTGGAACCTATTGTTTGCAACCCGATTCGTCTCTATTATGTGATCAGGCATTAGATTACCCATTTTCCTATATATGTCGTCCCGTAAATTTGTACACATCAGTGCAAATAAGTTGTCATTCTGTCTCTGAACAAAACAAATTTGTGAGAAGGAACTAGTTTATAATGGCAAACATTTTCTGCAAAGATTTATTGAAACTGGACATGGAAATTGAGCTCGCCATATCAAGATATTCAAATCCCATACCATTCAAAACAATTCTGAATCTTGTATTTGCCAATCAGTTATTTTATTTCCCATGCGCTCAGACCATTAGTTGACACGCCGACCATCACTCATAGCCAACGCGACGACGCGATAATTGTTTGTTGAATCTCGTTGCGTCACATAGCCATTAGCCTTATTTCTATGGCAAGTGTTGATTGACCGTAGCGGTATCTGACTGGCGTCCATGTGTCGGCCCGATGTGTTCGTATCGAACACTAACTCCCAACAGATTTTATCTCTCACGTGGCCTTTCTCCCCAATTGTGTATCCATGTACACTGACCCACTGGTATTCACTGCTATGGTATCATGATTGCTTGGCGTTACTTGTCTGTGTGAATGACTGAACTTACAGTCATGCCATTTTCTCAAAGCCATAACTATTCCGTTTGTTCTCCACCGTGCTTTTGTGTGTGTATGTGTGTGTTCCCTGGAGCAACTACTTCTCTTCTGACCGTTTGCCGGTCAAAATGGTCCCCATGAATAACGACTTTCTTTCTGAACCACTTGACTCGCTATTGCATCGCCGTCTCGAGCGTTTTTTGACCGTTTTACCTGGGTGTTTTGAAGCTCTTATTGACTATTCTGATTCTGTGCTCGGTTTGCCTACATTTTGGAGTACGTCACTGTTATTGTTTGATAATTACCCCATGTAAATCGAGCTTGTGTTTTCTGTCTTGGGACTTGGGATTCGTATATCTGCGAGTCACTCAACTACGGGATGACAATCCTGCACATTATTCCTCAGGCAGATTCCTATCCGGGTCAATACAAGCTGAAGTACACTAACTGCCTCAAATTGGCCTCTATTACGCCGGTTTCCAAGAGAGGAACAGCTGAGTTGGTTCCGTAAACTCTGCACCTATTATACTCTTAAGGTGTTTTTCAGAGATTATTACTACGAAGCCAATCTTTTGGAATAATGTAACTAACCCGAACCGAGTCCCATATCGTCATCCCCACTCGGTCCTTAACACCCTTGTATCCGCCACACTTTCTGTCCTGTTGGCACCCGACCAGGAATATATGGCGGTTAGGGTCTGTTTCCTTGATTACAGTGATTTATCCAACGGTGTAGACAGATCCAAATCATTGAGGATCTCGGCTGGTAACAGAACTCAAGCAAATGAATTACAATTTATGTTCAGTTATCTGATCCACAACAGTCTACACGACTTCGCAGTAGAACCTCCTCAATGCTATCATCTGTATAAGATGTTTTACAGGATGTTCTGTTATTCACGTTGTCGTTCTTCACAAGTAACTCCCTCGTACATGTGCACGCTGACTTTTCTCATCAAACACGCTTTTGCTATGATTTTTATGTGCCATACTCAGTCAGTCAGTCTACTTATCCTCTCCTACAGGGGAATGTAACTGAACTCGCCGATTGGTGCTCCAAACACAACCCGCTAATGAATTCATCTGGGTTCTTGATATTTTGTTTCGTCTTCATATCGGGAATAGTTGTTCCCCTTATTCATAATCCTTCTCTCCCCCATCCCGTTCCTCCGATCGAGAGAAATTCATGAGTGAAGAATCTCCGTAAGATTATTTACTGCTACCTTTATTTGTCTGAATATGTTGACGCAGTCTTCTGTAAGACAAGACGGTATATTCTGTCTTTGTTGTTCACAAGTCAAATTCCTCTCAAATTACTCTACTTCACTTGATCCAACACTTTATTTACTCTTTCTTTTTACCTCACTGCTCTACCACTCCTCTGCAATAAACTTGAGCTGATTACGTGAGAGCTTAACCTAAGGGTGCGTTCTGTGGAATATCTGCTCAGAAGCACTGGCATACCTTGAAATCTGTCAACCAAATTTTTAATATCCCAACATTACAATCCATGAATGAATATCTACTGTGGAGTATTAGCTCACCAACCCCACCACCTCTCCATCGATTGTATTTCATGTAATTCAATGTCATTTACATCCGACAATTTCGGTTATGTATTAGTGGAAATAGCTTGGGAGAACATAGAACATATTTTTGAATTCTACCTCAAGAGTCCTAGTTAAGGCAGCTTTTTGCCCCGTCCGGAAAATTGTGTGGATAGTGGAATGCACTTATTGATAGAGAATTCTTCGACCTGAGAATCGATTCTCTAACTTTTTCTATGCCCACGTTGTCACCTTTTCCAGGAAATACGATTTTTCAGTCAAGACTGACTGTGGCATCTCATATCCTTTTTGAGTTGAGATATGGAGGATAAAGAATAGAGAAATGAGAAATTTCTTCCCAGATACCGTTTGAGATTTCTGGCGTACGGATACTTCGCGCTGCTCACGCCACACAAGGGATTCATCGTCAGGAACCCTAACCGCAGCCTTTGACTTAAAAGTATGACTCTCAAGGCATCATTTAAAGTAAAGTTGAAAATAAGTAGGTATAGAGGGCATTCCTGTCGTACTCCTCTGGATACAACAACATAGGCCAAAGTTGGCCGTACGCCCTAATCTGACTTGAGATGTGGAGATAAATTTCTTTGATGATGGGAGTACACTTGACATGTACTCCATTTCTCAACAAGCTGCAGCACAGTGCAGTCCCACCGACAGAGTTGAAGTCTGTGCGAATGTCTAGAAACACGATGATCATTGAGCTTGGGAAGGTATGAAGGTGCTGTAGCAGCCGTTGGAGGGTGCATATTTGATTGATACATCTACAACCGGCACGAACATACAACTTGTTCCTCCAAAGTCTGCTTTTCACGCATTTGGTATAACCTCTGAGATATAACAGGCACAAGCATTTTTGACGTTGTTGGGGAAAATGCTCACATTTCTATGATTGGCGCAGTCACTAAGCCATCCCCTCTTTAAAATGGGAAAAACAGTCGAATAAATCATGTACTCGAGTGGACAGTTCCGACACTGGCTTTAACGATTCATCGTATCCGTCTCATCATCTCGATGACCTTTGGCCTGGGAAGAAGCAAGGCCTTGCCAAACTCCTTCTGGGATTACAAGTTTGGTCCAGGTAACCTGAGAGCAATCGCCTAGGTTGTGGATAGCATTCACTGTTCGTGACTCTTGATGGTTGACCATGAAAGCTCCATCTCGATCGAGCGCGTGGGATAGGTTCACACCGGATAAGGTTTTGTGAATTCCTTTCGCTAACCAACTAGGGCAATGCTCTTGGACTCGTTCAGAAGGAAGCTTATTCGTTCTTTTGGGCCAACTAACTTTGCCGCGGTACCAAAAGGTAACTCCTCATATACACCAATAACTGGTAGGCACGACCATTGACTTTTAATTTCTACACGAAAAATGTCTCCGAACAAAATAAGCAAGTACCTGATGCGCTTTTCGGTCTCATTTTTGAGAATGCGTTTGCGACTGAGGATCTTGAAGAGTTCAAAGTAGTTGCATTCCTCAATGACGCGAACTCTGAAGTGATTACCTTTACTGAAGTTCAGAAGAACACAGAATGTGGTCCAGTTATGAACACTGTCTCTAACTGCATTTCTACCGAACGACCAAACAGAGAGCAGATGCAGTACGAGTTACTACCCTTTCATGCCATTGAAATGTGTCAATTTTCAAGTCATCGTCTTGTAGTACCCGGAAGTTTGATCCCTCCCACCGTATTATCTAGGAATGAATGACACCCTGGTATCGAGCGAACGAAGAGCCGAATGCGAAAGTACTGTTTGTGGCCATGATTCAAATGCCGAGTTGAATATTCGGTAGGAGAATATGCATCTCGTCGGCACTTTTATTGATAATAGTGGAAAACCCTTGAATGCTCTTATCCAATCCATTGAGTAACCTAACAAACCTTGGGCGAAGGTTGCAAATGATATCATGGGACCAGTTGGAAACACACCCTATCACCAGCGGAACGATTTTGTTGCCGTGTGGTTCTATTCCAATTGACCAGAGGCTTCTCCGTGTGAAGAGATCACAACTGTGATAACTGTGCCATTATTGCAACATCTATTTGTGAGATTCCGTTCGTCTGAAGAAATTATTGCTGAAAATGGTCTCCAGTTTCGCACATTTATAAAGTACCTTTCAAAGAAAGGCATTCACCATGTGCGTACGGTTCCGTACCATTTTGCAGATTATGGCATTGAGGAACGCTCAGACTGTAAACTGATATAAGTCGTTCAGGCCATACAGATTTTGTCGAAATTCGCTAGACAAACGATGCCTTTGCATCAGCTTCTCTTTCCTGAACTTTTCGTAGTGCATCACAACACATCGCTCAGATGTGAAATTCCACAGAACTTGATGTTGCATACCATAGTCCTGCTGCAAACCGTTGACGATTGAAAATGAGTGACTTTGGAAGTCGCGATAAATTAGTCTGAAGTGTAGAGGTCCGTAATTAGTTAAATATTAGACACGACTAACTCCTAAACGGACGAGGGTAAAATTCACAATGAGTAAATTTGTCATAAAGAAATAAATCCTGATCCTACTAGGAACTTTTCTGTTTTCCTAATTGTCTGCCATATTTGTGCCCGACAGGAAGAAATAAAACGAAGTAGAGGTGTGTGAAGAAAACTGTTAGCTAAGCCTTCCACAGACAATTCAAGGTAAATGCTAACCTCATCGAAGAACAACGGTTAGTTTATTCCGAAAGCGGACTCTGTCCCATTTAGACAAACCTATGTACTCGTTAATAACAGTCCACCATAACGGAGGCCAAGTCAAGGCATGATCTGAACCAAAGGATGATCAGGGTCATCCTCAAAAAGATGGGAATAAGCCATACAAACGGGCTAAGATAGGTCCGCATTGTGGCAACATGGAAGTAACGGGGACCAGGACAGCAAGCTCCCCCAGCCCGGCCAATTGTGATAGAGTTCATGGCTTATGACATTAGGAACCAGCTTCTAGTGTAAACAGGTGAGATCTTCCATCAAAAAGATGGGAATACAAACGGGCTAAGATAGGTCCACATTGTGGCAAAAAATGATATAATACCGATGAATTTAACGCAGTAATTCGAGCTGGTGAACCGAGTGGTCATACAATGAAGCCAAGATAATAAGGCGCTTTCATACTAGATTCAAAAACAACAGTCAGCCAGGTGCTCCACCCGAGGCGAGTCACAAATCAAACGAGGGCTGGAAAGTTTCCCCGTTAGTGTTACGTACTAATACCCGTAGGATTAAACCAAATGGGCGGAATCAATAGCAAAGGTCGAAAGCTGTAACACGGACGTAGTTGCAGTATCCGAGACAAGGCTGTCTGAAAATGATCATGTTCCGCAAGAAATGGAGTACCACTACTTGGTCCATCGACAGGACGGATGCAGTGACACAGCAGGTGATGGAATAACCCATATCATTAGTGAGTGTTTGGTTCACATAGAATCGGAAGTCAGATTATATACGATGAACATACAGCTATATGCTGTCATCGTAGATTTTCCGAGCCGACGTAGAACACCAGGAAAATTCGCCGGTGTTCTGAATATGAACAAGAAGGCCAGCTGTTTATGAGAGAATCCCACGTAACAATTACCTCTATCCTGGAAGTTGGGTAATTTCCGTAACTTTCTTTTTTAGAAAAACTGGATCAGTGAAAGATTTACCAATCTGAACAGAAGAGAAGAACTTTAGAAATTGGCAGCTATGAATGCCGACTCCACTGCATACGGCTGAAATAAATCCGGACTCTTGATTGGCATCTGTCTCTACCGGTCCAGAAATAAAAGGCAAAATTGCCTTAACATTTTTCTAACGTACGACGAAGAAATTGTGGACAACAACAAATTACATCATTTTTATTTCTACCGCCTTTATATCGGTTTATTATTCACAAATATAATCTTGTGTGATAATCCCTGTGTGACGAAATTTAAAGTTGTACCTTACGACACATTCTTGTTATCACTACCCTGAGGAAATAATCACCTAAATCAAGAATAGTCCGGTAATTTATTCATGAGGAGGGGGTAGAACTGTGCAAACCCATCGGACGATTATTCCTAACATTGAAAAGCAGTGCTAGAAGGGTTGTGTATCATACGGTGTATAAGTTCAACCAACGGACAACCCAGCGGACGTTGCGGTAAAAGTCTTCGGTTCACAACGTTTCGTCCGAATTTCGATTCCCGATTGAAGTTCATGGGATGTGCTCTGCAGATGACTCCTAATAAGCCGGAAGAAATCTTCTTAAGGTGCTTCTGTGGTTTTCAGTGGTTTGAATTTTCATACGGTATGAGGAAATTCAAATAATTTAAACATGTTTCTCATACTTCTTGTGAAAGAAAGTGCACTTTTCTCATTATTCATGTAAAAAGCAGTATTACAACAGGATGTGCTGTGGAAAAACAAATAGGTGTCACTTGGATGTTGATGATGTTAGCTGAGTTGGGATGAGAATACCAGCCAGAGAGCCATAAGTATTTAATCTGGAAGAATAGTTGACAAAAAATCTCCCATGCACCCTTGCAAACAAGGGTGAAGAAAGGTTTGTTGATTTATCCTTCAACTGAATGAAAACCAGCATTATGCACAGAACAAGTGTGGAAGTATACATACAAACCACGAAAATGTCTAAATCAATTGGCTTTGAACTAATGGTGTTAAGACTCAGGGGGTTCATGTATGGGTCCGTCGTAAAAAGAAATTTCAGATAAGGCGTATATTGATAACTCCTGGGAGGCAGTTTCAAGTGGGGTTAGAGGGAGTTTTCTCCACAACGGGAAGATTTCATAGCGGCATACCGCAGCGCTCGGTTCTCTATCCCTGCTGTTCGTCCTGTTTACTAGTGAACTAGAAAGTGAATAAGCAAGTTCTACAACTTTGCCAGTGATGTCAAACTGTTGGAGTGAATAGAGATGGCACAGTATAGAAAGGCTTAGATAGCGTGTATTTGTACTCGTTGGCGTGAGTTGTTCCTCTGAACATGAACAAACGCCAAAACCTCATTTATGAGGGGAAACCGCAGTCCGAACTGCATACTAACCTGCTAGACAATCAGACAACTTTCGCTCAAACAGTGCAGGTTAAGGACCTTGGAGTGGTACTTAAAACTGACTTCAAATCAGATAGCCAGTGTGAGAATGCCGCGAAGAAAGCCTCACACCCGCTTTACCAACTGAATTGCGCAATGAGTTCGACACCAGATGTCCTGCTCCCTATGTACAAGGCCCCGTGAGACCCCAAATGGAATAGTGCTACCGGACGTGGAGTCCGTCCCTCGTGCGGAATAAAAACACCATCGAGCAAGACAGCATTGATTCACTAGATGGTTTATAGACTATTAGGGATTAGGCTAACATCACAGGTCATAGAAGTTTAACCTGTTCTCGTTGGACAGGAGATTACGAAGGGATCTAACAGATGTGTTCAAAACCCTTAATGGGATAGACAGGTCAGCCGGATCTGAGATATTTTGCATTAGACTTCGGAGGAATAACGGACTAAGAAGACACGCTGCAGCTCGGGAAAGACCGTGTAAGAACAGGAATTAGGAACCAGTCGTTCGCCATGAGGTCTGCAGACGAGTGGAATAAATTAGCGAAGGATATCGTTAAAGTATATTAAACGGATGTTGTTATTCGTTGACTGAACAAGGTCTGAAAGGGATTGTTTGATGAAGGTGGCGATTAGAAGCTTCTGTTTCACTGCTCTGTTCCTTCTCTTCAGTCTACATTCAATCTTCTTCCCCATGATACGATTCGTCAGGCTGGGTCGACAACTAACAGCTTTATCCGAAAGTCAAATTTGAATGAAACCCTGTAGAAAGTCTGTCCCACCGTTCTCACTCGAGCGTACAAAGTAAAGACGACTACTCATAAGGCCGAAACACCTGGAGGTCAAAGAGCACACCGGTGGAGAACTGTAAAACCCGGCAGACTATAGTTGAGTCCTGAAAGCTCAACTGAATTGAACTTCAAGCCAGTTGACATAAGGTGCAAAAACCACGATCAACCTTGTTGATAAAGCTTTACTGAAGATATCTTGAATAACGTAGAATTCACCATACTCAACAGAAGAATGTTCCCTGTCTGTCAGATAAGAGGTTATTCTTCGAGGAATCGTTCACTATAGAATGATGCGCTAGGTCATGTCTCACATGGGGCTGTACGTCTTACAGACATGGACACATCTATTCATTTGTTTTATAAAATATTACAACAGTACAGCTACTGAATAATTCAGTGATTTCATTTTCACAATTTCCTGCTCAACTTCACTATTTGAATACGACTAGGGATTTATTCTTCGTGCATAAGGAATAAGTCATCGCGAGTACCCCATTTAACTTCGAAATTTTTGTGAATGTGCAACCACGTGTGTTGGCGATTGATAATTTCGAAAAACCTTGATTCCCAGGGGAATTTTGACAAACCTGTATTCGCAAGAGAGGTGAACTGGGGAACATCTCGTCGTCATAAGCAGGGATTCGGCTTTGGATGATAGCATGCAAGCATGGAAAAACAGAAATAAACTTCTCTAGCTCACCTTTAATGAGGGCGGCCCAACAGATTTGTGCGGTCGACCAAGTCAAAAGCTGCTTTCAGATCAAGGAAGATCTAGTTTGTAGACCTACAAAAGGTGTACATACGTTCTCGAAGGCTTTGAACGGAAAAGATTTGGTCGTTACTGCCCCGACAGGTTTTGACTCTCATGCGTACACCTTTCACGGGAGTCAGATAATCGGTGATCAGTAAGGCTGTCTAGCAGTTTGGATGCGATAATCACCAAGCTAATTTCTCAGTGATTTTCACAGGAGGACCTGCCCCTTTTCCTGAAAGTTGATATAGTCACCAGAGTACATCATTTCCTAAGAATCTGCTCACTATACCAGATTACCCAGAGGAGTTTCGTAACTCTGAAACGAAAAAGTCGCCCCCGAAAGAGATGGAGAAGACCCATCCGATCCAACATCTTTTTACCTTTTCAGATAAACTATTTCCCGAATAGCCTCCATTTCTGTTGCAGAGTGGTATCTACGTGAATCGTTTCTCTTGCAGGTACATTCGTTAGGTCCACTATGGATGTGGATCAGATGAACCGTTTTCAAAAATGCTCTGCTCAGTCCTCCACACGACATAACTTAGAGTGAATCAGGGAAACGTCGGGTTCCTTAATTGTCTCATTCACAACGGGTTTGAATGACCGGTACCTCCCACCAAAGGCTGAAGTTTGCGATTACTACTAACAGATAGCACCTTCTCCATTTTCCTACATTTAGCAATCCATCACTGCTCAAAGTCGTTTCTCAAACTCATTTGGCGCTTCAGGGATTTCCACACCTCAATGAATGTTGTATCAGGAGAAAGGGATATTCGGGCATCTAACAGAGAAAATGTTGTTAAATATATCTATCGTATTTGAGGCTTATTGAACTAGAATCTTGTACGACATTGAAAACGGCGTGCAATGCTTCCGTGAACTGTTGCCACATTTCACTCGTGCACTGGACATCCGGTTGCATCGACAATCGTGTGGGAAGCTCTGCATATTAGGCACATTGTCAGTTATCGCACATGAGCAACTGTTCGTGACAGATGTCTTTGACATTGGCGCGACTGTAGAAGAAATGTACACTGAAAGCAACACGTACGAAGGAGCAATCAGAGTATGGTGATTTAGCAGGCATCATGCATGATACGGCCAGATACAACTTCGTGGCTACGTACACTGAAGAGCTCCAGCCAATCAGGATCGCCTAAGACAGGTACAACAAAAGCTCGCCGTGACTGACCAACTGGTAACGTGCCAAATTCTTCCTTTGATTTACCACACTTATATAAATCAGTTGTGCAATGACATTAACGTGTAATTTCCCAGCTTTGGCGTTCTTTCAACGTTGAATTGCTTAGCCATGGCCTAGAGTGACTGCAATACGTTCTATCAGTTCGGGTATTGCGAGTACACACTGAGTCATCGGGCGTGGACCAAAATGGATCGTACCAGCTTTGACGAGTGTCAATGTGGTTAGTCTGAGTCTAGCGTTATTAAGAAGTAGGAATCAAATATGTGAGTGTATGCCGCTTCTTATGGCAGAAGTTCGTACGCACCAGGAGCACTCTGTAGTCAGATACAGATGGATGAGACGATTGCCATTATCAGCGCTATCAGCTGCGATAGAAAACGGCCCTCCTAAGTGTTTTTCAGAAGCTAATCCAAATTAAGCACTGAAATCTCCATCGATACTCACTACCTATTTTGAGCGGTTGCGTCGAAGCAGCTGGGACAAGTCCAGATAGAATTCATTCTTCGATTCAGAGTAACTGCAGTCAAGGAGTGCGGTGCAGACAGGACGAACGTGTATCATTTTTTCAATCTGTTTCTATTAACATGCACAAAACCGTCCAACCGGACTAAACACAAAAGGCTGTTGAATAACAACGACTCTAGCAGTGCATGCTCAGCTTTCGTGCTCAAAGCGATTATCAAGCCAGCTTGACCACGAGCACTAGGTACCGAGTCATCCAGTTTGCTAACAGTAAAGCGACAGACTGAGGTTGTATCTGGGGTGTGATGAGTGACAGTGAGGGAGAGTGTATGCGTTTTTTGTAGTCAGCATATGTCCGATTTCAAGATTTCTAGTAGGAGAAGCCTCATGCCATTTCCGATATAATATGGGAATTTTGAGTGTAACCAGGAAATTTATAGGCTTATATCCTACATATAAACCACTGCTCTCTTCCAAGCCACAATAACCCGTGGAATTTTCCGTCGAAGTTGAACTAAAGGACAGAAAAATTACTAAGGCCTTTTGCAGGAAGGATCCTGAGTGTTCCTGGGAAAAATCATAATTTTCACCTGCTTACACCACAAAGTTATATTCTCCTTGGAAACCCTAACCGGGACGTCTTTTCAGCTTTCTGACCCCCAAGAACACGGGATGCCAAACTTCAACAGGGATATGATGGAAGCACCCATGAAAGTACCTCCTCTAGTGTATCACGTCGCATCTGATCGTTGTAGGCATCCTGTCTTGTGTTCGCTGATGCTTCATTGTTAATTACCTTTTTGGACTCATTCCTTAGCCCCATGCACCCAGTGGGGCAAATGGAACATGGAAGAAGCACTTTTCTTTGGGTATGGGCCTACCCTGCTCAGGTGGGTTATAGCCTTCTACTGACGCCAAAGTACGTTTTTCATCGTCAAGGATATCCCCGGGCAATCCGCCCCTTCGCTCATCTAGTGGAGTCCTTTTGAGGGATAAACTGTTTTTTCCGTGTTTATTCGCTAGAGTATCCTCTTAAGATGCTCCGTGGCTAGAACTAAGTGCTACAAAAACCATGGTCGGGGAAGGTTAACTTCATTTGGTCTCTACCCGCTGACCTGTTAGACTTGATTACATCTTCGGATTGATAAACCCATTCTCCGTGGCTCTTCAGTTTGTAGAGGCAGGCAAGCCGTCACAGTGCATTAAGGGATAGTTTCTTCTGAACGGCTTCAGCATTTGCAGTTACATTACACATTGATTAAAGAGCACCAAGTCAAACTTCGTGCTTAGGCACGATTCGCCAAGATCGATCATCGCACTCAGTACACAAGTGGGACGAAAACCATTTATTTTCCGAATAGTATCGAAAGTCATTGCAAAGTCATGAATAATTGTATTGTTATTTCGGATCACACATTGAGCCTTTCAATGGTTATTCATTTCATGGCCAACAAGTGTTCACTCGCTAAGTATCAGTTCGCAATTTATCATCGAATTTTCTTCGGCTTTCCGACACTCATCGGTTTGTTTCCCCGGTTTTCAGCTACCAGCTGTAAGGTCTATACTACAAGTTCATTTCAATATTCTCAGACTTGTACTTCGGCTATAGTGACTACTGCCCCATCGTGATTGGTCGTTTCATATCCGTGACCTGGACAAAACTTTATATCACATCCTATTTTGGAACTGTGACAAGGTGTTCACTAAGAGCTGCTTCCGTGATAGCTCATCCAACGAGAGCAATCTACGGAGAGTGACAACTTGAACCATTTTGTCGGGACCGACCCCTAAATGGACAGTTTCGATATACCTCACTGATTTCTGATAGGTAACTATAGTACTGAATCCAGTGATCGGGGCGTCATTGAGAGGTTTCATTGGAACTTCCCTAAACAGCCCTGCCCCACCTGCCCTCATGCAGACAAGGAAAGGCCAACAAATTCACACGGTCCAACCAAATCTTCAAATATTGAGTCATTTCCTGAATTTTCTCCAGAAAGATCAGAAGATCACTATTTCCTAAAAGGGCGTTGACGGGTATATCATTCTGGTTAAGTCACCAAAATAGAAAGCGAGACAACGTGATGGAAAAATAGCACACAAACGTTTGAATAATCTTTATTGTATGAAAAACCAAAGATAACACTAATTTGCCCGAACAGTTTCATCTGACAATGATTTACGAGTGGTTGTTGATTGCACTTTATGTTTGTCTGTATTTCTCCTATGGCACAGCCTTCGGCTGAAACGACTTCATCGCTTTGTTTGTTGTTCCACTCCGCTAACGGTAGTCACACTACTCTTCTGACTATGCAGTAGTTGACAGAACCCAACACGTACCGCAAAAATAACACCCGTTTTTCTCCTCCGGTGCTTTTTCGCATTCCTCGTTGATTGCGCGATCTGAACATTATCTTGGCTCACTCAGTAGTTTTGAACGTGTCTTGACATTGGCTATTGATGATGGCATCTTCAGGTTTGCTGTTCCTCAAGTGAGCAGTTTTGAAAGTCCCCGTAAAACAGTCTAATGTCCTCCTGCTATGTGTAATGTACTTCTAGATTGCGGACTTTTACAAATGGAAAAACGACGTTTTAAATTAGAGCACCGTTCAGAGGACAATCTCATGCTTCAAGTCAGTATTTATTCCCACCCCCCCCCCCTCCTGACTATAACGTCGCTTATTTAATTCCCGTGCCCCCTGATATGAATTCCAGTTCAAGAGTAGTGTATTCTGGAGGCTCGCTTCTCTCGAATTCTTATTTTGTTCTCATGTTTTGATGTGTCCATCGTCTTGTGGTGCAGAGTTCCACAGTTAGGTCACAGTCCTACTCTACAATTCACGGGCAATCCAGTTACCAACAAACTGATCGGTAATGGCAAGATTCGAACCTTTTAGCTTGGAGTTGGTAACAGCTCTCAGCCACAACAAAATCGACCAACGTGCCAGGTAAAATGCATGCTTTGAAGGTTGTTTGAAATTCTTTAGTAGTATTGATAAACAGCAGCTGGTAGTTTTGTACTTCATGCAGAAACAGGAGGGCAAGCTGAAGTCCCATCATTTAAGTGGTGGAAACAACACAGGTTTTTCATTTAGCTTGCTAGGAATATTTTGCAATTTTGAACATCATATATTTCACGAAATAAAAACAATGAAGCTAGGACAACAATATCAATAAATTCTCAGAGATTTGCCCCTGAATTAGTTCCGTTTACAGTTAACCACGATGTATGCATTTGTGCGTGACCAATGTGATCATCCGACTAGAGACCTTTGATAATTTCGTCCTATTTTATATACAATATGAGAAAATCCATTTGGACGAATCAGTGCTCATTTGTTCATTATACACTCCATTCAGCATCTATGCATTTCCGCGCACAAAGAAATGCACCGTGTGAGTATAACTCAACTTAGTCCAACCCTGGATAATGATAATCGCAGTACTCGAGATCCACTTCCATTTTACTTGCGAGGTATCTGAAAAGTGTGCGTCCACCAATCACACCGCCCATGGGTCTAAAAATGTGTGCCTATGTGTTCCGTTAGATATCTAATACCTATAACATGCCGTATTTTGTGTGCTGATTCATCAGTACATTCAAGTGCCATTTCCAAAAACGAAATGAGAAATGATATTTTGTAGCCCTTGCAGTTTAAGTGCAGCTTTCATCGAAATAGTGCTCTTTGGAAAGCACAGTAAAAAGTATGTTATTGTATGGTTGGCACATAACAACAAGGTTGAAGCAAGGATAATAAAGTGTAAATAGAAAGAAGCTCAAGAAGCAGGGCAAAGTACCGGATGAAATCACACCCAATGGGCAAGTAATGAATTTGTCCATCAGGTAGAAAATATAAGCCTCCTAAAACAATAATAACACGGTGTGTTGCACCGAATCCATCACGACAAATGTGAAGTGAATCGGTCTGGTTTTACGTGGAAAAATAAACGAAATAACTCGCCTGTTATTCGTTCAACTACTTCCCAGCAGGCATTCTTTCTAGACCGGACACAAACAGATGCCCAAAAATTGACGTAGCCCAGTACAATAGATTAACAATGATTCGGTTTCATACAGAACAACGAGGGAGCAGCTCTGTCTGACAAGTTTTACGGAATTTGATACTTTTCTAACCGTAGGAGTATACCAAGCGCCCTCCCCCCACTGAGTCAGTCATTGAAGCTGCTTGAAGGTAGACTGATTTGCGACCTCTGATCAACAGATTTGCGAATTCGTCTCGTCCACAGTTTCTTTCATTTGCAGTAATTATTTATCCAGATTCGCCAGCCACCAAACATCCATCATTATTAAAACTACTTTGTAAGATCAATGGCTGTTCTGATGACCCTAACTGGTTGCTTGGTTACTTTTATTTCAGGAATGGATCACGAAAGTTCTCTGTAGACTATGCATATTGGTGCCAATTAACCTCAAAGCATTTATTTGTTTGGTTGTAAAATCGCCGACCAAACATATAAAATACTGCTTGCCAGGAGGTCTCAAACGATTCCGTAACTGTCTGCGCCACATTATGCTATTCCCGAAATCATCTCTTTCATATGCGATATGCTTTCTATATGTAATGTATTTAAACGAAACTGTTGTCAGCGCAGCGTCAGCGACTCCTGATGAAGTCAATACCCAACTAATTGATCTGCATAACAATCACAGAAGAGCAATGCTCCAAAAATCTGTAGATGGACAACCGAGGGCCGCTGTTTTGCCAGATTTAGTAAGTCAAACTCCCCTCAATTCGGTAATGTTCTCCGATGATGTGACTTGGTTGTACGTTGTATGATTGATCACTTGATATAACTATTCCAACCACATATACTCGCTTTGACTCATCATGCATTTTCGTTGATGTTCACAACATTTGTTTGCATTCAGATTTGTAATTGTATAGAAAATAGTCATTTACATAGGACCACTTTCCAAACTCAACAGATTCACCATATAATATCGAGACAACGGCGTCGTTGTTTCATACACTTTAATTGTTGAATCACACAAAAAACAGTAGTCATCAGGATAACATTTATTCCAGGATTATATGAATAATAACCCTATCTATGAATTGCACAAAACCACCATTTGCACTTAATTCATAATTGGCATCCGATGTCGAACTGCCTGCTCAGTGAAACTGAATTAGTTGTCCATTACGCTTCAATCATAAAGCATTGTTAATCTTTCAATTTCACTAAACATCGTACACCAACCCTGTCCCATAAGTTTATCATAATGAATGAAGTAAATCGATTATGTGAACAATGCATTCCATTGGATAATCTGTGCAGTTAATTTGCTTAGGTTAGCTAATATAACGAGCCCAAATGATTCGAACTTTCACTTATGGCATTCAAAAGTTTCTTCCAATCATATCATTCCACCTTCTGTTCACAGAAAACGATGACCACCAACCGCTTCTAATTTTGAGTAATCTTTGATGCAGTTTGTTTCACGTAACATCGTAAAAGTGGAGAGATCACGTGAAAAGAACCAATCCTCAAACGTTGAACACAGTGACAAGCGTGACCTTTTGGATTCTCACAGATTGTGTGTTGTCAGTTTATAACATCAAGCGACTCAGTTTGAAGGGTCAGAAGAGGAAGATATCTCCACTTAGATTAACATGACTACGTGACTAAACGATCTAATGTTGTTGAACCTTGACAATATTTCAGAATTTGCTTCAGATTATATGGACGAAGTCCAGCTTTTTAGAATCATTTTTCCGCCTTACCGATCGACGAATCCTCGATCGATTGTTGAACTCGGTAAGAAAAGAGGTCTAAGAACATAGCCGTGCTTGATGTTTACCAGTAATACATTCCGTAATGATTATGACTGTCACATTCTATTCTATTCCATTCTTTTCTATTCTATTCCAATCTATTCTATCCCGCTCTATTCTATTCTATTCGATTCTATTCTACTTTACTCTACTCGTCAGATCCGCAATGCCTAAGAGAATCTGTATGAATCTATCCGAAAGGACGTTTATTCCGTGTTTTGTTGTTATCTCTCTTAACGAATGTAGATGTATGACCAGGATCTTGCAACTAATGCTGAGACTTTGGCAAATTCTGGAAATACGGGGCATGACACCAATGATGACAGAAAAACACCGACGTTCCCACTGGTTGGACAAAATATCTACACTACTTGGAATATACCAGGGTGAGTCCCAGTTATTCTCTTTGTTCCGATTATCCTGACAGATATGAGATCATTTAAATAATTTACATTTTCTTTCCACGTTTCTAAGCACACTCAGCATCTTAATATGGGTGCACCATTTCCGTTTTGTAGAGCTTTTGTTTCTTGGCTCATGGTATCTGGCTACTACGTTTATGCGTCAAACACGTGCTCATCGCCTGGTAAATGTGACGCATACCTCCAGGTAATTTGTTCTGCAAAGCTTTGTTCTCCTACCGTTGTACCTTCCTTAAACTGGTGAAATGATTCTGTTAGTGTCACAGAGACTGGAAAATAATACGTACATTTTATTGTTGCAGGTTGGTCTCAACTGCCTCATATATCTTTGAATTCGCTGAAAAATCAAGTCAGCGTTGTAAACTGATGAAAAATATAGATTGATTGAAAGAAGGAATTGGGGGAAGTCAGTCAGAAAGGCTGATCTAGCAACTGTAATAAAGAACGAATTATCAAACGACTGAAGATTGAACAGTTGAGTGTGTTTTGCTAGATGATTCTGTTGTTACCTTATTTGGAAAACTGTTGAGCTGCAATAAACTCATCCTTGTCCAGTCTACTGGTGTAGCAAAACTGTACGGTCCATGGTTTATAGTTGGTCTCTCAAGGGATCTTCTTCCGGGCGGCGCTCATGCACACTCGCAGAAGTTACACACTAAGAATAGGAAAGAAACTATTGGAACTGTTTCGATCAGAATCAAACTGGGTGTGATCGGATAGTTATCCATAACGAGCCGGAGTGTGATAATTTATCAGTAATACTATTCGGAGGCACCCATTGAGTCGATTCCGCATCAAATTGCATGAATGCGAGCTTCGGAAGGGTGTGGTGAATAAGTTGGAACATGAAAAGTGTGCGACTGGCACAGAAGATCGTGGTCTCCCTGTTAAGCTTATTCGTCATGATCCGGGCGTTTGCTCAGAATTGAAATTGGAAGGAAATATAGGAAAGGTAATTGAACCATGATTCGTCAGCAAATTCTTCGTGGTCGTGCTTGTTCCTTGAACAGCATAACAATCGGGAGTTTTTAGCCCTCGATTAAGCCAGAGCTAATTAAAAAGTCCACGCGATTGTCAGCATAATTTCACTCTTCGAGAAAAACCAACTCCATCTGTTAATAAGATGAGCCGCGTTACGGATGCCTAATGACGTCATATCACCACTAAATGATATCATTAGAGAGTACAAAATAGCTTCGTAAAAGGTAGTGCATTTTTATTCTACCCACGGTAAATAAAGGTTGTTTTGTTGTTGACATGTACATCCTGACCAGACTGATCGAGCAGAATGTAACCTAAAATCGATTCGAAAGAGGACAGGTTCGTATGTTATCTACGCACCAAAGGCTGAACAACGATTTTTATGTATCGCAGGGTATCACAACTTGCAATAACGAATACCAGTAGTTGCCGGAAAAAGTTCAGCTGAACTTTCCGTCATCCAGTAAGCACGTAGAAGGGTTGCGTCCAACACGATTACCAAATCCGTTTGTGAAACATATTGATAAAACTTACCAACTGGATTGACCAGACAGACGTGTGATGGAAAACTGTTAGTCTCATCTAGTTGAAGGTGAATTTTGAGTGACGAAATAACTGTGCTATATATGTTTCATAGTAATAATTCGGTGGTTGAACTTTTAGTCAGTTTAGGCCCATTTATTCCGAAGGATTGGGGATGATAAACGAATTTGTGTTTGATAAAGAACAAGTAATGATCAAAATAGATGAAAAACGCTAGTGCTATCATGGAATAAGCACCATCAGTGTCATTTCGTTTCTACTTGAACCACTTACCTTGATCTCTCTCTCTCTCACTCTGTTTCTTTTTACACTGGAGATTGTCTGGGCCAACACGACGCATATTGGCTGTGCGACGAGTGGCTCCTATACCTTATTCGTAGTGTGCAACTACGGGCCAGGGTAGGTACTTTTGTAAAATTCATATTTTCTGACACATCTACTCAGTTAATTGATTTTCATCTCCGCATGGAAATTATCGGACTGGTTGTGTGCAATTTAATTTCAACCAAGCATTCCGTTCAGATCAAGATTACCAAAAACCAATCATGGATAATATTGAGGAAAGTGTAGAATAATATTATTATTGTATTCCTTATGTATTATATAATGGTGTGTTTTCAGAAGAATCGGTTCGATTACAACATAGCTAATTCATGACAATGATCATCTTTGAACAAGATAGAACATAGAAGAGCATTCGACCTAGTGATTGTAACTCGCGATTAAAAAATGAATCCTCTGAATCCGTTGACATATTGAAAGGCCCAAGGAAATTTATAATGAGTTTTGGCTTTGTTTTTACAGATTTTTAGAATAGATTTGTCTAATGCATGTTCTCTGACTAAACTATTGAAACTATGTATGATGCACTACTTTTCAGAATGAACGCTTTTAATGAGTTGCCTTATGTGAAATATGTTGAAGTGACTACACCACCAATAACATCAGCTCCAGGAGAATCCACCACAGCACCACCAACAACTGCAGCTCCAGGAGAAATCACCACAGCAGCAACATTAACAACGGCAGCAGTAGAAACAACGACAACCACTGAAATACTGAAAGCTTCAACTGTAGCGACTTCAGACGCCGTGCATTCAGTCGGTCGCTGGCAAATGTGGCATATCTTTGTTTCATGTTTCGTTGTCTACTCTTGTCCTGTTTAATTCGTGATTATCTTTAGGGATTTACAAGCAAGTAGACTACGAATTTTAAATAGATTGTTGTGCACGTTTTATTTTCCAATATGGAGCAAATCTCATTGCTTACCCATGCCTTTAGCTTTTGATTGCTAGAAAATATTAACTCAGGAAACAACATTTCCTTTTGATCATCCATTAGCGAGAACATACAAACTCTAGGTTGATTCCCACCAGTTGACTACTTTCGAATGATAAACTATTGCATTCTCGTTTTCTTTTCCTCTGAATCATCGTGATGAAACTATTCAGCGTCCCATGATAAGGAAATCTACCGTTTTGTATGAAAATGTATGCGATCATACAGTGAGCGCGTCAGCCATTTTGACCGCCTTATTGATGGTGTTACCAGAAAACGAGTGCTCTCCGACTAATCTCTGTGCATGGGCATTCAATGCGGGACGTGAACAGGTACGCTCAAAGCTGTGGTAATGTAGAGTTCAATTTGGCAAGAGATTAGACTGAGGATTGTTTGATTTCGCTTAACAGTGAAATCAAGTAATGTGAAGCAAACGCTCCAAGTATCGGAGATTGAACTCTCGGTAGCACCTTCACGCTCTCAAAAATGTGAGCAATGCAAATTATAAACGTGAGTATAGGAAACGGTCAGGGGAGTCTGTGTCTCACTGCGTTGGTGATACTTTCTGTGCGTTTGTGGACTTTCGTCGAACCCGGCTAGATAGGTTACTGTACGTGGGAGCGCTGATTACATTGAGGAAAGTGTGGGTAAAGGATATGTGACCAGACAGCCGGTTTTCTTCGAATAAAGCTTTTCACGAGCATCATGTTGTTTGGACAGCCGGTGATCTCAATACATGTGGAAAGATGTTTAACATACATGAAGACACGTATGAAATGTGCATTGTATGCCCATGGAGTGTCAGGCAATGAATTGAAGTAATGACACAAATAAATAGATAACAAAGATAATGAAAATTCATGAGGCATAATGAGGAGACTTGGAGTAGAATGTCTTATCAGTCAAAGCCAGAAGAATACAGTGCGACGGCAGCTGACAGTCATTTAGCGACTGATAATCATACTGCATGTTCATCAATTAGACATTATTAGAGAGCGCACTGGAACCAAGTAGATTCTTGTGCCTAGTAATATTATGAAGGGAAAAACAACGTCAAATTACTGGAATGGATTCATTTTTAGAACGAGACTATAAGACTGGTGATTGAGCTTTCATACTGTTTATTGCTGAACGGAAATATTGGCAGGAATGATCGCCCCATTAGCATGATATAAGAAATTGGTGGTAAGATAGCATGAATGATCATAAATAGATATCAGGAAAGAAAACAGAATAGTGCTCTGTAATTCAAATAATGTTGGTGAAACGATTGTTCGTGAAATTACGCAGAATGTTTGCGATTGTGAAAGTATTCACACAATAGGTAAATGTCAGCGGTAATTGCCTCATGGTCGGCGGACATCAGAGGTAAGGTAAATGCGTTAGCCTAGTTGAAAGCACGGGATTTGAGAAGTCTCCCAAATGGATTATGCAATTTACCTGGCCAAAAATTATTAGCACATGAGGTCCGTCACCGTGAATTATTGTTTTATTGATTACACAGAGCAGGATTTTCAAATGAATGAATAAGTGTTTACCGGTTGAGAACACGAGTAAGCTTTCTTCTGAAATGCGATTCGGCAGGTTCGACAAATACTGAATCGATCCACGGTTGTCAATCAAACGGTCATCCCCGGGGGGACATTCGACCCTTCTGTCTTGGGGTCCAAATCTTGTCGTCGGTGCTTTCGCCGAGCAGCTTCCCCAAGCTCTAATTGGCCTCCCCCATTGTCAGGGAATATTGTGCTATTACGACAACATCAAGGATAAAAAACAAAAGTTGATTTTGAGATGCAGTTTCGCGGAGCTCACCAATTCTGAATTGCTCCAAACGTTTCTCATCTTTAACCTTACCCAAATTCGAATCCACCCTATAAAGCTACCGGAGTTTTATTACCGCCTAGGATGCAGCAAAATATTTACCAATTCACTCCGAGTAATTCCAAGATTGTGCCAACGTATTATGCTGTTTGTGCATAAGCAAAGTGTATCCACCACAGTGAATTAGTTAATAATTGAACTGAGTACAACAGCACTTATATACTATTCAACCCGCGCCGACAAACAGATGACACGGACAGGCATAGTTATGCTCCCGTTTCAGATAAAATAATTATTGACATCTCTTCCACGATTATGGACACGAGAGGGAGGACACGATCGATATGGATGGAAACAACTCAATCGTATAATTCCATCGGGCCCACATTTTGCAATCAAGACTCTTGAACATAGTAATTTTTGCATTTTATTACTCTCTTTTTTGTATGATTGCTGCCGTCTCTTCAATTTTTATCCATTTGAGGAAAATTCTTCGTTGAGATCAAAGGAATCTGAGTTTATCCAGTATTACATTTCCGGAGACCCACTCGTCAGTTAGCACGATGTTTCTTTAATTTTCCATCACATTTTCTTCGATAATCCGGTTGAAAGTAATGTGAGCTTTAGTGTCATAATTAGCAAAATATTTACTAAATGATAAACACAATAATTTCATAAACGTGCATGCTGACGACAACGGTGGTAGCCATCAAATTAGTACAGTTACGGCTAATTTCATAGTTACCGCTACTCTAATGGGGAACGCAGTAGGACCGAGAGACGTGGGTGATAAACTACCAGATTCTAGATGGAAGCATCAAACTGTTAACAAGAAGCTGAATGAACAGTATTTAGAATATACAATCCGTTCACAGTTGTAAACTGATCAAGGTTCAATAAACAAGAATAGGAAAATTGGGTAAATTCTCGCACTTATTAGGAGGAATACGGAACGAAAATTATTGGAGTGAAATTTGCATCGATTCTGTTCTCCAATTGATAAAATGCATTTTTCATCGGACAGAAATTTGCTACACCTACTTATTATTACGGCAGTTGCTCCACCGACAGAGATACGGGTTTACACTCGGGGTTTCGGAATATTCGCAGCTAAATCATCTGGAGTTTCCGATGGCCTATGGCATCTTATATATCTGTCATAACAAGGCACAACAATTCAGAAAGTGGGCCGCTGTCAATTAGTGGCTGCCAAATGGTAAAGTGACCCGTGGTGGCGGGAATCGAACCCACGTCGTTATCGTCCAAAATTCACAATGGTAACCGTGTGACCACCACCGGTCACAGTTCTTTGAGTGCTTATGGTGTCCATCACAGGCATATTCGGTTAGGAAGAGGAGTTTGGCCGATCTGAGTGATTTAACAACTTTCGACCTTGACAAGATTCGAATAGACACATGGATGTCACCCACATTTTAGTCCCAGTTACACTTTACGAGCTGGGCTAAGCGGATACGCCGAAGGGATTTGGACCTTTAGAATGAACGATCACCAAGTGTACGGGACTAAATTTATTTGGCACGTGAAATCCACTGCAGCAACTTATTTTGTGATCTGTCTTGCCATAGCGGTAATTCCCCATAATTTAATCCATTCTCCGTAGTTGAAATTGATTGTTAGTTCACTAGGCTATTGAAATCAAATATTTTAAAACGTTGCACGCATAGTTTCTCATCAAGAATTATCAGCTCATCGATCGACGAATATCTTAACTCTCACTTTTGTGCACAGTGTCACGGTGAGGTTGTCATATTTCATGTTAAATACCACAGAGATCAAAGATATCGCTCTGATCCAGAAATGCTTGTGTATTGATGACATCCTAATCAGGAATGTTCCATCACAGAGAATTGTTGTGTTGATATTGGATTTTCAAAATTTCTCCTTGACTGTTGCATTTGTTTGAATCAACGGCTGTTGATAATTTTGCTTGATTGACTGTCCTTTGGACTCCACCCGTAACGCACAAGCCTCAGACCATCCGATCAACATTACATTCCGTAGAACTAGACTTGAGGGTCGCTCTTTTTGAGCTTATTATAAACTCCAATCTTAAACCGCATCCTAGGATTGGACCCGGACCTTTATTGATAAGCTGATGGCCTCTTGAAATGCCGCCTGACGTTACTGAGAGGTTGTTGACGGGTAACGATGCTGGATGCTAGACCGCGGGCAGACAAGAAACAATAGCGAATGTGAATGAATGAATGTTCCGTATTCGTCCATATTTGCAGACTGCAGTTTGAGCACCCAAATTAAATACGCGGAACAAATAACGGAAGAGAGAGAGTAAACTGAAGTATAATCCCACATCTGTCATCAGCTTATCACAGCTAATCACCACGTTCTGTGTGTGTTCGTGTGACACAAAACGGATATTGCGTAAACGAATGAAGTAATGGAAATCCCACAACCTGAGAAGCGATTTTGGGCAATGGTGAGGAAAAGATAGTGCTGTGTTCCAGAAGATTTTAATAGGACATTTCGGAAGCTGGTTCACTACTGGTGCTCCTATTACATATAATAACATGCGGTCAGATATATCTTGTACAATGTGCCCAGTTAGGATCTTCTCAGATCTGAGGAAGACTAGTCAGACCAATATTGCAATCGAATATGCGTGTCATGCGCACTATTAATCAAAGCCGCAAGCAGTCGTCACAGCTACGCATTCACCCAGTATGACTTCATGCATTACGTGGACATCGCCGGACTGAATCGCTGGTTGCTGCTTCCGTATTTCTCGCACAGTCACCCACCCGACGGTACGCATTTGTATTTCGCATGGTTTCACTGAAATCCTCCCCCCCCCCATACACGAAGTGTCACAGAAAACCCAGTGGCCATGTCTAATAATAATTATGATCTCAACAATGGGCAACCTTCTCGTGTTGAATTTGGATAAAGAAAAACAGGATGTACCACGTTTTTTGGACAACATTGGTTAAAACGTCCTACCTCGCCACACAAAAAACGCCTCCCCAATCCCCCATGCATAAATGCTTCGTTCTTGTGTTGTTTATTTACTGAGTTCCAGTTTGTATTACCTAATTTTTTCAGTGATATTCTGCAACTTGGACTCCAGTTCCAATAGCTCCAGTCGGGAAATTGTTACTCGCTTTTGGGCAACACGAACAGCCACAACCAGGCTCTCGGTATCGTTCACACTGCACGCAATTGCAATTCTCCACTTTTCGTGGGCATTTGAGGGCATAATTTGAACGAAACGATCACGAATAGGGCTTACTCTAACTACGTTAGTTGCCCCAGGAAGGCTGATAGATAGCTGGCGCAAAAGGCACTAATAATGGACAATCGAGTCTCGGGTTCTCTCATACGAAGGCGTATTGAACCAGCCCATGGCTTTCTGTCGATCGCCTTCTTGTGTGATCCCAATCACGAGCCCAGCACGCAGCTCGAAATAGGCAAGGTCTGTTTTTTCCCAGTTTCAGGCAATACGCCGCCTTGACAGGCCCAGCCAGCAATGATCCAAGTGCAATCAACAGAAGCGCGTCTGCTTTCGCTCCTTTCAAGGTCCGTGATTCACACCCCCGCATCTCCGTCCACGAACAAGGTCAAGGCAGCTTCACTGCCGGTGTGAATCTGGTCACGGCACCAACGTAACAAAATTGGCAAGACAGGTGACGGCACCCGCATTTGGGCGGCCAAACAGGTTCATTCCGTGGAACATGTACACTAGTGCGCATGGTCCGTTTTCCAAACCAGGTTGCAGCAACACTGATCCTCTGGCTGCCTGAGCATTGCGGCGTTGTTTTGAATAGTTGCCGACGCCCATAAGCTTGATTATTTTGCGCATTATTTCCGTTTGACTGATCCGATTGCTCCACCTGACAGCTTGATGGGTAACAACTCCCGTTGGCTATCATTATAGCTGCCAAAGATCCCACTGAGATAACTCCGCTATTGCGAATGCCTCTATTTTCTGTTATGGGAGTATTCCGACGTATTCACAGTCTATTCTTTGGTCTGCGGTTCTCGACTGGATGGCTCGACCAGTTCGATATTCTCCACTTTTTGTAGTTCCAGCATTCACCGCTACAACTGTGTGCCGATCAATATCTCAGATGTGGCATTTGGTTTCATTGAGAACTTATTTCACAAGTTTGTTCATTTTTTTCCCGTCTTATATCATAAGCAAACAAATGGTCCATTTCGAGGTAAACAGCATCGATTTTCACAAGAGATTGAACAAACGTTTTGCAAATAGCTGGTATTAATTTAACCAGACAACCAATTGGGCACATGGGAACCACTGGTAAACTTTTCTACCGAAAGTAAAGTGATGTTGGTTAGGGATAAAAATTGAATGAAGCGCAGTGGACTTGAATGAAGAATTGTTGTTTGAAAAGAAACTGTAGACGTGAAAAATTTGACAATTGGTTGGTATGAATTTGCAACTAACCTACGACAAATAATTCAATGAATAACTCAGTGTTGATACTGTACACCTTCACTGGGAAAGATAAATACCGATTCCCCTCACATGATCATTGGTGTTGCAAACATGTGGACATCATCCACTCCGAAGCTTCAATCATTTCGAGGATGCGTGCGAAGTCTAGAGGACCTAATTCTCCGCAAGCAGGTGAGCGAGAACGAATATATTGACCCTGTAGCTAAGTTTCTCGTACCGATTTAGTCTTCATCCTGTACTTTGTTCTATTTCTTCCGGCTTCTCATTAGAACTTTATTTTTCTGATTTTATCCGTATTATACGACAAGCAGCAATGTATAAAATACTATGCTTCCTAAGATATTGTGTATTCGGTGTGGTTTCCTATGTCAGAAATAACGAAATCCGCAAGGTATACAGTGAGGAGACCGGTATCGGTAGCTCAGTGACAACCGTTATTAGAAAGAATAATATAAATCATTTCGCCTACAGATGGACTCCTTTTCAGTTGTTGCCTAATGCCTGATACTCATCCCTTTGATATCTAAGTCATTCAATTCGCATCAATTCTTCGCAATGGTGCAAAAGATAAACTTGACGCATTGGACAAAACTCTATCCAAGTAGATCTCAGCGGTAAATTGCATTTGAATCACGGTATCTAGTTTTTGGTCACATTGATCACGTTATATGTCCGGGAACAAAGTGATGGGAACAGATACCTCATAATGTGTGGGCGACAATTCACGAGAAACTTCAATCCAAAATGGGAACTATCGCAAAGTGAAATGTTTGAAACTCGACTAACACTAGTTTCTATTCGATTGTGTACTTCAAATTTCGAAACGTCCCGAAACAACTCGGACTGAAGTGTGGTATTGTTATATATTCATCGACCATACTGCACTAAGTATCACGTTGCAGTCCTACCACTGGATAAAATTAATGTCTCCCTGGATGAAAGGTGGTCTTGTTCTTCTTTGTAAACTCAGTGTCTGCATTGGATCGCAATCCGAATGGTCAGGATGACAGCAAACGGTATCATGGAGACTCAAACAAGCAGCAAACACATATTAGAGAGGTCGCACTACTTAAGAACCCACGGTAAAGAATTTACAGTTGGACACTGTGGAAAGTACAGAGCGAAGCCACAAAACCGTGATCGAGTAGGGAAGAATGGCATCACCGGAGATGAGCAACAGATTTTCACGTTAGCGAAGTGTGGTTGATTATTTTCATGTGCTGCATAATCAAAAGTGAAGCAGTATATATGAGCGACCAGAATGTTGAACATTGGAATGACAAACTACATGATGCAGCCAGGATGATCGCAAGGAAAAACACTCCTTAAATAATGATCGGAGATTTATTGAGGTACTCGAGGACTTGTAAGAATCATTAGGGTATTGTCAAACTGGAGAAATTTGAGGAATTTTTGGGGTTGCCCGGTGATAGAATTGGCACCGCAAAGGACACCTTTATTGTTGGTATGACACAATTGGAATTCGACTATTCCCTTTGTGTTTTGAATGGCATTGTCCCACGGGGTTATTATACCTTGGCGCGACTATGATTTCATGAACGGGTACTGTTGCTGTAGATAGTTATTTTAGTGGGGACTGTATCTTGTTAGATTATAAGATGTGAATACAATGTGTGAACCAACTGCCTCACCTAGATCAACAGGTCTCGAGCCCCAATCAGTCCACCGTCGAAGCTGTTCTACTTTTGACTGATCTAACAGAGATAATGTCCCGTGTACAGCATCGAATACCAATCGCTGCCAAGTGTGACAGTGTTTTTTGAGTGTCTTATTGGTAAACGTATATGATGCATTTCTATATCCGATATTTTTACAGGTAAAATTAGAAAAAAACAGACTTATATTGTCAGTTGTAAATTTCAGCTACTACTCAGTACAATAAAACTATCTGACTTCACCACGAGTTTACAACTATTCATTTCAGTTTTTCGAAATTAAGTCAAACGGAATTCACCACCAGGTCAAATATTATTCAAAATCAATTGACTTGATACGAAACCGTAACTACTGGTGACATCCTCAAACACTGGGTAGAACGAATTATGTCCGCGGTTGACCCAAGCGCCGACGACCGTGCACAAAATGAGCGCAGTCAATTTACATTCCGATATACATAGCAGACTGGACTGTGTTCCTTTTACCATATCACTTGGGAAACCAACGGAAGAAAGCTGACAATTATTCACGAAATGTGGATATTCGTTTCTTCCCAGCCTGACAATTGCTGAACAAAATGCGATAAACATGATTCATTCTTAGTCGGTTTGGTCGAGTTGACTTTTCTGACTAGACGTATGTCACTTATCAGTTATTACGTCACGATTCATAGGGTAAACGCTATTGAGTTGTCAGTCCTTATGATAGAGAAAATGCATTGGAAGTCAGACAAGGGCACTCGGCCTTTTCGTGCGTATCGGGGTTCCACGAATGTTCCAAGAAACCTATGGAACCAGTGATTATATGCAGGAAAACGTGACCACGCCTCATGATCAATAGGACTCTTGTATTCACACAAAATAGTCATAAATTTGGTGTCATTATTTTTATATCTCTCTCTACTTTGTCACTTGGGTGATTCCTTTGATTCTTCATTTGACCTGATACTGAGACGCAGCAATCAGATCACGTTCGTAATCCGTAAACCGCGAGCAGCTGACACAAGTGAATCAGATTTTCTGAAGTGGTTTCACATTTAGAAAAGCAAAGCAAATATATGACAATAAATTGTATCTTCATACTAATGGATGACATACCACTGAGCAAATACTACGCAAATTCCTTTCAGACTCGTGCAGTCTATACAAGACGCTTCCAAATTGACTGACATAACCAGCCTACTCACAGTAAATGAGTTCATAGTGATTGATATACCAATAAGGAGCCATGAATTTGAGTCAACAGATATAGGCGATGATTCGGCATTTAACAGTAGCAATTTCGAAGGTATGAATTGAAATTACCGTTGCCATTCATCGTCTTCTTAAGCAAACGAAGGAAGCATAGGTGACACCTTGGTTTCGTACCACATGCTCTTTACCAGCTAGGCATCAACCTTGGTGTGTTGGGGTAATTTAGGCGCTGTACCCTGTTTTATTTCAAAATGAAAAGATCTCAGTCTTTTGGCATCGCCCGGTAGTTCATCTGGTGGAATACGCACAGCATTGAAGCTTGGGTGGCATACATGCGTGGGTCAGAATACCATCGAAATCAACGTCTTGTTGAATTCAGATGATGTTTAAACCGTTTATGATCTAACTACCCGTATTCTGCCATGAACTGAGCAAACGTATAATGGGAAATAGGTCAGGATAACGAGTTGGATAAGCTAAAACCAATCTTATCAGTATGGAAGCAAAGTATCACATAGTGGTTACAGACCAAAGCAGCTATATTCTTTTCTGTGGTGCTCAAAATACCACTGGTGGTATTCTTCTCGGTAACAGCAATTGTAAAGCATTGTCGAGTTTTTGAAGTTTCACATCCTTGTTCCAATAATATCTCATACGGGGATAATAATGGACCGACTAATCAGATATGTGAAAGATGACATACATTTTATAGGTACGCTTACTTTGAACAGTAATTGCTTAGGGCTTTATGCGTTACGTAGATCGGAAAAATGCAGACAGCTAACGCACAGCCAAGAAGAGTGGTCTTGGCTCAGACAATTTACAGTGCATAAAAGTGAATAATGTTCAACGTGAGCTGCGAGGCCAAGCCGGACGGCTTCGAACCTTTTTGCATGTGCATCACACAGCTCACCCGCCTACGTTGCACTGAACTCACTTGTAATCTGATCACCTGCATCAGGATTTCCCTATGAAATAATCGGTGTCAACCAGTTGAATTTACTCACACCGTTGATTATGGAGGGAGGTGAAGATAAAAGTGGCCGGCAGGATTGGTACGTTCATACAAGTATATTGAAAAACTAAATAATCAATATTTCATGGGATCAGTCATAGTTTTGTGAAAAATGGTCAGCAATCCTGATTCAGAAAATCCAATCCCGTTTACGTAGTAAAACTCAGTGTAGATTATAGGGTATCATTCAATCAAACTATTGATCAACTGCCGGAATAGTACGTCACTTCGAAACAAACATGCGGATATTGGAGTCGGAAGATTCGAAATGCACTCACTGTCTGACACAACCGCCGAGACACTGTTTCCTCTGGGCGACCAGATAGGCTGGCAGATTGTATCGGGGAGTGTGATACCTACTACAGATTTTGCAAACCACCAGATGACTAGTCCTCCAAACCCATTCGAATAGTTACACCAACCCGAAGGCTTCCGACGTCATTTGTCAGCTCACTTGTAGCTATGGTGACATTTACATAAGGAGAAGGGATCGATGTTTCAGTCAAATAATAGGGGAGTTTATATCGAGTTGGCTAGTTGGCTACTCGCAACATTTCAATGTTTAAATAGTGTCGGGAATAATCCTCTGTTAGGTAACTCACATTTTCTTAAGCCTCGTCAGCCTCTGAATCTCGACTTCTTCAACGTGCGTACACTCATGCAGTTTGGTCAGCAGGCATGCCTAGCCCTCACGATGACCATTCTGAAGATTGGTATCTGCTGCCTCAGTGAAAAGCGTATCCAGGATTCGAGCAATGGGATTCAACTAATTGCTCCTGGTATTTCATCGAGATATTTTCTGCGCACTTCAACGTGATGTAGGAACAGTCTTGACTGACAAGGCTGAGGCTGCCCTCTTAGACTGGATCCCGATTAACAGTCGTTTATGTGCTGTAAGACTCCAAGGGTCAGTTGGCGTTCGAAAGGATAGTTATGTTAAGTGCAATTTATTTGTGATCTCGGCGTACGCCCTAACGGACTGCAGCTCAGACGTGCAGAAATATGAGTTCTATGATGAACTCACCATCCTCGTTCACAGCGGTAAGTGTTTTTAAATTGTAATTCTAGTTGGTGATTTCAACGGACAAGTTGGAACACTTAGTGTGTGTCAGAAGCTTGTTTGGGTGGCCGTTGTGCTTTACCCACTCAGTGCACAGATAACGGGGATAGGATTCTCCAGTTTTGTGCAAACAATCGAATCTTCTTTTCTGGTAACAATTTCCGACACAACTGACGTCACACAGCAACATGGCGCGTTAACTCTACAGGTATTATAAGCCGAATTGGTCATATCACTGTAAGCAGTTCTGTTCAGAAGTCCCGATCTTGCTGGTCCACATATGTAGAGTCGGACCATGCATTAGTTTTATTGCGATTATCTCTTCAGCTCCATGGTCATCGTCACAAACCACAAATTCTTTTAGCCGTGCAACGTTTGTGTGATCCAGAAGTACGCACCCGGTCTGAACAGAAGTTAGCGCATGAGCTAAGACTTAACACGAACAGTAATGTAGATGAGCATTTGGCTCATGTCAAATAGGCGATGCACGTTGCAGCAGGTTTTGCCTGTGGTCCTAGATCCGTTTTCCATCAAAGACACTGGATCTCGCAAGAGTGGCTGAGTATATTGGAGCAAAAGCGTCAGCTCTCGAACTGTAAGGAGGTGAATAAGATGCGGAGAAAGATACAAGGGCAAATTACGAAAAGCCCTGAGAATGATCGCGAAAATTGGTGGGTCAAAGTAGCCGAAGAAATGGAAATAGTACCTGCTTCATGTAACGGTCAAAGACTAATCAAACTTATTCGTGACGTCGGTGGACGGCGCACCCAGATTAGTGACACAATTTGCGATAGAAATGGAAAACCCATCCATAGCAAACAGCAAAGGCTTGACAGTTGGGCCGAATACTTCAAGGAACAGTTTAGCTGGCCGCACACCAGTGTAGTTAGTCCTGTATCAGCAACTGTGACTCCTTGGGTGGTATCACTGGAGCCTCCATCGGAAGTGGAAGTAGAGTCATGCATTCGAATACTGAATCGAGGGAAAGCGGCGGCTCCCGACGAACTTCCCTCAATTCTTTTCAAACTGGGTGGTGATGCTTTCGTAAAATCACTTACCGTCTTGCTCCGTGACATTTAGAACGAGGAGCACGTTCCGGTAAAATGGAGCAAGTCGTTGATTGTCCTCATCTTCAAGAAGGAAATACGCAGTGACTGCATTAACCATCGTGAGATTAGCTTGATTCCGATAGTCACCAAAGTATGAGCTTGGATTCTGCTGCATCGCCTTACACTCGCTTGCGAGAGGAACACCCGCGAACATCAGGCTGGATTCCGCCCACGTTGAGTATGCATCGAATAGATTTTCACTCTTCGGCGACTAATTGAAACGCGTCACACACACCGCCGACTGACAATAATGGGTTTTTTAGACTTGAAGGGCGCCTTCGATTCAGTCTACAGAACAGCGCTTTTCAGTGCTCTTCATCGGAAAGGTATGCCCCAGAAAATCGTGAACCTA
This sequence comes from Fasciola hepatica, assembly GCA_948099385.1. Lineage (NCBI taxonomy): Eukaryota > Metazoa > Platyhelminthes > Trematoda > Plagiorchiida > Fasciolidae > Fasciola > Fasciola hepatica. The sequence goes on along the minus strand of CANUEZ040000031.1, from coordinate 11,909,046 downwards.
CTGAGATCATTGTATTCTCATACTTCTGGCCACATAAGAGTTTACGGTGAACCATTCAGTCGGTTCAAAACGACCAGCGGTGTTAGACAGGGATATCCCATGTCTCTATTGCTGTTCAAATTTGTCATGGACGAAATAATGGAGAGTGGGCTGCAAAATCTTCAGGATGTGAACGTCGAACTAGGAAATAGTGGAAAGCTGTGTGACGACGTTGTCTGCTTGTTCGAATGCACGAAACATGCTCAACTTGCACTAGATAGTCTCGCAGAAGCTCTAGTATCATTCGACATGCGCTTTGCACCTTCAAAGTGTAAGGTGATGTTACAAGACTGGACTTCAACGATTCCGAGCTTGATGCTCGATGGGGAGGTGCTAGCAATTGTCGACCACTTCATACACCTCGGCAGCAGCGTGACGACGGATGGGAGCACAGTAGTGGAGGTGATTACGCGGATATCCAAGGCTCGATGGGTGTACGCTGGACTGAAGCACTTGTGGCGCCGACCTGATATTTCGTTGAAATAGAAAGGTCAGTATATTGTGCCGCAGTGCGTTCAGATTTGTTGTATGGTTGCTAAACTTGGAGTCTGCCTGCTGAACATATTCGTGGTCCTGAGGTTTTCGATCTCCGATATTTGCGTAGCATCGCGAAGATCGGGTGAAATAGCCGAGTAAGTAATGATGAGGTCAGAAAGCGAGGATTGGGTAATAATTCGGAGAACGTTCTGTCACAACGAATCCATCTTAGTAGACTTCGTTGGTTGGGGCACGTGTTAAGTATGTCAATCACACGTCTACCATGCCGTGTCACATTCTCCGTTCCTCCTATGGAGTGGGAGAGGCCCTGTGGAGGTCAACAGATGACGTGGCAGCGAGGAATGAGAAAATGTACTGCAGACTTAGGAAAAGTAAATGCTTCACTTCTTCGTGGTTTGGGTCCAAAAGATCCGTCCCCCAATTGGTTGGAGACACTGAAGGATATAGCAGCGAACCGCGAACAGTGGTGATCGTGTTGTCACTTTCTGTCAAATCAGAATGACTGATCGATGTGCGTTTGTACAGTTAGACTGTGTACTCCGTGTAACGGCTACTTGGGCATTCTTTCATTTTCCCACCCATGTAGGTCCATTCCCTGTCCATCTTGTATATTCATACTTTCTTATTCAACGTGCAATATGGTGAGAAAAGTAGTGGTTAGTGGGGCTTGCCCTACATTTTAACGCTGTACGATGACGATGATGATAATCTGTTTGACAACCTCTTTTCCAGCTGTGCTGCTCTGTTCGCCATTCGAACACTAATCCGCATGTTTTACGTGCGTGACCTAGAAGAATAAAAGAGATGCTGGCTTCTCGCAATTTACTTCCTCCATCTGTTTTGATAAACTGGACCAAGGGGACCAGTTGTTTGAATACCTCTTTATTGTCCGCGTAAGGAACCTCACTGTACTTCTATTCTAAAATCGTTGGGCAGAGTCAGCATTCAAGATTTGTTTGATCGAAATCCATCGACGCACCACTGGAAGTTGTTTGCCACAGTTGTATCACAAACAAAACTAGCTAGCATGTGGAGAAGGCGAATACATGATTTGCATTCTAAGACACAGAATGATACCAGTTCATTTAAGGCTCTGTTTTTTACCGATTTTCGTGTGTTTGTTTGGTGATTTTTCAGTGGAATTTCACGAAAGAACTATGCGAATATTTTGATGGATGGTTTCAGTAGATAAGTGCTGGTAGAAAACCGAGACCGTGGATGTGAAATATTTCATCGTCTGCTTCCTCTGAGTAGTAAATCTATGCGCACTCAATGTGAGTCCCGTGACGAACTCATTCGTTGTTACTGACTCAATTGAGAACTTATTTCACAAGTTTGTTCACGTATTTTCCGGTCTCATATCATAAACAAACAAATGGGCCATTTCTAGGTAAAACAGCATCAATTTTCACAAGAGATAGAGTATTATTTTTACCAATAGCTGGTATCAGTTTAACCAAACAACCAATTGGGTGCATGGGAACAGTTGATGAAACGGTTTGTCAAAGTAGCGTTCTGCTTTTCATCAGTTCTGACATGTCTTTTTGACTTGGTCAAACCATTGCTGGCAGTGAAATCAAAGTGTGCACAGATCTGGCGACTATCCGTGAACAATCCAGTACCACTCGGCAGCGATGATAATACATGCAGTGAACTTCTATGTCTGTTCGTTTCATGATGAAACTGGACCAGTAACTCAGTGACGAAATGACTGTTTTCCCGAAAGTGTGATTAAGTACATAGACCCAAACGGAATGGCAGCCTATCTAAGAACTCACAATAACCAAACATTCCTGAAATGATGAATGTTTTGTGAGCAACCTGGTATCAAACTGAGACATCTATGTACCTCTGACCACTCAGAAAGCATTTCCATTTCCTTATCAAAGGCTGCATTCTATACCATGTGAATGGAAAGCACTTTCGCAGATACAACCCATGATAGTTTCAAAGGGTTTTGCATAGAGAACTGAATAAACCCAATACTATTCTTTTTTATACTAAAGTCATACTCAAAACTGATCGAGCCACGCCGTTGGTCTCAGCGGGTCTGAACTTTGTTTACCGTCATGAGATCTCTTTATTCATTCCTCTATGACCATGGCCAAAAATAGTGAAAATGCACTTCTTGACCAAGGTGGATCTCGTGTAGTACCAGTGCACGTAGGTTGCGTCGGCCATGGAGCAGAAATGTTACTCGGAAACTCCGGCCCTATAAATCAAAGCACTTATAGAGGCCTCCCTGGATGAGAACCTCTTGAGTCAAAAGCGGTGGATTATTTTGGCTATCTTCCTATAACCACCGGCTACGGTCAGATAGTTCACGAAACACTCACATGCGGTAAGCACGAACGACTGGAAACGGAAATTCCATTCATCACTAACTGTACCTCTGTCTGTGAATCCTTTCAAAACTAAGTTGATTCAATAGGTAGAGATAAATCATCTGTGGCGAAGGAAATCATTCCTACGGCAACCACGGCCACTGCGACCTCTAACCTCTGAAGGAATACTGACTTCAGTGGACCTACCTTTGATTTCTTTAGTACAAGTGAGAAGTTTGCTCCAACTCTATCCTCGATGAAGCATGAAGTGACTGCCACACCGTATCCCACTTCAGAGTTCAGAACTTCATTATCTTACAGACATGGGTAGCCCCGTTTTCATCACAGGGTTATTGCATGCTGACCTTCTAACCCAAGCTTTAAATATGTAATTTAACAGGGCTGACTTTTCGTTTTCAGACTAAGATTGTTTTTTACAGGCCGCTCTCATGAATTTGAAATCCTATTGGCCGAGTGTGGCCTGATGTCTGACATTGGTTCGAAATTGTTCGCAACGTCACCCATCCCAACGGCCCTCCACATTGGAAGTATCCTCAGGGCAACCGATTTGCTTTTCTACCACCCAGATTGCATTTGAGATGTCAATGTCAGTGTATATACCAATTACATTATCTTCAACAGCTAGCACCGGATAGTACTTCAGACTATCTCAATTTTACAAATTTTACTTTAGTTTGAATGGTCTCAGTTGAGATAAGGCTCTCCCTCGCACGTGATCAGCGGATTTGGAAAACATCCTGACAGTTTGAAACATGCTTTTCCACAAAATAATATTGAAAAGCAAAGCCAGATTTGCAATACAGGACGATTTATGTCCGGGACGATTTCGCTGCATCTCAACATCATGCATACTGCAGAACGATACTGTTTATATAAGTTCATGTAAAACCAATATGTTCGACAAACATAGGGAGAATTACAAGAGTAAAGTTAGTTCACCATGGTAAAGACACATTACTAAAGAGCTGTTTCTGCTGACACAATGTAGGTTTCCATCGATGTATGGCAATAGCTTCAGCAAACCTCAAAAGCCCGGTATTCCTTCCCACGTAAATGACCCGAAACGCAGTGCTTCGGTCAGCTGGATGTTGCATCATCAGAAGATGACGAGCGACGGCCGATGACGAGATCTTAGGGTTTCGAACGTTGTCATTATGTCTTTCACAATTAAAAAAAGTAATATTGTTGAAATTTTACTAACCCGCGTCACAGAACGTCACCGTACATAATAGGGGCTATCTGGTGTTTATTTTCGATTTATTGGCCCAATTGTCTTCATGAGTAGTTGATCAATATAGGTTGTCACTGATCCACTCTACAAAGGCACACATGAACAGCAGTGATGGACCCGCACTAGTATTCCTCGTCTATATGGCTCACCGAATGCATATGAGTCGGGGGCACCACTCAGACTCATACTTACATAAGCGCTTTCCCACTCCAATAGGTCGCTCGTCAGCTGATGGACATACCGTAACGAGCGTGCGAAAGCCCTGTGCAATGTAGTATGGATGTCAAATTCCAGTTCGTTGAATTAAACAAAGGACATCACTCATTACAAACTTCCCTCTAATGGAAGTTTTCGCACATGCATGCGGTGCATTGAGAGAGAACGACACAAGTACTAGTATTTTGGTGCCTAAGTAATGCACTCCCCTGGGGTTTTCTGACTACTACTTCACCCGGATCATGGATCGACATATATTGTTGCTTATCTAATGTAAATGTTGGACTCGAGTGATACACTGACCGAGATTCAGGCTCATGAAGTTATCTTTATGTATATCATCTCAGACAGAGAACGTGCAAAGCCTTCCGCGAATGATCACTGGTTCTTGCATACCACACTTTACAAGACCATATTATTTTAGTGACGATGACAAAATGTGAACTCAGAAGTAGAACCATTCATCACCAGTAAGTATGAGAGAGAAAGGTAAATTTATGAAAACCGAATAACACGTATTTCTGTGAAAGAAATCGTTCAAAATCTTTCCCCAATCGAACTACCCTTCTTTACACATTGTTGTTGAAAATCAAGAGACTGTGGCGAAACGTCAACAAATTTTGTTAGGACAAAATTGTTTGCTGCATTGTGATGAAGAAAAAGAACGTCTCAAGAGCAGAAACCCTATCGAGAGAGATGACTGCTCCGTAAGTTTCAGTATACCTTTGTGGAGAAAGATGAGGTGACGTAAGCTGGTGCATCGTTTGGTTGATCTGAAGCGAACATCGTTTACCCGACAAAGCTACCAGTTATTTTCCAGTTGCAAATACATTAAAGTGTCACCTTCATTTGTTTTGAACATGGAGAGGGTCTCACACACACGTAGCTCATGAACAGGATTTCACAGAGGGAGTCATTCAGGTAAATTCTGGGTCATGGAACTTTTTACGACGGTTGACATAGGCTTCCATTAAGAAGGATCAACAACCCGCCAAAGTATTACGCACAATATTTGGAACAAAGCAGAATTCATTGGACTCACAAAAGAGTACATCCCTTCTATTGTATTCGTACGAAGGTGTGTAATTAGGAAATGCAAATTCAATGGTTAGCACATTTCCCTGATGTCTGAGGTTACCCAAATGAGGAATCTGTTTTGCCGAGATGCTCACTATTCTGACACAACTGTATCCAAGGCCCTTAATTGTGTAGAACCTTATTTTTATTTGTGTGTAGGAAGTAAAAAATGTAATAAAAATGAACAAGGGGAATTCAGCCCACCATATCAAGAATTTTCTCTAAACTAGCTCAGTCCAGATCCCGTGATATCCATCAGAAATTTTGTCCTGCAATCACCAACGGATTGCTATATTGACCATGGGCCCAATCTATTAGTTTCCAAAGGGGACCACTGCCCCTCAGAATCCAGGCCAAATTGTTTAATCAATCCCATTGCTTCAAGCAATTTTATCCTTCTTTTATGGCAGATGTTGATTGACTTAGTCGTGATTTGTCCAATTTTTGGCCTTATCTGTTAGTATTGAACTCTAATGCTAAACAGATTTTTTCACTTACGTAACCTCCCTCCTCCGTTCAAGAACCAAGGTACTCTGACTCACTGGTATCAATGACCCGTTCCGTTATTGCGTCATAATTGCCTGGGTTACTTGACAAGGCCTAAACATTTGGACACAATTATCTTTCTCTCTATCTACCTTTTCTGTGTGAATGACTAAATTTAGTCCATTCCGTTATGATTATGCATTTTCCCATAGTCAAGCTATTCCGTCTGATCTTCGCCACTCGTTTGTGTCTGTTCATTTGGGGCGATTACTTGTCATCTGATTGATCAAAATGCTTCCCATATATAAGAAGTTTCTTTGTAAACCCACTGACATGCTCCTGCATTGCCGTTATGACGGATTCCCGTTTGTTTTGAAGCCTTTTTGATTGTCATGTTTCTGTGGTCGGTTCTCATTCATATAAGAGTAGGCCATTGTTATTATTTAGTAATTAGTTCTACAGCAAGCTAATAAAGCCAGCTTGTATGCTTTGTCCAAACCTCAGGGTTCGTTTATCTGCAAATCACTCAGTCACGGGAGGACAACAGCGTATAACGGACTTACGTAAACAAATATTCACCCTCGGTCGAGTATTATAACTACGTTTTCTATAAACAACTTCAGATTATTTTTGTCGATTAACGAGTCGCTTTTGATTCAGTTGACATAGGGTCGCTTTGCACTAAACAAAAAGCAGATAGGATCCCCCGCAGAAGGTTTCAGGGCGCTTGAAAACGTGCTATCGAAAAAGGCTTTCAAGAGTATGCATTTACAGATAAGATTTCCGTGGTTTTTCTCTTAAGTTCGGCGCTTGGCCAGGCTGTCCTTGTCGCCAGTGCTCTTTAACTACGCTGTCCGTTGAACACTGTATCAGGCACTCATCATTTACTGTGGTGTATGGCTGGGCTTCGACGACTTCCACGAGAATGTAGCATTTGTGGACGACGTTGTTGTCCTTAGGGCAGCTCATCCGCCCTAAAGCAAATCTGAAATCGCGTAGGATCCTTCGCAAAAATCAAAAGGATAGAGATCAGTGGATCAAAGGCCAATGTAGTTCTGACCAATGCTTTGTAGTACATGCAACCAATATGTATCCTGTAGAATTTGCCTTCTAAACCTTCGAGAGACCTATGGGAACGTTCCTCCAGCCTTGCGAAATAATTTAGTAGGGTAGATGCCACCTTACCTCGAAAAGCAAATAGGATTTCTATTGGCAAATAACTATTGGAGAAAGCATTTACAAAACCAGTAAAGCATTCAGATATTCGAAAGAACAAGTCTGAGAAAGCTATGAAAAAGTAGCTCTGAAGGCTGTACTAAGGGGATACATGTTGCCAGGCTAAAACTGGTGAAGTTCAAACTTTATTTTGTGAAGAAACCATGATAATTTTTTGCTCTCAGAAGAAGTATACTTTGGGCTATTTCTCATAAATCCCACGAATGACCCCTTAGAGTCTGTTTTATAAACCGAACAGGTTCACTGTAAATCCAATGGCTTCCCCATTCCATCACACAGCCAAATCATTGGAGGGATCACTGAATTTTCTAAGACGTGGTTTTCTAGACTACTCGTCCGCTTGTGATTCTAATCCACGTTCTTCTCCCTTGCAAACTGGAAGCATTTGGCTGTACACCAAGCTCATTTGCACGGTTTTCTGATTATGTTACCAACAGGACTCAGTGCATATGAATAAGTTTCAAAACATCCAAAATTTCGGTGAATTAATCAGGAGTGCTTCAGGGAGTTGTCCTTTTCTCCATTTAATCTCCATCTCTATCAGCGAACTTTCAACCGGTTTTCCGGCACATTTATTTAAATATGCCGATCATATGGATCTTTGCGAAGCTGTTTCTGTAACCCAGGACTTCAACAAATTTTCCGGTAATCTGCCCCTTATTTGTAATTTCCTTGTTTGAACCGGTTTAACTTTAATCTTTTTCGGTCCATTTATACTTGTGATCCATCTGTCACCTCCACAAAACCAACAGGTTGTGTCAAATATTTAGGAACTAACACGGATGAGATTTTGAGGTGGTCATCCCATATTTCAAACAGTATGAAGGAACTACCGAATACGAAGGCTTGGTCATTTTTATTGATAAACAGAGTGCTATATCCTTTTTCGTATATCAATGTTTTTCCTGTTCTACTTTACTTTTCCCCTGTTATTTTCACTGGTCTACTGAAGAAAGATTTCAAAATTCTTCGTCGAGGTTTATCTATTGGTAATCAGGCATCTTTCGTACCCTTAACTGAACTATCTGCAAAGTTGTGTGAATTACACGTGGCCGCATGTGAAACGTTCGCACCACAAAATCCTCACTCTTTACACAGTGAGCCATTCAAGTTCAACTCTCTCGCCTCTGCACATCATCTATTCCATCAAAACCCTGTCACATTACAATCTGCAAGTACTCTACTGTCCCATGCCTGACTCGATTTCTCACAAACATCAGCTGACTTTCTTTCTTAATGAAAATAGAGCCGAAAGTAAAGTAGAAGAGGAACTCACATGGACAAGGTAAGAGTACGAATGCAACTGTTACTGACCACGACAGCTAGCCATATCACTTGATGTCTCCAATCATCTGGTAGTGGGATCGCCTGGATCCCAACCCCGAAATCTAACACGTCACACTTGGCCAAACTTATCGGTCAAGGTTTTCGTACTCTTCGCCATGCCATTGTACTGACCACCTGGACCTACCTTCCAACCACTACCTGCCTCGGAGAACAGCGTTTGCAGAGAAAGTATTCAATAACATAAAATAGCCTGTGCACCACCATGTACACCATTATAGTCAACGGCTCCACTGTAGATGGGTCGGTGGCCAATTGTATGGTTCATTCGCCTCTCCCGAAAACGATGCCATCTATCATCAAATAAGCTATCACATGATGACCCATGGAGATTAACTGTGAGGCATCATTCAATCATATACAATCCTGATGGATGACTTTGAAATGAATGATATTTCATTGTGATTTGTACAATTGAAATCTACGCACTAGCATACACCCACACTCATGCCAACACCTACACACATCCAAAAACACACACACACACACACAAAGTTGACAAATTCGGCTCGTAGGCCACGAGTGGGTTTCGTTGAGCCAAATTGTTGGAAACGACTGAACTACAAGATAATCATTATATATATATATATATATATATATATATATATATATATATATATATATATATATATCTTTCGTTAGCTCAGGCAATTCTGCTTGACAATTACCAACACATACAATCTTTGGTGACACCAATGGCTCTGTAATTATGAGGTTACGAAAACATCATTCTTTTGTCACCATGATAATCAAGTTTCTTGTTCCCTGTTCTTTATTCTCAATTTAAATACCTGTAAAACGAGCTTCATCAAGCCAGTTGGGAAGCACCGAGAACACTCGTGTTTTTTACCGAGTGTTCTGATCCTTCAGCCGGGTTTTTCAGTTAAGTCTGCGTTTAATCTGCATTCACATTTCCTTCGCTTCTCAACGCATTATACAAAAAACCACTGTGTATCTTCCTGATAGTTGCACGCCACCCACATATCGCCAACATGTCACGTGAGATGTATGAGAGCGTGGGAGACTAAGGCAAACCACGGACAAAGGGCTCAGCTTTATCTGGTATGGAAATGCAATCCGCCTGGTGTTTAAACCCTGACGGTCAAAGGACCACAGACTAAACAGGTTTTATTTGAAATCTGGATGACTGAGTGAGCGTACTTGTGTGCGTGCACACATGAGCACAATATACGAAAAGCAGCGAAATTGTCTACATGATTTACATAGACTGGGGCCTCCTGTCCTGAAAGTAACACAAATATTTCGTGTCTGAACGTGCGTGGTACACATACGTCCATCAACGAGAACACGGCTTAACTTGGGTTTACACATAACTGCGTAGTTAATGCTCCACTGCATCTTATTTTTGTTCTTAGCTTGTGTCCACGTTTACATGCACAGAGTTGCGCTTACTCAGTCACCCAGCTCTCACTTAAGGCCTGTCTGTTCTGTGGTCTTTTTGATCGCCAGACATGGACAACAGAAATTTCGATCGTTCCCACTAACTCTATTGGGAAGACTTCTTTGTTTTCGAATCATCTCAGCTTTTTGGTAAAGCACAATGAATAAACAGGGTGCTGGGTCATGTATTTGGGCATAGTGACAACCTGCATCTCATTCGAGGATCAAATGTAGTGCGTTTTTCATCTGAGGGGTCAGGTTGCGCTGCCTAGTGCATAACCAAAACAAATGTCTAAAGCAAACCCTCGTGTATGCATGGTGTTGGTGTACGTGCGCACACACTCACACACACACACACACACACACACACACACACACGCACACACTCACACACACACACGCACATACACACACAACTGACTGTTGGGGCAGTCTTTCGACAGGAATTCAGCTCAGCTTGGGTATACAGAATAAGCCTTGGGTAATGTCAGTCACTTTTCGTTCATACCCGGCCTTCTTCACATGGCTTGCTCTGTCTCCGACATGGTCCAGTGGGTTTGTGAAGAACAGGAGGTCCTAGCTTACGAGAGGCATGCGGAAAATTTCACCGCAGGCATCCGGATCGGCCAAAACCGTCGCTGTTGTTTTGTTTTCGCTTAGTTCGAAGTTTAACTGTTTACGGAAGCTTTCATCGGCGTAAGCCGGCGGATTGCCCGATAGCAGCCACCATCTGGTATGTGAGTGATAATGCTCATTAACGTTCATAAGTAGTTCCATGCAGAATGTGGTTTAAATGCTTCCAGGCAAGTCCCTAAAACATTTTTCACACTTTCAAAAACACACTGTACTTTGTGGTATTCATAGTATTCTGCCTACTATCAAGCGATGAATCAGTAAGTTGCGAATCTCAACCTTCCTAGGGTACCTGTGGTGTTTCTGGACAGTCTAATTTATTGAATGCGTGTAACCTATTTTTCGACTAGACCGCCGGTGGGGCAATCAAGAGTCGCAGAATTTCCTGCGCAGTCCTATTGTAACGAGAACGGAAAGACGAGTTAGGACACTTGTATCTGGACTGCAAAACAAGTTACGTTTATGAAACACATGCAATCGTCTAAATACCCTTATTTCCAGACCGCGCTGTATGAACAATGGTCAGTGTTCTGGGTTCTGGTCAGTTGTCTGCGGGCGATAGCTTGGTACTATTGGACAACGTTTCCGTTCGGCTGGCCCAGTTGTGTCGGTTGACCACTTGATCGGTATCCCAGCATACGGACTGTCTTGCTGGTTACAATAAAAAACACAATCATAAAGAGTAAGTCTTCCGATCAACTGATTCGAGCGCGGAAAGGTGAAGCAAGCAAACTGAGATTTACTTAGAGTTATTATTTTCCATGCACGGAATGGAAATTGATTTCGATCTAAAATAACCACATTTTCACACAGCGGTTGACTGAAAAGTCGAATACTGTCCTTTTATATTTCACTGAAGAGAATCACCAACTGCATATGTCAAAACTACTTTTGTCGATCGTGAGATGCTGTGCCCGATTTGAATGAAACTGACTGCAGTTAGCGCACTTGAATCATTTGGATTTGTCATGTTTGAGCTACTCGCGTTTGTTACCGTTGGTGTTACTGGTTTATTTGTGACTATAGATTGATCCGTCATTGTGCTGACTGTTTGTATCCCATGTTCGGCGTTGGGTAGCTCGTCAATGAAGCCACCTCTGGAATGTTTAAATAGATTGATACTAACAATAATTTAGACGCCCAAATCATACGGCTGATGAAGTTATTCCCGGGTCTATCATAAATGAAATCAACAAATCACGTTTCTGTGAGTATACTGACAACTAGAGACGAATCAGCTGTTAATCAGCCAACGCAATGCTAGGGAGAATATCAATAATTTTAAGTTCTTCGAAGTTTTATCCCCGAATTTGACGGGCAAAGCATAAGTCGCTGAGGAAGAATGTACACCAATACAAAGAATTCAGTGAGGTAGACCCAAGACAGATTCTATCTTATAAAACAAAAGGTGGATCATCAGATTCTCAGAAAGACCGTGGCTACAGTGATTTGCCCAGGTCACAGGTTAACAGTTACGCTGACTAGAATTCTTGAGGATGGTCTTTCCAAATTTCTCCTTTCTGGAACAACTCCTGATTGAATAGTGATAGGTTTATGCAGTCACGGTAGCACATCAGCATTTTTTGAAGGGATGCTTTTTCAATTGATACTTGAGGATCACATCGTCAGCTTCTCTAATCTTTGATAACAGTGGGAAATGAAGAGTAGTTGGAGTCGAACATTCCAAGAGCTGCATTCCAAATAGCATTAGCACATTGCTTCCACGGCAGCAATTCAAGTTATTTTAACTCTGCTGTGTTATTGTGGTTTGAGTACGTGCATTCGGTGCGGCACTCTTCAATGCTGACTCACTGTTCGTGACGTTTCATAGATTCGACAGTCCCCCTAATATCTCGCCAGCCCCAGCTGGCCGATTTATCCGGCTCTACCGTGAACCTTCCCTGGGTTTCAGTCTTCACTAATTCCGTCCAGGATAAGAAGATGTCCTTCTTTCTAGGATTAGCGAACCCCACGAGCACTGGCCTGGGAGGTGGATGCTCTCTCTGTATAGGTTTCCACCACCCTAGTCGGAGAACTCTTGAGTTCGGTTTGCGCCTGAAGCCCGTCCGTCCGCAAGAGGGTTGCCGTTTGATGCTTGACATCTTTCACCTCTGTTTGGTGGCCTGGCAAACGGGTTCAGGTATCATTTTCACAGTAACGTTGCGATTTTGACCCAGGGCTAATTCTGCGTTTCGCATCGGTGTGCTCAGACTGACAGTTAATAAACAGCCTATTTCTAAAGGCCTCCAAGTCCACATCTTGTTTACCAAACGTTTTGTGCATCTGCCCCAGCTCACTTTTTGGTTTCTTACGAGCACCGCTGTTGTGGATTTTTAGAGTTGGACCTCTTTTTGGGTTCTCCGAATCATGAGATCCAACCCTGAGGAGCCAATGCATTTAGTCATCCCCACATTATATGAACCCTTGCTTGCTGGTCACCTGGATTTGCATACGGTCTAGCATTTTCAACATACCCATTTCAGACTTTTGTAATCATCGTAGAGGTCACAGGCCTTCATAAACGGTCGGCTACATCGTTGGTGGGACCAAGTTAGGCAGATATCACATCGGTTACCTTCTTCTACTATTTGGAAGCCTTTCGGTTTCCCGCACGGAGAGTTGCCATACGCGGTCTTGTTTGCGTGAGAGTTAGGGCTCATTTAAGTAGCTAGTGGTGAGGCTTGGTCAAAAGTGATATATTCAGAGAATGAAAGTAAACATTGACCAAGAAAAATACTGCTGATATGGTAACCCAAATGGAAGAAGTATCAACAGGGGAAGCAAGAGACACACTAGCCGTTTATTCGTCACTGACGGCCGCGAACCGGTTCGGTAGGACTTCATCACTGATCCACCCAAGCGGAATCTTCGGTGGATGGGTCTATATGGTGATTTTCCTGTTTTTCTTCTTTGATTTCTGACGAGTTCTTTCGCATTCCAATGTATTCTGATTCCCACAGAACCGTGCATGTTCTCAATCCGCGTTGGAGGATTTCTGTCTCATCATAATCTAAACTGTGTCCCTCGGTTATGCCGTGAAGTGCGATCACTGAATACCGCTCTATCTTCGGTAAGGCAGTTATGTTGGAAGGCTTGAGTTTCTCTTCTCCTTAAAGTTCCATTATTGTGATCTCAATTTTCCTGGAGGTTTGTTCAATGTATTCAGTAGGTCATTCCTTGAAACTGACTTTCCAAACGTTGGCGACCTCTGAAGACTATTAGTGAGAGTTTGATGGCATATGTAATCTTTAAGTCCAATGTACTTCAGTTCAACTATGGATCTTATGAGCCAGGAAAGGCCGTGTCAGGTTCATTGAAAAAGGTGCTCAGTTTTCGTATTCAGCGCCATGCTGACTAGTCTTCCCGTTTTCCAGAGATTCGAGAACTGGAAGAGGTTAAAATCATAACTACTGACGGTAATCTTTCTGTCATGCTGATAGGTAAATCTATGGTGACTTTCAAGATTTAGTAATGGCATTTAGTTGATAAATCTGTCAAAAACTCAGCGAAACAGACAGGATTTCATAGTTGGCGACCACGAAAGCTGCTTCTCTTGGCGTGTTCTTCGGAGATCCTGGTAGACTAATTTTTCAGTTTGTAATATGTACGATTATGGGTAGTGCGAATTGTTGACCCATTGGAGCATTTGACTAAGTGGCTTTCGCAAGTGAAGTTTGGCCGAGCAGCTTGCATTCGACGAAGGCAGGTTTGAGGCGGTCAATGGATAGGTCGCAAAGCGGCTGATGACGTCTAGGACAAACATTTTTGCTCTGCATTTTATCACACAAAACGTATCAGAGTGTGGCGTTTCAAGCTGTGATCGGACATCATTCACGTGGGAAAATACGTGGATAGTGGTTTCCGAAGCATCTGGAAAGCAGCTCGCGGACGGTTTTCGAGTGTGCGCTAGTCTTTAGCACTTTCATGTGCTGTGTGAGAGACTGAGCATAGTCGCCGTAGTTGACATTCACGGTTGGTGTGAGGGCTACCTACAGTCCAGGCAGACATAGCCTAAGGTCATGTATCAACATGACCGACGTAGTTAGCACTTCTCCTCAAAGGATCGGTAAGAATTCGCATCATCTTCACACTGTGCGGAATGATATGGTGACATAACTTCACCAGAGCGGCAAACGTACGGAAGCTTTCCGAGAAATACATCCCAAATAATATTGGCACATGGCATTTTTGGCAGTAATTCGAGTTACTTTGACTCTCACGTGGAGTTATAGCTGAAGACCCTGTAACTCACGATCCTCAGGCGAAAATTTTCCAGTCCTTCCAAGTGGCTGGTAGAATGAACGCAGAAGCCGACGAAGCATCCATGAGTGGTTTCATATTCTGCCGTCGACAACGGATTTTGAAACGTGTATCAACGGACGAATAACCCCAATTACCGGTGTTGTCCAATCTAGCCGTTTTACCAAGCGATCACCTAATGACTCCCGTCCAATCTTGGACAAGTAGCAAGTAACCATCCAAATTTTCTCATGAATTGTAGGTAGGAAACCAGCTGTTGAGGAGGATGCCATAGCACTTCTTCGGCTATAGTACGGCCCGCCACGTATTATACGTAACCAAATGCTTCATACCGAAGTGATAGCCCTGAGTATCGTTTGTAAGGGAAACAATATAATCCTTCCGAAATTTCCACGGGATTTTCGAGTGTGATTACTTGACATTACTTTGCTAAGTTCTTCCAAACAAAACACTTTTGTAGGTTTGTTTGTTTGTGCGAGACATTTAAAATTTGCTCTGAATCGTTTCTAGCTGACGCGCTTAGATCAAAACGTTAGATCTTTGGGTTACACTCTCAAGTCTATTTGGACACATGATTTTGGGGTTTTCGTATATTTGTGCTTTTGTTACTATCATACTGGTACTGTGGAAGCTACGAATCAATCTTGTTCTGGTTTTGGGATTCGTGCGAATCAGATACGCGTTCCCAAATTACGATTACTGTGACCTACTGTATCCAAGGGAAACTTTGAAAGAAACTCTTTCGGGAGTCTTCAAAAGAGAGAACAATAACTTTGTGCAGCCACCGGAATCAGCTCTCCAAGTCTCTGGGGATGATTTGGAGTTATTGTAGCATTGCTAGAGACAACTTATTTTGGATTCAAGTAGGAGAAGGAGAGTGATCCATGGGTGGTGCAGAGGCTTTAGGGGGGGGGACGGGGTCAGGAGCTAAGAATTCTGAGGGCTATGGGAACGAGAACTGTTGACAGGCTGGCGGGTTTTGATTTCTAGTAACCTGGGAGGCAGCGTACCAAGCGGACGATGAAGATCTCTGGATTTCCCAAAAGCGTAGGCTACTTTCCGTGGTCTACATTTTTGAGCACTGTGAGACTCACTGCTGTGAGTTTTCAGTTTGATGATCTCGTTTTGTATGACCGTATCAGCTGTATTCTCTGGTGTTTCAAACTTTTCACTGTGGCGTTCCACAGGAAAGGTTGGAGGTTGGTGTTTAGGCTCGATGAAGAGTGAATTTCATGCGTTATTTGTGGGCTGAATAACGAGTGTGGGGTCTGGGATACTTCATATGGGCGACAGGCATTTTGTAGCATCGAGTCAACTATTCAGAGTACTTTCCGCGGAGGAAGATGAAGCAAATTCGGCAATATCGAATGGTGGACATTGACCTTGATCCTTGAAGCGTGTGACAGGCAGCACACTGAGTTTGGAATCGACTTTCGGTGGGATTGCTGCTTTAGCCTTCTCATTAGAGTTTTAGGTTAAAAGAATTGTGGATCGATTATAAAATAACTTATCAACGGCCTCCGTGGAACCTATTTTTATCGGGATATCTTGCATCCGACTGGTGCTTTTGGTTACCAGCGAAGTGGATCGACTGGTAAGTCGGTGAGGGAGCTCAGGTTGGGTAAAACCTAGGCATAAGTGTCACGTGACTGAAATGAATCGAGGAAGCGACTCCAAGTGATCACTCGTTTTTGGAATTTCTCAGTATCTTACGATATCAAGAATTCGATGCTGGGACACCTCGGTCACCACATCTATCACTACGATTTTATGTACGCACCCAGTTATGAATATAAACATGGGCACCTTGTCCCACACAAAACGCCTGTCCCCACCCCACTCATCAATACTTCGTTCTTGCATTGCCTTTGTTTGCTGAGTTCTAGTTCAATGGCGTGATTTTCTGTCATCTGCAAATTGGACTCCAATCCGGTTGACTCCAGTTGGGAAATTTTTACTTGCTCTTTGGCAGCACGAACCACCATGAACAGGCTCTGTGTATCGTTCACACTGCAAGCAACCGCCATTCTTCACTTTTATTGGGAATTCCCAGGCATACTTTGAACGAAACGATCACGAATAAGACTTGCTCTAAAACATCACTTGTGTCTAGCAGGCTGATCGATATCTAACGCAAAAGTCACGGATAAAGGACAATCGCGACTTTTGCGATCAACTTCGCCCAGCTAATCGCCACATTCTGTGTGTGTTCGTGTGACACAAAACGGATACTCAGTGAAAAAATGAAGTAGTGGAAATCCCAAAACCTGAGAAGCGATTTTGGGCAATGGTGAGGAAAAGACAGGGTTGTGTTCCAGAAGATTTTAATAGGACATTTCAGAAGCTGGTTCACTACTGGTGCTCCTATCACACATACGAAACATGTGGTCAGATATATCTTGTACAATGTGCCCAGGTAGGATCTTCTCAGATCTGAGGAAGACTAGTCAGACCAATATTGCAATCGAATATGCGTGTCATGTGCACTATTGACCAAAACCGCAAACAGTCGTCTCAGCTACCCCCTCAGCCAGTACGATTTCATGCGTTACGTGAACATCGCCGATAGGAAACGGCAGCTGTTATTTCTTACCTATTTATCGCACAGTTCCCCACCCGAAGGCACGCACTAGTATTTATCGCGTCTTTTGCGAGCAGTCGTACAAAGCCGTGTTGAACCGGCCGATGGCATCCTGACGACCGCCATCCTCCATGAACTCGTTCACCCGCCCCACATGCGATTCCTAATACATAAGGCCTGTTTATTCCTCATTTTCAGGTTATAAGCCACCTTGACGCGCCCAACCAACAATATCCCAAGAGCAACCAACAAAGATGTATCTCCTTTCATTTTGTTGCATGCCACTTCCCTTTCAAAATCTGTGGTTCATGCCTCCGCATCTCCGACCACGAACAGAACAGGCCATGAAAGCTTCAATACCAGATGGAGTATGGTCACAGCACCAATGTACCAAAAAGAAAGCCAGGTGAAGGCCAAACGGATGAGCGGCCAAACAGGTTCCACTCGGGGACGTGAACTCTCGTTTTCATAGTCTGTCTTCCAAACCTATCCACAGCAACACTGATCCTCTGGCAGTCTGAGCATTCTGGCTCCCTTTTGAATAATTGCCGCTGTTCATTAGCTTGATTCTTTTGTCAATCTTTCCGTTTGACTGGTTTGATTGCTCCAGTCGACGGCTTGATCGGTAGCCCCTCACCTGGGCTATCTTCTTGGTTGCCGAAGATCCCGCTGCGTTATATTCGCTGATGCGAATGCCTGTTTTTGTTCGTTGTGGGATGATGTCGACTTATTCACCGTCTGTTCTGCTGTATGTGGTTCTCGACTGGCTGGTACGACCGGTTTGAAATTCGCACAGTTCTGTTGCTGCAATGTTCGCCGCTATAACTGTGTGCTTATCAATATCTCAGTCGTAGTATTGTTTGCTAAGGGACGTATTACACCAGTTTTTTCAGTTATTTTCCAGTCTGATATCATGAACAAACAAATGGGTCATTTCGAGGTAAAACAGCTTAAATATTCAAAGGAGGTAAAATCAGGTTTCTATCAATTTCTCGTATCAGTTCACCGAAGTAACTAATTGGGGACATGGGAATAGTTGGTAAACTCTGTGGCTCGAAGGAGATGCTGGTTGGATTGGAATCAAAAATGACTGGAGCTAAGTGAATTTGAATGAAGAAATGCAATCAAAAATGAATCAGTGGATGTGGAAATTTCGATAATTGAATCAATGAGGAACTCGGTGTTGATACTGTGCGTATTTGTTGGGAAGGATAAATGTCAATTCCAGTCACGTGGTCCTCGTTCAGACGAAACAGTTAGTGTTCTTTTTTACTAAGAAGCCTCAATCATTCCAAGCGAGTGTGTGAAGTCCAGCATGTATAACTGCTGCAAGTGGGTGTGCAAGAACTACTAAGAATGCTTTTGCAGCTATGTTTCTTCACTCGAAACCCAACGAGAACATTCCATATTTTATCTGATGGACCCTCTGGCAAATACGTTGTTCTCCTTGATTTCCCGGGATATTTTATTCTCACATATGAAGGGTTGTATGTTTGGCTTAAGGAATCCATTCTGCATAGTTCTTTGGTAAAACTCAGTGCACAGGCATATTTTCCGTAGGCCAACAATCTCTGTCCTTCTTGATCTGAAAGTGGCGATCAACTCAGTTGACCACACAGTTCTCTGTCACTGCCCCTCATTGAAGGGTGTGCCAGAGTTGTTAACGTTAAGGTGTACACTGCGATGGTTAGGTGCGTTCTTTTATACGGTTCAGAAACATGGTTGTTGAGGGCAGGAGATAGACGAAGGCTGTCGGTGTTCGAGCACCGATGTCTCTGTAGCATTGCCCGAGTATGGTGGGAACACCGTATCAGTAATGCTGAGGTAAGGCGTAAGGTTTTGGGAACCAGAGATCAGTCTCTGGATCAAGTACTAAATCTAAACAGGTTAGGGTGTTAGGGACGTGTGTTACGAATGCCTACGGATAGATTTTCCACAGCATAAGCTGTTTTTTTAGGCGGATGGTGATATGAAGGTAGGTCGAAGTGGTCAGTCCGTGACATGGCAAAAAGGTATGGAAACCTTGACCAGTGGACTTGGCCGAGTAGGACATGTTAGATTTCCAGGTTGGGGTCCACGCGATTCGCCTACTCAATAGTTGGATACATTGGAGGATATGGCTAGGTGTCGCGTTCAATGGCGCAGTTGCATTCGGACTCTATCCATGTTGACTTGATTTTCTCTCGGTGCTTCGACTTTTCGAATTTTTATCACTATGCTTCCATTCCTTTCGCCCTTAACTGGACGATGCCGGAAGGTAGCAACCCAAATCAGAGCCCAGAAGTGCGAGGTTAATGGTTGAATAAACTGAAACTGAAACTGAAAAATATGAAGGATCGATTTCTGATCATACTAGCAGTTGAGTCTTCATTACTATTGTTTGTTTTCCTCTTTTGCATAACTTAATTTTTGTGGCATTATCCGTATTATACGGCAAACAATACGGAGCTTCCTATTACGCCTTGCAGTAGGCCTAGTTTTCTAGATCGGAAAAGAGGAAGTCCGCAAGGATGAAGTGAGGAAACCCACGTTGAAGGGAATAACACACCGATTCTCCCCATGCATTATTTCCGTTCCAGTCGTTGTCTAATGCCTAATGCAAACTTGTACCCTATATGTTTAATTTCAACTGTTCACAATGGTAAACTGCATTGCAATTACAGTATCTAGTTTCTCGATCGCATCGAACTCGTGATACTTTCTGGATAAGTGGTGGGAAAAGGAAACTAAATACAAATCAAAAAAATACGAAGAAATTGGAGTTTCATCGCAACTGCTTCAACCGACTACCTTTGTTGGGCGTTTATTTCTGGCTTTTGATTGGTCTATAGATTGAGCAGCTCGATCTGCTTACACTTTATTCGTAATGGCATGTAAGAATCTTTACTGAAACGTTTTCTGTTGGTATATTCAGTTCTTCTTGACCGTTCTTTCCTCAAAGGACTCCACAGATAGCCGTTATTCATCCTGATTGTGCTGACCATTTGCTCATCGCTTATTACTTGTGCTTTCATAGCCCATTTAAATTGGCAGGGAAATGGTAGCACAGAACAGGAAAAATGCATCAATAAAGAAAACGTAAAATAGTATTCTATATTTATTCAATCATCACCAACAATAAATTATTCATTTCACTTCAGCTGTGAGTTTTCTGATGAGAAACGTTCTATAAAGTTCGGGAAAAATGTGAATAACGGCTGAAACATCGACTGAAGCGATAATGTCGAAGATATCAACAGCTTTTCTATGCGTACGAACAAGCGCGAAAGAAACTACGTTGATTTCGCATTCAGGATATCAGATTTAAAGGGGCCTAAACTTGCTTATATGGTTTATGTGAGTGTCTGGTCAATATGATCGGAAACCGCATGAGTCAAGCCTGAATTTCCTTCCCACTTCAAATGTTTTAATTCGTCACTAATTTGCGTCACATTCTCCGCTGACTTACCCGCACAACAGATGTTGACATCGTTGAACACATTGACTGTTGGGCTCAACTCGCATAGCCTTTTCATTTTTTCTCTCGGTTTGCAAGGGGTTGCATTCTTATTTTAGTCCTGCCCAGCTGTAATCCGCAGAGTGGTTCGTCTTGTGTTCGTTTATTAGTCATGGAGGCTTTATAAAATATCCGTACATGAACACGCTTGAGCGCTTATCGGCGTTTGAATTGCGTGACTCGAATGACGACTCAGCTTTGGTTACAGGGTATTAGATAACATTTTTGTCCTATTTATTTGGTCATAGATTGGATCATTTTGACCGTCCTCACCAATAATTTCACCTGGCCTGAATAAAGGACCACGTAACCTTTGGCCGCTTTTAGAACTGTTGTAATGACGGTATGCCACGTTGATGAACAATAAATCTTTTTTCGAATGTAAATGCATAAAATTTAGGCGGAGAAAGCACTAGGCTTTTGGACAACTCCACAGACAGCAGATCAAAAAAAGATTTCCGTCAATTAATTTTGTCCATCTGCGCAACAGTTATTACTGTAGGCCAGAACAACTAGAGTAGTGAAGAAAGACTATTCAGCTATGCCATTGCAACTCTCGAGTAAGCATGATAAAGGCAATTGTTTCGAGTGAGACAGTTTCTATTAAAGTAAATTTTGATGTATATTATTACGCGTTTGATTGACCGTTGGCTGGGTTGAAGGACATTTTTACAGTAGGTGTGCGGTTAGCGGGGTGGGGGAGATGGTGTGGTGTTTGTCAGTTAGTGTGTGGTGATGCTGAATCGACCACTGTTCGTGGGTTTTCAGAGGTCGTTTCTCGTTTCGGATGCTCCATCTTTGGCCAAGGCAACTGAAGTGCATGAACTGGTCGCTTTTGCGCGCACAGATTTGGGCTTAGTAGACGTATGGCGATCGCTTCAGCCGTGGCCAGGGTCCGCAGTCGTTGTGCCTTTGATCGGTTGGGGCGGAACGCGATACACAACACTGAATGAGTCATTCAGGTCGATCCTATGACCACTATCGATTAGATGACTAAGAATAGAACTGTTGATTGTGCCCGTCTTCCCGTGACTCAGCCACTTCGGGTGATGCTCCTTGTTGCGTTGAGACAGGCGCCTGGCCGTGCGACCTATGTAAGATGCGCCACATGCGCACCTGAACGAATAGATAATCATGGATGAGGTCAGCTCAGGTAACCGGTCTTTCACTTGCATTCGGATCATCGACGAAGTGGAAAACACACAATTCAGTTTTGCAGCTGGGAATGTTGAGTTCACAATTGCTCCAGGTGATCTTGTTAATCGTTCTGCATGCGTATCTCCTTTGAATTGTATTTTCACGAAAAGTTCCTTCTTTGGGACGCGAGAAAATCGTTCTGCGAGTGTAGTTGGTTCAGTATTTGTCAAGATAAGCTTCTCTGGATATCCGTTCTCCTGCAATACTTGTTTTATGAGTTTTAGTTCCTCTTCCAGAGTATCCTGTGAGCATATGCTACGGGCCCTGAAGGCTAGACATCGGACTAGGTTCCTCTTATAGCGCAATGGCACAAAGCTATGAAAGTTTGTGTATTGGCCGTTCCATGTTTTCTTTCTGTAGACTCGTCGTTCGATGGTTCCATTTTCCCGTCTGGTGATCAACACATCGAGGAAAGCTAGTTTGTTTTCGGCTTCTTTTTCCATTGTGAAATCAAGAGAGCTATGAGCACGGTTGAAGTCTCCTAGAATTGCTGAAACATTGTGATCGTCGTCCACTATACAGAAAATATCATCCATGTATTGGATGTAATAATCCAAAGTATCTATTGTCTTCTCAAGTTTCCCACTTTCTAATTTCGCCATAAATGTGCCCGCTAGCACGGGACCCAGTGGGGAACCCATGGCGATGCCGTCTCGCTGGCGGTAGAAGCAGTCATTAAACAGAAATTGAACATTGAGAGTGCAAAGTAGTAGCAGTTCCTTCAATCCTTCTACAGGAACGCCTATTTGTGTGTTGGATGTTCGAATGTATTCACATAGAAGGCCCACTGTTTCTAATAATGGCACATTTGTGAATAACGACACCACATCAAGCGACATCATAGTTTTCTTGTATAAGTTTACATTCTGTATGGTGGACACAAACGGGAAACTATCTCGCAGACTATGTTCAGCAAGTCTTATGCGAATGGGTTCCAAGAATTCTACCAGCCATTGTTATCGCTTGGTACAGAGAGTTCGTCATCGACACAATCGGTCGGATTGGAATACCATCTTTGTGGGTTTTTGGAAGTCCATAGAGGTGTGTAATGGTCGATCCATTTGGTTTTAGTTTTTCGTATGTAGCATTGTTTATACAGCCCTGATCTCTCAGTCGTCTCAGGCATCCGGCTAGTTCTCTCTCTATCTTTTCGGTTTGGTCTTTTATTTTGTGACAGACAGAAAAATTTGACTGGTCTTCCAGCAATCTGGAAAGTTATCCAATATATTCTCGTTTGTCCATGAGGACAACACCGGAACCTTTATCTGGGCTCAATAATACTACGTCCTTGTTCTTACGCAGCTCCTTCAGCGGGTCCAGGTGTTGTCTGGTGACCAGTCTACGACTTTATATCTGAATTTTACGACAGCTGTAGCAGCTCACCACAAGCACACTTTGGAATCGTTCCAAATCGATATCCGTTCTGGGTGTTAGGTCCTTTGTTTGACTTAATACATTTTCAAATTGTACATTATTACCATAATGAATTCTAACAAGAGCAAAACTGGAGTATGATGTTTCCGAGTGTAGGGTTCGTTGGATGACTTGAGGGATAGGCGTCATCTGTTCATATCACATTTCACGTGATTTTACAAATACGAATCACTTAAAACGAGCGTGCTCGTCATGTTGCTTTATTCCACACGTGTTCCGTGGGGTTATTTGTACAGTTGAATCAGGTTTACTGAAGAAAAACAAATGAATGATGAGGTGGTCTGGCGAATCCAAGGACTGCGAACTCTCAAAACGGCCGTGGTATTGTCGGTACATTGAACACAACAGAGAAATTATTGGTGATTCATGGTTCTGTCACCTTTGACACATCTGATCACTATTAGGATTCTGCGCTTATTGATTGCTTTCCATGCAAAAGCTAGGTTTCCATCCACTCGAAGGACCATTCATGGAATTATGACA
The DNA here is from genome assembly GCA_948099385.1 of Fasciola hepatica. Taxonomy (NCBI): domain Eukaryota; kingdom Metazoa; phylum Platyhelminthes; class Trematoda; order Plagiorchiida; family Fasciolidae; genus Fasciola; species Fasciola hepatica. The sequence goes on along the minus strand of CANUEZ040000031.1, from coordinate 11,885,089 downwards.
ACAAACCAAATTATTTGACTGGCTTCAAGCGCGCCTAAATCGTGTTACTACTTACAAATTTCACCGTGACTCAGTTTGAGCAATCAGCCATCCGTGTTGATTTGACAATTCTCAAGTCAGTTTGGAAACATGAGCTTCTCGTTCTCCATCTCCATGTCAGTGCTTGAAACTGTCTGAGAGATTATCATCGCCGAAACGGACATTAGTTTTGGGCGCACAGAGTTTCACTGAACCAGTATAGTGGAAAGTGGATAAGGTTAACGCGACCTGAGTGTTTGCGTAAAATGGAACCAAATAGCCATTAATTTGCTAACTCATTCATCAATACAGTGAAAAGACAAGCGTTTTCTCATTGATTTACATTCCTGTAAAGTAGTAACGTTTGGTAGATGTTTACCCTCCTAAAGAACATATCATGACAATTAAACCAGTTCCCAACAGTAGCTACTTTGTCCGGCACGATCGGGATCATGGTACTCAAGTGAATTGCATGAGTGCACTTGCAACATGCAAAAGTGGGGATGCCCGTATTCGAATCATAATCGTGCCACGAGGATCATTCAGTCCAAAGCGAAAAACCTTTCCGAAAACAAAACAACGTGGTAATTCTGAGATGATAGGAGGGCTGAGAAACAGGTGAAACACGGGACAAAATCAATACGCAATACTTTATCATCAAAACTGCAGGGATTCTCAGGACATACGTCAGAATATCAAGGTTTATTCCAAGACTTTGTCCACAGTTATGAAATGTTGATATGTTTCTCCCATCTGCTTCTTTTGTTTAAACATGAAAATTATTTGTTTGTGTCTGAACATCGGTTGCCGATTTGGAATCGTATATTTGCAGACGTGAAGAGTGACCAAAGAAAAACACACAATTTTTATCCCATAGGAAAAAATCACTTAGTTTCCGTTACACACTGATTATGGGAAAAATAGAATAGACTTACGATGAAGATAACCGAGTGTTCCACTGGCTTTCCTAATTCCGGAATATGAAGAGACACCTGTGAAGTGCTCCCATGCTTTTCATTTGGGAGGTAAACTTCCCGAATGCATGCCAAATCAAATTACGTTAACCAATCGAATCTCGGACTACTTTCACTGTAGTAATGCTTTACTTACCACGGGCATTGTGCTAACATTTGGATAATTCTATTTCTACACGAATGAAGTTGAATGCAACAGACGAGTTTGGCTATCTGTCATAGTTTCATTGAAGTTATAAATTCAAGGCCATCCTGCAGATTGCAGACTTCGTATGGTTTACCCAGAACACAGAAAAACGCCGCCTCTCTCTTACTCTACCATTGTGAATGTGTTGATTATTGAAACAAATCACGATAGAACATGTGGTATATAATAACCGTCTGAATACATCACGAGTTACAAAATCCAAAGATAATGCACGTCTATCCAAGCAACAATATTCAGTTGCAATCGCTCCACCATTGATAAATCCCAGAATGTTTGCAATAGCCACTTCAATGAATAACCTGATCAATTGTAGATTCGCATGACTAATCAAATTGGGCAAATAACTATATCTTGGTTGTCCAGATAGAGGCCCTTCACGCAATGGTTTCCTATAGTCGTCGTGGTGGGTTATTACGACAGCATCTAATTCACTAGGATCCGATGACGCTTCCCTGACAGCCGTTTGTTGTAAGTATATCATGAACAAAAAGGAAAAACCGCTTGTGAGTAAAATGAATTCTCAGTGTGCATGATCTGCCTTAGACAGGCATCAGTTCAACGGAGACTTTATTTGTTCGGTGGATTATCCTTCGGATTTCACAAATGAACAATTTGGTTGTTTTGAGGTCAAGTAAATTCAACTTTCAAAGCAGACAGAATACTCTTGTATTCAATCAAACAACCGCCTAAGGTCATTCGAACAATAGTTTAAAGTACGGAGTAGATTTGAAGAGGATTTGAGAGGCATGAGAAAATAGTGTGATTGATGATGGGTGATGGGTAGTTGGAAATACTATTAGGTTCTGTTGGGCTGAATTTATAATCTATTCACGCTCAGTGTGTGTCAGTGGTTAACTCAGTGGTGGTGAATAGTACTGTCACGAGGAGAGGAAAATATCTCACTCAGTAAACTATATCAATACAGACTGTTGTTCAAAACCTCCAATTTGTGCAAAATTCTTCCCATTAAAGTTTTCCCGTGTATATCTTGACTGAGCCTTCCAACATTGGACGTGATTGACTCAGTGCATTACACAATGCTGTTACAGGTATTGTGGCTTTTTTGCATCTGGCTGATCATTCTATTCTGGTCCCAATACTCTCGTCTCCATAATGCTTGCAATGCACTTTGTTCCATTTAAATGATTACTGTTCACATTTGAACACTATTTTATGACCAAAGCCATGTTATGGGATACTCTGTAATACATACGATTCTATGATCATGGTGTAAAAAGCGTATTGTTTCAGAAGTTGGTACCGGCTAAGTCTGTAACAATCAAAGTGGGGAGAACTATTCCAGAAGTGTTATAATTTCCACCGTAGGAAACAATATCATCCATAATTTCTCGTAGAATTCAATATTTTCCCGAATTTCGCCCCACGTGTATTGCAAATTATTACCTCTTCAGTTTTGTCTCCATCTTGTTCGATACTCAACAGTTCCTTGTTAACCTAACAAAGTTAGCAAAGCTCCATATAAACTGATTTCACTAGCAGTTCACATTTTAAAATTACGGTACCCGGTAACTTTTTAACACATGAACCCGTGATCCGTTGGGAAAGATTCTCATAGAAATAAAAAATACAAAACGAACGAAAGCGAATTCATGTACCACAAAATATCGTGCAATGTCCCAAATATGACTTTCGTTTTCAAAATTGTCTTGGTATCGGTTTGTTTCCAAAGTAGTTAGTATTCCGGTTTAACCCACATTAGTCAGAACACTGCCGGATTCTCATCTGAAACGAAGATGAACTCCATCGTCGTTCACGAATATTGACTAAACCGTGAAAATATCAAACCCGATCTGATTACGCAAATCGTCAACGCACTCTGAAAAAGTTGTTGGTGACACTTTTACAAATACCAACTCGCTTATTGTGAGCAAATTGGTCACGTTGGTCGAGTTGGAAGCCATGGCCATGGAAATTGTGATTGAGCAATGCAAGATAGGTTGCAGAACTGTGTAGATACACTGAACGAACATGATGCACGGAACATTGAGGTTTGGCTCTACAGATAGATTGACGAAAACGACTCACAATGGAAAGGGCAACAACTGCTCATAAATAACATATAGTATACAAAATGCTTTTAGCGTGCCCCCATTTTATACAGATTCTCGTGAAGGTATATAGGTGGATTAGGGAAACTTGATGTGTTTATTTCTTGTCTAACCACCATTTTGAGATCAGATACAAATTTGAATATCCGCAAAGAAAAAGCTGACTTTACCCTGAACAGCTGCAGGAAGATCTCTGAATCTCTGTCAATTTCAGTCCTTCCGTCCAGTGAGAATACAACAGCTTATTTCGTGAATTATACTGAATACTCTTTCAATTACATAGAATCACCTCATTTGCTAGACTAGGAAGTTATTCAGAGTTAGGATGTATGAGTGAGCATTCTGAGTTCTTTGCAGAACTGCAAGCTGTGAGTCAGTCAGTGAGGTTGGTTAGATCTTACCATGTCGTTTCCCTGTTACCTACGTTCGCTAATCCTTCCCATCGTGCTTGGACCACCTGTCTGCCACAGTGGTACTCTGCAATATGCCACGACCATCACCAGGACAATATTTCCCAAAGCCCATGAGAGGGAGAACACTACAGGTAGAGAGAGAAAGTTTACGGTATATTGGAGAAGCGTGCGTGTGTCGTGCACAGGAAACGGTCAAGTGGCCACCGCGCTTGGTGGCTCGAGTTCAGATAAACAGGAACTTGTTAAACAAAGTAACCAAGGTTGAATGCCACTGCAAGTCTGAAAAATTAGGAACTCAGACCATTACTGAGTCCCCATCGAAGACTGGGTGGTTGAAGTGAAGCTTATTCCTATTCACATCATACTAACAGTACTGTAGTCCGTCAGGGTCGTCAAAATCAAACTTCTTCATCCTAAGTATCGTGTTATTCCATTAACTATTCCGCTCGATGCGATTTCTGACCTACTCCACTGGATCTGAAATACAAAGACCAGACTTCCTCAGTGCTGCTCCTATCTCTGTGTACTGCATAAATATTGCTGCGCATAGCACTTGCTCCAAGCAACAGACACAAATATTCAATTGCATCGACCCCCGTAACTTTGATGCACTTGTTATCTGGCTGGATGCAGCACGTAGCACTCGCACTCATACTAAGTTAGAGAGGATTTCCAACTATGTCCAACATCCTCCCAAGTAACTTCAACTAATATCTAACCCTAATGATCGGAGATTCCTTCAACCACTGGGCAATGCGAATTATGTTCAAGTTTGAAATAACCACAGATGATTGTGCAAAGAGGATATAAAGCACTTTGCCGTATCTATTCAACACGGTTAAAACACCTATTTGAAGGCGTGTTTGAAACTAATGCCAGACAGCTGGTAATTTTCAATAATAATAAGCAAATATTAGTTTCCATAAATTATACCAGGTATTGAACAAATGATACTAGTCGGATTCAGTGCGAAGCCAGATAGGCGGTGGTCGTTTTACTATCATCAAAAGATATTAAAAACATGGCATCATGAGCACTGTTATGGAGTCAGTCCAATAGATGGGTGAAGGATATTAATAATCAGACCATTGCTCTTGATTATTTGTGGTGTCAGGCTTCCGCGAGATTCATACCAACAGTGGTTATCGGAAAGAAGAAAAGACTACTCAGCACGACAAATGAAGCTTTCACATCCACACGAATTGATCATCATATTTCTATCATTAGTATTTCTTTCTACTGATTTCTGTACTGATGATTATTTTGATTTCAAAGTTAGGCTACTGCTGAGCGGTGGCAATTGGGGAACCGCCGCAATTCACAAACCGGTAGTGGTTACTTCAACTGAACTAGATTCATTAAAGTCTCTCAAATTCAGGAGATCGAAGTGAATAAGCCAGCTTAAACCACCAACTGGTTGAGGATAAATGCTATACTGATGGATCACATTTCGCTGGTCAATTTCCCACATAACATGTTCATTAATTCGGGCTTTCTAATCAAGTTCCGGCTAAACAAAACAAACATTATCAGTTTTTTCATAATGAATGAGTTCATGTAGTTCTGTATACTGTTACCGATCTACCTGATACTCTGCGGTTAAAAATAACACTTTCGAGCGTATAATTTGCAAGCTGCCGTTTTCTCAAGCGGATAATGCAACTCAGGTTTTCTCGCTAGAGTTCAGAATAGGTTAAAGTCTAACAATTACTACTGTACCAGTAGTACCACTAGAAATGGGAAGCCTAAGGGCGTAACTAATTCCGACGAACAGTCTACGTTCTCACCTCCTGGTATGTATTCAATTTGCTCCTGGTAAAAGTTTACCCACTCTGTGGGATGAACCGCCACAAGTTATCTAGAAGTCTGTTCAATATGTTCGGCTAGACATTTATTGCAACTAATTTCATAACTGAAGTTGTTTTGTTGTTGCAAGTTGATTGAATTTGTAGCCTTGGTGAGGTGGCAAATTAGAGTGTTGTCAGTCCGGGAGAATTTGCGGATAATATTATGGCCGAAAATTTTTCTGATTGTCTCAGAAGTGCTTGGTCTGTATGGAATACTGATGGAAGCCAAATGGTCTTTTCCTCCAGCAGTTTGTGTCGTTGGTTTGTGCCTCCTTATTAGATTTCTTGCTTGATGTACACAGTCACGGACCCCTGCAACAGAAATTCTATAGTTAATATGCTCTTCGTTTGTTAAGGTGTTCGATTCATAATCGTTCATCCCGGGTTCGAATCCCCGTGGGGGCTCGGCGGATGTGCACTGCTGATCATTCCCAACAAGGATGAAACAGCTGTACAGTGCTTCCATGGTTTTCAATGGTGAGTTGAGCGTTCAAGCTGCATGGTGAATCATACTATATACAAATCTAATCTCCTACTACTCAATTTGCAAATAGTACTCAAGCTCTGTAGGTTGTTCATAACGGAATGCCTTCGTTGTACTTAGGCCCGTACAGAGAAGTCATCCATCATAGGAGTCGATCGGTGTGTGGGAAGCGGGTTGTTACTGTTCAAAGCCAGTGACGGATGGGTGCTATATCATGTAGTGTAGATGTTCAACAAACCGTTGAGAGCCAGCCCGGATAGCCTTGTGTCTGTGAAGGTGTTCGATTCATAATCGTTCATCCCGGGTTCGATTCCCCGTGGGGGCTCGGCGGATGTGCACTGCTGATCATTCCCAACAAGTATGAAATAGCTGTACAGTGCTTCCATGGTTTTCAATGGTGAGTTGAGCGTTCAAGCTGCATGATGAATCATACTATATACAAATCTAATCTCCTACTACTCAATTTGCAAATAGTACTCAAGCTCTGTAGGTTGTTCATAACGGAATGCTCTCGTTGTACTGAGGCCCGTACAGAGAAGTCATCTATCATAGGAGTCGATCGGTGTGTGGGAAGCGGGTTGTTACCGTTCAAAGCCAGTGACGGATGGGTGCTATATCATGTAGTGTAGATGTTCAACAAACCGTTGAGAGCCAGCCCGGATAGCCTTGTGTCTGTTGGGGTGTTCGATTCATAATCGTTCATCCCGGGTTCGAGTCCCCGTGGGGGCTCGGCGGATGTGCACTGCTGATCATTCCCAACAAGGATGAAACAGCTGTACAGTGCTTCCATGGTTTTCAATGGTGAGTTGAGCGTTCAAGCTGCATGATGAATCATACTATATACAAATCTAATCTCCTACTACTCAATTTGCAAATAGTACTCAAGCTCTGTAGGTTGTTCATAACGGAATGCCTTCGTTGTACTTAGCCCCGTACAGAGAAGTGATCCATCATAGGAGTCGATCGGTGTGTGGGAAGCGGGTTGTTACCGTTCAAAGCCAGTGACGGATGGGTGCTATATCATGTAGTGTAGATGTTCAACAAACCGTTGAGAGCCAGCCCGGATAGCCTTGTGTCTGTGAAGGTGTTCGATTCATAATCGTTCATCCCGTGTTCGAGTCCCCGTGGGGGCTCGGTGGATGTGCACTGCTGATCATTCCCAACAAGGATGAAACAGCTGTACAGTGCTTCCATGGTTTTCAATGGTGAGTTGAGCGTTCAAGCTGCATGATGAATCATACTATATACAAATCTAATCTCCTACTACTCAATTTGCAAATAGTACTCAAGCTCTGTAGGTTGTTCATAACGGAATGCCTTCGTTGTACTTAGGCCCGTACAGAGAAGTGATCCATCATAGGAGTCGATCGGTGTGTGGGAAGCGGGTTGTTACTGTTCAAAGCCAGTGACGGATGGGTGCTATATCATGTAGTGTAGATGTTCAACAAACCGTTGAGAGCCAGCCCGGATAGCCTTGTGTCTGTTAAGGTGTTCGATTCATAATCGTTCATCCCGGGTTCGAGTCCCCGTGGGGGCTCGACGGATGTGCACTGCTGATCATTCCCAACAAGGATGAAATAGCTGTACAGTGCTTCCATGGTTTTCAATGGTGAGTTGAGCGTTCAAGCTGCATGATGAATCATACTATATACAAATCTAATCTCCTACTACTCAATTTGCAAATAGTACTCAAGCTCTGTAGGTTGTTCATAACGGAATGCTCTCGTTGTACTGAGGCCCGTACAGAGAAGTGATCCATCATAGGAGTCGATCGCTGTGTGGGAAGCGGGTTGTTACTGTTCAAAGCCAGTGATGGAACGGTGCTATATCATGTAGTGTAGATGTTCAACAAACCGTTGAGAGCCAGCCCGGATAGCCTTGTGTCTGTTGGGGTGTTCGATTCATAATCGTTCATCCCGGGTTCGAGTCCCCGTGGGGGCTCGGCGGATGTGCACTGCTGATCATTCCCAACAAGGATGAAATAGCTGTACAGTGCTTCCATGGTTTTCAATGGTGAGTTGAGCGTTCAAGCTGCATGATGAATCATACTATATACAAATCTAATCTCCTACTACTCAATTTGCAAATAGTACTCAAGCTCTGAAGGTTGTTCATAACGGAATGCCATTTGACATGAATTGTTATCCTTTGATCCCACTCTATTTTTCTAAATGCATTCTTGTTGGAAAGCACTTATTTCTTTTTCCTCAGTGTTCCGTTATTCTGATCTCAAGTTTTCTAGGACTCTTCGCCTTGGTGAGGTGGCAAGTTAGAGTATTTTCATTCCGGGTAAATTTGCGGATATTATCATGGCCGCAAATGTTTCTGATTGTCTCGGAAGTGCTTGGTCTTTTTGGAATACTGATGGAAGCCAAATGGTCTTTACCTCCAGCAGTTTGTGTCGGTGGTTTGTGCCTCCTTATTAGATTTCTTGCTTGATGTACACTTTCACTGACCCCTGCAACAGAGTTTCCATAGTTAATATGCTCTTCGTTTCTTAGTAGAACCTGGATCACCTGCACGTTACTCCAATGCTCGACGCTGTTCGAGTACGATAACCATTACGATATTTTTCCTGATCCATATGAAATAGAAGTCAATCTGGAGAGCAGTTCGCTGGAAGTAGAATACCAGCACAAACATTAGTTTAAGAGAGGATTACTAAGATCCGTAAGAGCAACAGTTTTGTTGTACCGGGGAGTGCCGGGTCAAGGGAAAGACGTGAATATCAAGGCGAACAGACGAACCAAGCGAGTGCCACAGACACAAGAACAGACGGCGAATATGTCGGAGAGAGGAAGCAGCGGGATTTCCAGCAACCAGCAACATAGCTTAGGTGAGGAGCTGCCGATCTAGCCGTCAACTGAGACAATCGGACCAACCGAATAGAAATGATGCCCAATGGAAGCAAGCCATCGGCCACCAGCAACTGGCCAGAAAGCAGCCGAAGCGCTCAAGCAACGGCAATAGCAATCTTGGTGCCGCGCATTCTGGAAAAGGGCATTTGAAAAAGATCGTATGTGTTTCATGACTTTACTCGTTCGGCCGTTGAAATACAAGTATCCTGCCGAGTGTTGTCGTCCTTGTTAAACCATTTCTCAAAACTGATGACAATAGGCCATCATGGACCAATACTCGAGGTTGTTTTGGAAATATAAAAAGCCTAAATACGTTTTCTATAAAGAATGGGATGATAAGCAGACTATCTTCTGGAATGAATGCGGTTGGATAGTCGTTTGATTGGTGAATGAATAAACTTCTCATACTGCCACATTCCACAGCAAATTTCACTTGTTTCTTTCCTGTTTTACACTCAATACTAGTGCTTTCCCATAATCCGTTACTGTTATGGCGGCATAGGAAATGACTAGCATACAACGAGTCGATTCGTTTAATTTCTTTCTTTATCAAACGAGAAAAGTATGCAATCTTAGAAATACCCCGGGGTTTTTAGAAGTAGTCTATCTGTCTTCTTAAGAATTTCAATGTCGGAGAAGAGGTGTGGTCGTTACTGTGTAGAAGTGTTTCTAAGAGGCAGCACACTTTGATGATTCAATCGACCATCTCTACAAAACACTTGACTTTGCTACTAAGCGACGATACAAAAGAAAACTCAGAAAATGTATGATAAAGGGAATTGTGAAGGAGAAAAATGTTTCCACGTAAAAGTTTCGGAGACGGATTTCGACTTGGCTGGTTTGCCTGAAACGCTGGGAAGCAGAATCGAGATTATATATCAAGCTTCAATAGAAGCAGACAATGGACATTGTCTGAGAAAGATGCACACAAAATAAGGCAAAATAGTTCGAAAATGATTGATGATAATCCTGTCCAAAGCCTATTTGCCTCTGGTGAGAGAAGCACCAAGAACGGATACATCAAGTGCATTGCGAAGTTGGGTGGAAAGCCTAATTGAAATCGTCCACTCTGGTGCCCAAAATTCTCATAAATCAAGGCAATGAGGAACTGTTAGTCATAACAAGATGAAAAGCGTTCTGTGTGTAAAATGGAGCCATATACATGTTTGTTATGATAGTGCTCCTGGAGCGAAAAATATTAAAGATTACCCCGCATAACGAAACAATTAAATACCTTTCACTGAGTACGAACGAACGACTTCAGACTTCCCACTCCAGGTGGAGTTGGCATCTGTGACCGCTCTGCTTGTAGTCTTCTTTTCGGTATAATCTCTGTGCTCCCTTGAATAGTTTGAAGCCACGTATTTACACGAGTGAGTCAGCAATGCCCGGAGTTAGCCAACAATATTTTATGAAACCCACAAAAGTATGAGCGAGAAAGCGGGAACGAAGAACGAGGGTTTCATCCGATATTTTGCGGACAGAGACTGTATGTTCGTAATGAGTAAATACGGGATGGGAATCTTTACTAGAGGGGTGAAGTTGAGAGTGGCCTGCCAACCGGCACGGCAGCACTTTTTAGGTCTTAAGGGAATTCGCCCATATAAATGATCGGCTAAGTCAGATTGGGTGGAAAGTTCAATATTCTTTTTGAGTAGGAACATTTCTGACACAGTATAGCGATTCACCGTGATTCGGTGGTGTGGAGATTACCGCAGAAAAGTGGCTCAGCCGGTCAAAGGGCATTGCAGCCCACTTGTTTCCGGTCCACAGTTCACTCGCATACGACGAGTTCATAGCAAGAACATCATTTGCTAGATAATGCTCATTGGGGATCACATATGACCTGCAAATATCGCTGTAGCTTTCCTTATATATTTATACGTATTCTCTACTACAACTCACATATCCTAGGATTTCCTTGTGATACTCTTCAAACTCATAGACACTATCAATAAACGTCCGACCACGTGCTGTGTGACTACCAACCGTCCGAACACAGAAATACCCATCTGGTGTTCTCCTTGAATACACCGACCGGTCAGTGAGAAGCAGCTTACCGATGGCTTAATTATTTGAAGTCAACATTCTCAGCTGACGCCCACCTAAAATGTCAGTATCTGCAAACTGCAAACTAGCCCACTGGTGTACATACCAAGGCAGTATAGTTTCACGAACGTATTTAGAAAGAGTCCTTGGTGTACAATACCTTCGTGGATTCTCAGAATTTGCTTTCATTATATTTTCGTCGCAGCGGTGGTCTCAAATAACCGCAGCGTTCGACCTTTATTTGCTTAAGTTCACTGCAAATGAACAGCAAACCTGCCTCATTCAACCCGCTTCATTATTCGGAACTCTTCCTCGAAGACGCTATGATGGTATTGATTTTCCGTTCTTAATGCTGCGCTCATGCATATAAATTATTGCATGCTATCCCGTTTTGCGATGAGACACTTTCTAGAAAAAATGACCATGCATAAAGACTTACCAAAGAAAACATGTATAGTAAACCACTATTTTTGCATCATGTTACATTATGATATCTGATTAGTTGAGCGAAATTTTACTGAATGATGGGAATCTGATTCCGTAGTGTGAAGCTCTACTCGGTAGCCTAGGAGAAATCCTTTGTGTCGTGTTATGTCACCGCATAATTGAGTCCAACAAAAGCTCACTGAGTTCCTTCAACCATGCAAAAGCGGCTTTTAAAATAAGCACGGAATATTTGTGCCACTATGAACTAAATTTTCTCAAGGTTTCTTCACCAGTCTCAGACCCAACTTCAGAATATTCAACACAACACTCGCTTAACACTAGCCTGGCTATCCTACTCGATTAGTGATTACTAAGTGTTTAATACAAAGCAAGTTATTTCATCGAAAATCCTTGTCTCGTCCACCGGTATCAACCAGAATCCACTGCACCTGTTGGATTAGAAACAGTTTTATTGCTGTCAGTGGAGTATATCTCAGGCGTTCTATCAGTCAAACTGCGGGTAAGATTAGTCTAGTGCAATAAACTTGCAAAATCTTTCGGTGTGAATAATAAACATCTGTTTTTTCTAATGGTTATCTGATAACTTTAATGAGCCCTCTGTACGACATCTGTGAAAAGCAGCCTTTATGTGTATTCTGTTTTAGGTTTAAAAGGACAGTCAGATTATGAGTAAAATCGTGGTTCTGTAATAATATAAGAATTTTGTCAGTGATACTTGCGTAATGAACGAAAACTGGTCAAATTCAAGATGGCCAACCGGCCAGAAAGATAAAAAGAACGAGTTTGAAAAACACAAGAGTGACGTCTGGCTACTAGAATAGTATTCAGTAGCAAAACACGGAAAGTACAATAGCACGGGGGGAGTGTTACTGTGGGTTTGATCTAATTTGTGTACTTGACGTCTGTAAAATGCCTACGTACATTCAACCTAGTAAGACCGTGATAACACATAGAAAATGAACAGACAGAATTAAAAAAATACACAGAATGGTATGTTTACAATATTCTACTCCGTTCACGGATGAATTAACGCCAGAGACACTTTAACCGAGTCTCAAATTGTGTATTTTGCAAAATATATTTCAACGGTCGTATCTGTAGAGTTAATTTGAAACTCTATATGCATACCCCAATGACCCAGTGCCATTTAAGTCACAACCCCTCTAAAATCTAGCGACTGCCTTGGTACACGAAGTCAACCGCTTCTCATGAGGAGAGAAAGAGGATCAAAGTGAATTGTAAAAATATATCTAACTCTCGTTCTAGATGGGCAAGATTATATTGTCGAAATGATCACACTGCTTGATTTTGGATCCAGTGTGTGAAAGAATGGTAAAGCGAAGGATGAATAGTCCACATAGAAAAACCAGTTCGCAAAATAGTGAAACAGATGCGACAAAACGGATTACTCAGCTCCGATACTTTCAACGGATCCCAGCCAATAGCTCAACATCATGACGTAATGAATAGCAAATGGAATAAGAAATGAGTTTAGATGTCAAGCAGTAGAGAAGTGGTTACGTGAAATCATTAGTCTATCGAGATGAGGAATATTAGATTCAGCTAACATGAGGCCTTTTTACTTGGGAATTTCACAGAATCCAAAGGTGTGCTCGACAAGAGGAACCACTAGCTTGGTATTTCTACTTCATTTCCGAATATGCTTTTGGAAGAAACCACTGCAGAAAGAGCAGAGTAAATTGTAGTGTGAGGAAGATGCTCTGGATCGCCTTTTGGTGAAGTGAAACGGCTTCTATTCTCTTTCACGGGCAATGTTTAACTCCTGTTAGATAAGGCCTTGCAGGCAAGACATATTTTTGTGCACTCTATTCAGAAAGTGGGGGATTATTCTTGACACGGGAGTGGTGTTCTGGAAATCAAACTGTCATCAAAATATCTTTCTTACTGGTATTGTTAAAATTCGCTATGAAAATGGTTTTCCTCATAATTACTCCTCTTTCGTGGACCAATAGTAGAACATAATAGCCCAAGGTCGAAATAACAAATTCTATGGAACTTGATATCAGGAAAAATTAGTATGTTGTTTCCATCCGTTGGCATTGGTCACCATGATAAGTCAATCTGTAGAAACCTCATCTGGACCAATGACTACTAAATTATTGAGTATGCACTCCAATCCTCATTCATTCCTCTCCGTACATGATCGAATACACTGTCCGCTTATGACTCATTATCCGCCTTCACATTATGTGACAGTGTTTGGTGACATCATATCTACCAATCACAGCATTCATGGATCGGTGACTTCGTACTCATGTTTTTCTCCACATTTTTCATGTCCCCACATATGTCGTATTTTCAATGCTGATGTACCTGCACATTCTATGGCCACTGCGAGTGATTTTTGAGGCCATTTTGGGCAGTTTGATCTTTGTCCAAAATTTCTCAACCGCAAAATATTCCCATCGCATCGCAAATCGCCGTGGCCAGCGATTTACTTTGAACGAGCTGAGAATTTGTAGACTAGACTGACAAGTTCATCCGTCGTAAAATAAATTTGTGAAGAAACCCATTTTGTTGACTTTGATGTCGTGAAATTTATCAAACTGATCTGTATGAACTGCGAAAATCTCGATCAATCTTCGTGCCGAGTAGTTGTCGCACATACCCTGTTCAACATAAAATACGTCATGCCTAAAATTGAGAGTACCCTGTCAGTTAGACCGGAACCTCTTTTACGTGGACGGTTTTGCAGTAGAATAACGTGCGAGGTAATGGCTGAAATGAAGCTATACATCTTACAGCGATGGAAAGCTCTATCCAGTCTATACATGTTTTAGCAGCCGTGAAACCATATGAACTATTCACGACCTAACAGTCAGAACTTTCTACTAATTGTCTCAAGTTATCTAAGATTGAGAAATTATTCTCAGTATTCAGGGTGGAATGTTTCACAGGTTTTGATTTGCCATAGAAAGTTTACTGGGGTCTAGTTTGTATGTGGATATGGAATAATTCGAAAACTACGATGTCTACACAATTTTGCTGGAACCTGTTGAGTAGCACTTGCTGAAGCTCGTGGTTAGATATTCTTTGAAGCTTACACCTCATATCAGAAGAATGGAAACACACTCAGTTTATCATGTGGCTGAATTTATTTCGAGTCTTTGCAAACAAGGTCAACGAAGGGGACAGTGTGACCGCGAAGCCACACGTTACCGGTATCATGGAAACAAAATATATATTGCCAATGAACTAAAAAGCAGATCGAGCTAAGTCATTCAGAATCCCACACCATAGCATGAGCTTTCTTTTGCTAAAAGGAGCTGAGGTGATTGTGATCGTTAGATGGCATCCCACCCTCTGCTACCCAAATGACCTTCAAATTAGTTCGACCATTACGAACTGCAGCATTCGCTCACTCGAAGGAAATTTGTCTGATTTGGCCGATGCTTTTCGCAGCCGTGAACATAAACAACTGAGTATTTTCTATTCCATGGGGGACTACTTCGACACCACTTAGCCGATAAATTCGTCAAAATGGAAAACTTCATACCTTTCCGCGAATACTGTTTAATCGCCTACAGAAATCACGGTGGTAGCCTCACCATCTCCGTCAACGATCGTTGGAGTAAATCATCGTGACATACGTTCGTTTATTCCATAGCGCACATCCGTGTTTCTGTTCTTCTACTTGAACTTAAGAATTTGAGTAAATTTGATCATTTGTTATCGCTCACCTACATATATATATATATATATATATATATATATATATATATATATATATATATATATATATATATATATATATATATATATATATATATATATATATATATATATATATATATAATGTTCTACCACTGGGCTTGATCAGTTTTTGCATACTTTACTTTTCAGTAGCCTCAATCATTCCGTTGCATTATCTATAGTGACTTCAGTAGGTTGGATGTTGGCTTTCTCATCGCATCAGGGTTGTTTACCCTTCCCAACTGGACTTGAGCCACACTCACATCTCGGTTTGGTAAATACTCCCAACTATGCCAACGAATGATTATTTTTCATCAGTGGACTGTTTGGATCACTTGTTTAATGAACTTTCTACATCCACTTACGGTAAGAGTGGTCTCCACTTCAAATATTGCAACCAATGGAAGATTTGCAAACTTCCATAATTTCCGGAGCAACTCACGAGAATGGTGAGTATGACTGCGTGAACGAACCCTAGCTCATTCTCCCAAACAGCTTTGTTTTTAGTGTGCGATCACCTGTCAAACTACTTAGATTTTTGTCTCAGTATGCGCCACCTCTTCGAAAACAAATGATTCCTAACGAGAAACATGTTTACAATGCTAAAAATAATCCCTTTGTCATAATTCCATCCAGATTCATCAAAGCTAAGACACAAACTGAATGTCATGTAAGTTTAGACACCGAAGCCAAAATAAATCACCCACGGTATGAAGAAGATTTTCAACAGAATTGCGAAAAAATTCAGTGGAACCATCACCAGCAATGGATGATGAAGAACTCAATCGGAACTTCTTCAGTGATAAAGAAAAACTATCAGCCTTTATCTACGGTGGCAACATTCATTTGGATTCCATCGTCTATCTTGTTAGTTCTCTCAGAGTACACAGAGAATGTTCTCAACGTTGGCTCGAGAAAGCATTGGGCTCAAGTGGGCTGTAGCCGATTCTGGTAAGGGAGTATGCAAAAGTGCTATCTCCTACCAAGTACAGCCTCTTTATTCACTGCATAACTCATGAAAGTCGCTGACTGCTGGAAAATAGGAACCGTTTGATCTATTTCCAAGAAGGGGAGAAGTAAATCCCACCCAGCATTTTGCATTCGCTTCGTCAGAAAGTTATTTGACGGATCATTACTACTACAAATATCTCCCAGCTTAACGTTTCTTTCTCCAACCAATTCACTTATCATCATCCAAGTCCAATCGTCGAAGCCCACACTTCCCTTATACATCTTGTATTGTCGCTGCTGGATCAGAAAAGTACACCATTGACGATTTGTTTCTTCGGTAACTTTGGTATGTTTGACTGCGAAGACATATCCTAGCTACCATAGATCCTGAGGGATAGCGAAATGCTATCGAATGAAGTGAATTTGCTTTACAGTCCCTTTTTTGGTTACCAGAAGTTTGCGCGATTCTGTGGTAAAACCTAGTCCATGCTTCCATCTACACAATGTTTCTTACAAGGTGAAATTCTATCTCCATGTTTTATTTTTCACATGTACTTCGTCCAAACCTGGAACGTCCTATCCTAGCCAGTTTACACAACCTCTTTTACGGGCAACATTACTGTTCTAGATGATTAATACTCGTAAAATAACCTGTGAGTAAATCCTTCAAATTCTTCTGACATTGTTTTCTTGATACCAGGATAAGCTATTCTAGTCTTTTGGAATATATACCCCCCCCCACCCACCCATTATTCTAATAATGGTGAGTGCACACAGTGGTATACGTCACAATCCGTTAAACCATTCTCTAACCAGACAACACTAAAATCAATGTACAAAGTTCATTGTATAATCTAGGCTTTTGAATCGCATCCCCTGTACCACAATCTTAGTAAGTTTATTTCTCAATCATCTACATGATCCCGCTATAAAAATCTGTATTCCCCTGTCAACACCCACAAGTTCTCTAAAGAACCATGTCCTGCCCGTTGGCTCTCGAACCCTGATACTTTGACTGAAGAACCAAACGCAAAGCTGAGTGGACACTATTTTCTACTTATTGTTTTATATTACAAATTAGAATGACTATGTGGCTGGCGGTTATCCAATTTCATGGATAGAAATCAAACACTAGGTATGGCCTGCGTCGAACCCACAATGGCGATTGAAGCAGAACTACTTGGATAAATTATTTATACGACAAGGGAATTGTGATTGAGAAGTTGGATCTCTGCATTGAGCACAAGTCGAAATACAACGAAATGACTCCGGGAATGTTTTACAATCTCATTATTATGTGTTTCGTCTTCAAACTCATTTCTGGAGACGAATGTTCCGATATAAACACATCCATGTATCCCATCGGATAACCATGGTGTCAATCACTCGGTGAGCATACATTTACAGACTGAAAACGATGCGCTTTGTGTTGGACCATTTTCTACTGTGTAATTCAGTGGAATAATGATAGATTCCACAGATCATCTACTTTCTACATATGATTAGGTTATGATGTCACATTGATCAATGTTTAACCAGGAGACGTTCATTTGTGAATAATTGAAACTGGTTTTACTTTCGTGATGGCCATGACAGGATTTTATCACTCTTGTTCTACGCATGTACGTTTGAGGGGAGTATGAATGAGTTCAGAAGTTCATTGGGTCCAAAACTTGGACCTATTTCAAGCAGACGCTCCAAAGTACTTTTCCGGTTACATTCATGTCATAGTCTTTCCATCGGATCTGAGCTGCCTTTCGCTCAAAGCCAATAAAATTCATCACAATCAATCGGAGGTCCATGGACCATTCCATAACCATATTTTTCAGAGCTTTTGGACTTGTAAGTTATGGTAAAAGTGGTCAGTTTGCGGATTTGAACTCTGGAAAGTCCGGTTAAATAGAGCGATGAGCATCACATCTACTGCTCACATGACTCCCAATATGGCAAAATAAGATTCTATTTTGTTGGCTTCAGAGTTGTAATACTTTCATGCATTCGATCAAGTAATCACTAATCGACATTCGGTTAGCCACAGAAACACTAACGTGTCCATCTCCCAAGCATCGTGATAATTGCGGTGATCCTTACGATCACAAGCAGCTTATCTCACTTGATCACTCAAACAATCAGTACATCACTCGGTGAATGGCTCACTCATCCAATAACTGAGGTGAACGTCGGATGCAGGAATTCAAACAATGAACTTAGCCTGAGTAATTATGCATGAACTATTGCGGTTGAATGAACTTTGTGATTCGTCATTTTCATTCAGTGGCGTCGTAGCTTATGTTACTAATTCTGTTGTTGCATAAAGGTACAGACTTACCCAGTAGCACATTTACGAGTCAGCAAACTGTTCATCCAGAAAGATTTTCCGCCATTCCCAAAATAGGTCTCCGTCATCCAATGCAGCAACATGATACGTCGGTATGGCCAAAATCGACAATCAACTGTTTCCTAATAATCATGAAATCTCCATCGTTCTTTCACCAGAGACCAAATCAGGCGATAAGATGTTTCTCATACAATCAGGCCAGCGTATATAAGACAAAAGACAATATTCGTTTATTTTTAGATGCTTTTCCGCGAACGTAAGCAGACCAGAAACTGATTTCTAATGTTCTAAAAAACCTTGCTTTTAACCACAATGGTGAATCCATCTGAATACAAAACGGTTCTTCAATTCAGCCTTGACGGGACTCCATGGTTCAAGAATTAAACAATTTTCTTGTCGGTTAGGTCGACTTGAACCTATACGTGACAGTTCAAAAGTTAAAATTCCAAAATTTAGCAACGGTCATGAAGGGGGAACAGGTCCTGATTCAGTGGTAAGTATTCATTATTATTTGTTTTATTCTAGAGATTATCTAAGAGCGCATGTCGCTATAACAGAACAGTATAATCAATGTCAACAGCAGACAGATGAGTTAAACCTGAACTATAGCGGAACACTAACTGGGCATGGAATAAATTATGGGGAATTGCCACTATGGTTAGACAAATCACAAATCAGTTGCTGTGGTGGATTTCACGTGCGAATTAAATTTGAGCCTTTTTATTTGGTCCAAATCCTTTCGGCTTACGCGCCTAGCCCAGCTCGTAATGTGGAACTGGGACTTAAATGTGAGTGACATCTGTACGTCTATTCGAATCCTGTCAAGGTCGAAAGTTGTCAAATCTGCCAGATCGGCCAAAGTGGTCATCCTAGGCAAGCATACCCGTGATCGATACCGCATATGCCCAAAGAACTGTGATTGGTGGTGGTCACATGGCTACCACCGTGAACTATGAATAAAAACGACGTGGGTTTGATTCCCGCCACCACTCGTCAGTTTCCCATTTAACAGCCTCTAACTGACCGCGGCTCCCTTCCTCAACTGTTGTGCGTTTTTGTGACAGATGTAAAAGGTACCATAGGTCACCGGAAACTCGAGATGATTAAGCTGTGAATACACCGAAACCCGGAGTGTAAATTCGTATTTCTGTCGATGGAGCAACCGCCGTACTAATACGTGGGTGCGGCAAATTTATGTTCCATCAAAAACGCAATTTATCGATTGGAGAACAAAATGGATGCGAATTTCTCAGTTATTCTCATTCCGTTAAATTTCGTTCCGCATCCTTCTCATTAGGTACTAGAAAAATTTACCAGTTTTCCCATACTTGCTTATTGAACCATGATCAATATAAAACCGATGCAGTGTGGAATTCTTTCTATTCGTGCAGTTCATGGGAGACTGAAGCACTCGTGGCGTCGATATGATATTTCACTGAAGTTGAAAGGTCGGTATACTGTGCCGCAGTGTGTTCAGTTTTGTTGTATGGTTGCTAAACTTGGAGTCTGCGCGCTGAAGATATTTGTCCTCTTGGGGTTTTCGACCACCGATGTTTACGTAGTACTGCTAAGATCGGTTGGTGTGGCCGAGTAGGCAATGCTGAGGTCAGAAAGCGAGTATTGGGTATTATTTCGGAGAACATTTTGTCCCAACGTATCCAGCTTAGTAGACTTCGTTGGTTGGGACACGTGTTACGTATGGCAAACACATCTGCCATACGGTGTCCTATTCTCCGTTCTTATTAGAGAGTGGAGGAGACCCCGTGGAGGTCAACAGATGACGTGGCAGCGAGAATGAGAAAATGAACAGCTAACTTAGGAAAAGTAGGTGCTTCACGTCTTCGTGGTTTGGGTCCAAAAGATCCGTCCATCAATTGGTTGGAGACACTGAAGATTATAGCAGCGAACTGTGATACATGGTGATCGTGTTGTCAATTTCTATTCAATCAGAATGACTGATCGATGTGCATTTGTACAGTTAGACTGTGTACTCCGTGTGTTGGCCACTGGGGCATTCTTTCCTTTTCCCATCCGTGTTTTTCCACTCCATCTTGTATACTCGTACTTTCTAATTCAGAGTAAAACATCATGTGAAAGGCAGTGGTGATTAGGGGCTTGCCGTACATTTTAACGCTGTAGGATGATGATGATGATGACGATGAATATAAAACCGTGAAAGGTCAATATATTCTAAATACTACTCATTCATTACGGTCAATATCTTGATGACATTATATTAGTAGCATTTAGAACCCGGTTGATTGTCACCCTTATCTGTCGGTCTTACCACGTTCCCTGATGAAGTAGCGGGAACATTGAAATTAGGCGTGCTGTCGCTGAAACGTCACAACATACCACTCTCCGTGGATATTTCTCTCGATAATCGTAACTGTACAATTCGATAGCCACCAGTGTTGTCGCAAGCACGCAATTTTACGAAATCTTTACCAGTTTCTGCGTGTACTTAATGTTTTGTAAATAATGATAACAAAGTTCAGAATAAGTTCAACCAGATTATCGAAAATACATGGTGGGAAATTAAAGAAATGCCACGCGGACTGACAAGTTGATCTCCAACAAAGTAGTGCTGTATAAACTTACAAGTTACCAACTGACCTACTCTGGTCCTTCAAAGCAATCCAACTAGGGGGTTAGTAATGTTGCGCTGATTAAGCAAAAACACTTTCCACTCCCTGAGCACAGACTATGTGCCTTCCATAGGTTTAGTCAGAGTAGCACTTCCTTTTTGGACTCACTCATAACGAGAATACTTTCCTGTTATTCTGAAATACGGTATCAAGTATAAACCAACTTGTAACTTGTAAAGTATTTGTGCAAGTGAATTGTGGAGCACCGTTTCCAATGTTCTGAGGAATTTGATATGAGCTATTAGCTCAGCTTGTCGTGCGTACGACGAACTGAAGCATGGCTTCGATTTTCGCCAAATTCAACGACACCAATCCATTGGCTCAATTTAAAATTAGTCAAATCAGTCTAATAAAATAGCATAACCATGTTTGTCCACGTCAATTGTTTTGTCGGCGCGGGTTGAATTAATATATAAATGCCGTTGTATTTAAGTCAATTACTAACTTGTTCACTGTGACGGATACAAATTGTTAATACATTGTAGGCAGGTAGACAGCCTGATGTGTTGGCGAAACCTTGGAAATTCTCGGTTTGAACTAGCTAACATTTTGCTGCAGCATAGGCGGTGTCAAAGCATGGGTGCCTTTATAGGGGGGTTGAAAATTGGCGATTTCAAGGATGCGTGAAGTTCGGAGCAATTTAGAATTGATGGGTTCTACCAAAATGAATTTTGAAATCCTTTTTTGTGTTTAATCCTTTATTCTTCAATAATAGCACCATATTCCATAATGAAGGTAGTGGCCAACTAGATTTCGGGGAAACTGCTTGACGGTGGAGGCGACAGGAGCATTTGGACTCACCGAGACAGAAGCGTTAAGTGTCCCCCCGGGATGTCAGTTTGATCAGAACCACAGGTCAATTTTTACAATTTGTCATAGCTGACAAACCGCATTTCAGATGAAAGCTTACTCCCGAATCCAACTGGTAGATACGAATTTGTTCTTTTGGAAATCCTGCTTCGGTGGTCAATGAAAAATAAATTCACTCTGACGGTTATCACATGCAAATTTTGTTTGCGAGAATTAGCTTCATGATCCATTTCGGAGACATCCCAAATCCCGTGCATTAAACTGGGCTAACACGTTTCACTGATTCCACAGATAGGCAAAATCAAAGAATTCTCATTCTAGTCTCTTTCTAATTCGAACTCCACACTAACACAACTTTGGGCCTAACAAATTTCGTTCCACTGTGTATGTCTATGCCCAGAGGCTGGTCGGAGAACACTCTTTTTCTGGTAGTGTTATCAATTAGGTTGTCAAAATGGGTGACACGTTCACTCTATGATCGCATGCATCCTCACACAAGCTAACAGATGTCTTGATCATAGCACGTTGAATATTTTTCATACCGATGATTCAGAGGAGAAAGTGCGAAAGCAATAGTGTATCATTCAAACATAGACAAACAGTAGGATCAATCATGGGGCTAATATGTTCTCGTGAATGTATGATGCAAGGGAATTGTTGTGTACCCTGAATTATTATTTTCTAGCAATCAAAACCTCATCGCGTGGGTAAACAATGAAGATAGCTCCACAAGGAACAAACGAAACATGCTGAAAAATAGGTTTTACATTCGGGACTACCTAGTTGTAAATCACTGGTATATATCGTGATTCAAAGAGGACAATAATAGACAATGAAATATAAAATGGAGATGTACCACATTTGAAAGTGATTGTCTGAATGCAACTCACCTCAAAATAGTAATGTTTCCACAGCCGCAGCAATTGTTGCTGTTGCGTCAGCCGATGCGGTTTGCGCTGTTGTTGTTGTTGATGGTGATCCTGTGGCGATTCCCTGCGTAGATTTTGGTTGTGGTTCTGTGATGGTTTCGTCCGCAGGTGCTGTTGGTGGTAGGGCTGTGGTGATCTCTTCCGTAGCTGGTGTTGTTGGTGGTGCATTATTGATTTCTTCCGTATTTGTTGGTGATGTAGTCACTTCCTCATACTCCTTATAAGCTTTCACCTATTCCGTGTTGCCCTGAAAAATAATGCGTCATACATAGTACCAATAGTTCAGTCGGAGAACATGTACTACATAAATTTATTTTATAAACCTTTTTGAACCAAGCCACCTTTTATACTGGATTTCTACAAATTTGCCATATATCAACGGATTCAGATGAGTGAGTTTCAAGTTATGCGTTCCAATCTCTAGGACAGATGTTCTCTTAGGTTACGTCTGGTTCCACAATGACGATCGTAATGAAGTAGATAAGTAATCCGTCGGATTCTTATGAAAACACCGTTATTTATTGCACGAGGTATACAATAATGATATTCTGTACCGTTTCCCAAGTATTATCTGTGATTGTCTTTTTGGTAAACCTGATCTGAGCGGATTGCTCGGTTTAAAATAAATAGCATATAATGAGTCCAGTAATCCCCACGCCCAGATGACGACCGATGGGATAAATTAATACGAGAAAATGATGTGAATTTTACAAAAGCACGTACTCTGGTCCGTAGATGTCTACAACAAATAAGGGACTATAGCCACTAGTAGCACAGCCAATATGCGTCGTCTTGTCCCAGATAGTCTCCAGTTGTATGACAAAACAAAGAGAGAGATCAATGTAAGTGGTTTGATTAAAAACGAATTGACCGTTATGGGCCCAACCATTCTGCATGCTAACATGACGGCGAGATGTTAAGGTGAATATTTCCAGCAACCAATGTTATTCGTCGATGCAAGCTAAGATGTCTATGATACATTGGAAATCGTTGTTCGGCGTTTGATGCGTAGACAACATACGAGCTTGTCCTTTCCTTGTCCTTCTGGGTTATATTCTGCTCGATCAGTCTTGCCAGGATCCAATTTGAATCACCTGGAGTGTGAATGGATACTCTTCATTGAAGAGTCCACAAATGAATCACAACGGAAATCACCACTGTGATTTTTGTGTAGACTCTTCAATCAAAATTATCTATTCAAACTCCATAAGACTCAAATTAGATCCAAGTGAAGATATAACGTCGGAGTGTACAAGCACGAAGATGAGTCAGCAGAGAATTACCGGGTATGCATACCTGATGAGCGGCAACAAACGCTAAACCGGTCGTGTGCTTTCGGGGAGATTTTGTCCACACGTGTACAGGCTACTTACTATCAATATATATATATATATATATATATATATATATATATATATATATATATATATATATATATATATTCCATGCGTAAGATCTCATATCCGTAGTAGTAAGTATGAAAACGTGTGGGCTAAATTGTCCCCGCTCATCAGGTAAGCTAACTATTACTATGAGCATTTGCACATACAGCCTCGTTGTTCTTTGGTTTAGCATTGACCCAGACACGAATAGCTAACAGAAATCACAGTTTTGATTCACTTGTGGACTAGTCAATGAAGAGTATCGGTTAGTACTTCTAACGGTTCGAATAAGATCATAGTGAATATTTAACATGGGATTGTACGATTATGAAGATGACTGGGTGAGGCAAATCTGCGAAACCGGTCTTATGATTCCAGGGAGCCTTTGTCAAGGTGTTTGAATATTACTTACTACCAATATATATATCTATATGTAGTATGTTAACGTGTGAACAAAATTTCCCCGCAAGCACACAACCGGTTTCGCGGTTGTTGCCGCTCATCATGTATGCGTACCCGGTACTCCTCTGCCCACTCGTGTTCATACTTGTACACTCCGATGTTATATGTTCACTAGAATCTAATTTGAAGCGTCTGGAGTGTGAATGGATACTCTTCATTGAAGAGCCCACAAATGAATCACAACTGTGATTTCTCATAGTTATTCGTGTCTGGGTCACTGCTAACCCAACGAACAACGAGGCTGCATGTGCAAGCGTTCATATTGATAGTAAGTAGTATGTTAACGTGTGGACAAAATTTCCCCGGAAGCACACGACCGGTTTCGCGGTTGTTGCCGCTCATCAGGTATGCGTACTCGGTACTCCTCTGCCCACTCGTTTTCATACTTGTACACTCCGATGTTATATGTTCACTAGAATCTAATTTGAAGCGTCTGGAGTGTGAATGGATACTCTTCATTGAAGAGCCCACAAATGAATCACAACTGTGATTTCTCATAGTTATTCGTGTATGGGTCACTGCTAACCCAACGAACAACGAGGCTGCATGTGCAAGCGTTCATATTGATAGGAAGTGGTATGTTAACGTGTGGACAAAATTTCCCCGCAAGCACACAACCGGTTTCGCGGTTGTTGCCGCTCATCAAGTATGCGTACCCGGTACTCCTCTGCCCACTCGTGTTCAAACTTGTACACTCCGATGTTATATGTTCACTAGAATCTAATTTGAAGCGTCTGGAGTGTGAATGGATACTCTTCATTGAAGAGCCCACAAATGAATCACAACTGTGATTTCTCATAGTTATTCGTGTCTGGGTCACTGCTAACCCAACGAACAACGAGGCTGCATGTGCAAGCGTTCATATTGATAGTAAGTAGTATGTTAACGTGTGGACAAAATTTCCCCGGAAGCACACGACCGGTTTCGCGGTTGTTGCCGCTCATCAGGTATGCGTACCCGGTACTCCTCTGCCCACTCGTTTTCATACTTGTACACTCCGATGTTATATGTTCACTAGAATCTAATTTGAAGCGTCTGGAGTGTGAATGGATACTCTTCATTGAAGAGCCCACAAATGAATCACAACTGTGATTTCTCATAGTTATTCGTGTATGGGTCACTGCTAACCCAACGAACAACGAGGCTGCATGTGCAAGCGTTCATATTGATAGGAAGTGGTATGTTAACGTGTGGACAAAATTTCCCCGGAAGCACACGACCGGTTTCGCGGTTGTTGCCGCTCATCAGGTATGCGTACCCGGTACTCCTCTGCCCACTCGTTTTCATACTTGTACACTCCGATGTTATATGTTCACTAGAATCTAATTTGAAGCGTCTGGAGTGTGAATGGATACTCTTCATTGAAGAGCCCACAAATGAATCACAACTGTGATTTCTCATAGTTATTCGTGTCTGGGTCAATGCTAACTCAACGGACAACGAGGCTGCATGTGCAAGCGTTCATATTGATAGGAAGTGGTATGTTAACGTGTGGACAAAATTTCCCCGGAAGCAAACGACCGGTTTCGCGGTTGTTGCCGCTCATCAGGTATGCGTACCCGGTACTCCTCTGCCCACTCGTTTTCATACTTGTACACTCCGATGTTATATGTTCACTAGAATCTAATTTGAAGCGTCTGGAGTGTGAATGGATACTCTTCATTGAAGAGCCCACAAATGAATCACAACTGTGATTTCTCATAGTTATTCGTGTATGGGTCACTGCTAACCCAACGAACAACGAGGCTGCATGTGCAAGCGTTCATATTGATAGGAAGTGGTATGTTAACGTGTGGACAAAATTTCCCCGCAAGCACACAACCGGTTTCGCGGTTGTTGCCGCTCATCATGTATGCGTACCCGGTACTCCTCTGCCCACTCGTGTTCATACTTGTACACTCCGATGTTATATGTTCACTAGAATCTAATTTGAAGCGTCTGGAGTGTGAATGGATACTCTTCATTGAAGAGCCCACAAATGAATCACAACTGTGATTTCTCATAGTTATTCGTGTCTGGGTCACTGCTAACCCAACGAACAACGAGGCTGCATGTGCAAGCGTTCATATTGATAGTAAGTAGTATGTTAACGTGTGGACAAAATTTCCCCGGAAGCACACGACCGGTTTCGCGGTTGTTGCCGCTCATCAGGTATGCGTACCCGGTACTCCTCTGCCCACTCGTTTTCATACTTGTACACTCCGATGTTATATGTTCACTAGAATCTAATTTGAAGCGTCTGGAGTGTGAATGGATACTCTTCATTGAAGAGCCCACAAATGAATCACAACTGTGATTTCTCATAGTTATTCGTGTATGGGTCACTGCTAACCCAACGAACAACGAGGCTGCATGTGCAAGCGTTCATATTGATAGGAAGTGGTATGTTAACGTGTGGACAAAATTTCCCCGCAAGCACACAACCGGTTTCGCGGTTGTTGCCGCTCATCAAGTATGCGTACCCGGTACTCCTCTGCCCACTCGTGTTCATACTTGTACACTCCGATGTTATATGTTCACTAGAATCTAATTTGAAGCGTCTGGAGTGTGAATGGATACTCTTCATTGAAGAGCCCACAAATCAATCACAACTGTGATTTCTCATAGTTATTCGTGTCTGGGTCACTGCTAACCCAACGAACAACGAGGCTGCATGTGCAAGCGTTCATATTGATAGTAAGTAGTATGTTAACGTGTGGACAAAATTTCCCCGGAAGCACACGACCGGTTTCGCGGTTGTTGCCGCTCATCAGGTATGCGTACCCGGTACTCCTCTGCCCACTCGTTTTCATACTTGTACACTCCGATGTTATATGTTCACTAGAATCTAATTTGAAGCGTCTGGAGTGTGAATGGATACTCTTCATTGAAGAGCCCACAAATGAATCACAACTGTGATTTCTCATAGTTATTCGTGTATGGGTCACTGCTAACCCAACGAACAACGAGGCTGCATGTGCAAGCGTTCATATTGATAGGAAGTGGTATGTTAACGTGTGGACAAAATTTCCCCGGAAGCACACGACCGGTTTCGCGGTTGTTGCCGCTCATCAGGTATGCGTACCCGGTACTCCTCTGCCCACTCGTTTTCATACTTGTACACTCCGATGTTATATGTTCACTAGAATCTAATTTGAAGCGTCTGGAGTGTGAATGGATACTCTTCATTGAAGAGCCCACAAATGAATCACAACTGTGATTTCTCATAGTTATTCGTGTCTGGGTCAATGCTAACTCAACGGACAACGAGGCTGCATGTGCAAGCGTTCATATTGATAGGAAGTGGTATGTTAACGTGTGGACAAAATTTCCCCGGAAGCAAACGACCGGTTTCGCGGTTGTTGCCGCTCATCAAGTATGCGTACCCGGTACTCCTCTGCCCACTCGTGTTCATACTTGTACACTCCGATGTTATATGTTCACTAGAATCTAATTTGAAGCGTCTGGAGTGTGAATGGATACTCTTCATTGAAGAGCCCACAAATGAATCACAACTGTGATTTCTCATAGTTATTCGTGTCTGGGTCACTGCTAACCCAACGAACAACGAGGCTGCATGTGCAAGCGTTCATATTGATAGTAAGTAGTATGTTAACGTGTGGACAAAATTTCCCCGGAAGCACACGACCGGTTTCGCGGTTGTTGCCGCTCATCAGGTATGCGTACCCGGTACTCCTCTGCCCACTCGTTTTCATACTTGTACACTCCGATGTTATATGTTCACTAGAATCTAATTTGAAGCGTCTGGAGTGTGAATGGATACTCTTCATTGAAGAGCCCACAAATGAATCACAACTGTGATTTCTCATAGTTATTCGTGTATGGGTCACTGCTAACCCAACGAACAACGAGGCTGCATGTGCAAGCGTTCATATTGATAGGAAGTGGTATGTTAACGTGTGGACAAAATTTCCCCGGAAGCACACGACCGGTTTCGCGGTTGTTGCCGCTCATCAGGTATGCGTACCCGGTACTCCTCTGCCCACTCGTTTTCATACTTGTACACTCCGATGTTATATGTTCACTAGAATCTAATTTGAAGCGTCTGGAGTGTGAATGGATACTCTTCATTGAAGGGCCCACAAATGAATCACAACTGTGATTTCTCATAGTTATTCGTGTCTGGGTCAATGCTAACTCAACGGACAACGAGGCTGCATGTGCAAGCGTTCATATTGATAGGAAGTGGTATGTTAACGTGTGGACAAAATTTCCCCTGAAGCAAACGACCGGTTTCGCGGTTGTTGCCGCTCATCAGGTATGCGTACCCGGTACTCCTCTGCCCACTCGTTTTCATACTTGTACACTCCGATGTTATATGTTCACTAGAATCTAATTTGAAGCGTCTGGAGTGTGAATGGATACTCTTCATTGAAGAGCCCACAAATGAATCACAACTGTGATTTCTCATAGTTATTCGTGTCTGGGTCACTGCTAACCCAACGGACAACGAGGCTGCATGTGCAAGCGTTCATATTGATAGTAAGTGGTATGTTAACGTGTGGACAAAATTTCCCCGGAAGCACAAGACCGGTTGATCATGGAACGCGATCCTACATATATGAATATTTCGTAAGCAATTGCAAATTTAAATGTAAGAAAAGGTTACCACCATCAAAAAAAATATATGATGAATCAAAATACTTATGTTTGGTTGGGATAGTTTCATCAAGTGATCGATCATACGACGTGTAAAATGGTCACATCACTGAACAGCATCGTCGATTTGAGATGAGTAAGACTTACTTAATCTGGCATATCCGCGGCTCCAGGCTGTCCATCTACGAATTCTTCACGCACTGCCCTTCTATGATTGTTATGCAGATCAAGTAGATCAATACCGGCTTGATCAGAATCCCCTGACGCTCCTCTGAAACCAGTTGTCTTTGAATATATTATATACTGAAAGCATATGGCATATGCATGAGATGATTTCTGTAATAACATGATGTGACGCACTTCATTTGAAACTTCCTGGTAAGAGGTATTTCATGTTTGTTTAGCAATTTTTAAGTCCCATCTTGCATTCAAGGCCTTTTGGCTCCAGTATGCATAGTAGGTAGAACACTTTTGTGGTCAGCAGCTGAAATAAAAGTAAGCAAGCAACCAGTTAGGGTCATGAGGACAGTCTTTGATCTTACGGGGTAGTTTTACTGTCGATGGATGATTGGTGGCTGGTGATTCTGAAGAATCAACTACTACAAAAGAAAGAAACTGTGGATGTGGCAAGTTCGCCAATTTGTTGATCGGAGGTCACAAATCAGTCCACTTTCAAATTGCTTCAATGACTGACCGAGTGGGGGCACGTGTTACTCTCCTAACTCTCCTATGCTTAGAAAAGTATCGAATTCGGTAAAATACATCATTAAAGGCTGCTCTCTCATTGTGCCTAATGAAACCAAACCAAAAACCACTATCGGAGTGGGCTATATCAATTGTTCCGGCTTGCCTTTATGTCTGGTCTACAAAAGAATGCCTGCTCTGGAGTAGCTGAACAAATAACAGAAGGGTTTTGTCGCTGATCTTTCCACGTAAAACTGTCTACAGACTACGTTCCAGATGCGCTAGAAACCGTTACGCTTGCATCCTTCCTCGTTAATGATGTTCAATCACCGCTACAAACTCCTTACACTATCCGGTTCTTGATAAGAAGCATAAAGAAGACATTTGTCATACACATCACCGGGCTGCACGACAAGATGCCATTTGATCGCCTCGAACATGCCGTCATAAAATCCAAGCCGCCCGACCAAATTACACCTGCTTAAGTCTTTCACTCACAAGCTTCGAATAGTCTACCACTCACTTCACCCATAACCAAACAGTCGAAACCCAAAAATTAGTCTACCGAGATCCCTATTCGTATCGGTCACACGAAGTAGCCGTCATGGATTTTAACCACGAAATCCAGTCCCTTTTGCTGATTTTTAGCTTTTTTATATCGAATTCGTATTACTGAGTCGCAAACGTCGCCGTAAATTTACCAGCATACCTGACAAAATACACTCGTCATTTATAATCTAACGTTTGCGGCCTCCTAGGGACTCCAGCAACCCCGAAAATTGTTCGTATGTCTGATGTCTTGATTTCATTTCTACCCGCTTTCTCTGTCATTATTTACTTCCAGTTTGTCTTATCTTCTTACAGAGGGGTCCACACAGTCACAATGGCTGCATCCGTCTCCACGTTGACTCCCGTGTACTTTCGGAGAAATAACGACTCATTGGATGACGGGACGATTGGTCAGCGTGGATCTGGAGTAGACAACTGAACGCTTTTTTAATGAACCTGACCTGTCCTGGCGCGTGTGAAACCCGTGGATATTGAAACATCTCTGATCCACTATTCGATTGATGCACATTAGACTTCGAGATTGCAAATTCCGTCAAACTTTCACCAGGAGTCGTTTGAAGTCACCAACAATACAAGGAACAAAATACAAGGAGTTCCTGGACTATCAGTACATTCAGCATACGGCTGCGATGGTAGCTTAACTCCGTCGAACTTCTGAGAGATGGGACCTGTAACATGATTGATCATAGGTTATTCGTTCAACACGTGTTATGGTTAAATGAACGCTGAACACCTCGCGTGATTCCTAATTTACTATTGCCCTTGGTGCGCTACTCCTGCACGCTCTCGAAAGCACACTAACCGATGTCCCTCCGGATTGACTTCTGGTTCACGACGATCACGGAGAATGTCGTTATGTTCACAGTACCCGAACAGCACAGAGCATATGAGTAATGTGCAAGTGATCCAGGTTCTACGAAGAAACGAAGAGCATATTAATTATAGAAACTCTGATGTAGGGGTCAGTGACTGTGTACATCAAGCAAGAAATCTAATAAGGAGGCACAAATCAACGACACAAACTGTTGGAGGTAAAGACCATTTGGCTTCCATCAGTATTCCATACAGACTAAGCACTTCTGAGAAAATCAGAAACATTTTCGGCCATAATAGTATCCGCAAATTCTCCCGGACTGACAACACTCTAATTTGCCACCTCACCAAGGCTAAGAATTCAATCAACTTGCAACAACAAAACAACTTCATTTATGAAATTAGTTGCAATAAATGTCTATCCAAATATATTGAACAGACTTCTAGATAACTTGAGATCAGAATAACGGAACATGGAAGAAAAAGAAATACGTGCCTTCAAACATGAATGCCTTGATTAAACTAGAACGGGATCCAGGGATCACTTTTCCTGTCCTGGCGGATGGACACAGTATAGATGAAAAAAGACGAAAATTTCCCAGTGCGGATTGAGGATATGCACTGAGTGTTTGTGTGCCGATGCTATAACAATTAGCACCTACCCTGCATGCGTCAACCGAAATGACGGACAGATTCCCGGAAGTTGGATTGCACTGGCAATACGAACGAACCAACCCAAAGGTCACATCGAAAACCAACCTCATCACCACTGACTAAGATAATAGCAGTTGTGAGTAAAAAAAGCACTTAACTCAATTGACGAAGGAATAAAACATACACACGTCCCTTTTCGCATGCAAGGTCCCAGAGACGTTGTCCTGGAAAATTTTCAAGTGGTATTCTCCAACACCCGGCTTTCCTACTCATCATAATGTGAAGGTTTATCCCACAGAGTGTGTAAACTTTTAACAGGAGCAAATTCAACACATACCAGTAGGGGAGAACGTAGACTGTTCGTCGGAATTAGTTACGCCCTGAGGTTTCCCATTTCTAGTGGTACCACTGGTACAGTAGTAATTGTTAGACTTTACCTTTTTCTGAACTCTAGCGAGAAAACCTGAGTTGCATTATCCGCTTGAGAAAACGGCAGCTTGCAAATTATACGCTCGAAAGTGTTATTTTTAACCGCAGAGCATCAGGTAGATTGGTAACAGTATACAAACCAACAAGAGCTCATTCATTATGAAAAAAATTGATCATGTTTGTTTTGTTTAGCCGGAACTTGAT
The DNA here is from genome assembly GCA_948099385.1 of Fasciola hepatica. Lineage (NCBI taxonomy): Eukaryota > Metazoa > Platyhelminthes > Trematoda > Plagiorchiida > Fasciolidae > Fasciola > Fasciola hepatica. The sequence goes on along the minus strand of CANUEZ040000031.1, from coordinate 11,852,535 downwards.
TAGAAAGCCCGAATTAATGAACATGTTATGTAGGAAATTGACCAGCGAAATGTGATCCATCAGTATAGCATTTATCCTCAACCAGTTGGTGGTTTAAGTTGGCTTATTCACTTCGATCTCCTGAATGTGAGAGACTTTAATGAATCTAGTTCAGTTGAAGTAACCACTACCGGTTTGTGAATTGCGGCGGTTCCCCAATTGCCACCGCTCAGCAGCAACCTAACTTTGAAATCAAAATAATCATCAGTACAGAAATCAGTAGAAAGAAATACTAATGATAGAAATATGATGATCAATTCGTGTGGATGTGAAAGCTTCATTTGTCGTGCTGAGTAGTCTTTTCTTCTTTCCGATAACCACTGTTGGTATGAATCTCGCGGAAGCCTGACACCACAAATAATCAAGAGCAATGGTCTGATTATTAATATCCTTCACCCATCTATTGGACTGACTCCATAACAGTGCTCATGATGCCATGTTTTTAATATCTTTTGATGATAGTAAAACGACCACCGCCTATCTGGCTTCGCACTGAATCCGACTAGTATCATTTGTTCAATACCTGGTATAATTTATGGAAACTAATATTTGCTTATTATTATTGAAAATTACCAGCTGTCTGGCATTAGTTTCAAACACGCCTTCAAATAGGTGTTTTAACCGTGTTGAATAGATACGGCAAAGTGCTTTATATCCTCTTTGCACAATCATCTGTGGTTATTTCAAACTTGAACATAATTCGCATTGCCCAGTGGTTGAAGGAATCTCCGATCATTAGGGTTAGATATTAGTTGAAGTTACTTGGGAGGATGTTGGACATAGTTGGAAATCCTCTCTAACTTAGTATGAGTGCGAGTGCTACGTGCTGCATCCAGCCAGATAACAAGTGCATCAAAGTTACGGGGGTCGATGCAATTGAATATTTGTGTCTGTTGCTTGGAGCAAGTGCTATGCGCAGCAACATTTATGCAGTACACAGAGATAGGAGCAGCACCAAGGAAGTCTCATCTTTGTATTTCAGATCCAGTGGAGTAGGTCAGAAATCGCATCGAGCGGAATAGTTAATGGAATAACACGATACTTAGGATGAAGAAGTTTGATTTTGACGACCCTGACGGACTACAGTACTGTTAGTATGATGTGAATAGGAATAAGCTTCACTTCAACCACCCAGTCTTCGATGGGGACTCAGTAATGGTCTGAGTTCCTAATTTTTCAGACTTGCAGTGGCATTCAACCTTGGTTACTTTGTTTAACAAGTTCCTGTTTATCTGAACTCGAGCCACCAAGCGCGGTGGCCACTTGACCGTTTCCTGTGCACGACACACGCACGCTTCTCCAATATACCGTAATCTTTCTCTCTCTACCTGTAGTGTTCTCCCTCTCATGGGCTTTGGGAAATATTGTCCTGGTGATGGTCGTGGCATATTGCAGAGTACCACTGTGGCAGACAGGTGGTCCAAGCACGATGGGAAGGATTAGCGAACGTAGGTAACAGGGAAACGACATGGTAAGATCTAACCAACCTCACTGACTGACTCACAGCTTGCAGTTCTGCAAAGAACTCAGAATGCTCACTCATACATCCTAACTCTGAATAACTTCCTAGTCTAGCAAATGAGGCGATTCTATGTAATTGGAAGAGTATTCAGTATAATTCACGAAATAAGCTGTTGTATTCTCACTGGACGGAAGGACTGAAATCGACAGAGATTCAGAGATCTTCCTGCATGTGGGTGTGGTCGTTGTTGCTCGACTGTAAGCAATATAGCTCCCTTTTCACTCCTGAACCGCAGCTATTCAGGGTAAAGTCAGCTTTTTCTTTGCGGATATTCAAATTTGTATCTGATCTCAAAATGGTGGTTAGACAAGAAATAAACACAGCAAGTTTCACTAATCCACCTATACGCCTTCGCGAGAATCTGTATAAAATGGGGACACGCTGGAAGCATTTTGTATACTATATGTTATTTATGAGCAGTTGTTGCCCTTTCCATTGTGAGTCATTTTCTTCAATCTATCTGTGGAGCCAAACCTCAATATTCAGTGCATCATGTTCGTTCAACATATCTACATAGTTCTACAACCTATCTTGTATTGCTCAATCACGATTTCCATGGCCATGGGTTCCAAATCGACCAACATGACCAATTTATTCACAACAAGCGAGTTGGTATTTGTAAAAGTGTCACCAACAACTTTTTCAGAGTGCGTTGACGATTTGTGTAATCAGATCAGGTTTGATATTTTCACGGTTGAAGTCGATATTCGTGAACGACGATGGAGTTCATCTTCGTTTCAGATGAGAATTCGGCAGTGTTCTGACTGACGTGGGTTAAACCAGAATACTAACTACTTTGGAAACAAACCGATTCCAAGACAATTTTGAAAATGAAAGTCATAGTTGCAACATTGCACGATGTTTTGTAGTACATGAATTCGCTTTCGTTCTTTTTGTATTTTTTATTTCTATGAGCATCTTTCCCAACGGATCACGTGTTCATGTGTTAAAAAGTTACCGGGTACCGTAATTTTAAAATGTGAACTGCTAGTGAAATCAGTTTATATGGAGCTTTGCTAACTTTGTTAGGTTAACAAGGAACTGTTGAGTATCGAACAAGATGGAGACAAAACTGAAGAGGTAATAATTTGCAATACACATGATATGAAATTCGGGAAGATAATAAAGTCTACGAGAAATTGTGGATGATATTGTTTCCCACCTTGGAAGTTATAACACTTCTGGAACAGTTTTCCCTACTTTGATTGTCACAGACTTAGCCAATACCGACTTCTGAAACAACACGCATTTTACACCATGATAAGCAGCATAGAATTGTATGTATTACACAGTATCCCATAACATGGCTTTGGTCATAAAATAGTGTTCAAGTGTGAATAGAAATCATTAAAACGAAACAAAGTGCATTGCAAGCATTATGGAGACGAGACTATTGGGACCAGAATAGAATGATCAGCCAGATGCAAAAAAGCCACAATACCTGTAACAGCATTGTGTAATGCACTGAGTCAACCACGTCCAATGTTGGAAGGCTCAGTCAAGATATACACGGGAAAACTTCAATGTGAAGAATTTTGCACAAAGTGGAGGTTTTGAACAACAGTCTGTATTGATATAGTTTACTGAGTGAGATATTTTCCTCTCCTCGTGACAGTACTATTCACCACCACTGAGTTAACCACTGACACACACTGAGCGTGAATAGATTATAAATTCAGCCCAACAGAACCTAATAGTATTTCCAACTACCCATCACCCATCATCAATCACACTATTTTCTCATGCCTCTCAAATCCTCTTCAAATCTACTCCGTACTTTAAACTATTGTTCGAATGACCTTAGGCGGTTGTTTGATTGAATACAAGAGTATTCTGTCTGCTTTGAAAGTTGAATTTACTTGACCTCAAAACAACCAAATTGTTCATTTGTGAAATCCGAAGGATAATCCACCGAACAAATAAAGTCTCCGTTGAACTGATGCCTGTCCAAGGCAGATCATGCACACTGAGAATTCATTTTACTCACAAGCGGTTTTTCCTTTTTGTTCATGATATACTTACAACAAACGGCTGTCAGGGAAGCGTCATCGGATCCTAGTGAATTAAATGCTGTCGTAATAACCCACCACGACGATTATAGGAAACCATTGCGTGAAGGGCCTCTATCCGGACAACCAAGATATAGTTATTTGCCCAATTTGATTAGTCATGCAAATCTACAATTGATCAGGTTATTCATTGAAGTGGCTATTGCAAACTTTCTGGGATTTATCAATGGTGGAGCGATTGCAACTGAATATTGTTGCTTGGATAGACGTGCATTATCTTTGGATTTTGTAACTCGTGATGCATTCAGACGGTTATTATATACCACATGTTCTATCGTGATTTGTTTCAATAATCAACACATTCACAATGGTAGAGTAAGAGAGAGGCGTCGTTTTTCATTGTTCTGTGTTTAACCATACAAAATCGGTAATCTGCAGGATGGCCTTGAATTTATAACTTCAATGAAACTATGACAGATAGCCAAACTCGTCTGTTGCATTCAACTTCATTCGTGTAGAAATAGAATTATCCAAATGTTAGCACAATGCCCGTGGTAAGTAAAGCATTACTACAGTGAAAGTAGTCCGAGATTCGATTGGTTAACGTAATTTGATTTGGCATGCATTCGGGAAGTTTACCTCCCAAATGAAAAGCATGGGAGCACTTCACAGGTGTCTCTTCATATTCCGGAATTAGGAAAGCCAGTGGAACACTCGGTTATCTTCATCGTAAGTCTATTCTATTTTTCCCATAATCAGTGTGTAACGGAAACTAAGTGATTTTTTCCTATGGGATAAAAATTGTGTGTTTTTCTTTGGTCACTCTTCACGTCTGCAAATATACGATTCCAAATCGGCAACCGATGTTCAGACACAAACAAATAATTTTCATGTTTAAACAAAAGAAGCAGATGGGAGAAACATATCAACATTTCATAACTGTGGACAAAGTCTTGGAATAAACCTTGATATTCTGACGTATGTCCTGAGAATCCCTGCAGTTTTGATGATAAAGTATTGCGTATTGATTTTGTCCCGTGTTTCACCTGTTTCTCAGCCCTCCTATCATCTCAGAATTACCACGTTGTTTTGTTTTCGGAAAGGTTTTTCGCTTTGGACTGAATGATCCTCGTGGCACGATTATGATTCGAATACGGGCATCCCCACTTTTGCATGTTGCAAGTGCACTCATGCAATTCACTTGAGTACCATGATCCCGATCGTGCCGGACAAAGTAGCTACTGTTGGGAACTGGTTTAATTGTCATGATATGTTCTTTAGGAGGGTAAACATCTACCAAACGTTACTACTTTACAGGAATGTAAATCAATGAGAAAACGCTTGTCTTTTCACTGTATTGATGAATGAGTTAGCAAATTAATGGCTATTTGGTTCCATTTTACGCAAACACTCAGGTCGCGTTAACCTTATCCACTTTCCACTATACTGGTTCAGTGAAACTCTGTGCGCCCAAAACTAATGTCCGTTTCGGCGATGATAATCTCTCAGACAGTTTCAAGCACTGACATGGAGATGGAGAACGAGAAGCTCATGTTTCCAAACTGACTTGAGAATTGTCAAATCAACACGGATGGCTGGTTGCTCAAACTGAGTCACGGTGAAATTTGTAAGTAGTAACACGATTTAGGCGCGCTTGAAGCCAGTCAAATAATTTGGTTTGTTATCATAATTCCATGAATGGTCCTTCGAGTGGATGGAAACCTAGCTTTTGCATGGAAAGCAATCAATAAGCGCAGAATCCTAATAGTGATCAGATATGTCAAAGGTGACAGAACCATGAATCATCAATAATTTCTCCACTGGGTAGAATGTGCTGAAAATACCACGGCCATTTTGAGAGTTCGCAGTCCTTGGATTCACCAGACCGCCTCATCACTCGTTTGTTTCTCCTCAATAAACCTGAATCAACTGTAAAATAACCCCACGGAACACTTGTGGAATAAAGCAACATGACGAGCACGCTCGTTTCAAGTGATTCGTATTTGTAAAATTACGTAAAATATGATATGAACAGATAACGCCTAACCCTCAAATCATCCAACGAACCCTACACTCGGAAACATCATACTCCGGTTTCGCTCTTGTTAGAATTCATTATGGTAATTATATATATCAAAATTTACTTCATTAGAAACTGTCTCACTCAAAACAATTGCTTTTATCATGTTTGCTCGCGAGTTGCAATGTCATAGCTGAATAGTCTTTCTTCACTACTCTAGTTGTTCTAGTTTACAGTAATAACTGTTGCGCAGATGGACAAAACTAATTGGGAGAAATCTTTTTTGCTCTGCTGTCTGTGGAGTTGTCGAAAAGCCTAGTGCTTTCTCCGCCTAAATTTTACGCCTTCACATTCGAAAAAAAGATTCATTGTTCATCGACGCGGCATACCGTCATTACAACAGTTCTAAAAGCGGCCAAAGGTTAAGTGGTCATTTTTCAGACCAGGTGAAATTAATGGTGAGGACGGTCATAATGATCCAATCTATGACAAAATAAATAGGACAAAATTGTTATCGAATACTCTGTAACCAAAACTGAGTCGTCAGTTGAGTCACGCAGTTCAAACGCCGATAAGCGCCCACGCGTGCTCATGTAGGGATCTTTTATAAAGCCTCCATGACTAATAGACGACTACAAGACAAACCACTCTGCGGATTACAGCTGGAAAGGACTAAAATAAGAATGCAACTCCTTGCAAACTGAGAGACAAAATGAAAAGGCTATACGAGTAGAGCCTAGCAGTCAATGTGTTCAACGATGTCAACATCTGTTGTGCGGGTAAGTCAGCGGAGAATGTGGCGCAAATTACTGATGAATCAAAACATTTGAAGTGGGAAGGAAATTCAGGCTTGACTCATGCGGTTTCCGATCATATTGACTAGCCACTCACGTAAACCATATAAGCAAGTTTAGACCCCTTTCAATCTGATATTCTGAATGCTAAATCAACATAGTTTTGTTTGCGCTCGTTCGTACGCATGGAAAAACTGTTGATATCGTCGACGTTGTTGCTTCAGTCGATATTTCAGCTGTTGTTCACATTTTTCCCGAACTTCGTAGAACGTTTCTCATCAGAAAACTCACAGCTGAAGTGAAATCAGTGATTTATTGTTGGTGATGACTGAATAAATACAGAATACTATTTTACGTTTTCTTTATTGATGCATTTTTCCTGTTCTTTGCTACCATTTCTCTGCCAATTTAAATGGTCTATGAAAGCACAAGTAATAAGCGATGAGCGAATGGTCAGCACAATCAAGATGAATAACGGCTATCTGTGGATCCATTTGAGGAAAGAACGGTCAAGGTGAACTGAATATACCAACAGAAAACGTTTCAGTAAAGATTCTTTCATGCCATTACGAATAAAGTGTAAGCAGATCGAGCTGGTCAATCTATAGACCAATCAAAAGCCAGAAATAAACGCCCAACAAAGGTGGTCGGTTGAAGCAGTTGCGATGAAACTCCAATTTCTTCGTAATTTTTTTGATTTGTATGTAGTTTCCGTGCTTTCAGACGAGAACTGAGAACTCAGAAAGGCTTTATCCGTCACTTGGTTTGCTGCTCTAGTGTTCTGAATAGTAGTCGCTCAAAAATAATACATAATAATTCGGAAAGAATCGAACCTGGTTCTATAGTATGGAAATCTATTGGTGATCTCCAGCGATGTCGTTCCTCTCAAGCTTATCACGCGGTTTTAGCTTTTTGTGGCTTCGCTCTGTATCTTCCGCAGTGTCCATAAATTTCCCATTCAGCTACTGTAATTCCAATGCAGTTTACCACTGAGAACCATTGGGATTAAACATATAGGGCACAAATGTGCATTAGGCATTAGACAACGACTGGAACGGAAATAATGCATGGAAAGAATCGGTTTGTCATTCGCTTCAATGTGGGTTTCCTCACTTCATCCTTGTGGACTTCCTCTTTTCTGACCCAGGAAATTAGGTCTACTACACAGCGTAATAGGAAGCTCCGTATTGTTTGCCGTGTAATACGAATAAAGCCACAAAGATGAAGTTATGTAATGGAGGAAAACAAACAATAGTAATGAAGACTCAACTGCTAGTATGATCAGAAATCGATCCTCCATATTTTTCAGTTTCAGTTTCAGTTTATTCAACCATCAACCTCGCACTTCTGCGCTCTGACTTCGGTTGCTACCTTCCGGCATCGTCCAGTTAAGGGCGAAAAGAATGGAAGGATAGTGATAAACATTCGAAAAGTCGAAGCACCTAGAGAAAATCAAGACAACAAAGGAAGAGTCCGAATGCAACTGCACCATTGAACGCGACACCTAGCCATATCCTCCAATGTATCCAACCATTTATTAGGCGGATCACGTGGACCCCAACCTGGAAATCTAACACGTCCCACTCGGCCAACTCCACTGATCAAGGTTTCCACACCTTTTTGCCATGTCACGGACTGACCACTTCGACCTACCTTCATATCACCATCCGCCTAAAAAAACAGCTTATGCTGTGGAAAATCTATCCGTAGGCATTCGTAACACACGTCCCTAACACCCTAACCTGTTTAGATTTAGTACTTGATCCAGAGACTGATCTCTGGTTCCCAAAACCTTACGCCTTACCTCAGCATTACTGATACGGTGTTCCCACCATACTCGGGCAATGCTACAGAGACATCGGTGCTCGAACACCGACAGCCTTCGTCTATCTCCTGCCCTCAACAACCATGTTTCTGAACCGTATAAAAGAACGCACCTAACCATCGCAGTGTACACTTTACTATTAACTTCTCTGGCACACCCTTCAATGAGGTCAGTGACAGAGAGCTGTGCGGCCAACTGAGTTGATCGCCGCTTTCAGATCAAGAAAGACAGAGATTGTTGGCCTACGGAAGATATGTCTGTGCACTGAATTTTACCAGAGAACTATGCAGAATGGCTACGTTAAGCCGGAGATACAACCCTTCATATGTGAGAATAAAATATCCTGGAAAATCGAGGAGAACAACGTATTTGCCAGAGGGTCCATCAGATAAAATATGGAATGTTTTCGTTGGGTTTCGAGTGAAGAAACATAGCTGCAAAGCATTCTTAGTAGTTCTTGCACACCCACTTGCTGGACTACACACACTAGCTTGGAACGACGGAGGCTTCATAGTAAAAAAATCACCAATTGTTTCGTTTGAACGAGGACCACGTGACTGGAATTGACATTAATCCTTCCCAACAAATACGTACCGCATCAACACCGAGTTTCTTATTGATTCCATTATTGATGATTATTTGCAAATTCATATCAACCAATTATCGAAATTTCCACGTCCACGGATTCATTTTTGGTTGCATTTCTTCATTCAGTTTCATTTAGTTTCAGTCATTTTTAATTCCAATCCAACCAGCATCTCCTTCGAGCCACAGAGTTTACCAACTATTCCCATGTCCCCAATTAGTTACTTCGGTGAACTGATACGAGAAATTGATAGAAACCTGATTTTACCTCCTTTGAATATTTAAGCTGTTTTACCTCGAAATGACCCATTTGTTTGTTCATGATATCAGACTGGAAAATAACTGAAAAAACTGGTGTAATACGTCCCTTAGCAAACAATACTACGACTGAGATATTGATAAGCACACAGTTATAGCGGCGAACATTGCAGCAACAGAACTGTGCGAATTTCAAACCGGTCGTACCAGCCAGTCGAGAACCACATACAGCAGAACAGACGGTGAATAAGTCGACATCATCCCACAACGAACAAAAACAGGCATTCGCATCAGCGAATATAACGCAGCGGGATCTTCGGCAACCAAGAAGATAGCCCAGGTGAGGGGCTACCGATCAAGCCGTCAACTGGAGCAACCAAACCAGTCAAACGGAAATAATGCCAAAAGAATCAAGCTAATGAACAGGGGCAATTATTCAAAAGAGAGACAGAATGCTCAAGCAGCCAGAGGATCAGTGTTGCTGCGGATAGGTTTGGAAGACAGACTATGAAAACGAGAGTTCATGTCCCCGAATGGAACCTGTTTGGCCGCTCATCCGTTTGGCCTTCACCTGGCTTTCTTTTTGGTACATTGGTGCTGTGACCATACTCCATCTGGTATTGAAGCTTTCATGGCCTGTTCTGTTCGTGGTCGGAGATGCGGAGGCATGAACCACAGATTTTGAAAGGGAAGTGGCATGCAACAAAATGAAAGGAGATACATCTTTGTTGGTTGCTCTTGGGATATTGTTGGTTGGGCGCGTCAAGGTGGCTTATAACCTGAAAATGAGGAATAAACAGGCCTTATGTATTAGGAATCGCATGTGGGGCGGGTGAACGAGTTCATAGAGGATGGCGGTCGTCAGGATGCCATCGGCCGGTTCAACACGGCTTTGTACGACTGCTCGCAAAAGACGCGATAAATACTAGTGCGTGCCTTCGGGTGGGGAACTGTGCGATAAATAGGTAAGAAATAACAGCTGCCGTTTCCTATCGGCGATGTTCACGTAACGCATGAAATCGTACTGGCTGAGGGGGTAGCTGAGACGACTGTTTGCGGTTTTGGTCAATAGTGCACATGACACGCATAATCGATTGCAATATTGGTCTGACTAGTCTTCCTCAGATCTGAGAAGATCCTACCTGGGCACATTGTACAAGATATATCTGACCGCATGTGTTGTATTTGTAATAGGAGCACCAGTAGTGAACCAGCTTCCGAAATGTCCTATTAAAATCTTCTGGAACACAAAACTATCTTTTCCTCACCATTGCCCAAAATCGCTCCTCAGGTTGTGGGATTTCCACTACTTCATTTTTTCACTGAGTATCCGTTTTGTGTCACACGAACACACACAGAATGTGGCGATTAGCTGAGCGAAGTTGATGACAGACGGGTGATTATACTTCAGTCTGCTCTCTCTTCCGTTATTTGCCCCAGTTCTATCGAACTGTTCCGCGTAATTTATTTGGATGGGCAAACTGTGGTCTGAAACTATGGACGAATACGAAACATCAAACCGGTCACCTTCGTTATTGTTCCTCGTCTGCCCGCGGTCTAGCATCCAGCATCGTTAACCGTCAGCAACCTCTCAGTAACGTCAGGAGGCATTCCAAGAGGCCATCAGCTTATCAATAATGGTCCGGGTCCAATCCGTGTGCGCGGCTTAGGAAATGAGTCACCGATCAGCTCAAAAAACAGAGAACCTCGGGCCTGGTTCTACCGAATGTAATGTTGATCGGAAGGTCCGAGGTTCGCGCGTGAATGATGGAGTCCAAAGGACAGTCAATCAAGCAGAATTATCAACAGCCGTTGATTCAGACAAATTCTACAGTCAAGGAAAATTTTTTAAAACCTAATATGAACACAACCGTGCTCATTGTTGAAACATTTCTGATTAAGATGTCATCAATACACAAGCGTTTCTAGATGAGAGCATTATCTTTATTTTCTGTCATATTCAACATGAAATATGACTATCTCACCGTGATACCGTATACGGGATTGACAGTAAAGATAAACGTCTATCAATGAGCTGATAATTCTTGATGAGAAATAATGCGTGCAACATTCTGAAGTATTTTATCTCAATAAATAAGTAATAACAATCAATTTTAATTGCTGGGCATGGATTAAATTATGGGGAATTGCTGCTATGGTTAGACGAACCACAACTCAGGTTGCTGCGGTGGATTTCACATGCTAATTAAATTTGAGCTAATTTATTTGGTACCGAACCCTTCGTCTAAGCATACTACAATTCTCGGGAGGCAAGATTTGCCCTTCAAAACCCTGTGCTGTGCCTTAAAGAGCAACTTGTGGTTCATGGAGTGATTACATGTGTTCCCTTAAGAGTCACTGTAAACATTGGCACAGAATGCATGTAAGGCCTGCAGTGTGTTAGTTTTCCATTTCTGTCCTTAACCCACCCCTCACGTAGCTGTAGCTAACTGTAGCTAACTTCTAGTCAAACGGTAATATCCATCGGCTAAATGTGGCACATTTGGTAGGTGTTTTTTTATCCTCCGTCACGCCCATGTACTTCCTCAAAGTGTGGGCCCAATGCATCGGCTTTGCTTTGATCGTCATCACATATTTCACCCTCATCACCCAAGACCAGAAGTCCCACTTCATTCCTAGGCGAAGCTTTGACTGGACACATCTACACTAACATTTTGGGTGTTGATTGAGTTCATTGACCAGTACCAGTACAAAGGCTCTTTTTTCCGTCGTTGGATCATCACGGCTGAGTTTCTAACCTCGTTGTACCGTAGCCAGTTTCTTTCGCGGCCTGCCACCTTCAAGGTCTGCCAGCTTCTGTCTGTTTTTTAGCATTCTTGAAGTGGGGCAAAACAGTCCTGTAACTCAACCTGGTTTCCATTGTTTCTCTGTCATATTTTCTCCACACCGACTTCTCCACCCTCTATCCCCAAAACCAGTTCTGCAGCTCTAGTTCCGTGTCGCTCTATATCTGGTCTTCCAAGATTTCTGCGTAACTTTCCCACGGCTTTCGCGTGCCTGAGAACGAGGAAACAATTGACGGTGTCATGATCACTTTTGCCCAAAGCAGTCAGCAAATCTCCTCAGACTAACATTTTCAAGCCTTGTGATCACCAGGTCAAGCAATGAAAGCTGATACCTGGATCTCTGCATTGTATCTTATATTTAGCGACTTGAAGATGGCTGAAATACGAGAAACTACTGTATGCAAGCAATCATTTGATGCTTATCACTAGGCAGTCTTAAATTGCTTGCTGCCACGGGGCCGTTCGTTATTTGTGTGCTTACTGTAAGAATAAATGGTTTCCGCTAATTGAAAAACGTAATTTCAACTACTCTGTTTGCGGATGGCTGGAGCTTTACCTCCATCAGCTAACATTGAGTCCGATGTCACTCGTAAAAGCACACGTGATCGATTTTTTTTCAGCACGAACCGTCTTTCGACGGTCGTCATAACTTTTTGCTTGTTGCCCGTTCCTTAGGCCATTACCAAGATTAAGTTAGCATCCGATATCCGGAGTACTAAACATCTAATACACCGAACCAGACTCCTGCTCTGCATCCAGCTGACAAAGTCTTTCTCTGCTCCACTATATATGCAGCCACTAGTTGCCCAGTGCGGTACTAGCGGGTTAAAGTCTCCCACTAATAAAAGTCCGCTTACTAATGCTTGAGGCTGCTGTAGTGCATCCATTGATTTTGTGTCCCCATCTGAGGTCGAGTTCGGGCTTCTACACACGCAGGCATAATCTGTCTTCCTGGTTCGTAATCTCACGGGGATAACACACACTTGAGTTCTTGCTATGCACAAGCTCAATCGTGATCCCATGTGCACTATTCCTTCTCGGACGAGGAGGGCTAATCCACTTCCTACTGTGTAATTTCCTCTGTCTTGTCGACAGACGAGATGGTTGTCTTACACTCTCTGTGGGTAAGGTCGTTTTGGAGCAGCCAAGTCTCTTAGACTAAGATTACTCCAGTATAAAAAACAGTGCCTTGAAAACTATCTACGCACACATGGCAGATTTTGGTTACGGGTAATTCGAGCATGGAAGAAAACACATTCCGGTGCTGGTTGACTAGAACAGCGATTTTCTCAAAATTGACTGGAAACGTACTACAAGCACATCAAACGTGAACAACGGATTGCGTGCTCATTTTGCTGGGCATGGATTCCCGGAGGCACTGTCTTCTCAAAACAGGCCCTAACCAACGAGTTTAGAGTACTGGTAGTTCAATCAGCAGTGGAATTTCGAAAGTTGGACCAACTGTTCGTACTACAGTCTGTGCAACTTCAAGGCCAAATCCTGAAATAGTACACGGGTGAGAAGCTGTAACCCAAGTATTCATGGATCTAGTCAATATTTCTTATCTTAGTACTATCGGTGAGCTGGGCAAACATCCTTCGGATAATTAGAGAACGGGAAAATAGGTGGGTTCAAAATACAAATCTTGAGCTGCCCAATAACAAAGATGCGGTTGTTTCCATCCGTGGATCTCGCCGTTTTAGAAAATTTAAATTTTCATAACTCGCAGTTCCTGCACCTTCATTTCACACGAGTTTTTCATTCACACTGACGTCATCTTTTCCGATCATAGATATATATTCACTTTATCGCAAAAACCAGACGAGGCCGCCTTCCCCATGAGGCGAATTATTTCTTCTTCTGTGACCAGTGTCTCATTCCCTAATCCGGACGAGGCGGTTCTTCTTATTTCACTGCCAACGGATACAATAAAATGTGAAGTCAAAAGACACTTTCCAGAGACACACACACTTAAGGCTACCGACGCACCCTCAAGGATGAGATAATCAGACTGCGGGGCTTGGTTATCAAATGTCTTTCAGCATTTCGGGCTGCGGATCGCGGGGGAAGGGAGTTGGGTATTCCAGCAGCGAATTCTCGATATCGTCGAAGTTTTGTAGGATACAGAAAAATTCCCAAAACGAGTGATCATTTGGAGTCGCTCCCTCGATTCATATCATTCACGTGACACTTATGCCCAGGTTTTACCCATTTTAAGCTCCCTCACCGATTTACCGGTCGATCCACTTTGCTGGTAACCAAATGCACTGTCAGATGCAAAGTATCCCGATAACAATAGGTTCCACGGAGGCCGCCGAAAAGTTATTTCCTCAGTTGCAAAACTCAGGGAGGTAAGAAAAGAGCTTAATTTATAATCGATCCACAAGTCTTTTAACCTAAAACTCTAATGAGAAGGCTAAAAGAGCAATCCCACCGAAAGTCGATTCCAAGCTCAGTGTGCTACCTGTCGTTCGGGTCACACGCTTCAACGATCAAGGCCAATGTCCACCATTCGATATTGCCGAATTTGCTCCATATTCCGCCGCGGAAAGTACCCTGAATAGTTGACCTGATGCTACAAAATGCCTGTCGCCCATATGAAGTATCCCAGACCCCACACTCGTTAATCAGCCCACGAATAACGGATGAAATTCAACCTTCATCGAGCCTAAACACCAACCTTCAACCTTTCCTGTGGAATGCCACAGTGAAAAGATTGAAACACCAGAGAATACAGCTGATGACGTCATACAAAACGAGATCATCAAACTGAAAACTCACAGCAGTGAGTTTCACAGTGCTCAAAAATGTAGACCACGGAAAGTAGCCTACGCTTTGAGAAATCCAGAGATCTTCATCGTCCGCTCGGTATGCTGCCTCCCAGGTTACTAGACGTCAAAACCTGCCAACCTCTCAACAGTTCTCGTTCCCATAGCCCTCAGAATTCTTAGCTCCTGAACCCCCTAAGGCCTCTGAACCACCCCTGGATCACTCTACTTCTCCTACTCAAACCCAAAATAAGTTGTCTCTAGCAATACTACAATAACTCCAAATCATCCCCAAAGACTTGGAGAGCTGATTTCGGTGGCTGTACAAGGTTATTTATCTCTCGTTTGAAGACTTCCGAAGAAGTTTCTTTCAAATTTTCCCTTGAATTCTGTAGGTCACAATAATCGTAATTAAAGCAACGCGTAGCTGATTCGCACGAATCCCAAAACCAGAACAAGATTGATTCGTAGCTTCCACAGTACCAATATAGTGGTAACAAAAGCACAAACATACGAAAACCCTAAATCATGCCGCAAAATAGACTTAAGAGTGTAACCCAAATGTTCAACATTTTGGTCCAAGCACGACAGTCAGAAATGATTCAGTGCAAATTTAAATGTCTCGCACAAACAAAGAAACCTACAAAAGTGTTTTGTTTGGAAGAACTTAGCAAAGTAATGTCAAGTAATAACACTCGAAAATCCCGTGGAAATTTCGGAAGGATTATATTGTTTCCCTTGCAAACGATACTCAGGGATATCACTTCGGTATGAAGCACTTGGTTACGTATAATAAGTGGCGGACCTTACTACAGCCGAGTGAGTGCTATGGCATCCTCCTCAACAGCTTGTTTCCTACCCAAAATTCGTGAGAAAATTTGGATGGTTTCTTACTACTTGTACCAGATTGGACAGGAGTAATTAGGTGATCGTTTAATAAACCGGCTAGATTGGACAACACCGGTAATTGGGGTTATTCGTCCGTTGATATACGTTTCAAAATCCGTGGTCGACGGCAGAATATGAAACGACGCATGGATGCTTCGTAGGCTTCTGCGTTCACTCTACCAGCCACTTGGAAGGACTGGAAAAATTTCGCATCAGGATCGTAAGGTACAGGAACTTCAGCTATAACTCCACGTGAGAGTCAAAGTAAATCCACTAGAGTGGTGTAAACTTATACAGAGTGAGCAGGCACCTCCCAAGCCAGTGCTCGTGGGGTTCGCTAATCCTAGAAAGAGGAACATCTTCTTATCCTGGACGGAATTAGTGAAGACTGAAACCCATGGAAGGTTCACGGTAGAGCCGGATAAATCGGCCAGCTGGGGCTGGCGAGATATTAGGGGGACTGTCGAATCTATGAAACGTCACGAACAGTGAGTCAGCATTGAAAAGTGCCGCACCGAATGCACGTACCTAAACCACAATAACACATAAGAGTTAAAATAACTTGAATTGCTGCCGTGGAAGCAATGTGCTAATGCTATTTGGAATACAGCTCTTCGAATGCTTGACTCCAACTACTCTTCATTTCCCACTGTTATCAAAGATTAGAGAAGCTGACGATGTGATCCTCAAGTATCAATTGAAAAAGCATCCCTTCAAAAAACGCTGATGTGCTACCGTGACTGCATAAACCCATCACTATTCAATCGGGAGTTGTTCCAGAATCGGAGAAATTTGTAAAGACCATCCTCAAGAATTTTAGTCAGCGTAACTGGTAACCTGTGACCTTACCTGGACAAATCACTGTAGCCACAGTCTTCCTGAGAATCTGATGATCCACCTTTTGTTTTATAAGATGGAATCTGTCTCGGGTCTACCTCATTGAATTCTTTGTATTGGTGTACATTCTTCCTCAGCGAACTAAGCTTTGCCCGTCGAATTCGGGGATAAAACTTTAAAGAATTTTAAATTACTGATATATTCCCTAACATGTGTCACGCAGCAACAAAAAAGTGTAACCTACTTGCCCCCAATATAACAGCCCAAAACATCTAAAGACGTGTTTCACGTTGTCCCCTGAGTTCTAGACTAACAACAAACACATCATTCAATTCGGCCTGAGAATGTGCATACTAACATTTGCGACTCACCACATTACGAACCATTGTGTGTTCATAATACATCTAATAATTCCTGTGGATTTTTTCTCACCTTACTGGATTTTTCATCAACCCAACAATCATCACCGGTGTCCCTAGTTGTTTCATAAAACACACGGTTTTATTGAAATACATTTGATCACAAATGTTACTTGGATGTTGAGTGCTCAACCTCTGGTGCATAGTGCACGTTCGGGAGGTGAACGGACTTAAAACATCAGAACCGTGATTGCAGAATATAATGACACTATTGATTGCGTTGGCTGATTAACAGCTGATTCGTCTTTAGTTGTCAGTATAGTCACAGAAACGTGATTTGTTGATTTTATTTATGATAGGCCCGGGAATAACTTCATCAGCAGTATGATTTGGGCGTCTGAATTATTGTTATAATCAATCTATTTATAACATTCCAGAGGTGGATTCATTGATGAGCTACCCCACGCCGAACATGGGATACCAACAGTCGGCACAACGAAGGATCAATCTATAGTCACAAATGAACCAATAACACCAACGTTAACAAACGCGAGTAGCTCAAACATGACAAATCCAAATGATTCAAGTGCGCTAAATCCAGTCAGTTTCATTCAAATCGGGCACAGCATCTCACGATCGACAAAAGTAGTTTTGACCTATGTAGTTGGTGATTCTCTTCAGTGATATATAAAAGGACAGTTTTCGACTTTTCAGTCAACCGCTGTATGAAAATGTCGTTATTTTAGATGGAAACCAATTTCCATTCCGTGCACGGAAAATAATAACTCCAAGTAAATCTCAGTTTGCTTGCTTCGCCTTTCGGCGCTCGCATAAAAAACCCTTTGTATCAGTTGAGCGGAAGACTAGCACTTTATGGTGGCATTGTTTATTGTAACGGGGAATGCTAGAGCAACAAGGTGACATGGATATCAAACAGAAAGGGCCAGCCGATCAAGAGCCGCCGAAGGAAAAATCAAACGTAGTGTGTATCCTCGGAATCCCGAAGCAGAAAAAAGGAGGCATATGGACTAGCAGATGTGGAAATGCGGGATCTCGGGTAACCAGCAAGACGGTCCGTATGCTGGGATACCGATCAAGTGGTCAAGCGATACAACTGAACCAGCCGGACGGAAAGTTGCCCAAGAGATCCAAGCTTACCTCCGCAGACAAGTGACCAGAACCCAGAACACTGATCATTGTTCGTGCAGCGTGGTCTGGAAATAAGGGTATACAAACGATTGCACGTGTTTCATGAAAGTAATTTGTTTTGTGGTCCAGGTACAAGTGTTCTTGCTCGTCTTGCCGTCCTCGTTGCAAAAGGACTACACAGGAATTTCTGCGACTCTTGATTGTCCCACCGGCGGTCTAGTCGAAAAATAGGTAACACGCATTCAACAGATTAGACTGTCCAGAAACACCACAGGTAACCTAGGGAGGTCGAAATTCGCAACTTACTGATTCATCGCTTGATAGTAGGCAGAATATTATGAATACCACAAAGTACCGTGTGTTTTTGAAAGCGTGAAAATGTTTTAGAGACTTGTCTAGACGCATTAAAACCACATTCTGCACGGAATTACTTTCATGCTTGTTAGTAGGCATCTAGCCGAAAGAGTGACGTTTTCGTGTCCTCATAATTACAGTACCATCGGTGTCACCAGAGATTGTGTGTGTTGGTAATTGTCAAGCAGAATTGCCTGAGCTATCAGATTCGAAAAACCAATTCAGCGTGATTCGAGCACACCATTGACAACATGAGAATATCAGCCCTTAACGTCACTCCATGGTACTTAGGAGCTTGAACTCTGGGTAACTGAATGGCGCGCGGAGTATACTCATCTTTCGGGAAGGCTGAGTCAGATGGGGTGGAGATACACTCAGAACACTACGAAGGGTTACGTGAGAGATCACTTTGTTCATAATAACTCACAATGTTTTGAAGGTTATCAGATAAGTCATTTTTTCCGTTCTGGTTGATGGAGCATGGCGAATAATTGCGACGTTAGCAAACTACGTTTCAGTTCCCGAGGGCCTATACGGGATGTCACCCACGCAATGAGGTGGCCCTGAGCACCTTATTTCTGTGGCCTGGAAAGCGACTAGGGGTCTTCCTGGAGTATGAACAGAATCCCAGATTTCAGAGAAATTTATCATCAGAAAAATTCAAGAAATTACAATGAACTGCCACGAAAACCAAGCTATTAAATTTTCAGAACCAGCGGGTGTCCTCCCCGGACTCTTTCGGCATTATAGTGCTAATTGAGAAGCAACACGAAGCATGTCAAAAGTTACACCGTACGCGCAAATGATCAAACACAAAATAATTGCTATTCTTATGCATTCTACCAGAAAAAAACTTGATTGCTTTTCAAAGTAGTCTTTCTAGGGGAGCTGGAAGGGAGAACCACCGCGTGGGTAGTGATTAGTATCCACACCTATTTGACAACTTCATCGGCTCTTTTGAATTCAATTATTGCAGACAAACAATATGTACATTTAACCCGTAGTCGGATTCATAGTGTTGATTTGGCTAAATAATAAAAGGCCGCAATAACCGGAGCACCAGTTCTGCCCAGTAACCAGTAGTCGAACAATAGCCTGTATGTAAGAAGGAACGTGTATTCAAGTACGCCGTACAATAAGCGGTAGTTTGGAGTGCAACGACGTGTTGTATTACAGTTGGTTAACTGATCTCTGGTTGGGAGTGGGATAGCGCTAGTCGCTGAATTATGTAGCAGGTTTTCTTGCTGACATAATTGAATTTAGTGGTTTGTTATTTAACAAGTATTGACTTATTCACGGCTCCCGGTGAGTGAGAGAAAAAATGTATGGCATCGGAGAGGATTCCCTGTTTGGGTGGAAATAGCCCCAATGATTTCATCCCAGATATCTTTTGAAATAAGATTTACATGCCGCGGATTGTGTGGATCGTATTTTTCATTGTTTTGCAAGCTTTACAAATTCAAATTTTTGATTTTTTGATATATTCACACTGAATTGGTGTTGATAACATTAATTTGTTACCGCATGCAATGCCGCTATCGGAAAGCAATCTGAACCACTGGCTTCATAGCATTTAAATTAAACTAACTTCTTGCAAGGCACCGATTAATCGAATACATGCTGATATTTGCCCGTCGATGATCTTGCTTTCACGGAAGCTTTTACGGGAGATAGTTTTTTCCGGTGTGCAAAATATACCGTCAAAGCCATCTCTATCTCTGAACCCAAGGGGTTTTTTCGATTATTTGTCTACTGAAAAGCATAAAAGTAGTCTAGTGCAGAGTGGAGTTCAGATGGGTTGGGACACAGTTCCTAAATTTTTTAGACCTAAATAACTGTGTGCAATGCACCAATAAGCTACACTCGACAGCCTCAAGTCGCACACACCTTACAAATATGTCATGTGAGAAGTGTAAGAGTGTAGGCGACTGACACAGACCACGGAAAATGTGATCAGCTCCGTTTCGTATCGGAATTAAGTTCGCAAGCCTGACTGTCAAAAGGACCACTGAGTGGGCAGGCGTTGGTTGAAAGCTGGGTGACTGAGTGTGCGCATCTGTTTGAGTACGCGTTTGTGTACAAGCTAGGATAAAAACAACGAAATCGAATGCGGTTGATTATCGACCGTAGTAGGTTTGTTAAGCGAAGGTGAGTGGGAAAATGTTCGAATTCAACTTCACGATTGGGCGTGGCACCTGAAGCTGTGATTTCATCCCTCAAACCAATTGGCACACGAGTCCGATAAAGCCCAAGCTGGAAAATTACCACGTAATTATGATACTTTTTTCGTAAACTCTTGAGTTGATAAGTTTACCGAATTTATCTTACCGATAAGGACCTCCAGTACTTTGTACGTTCGAGATATTTGCGACTGATTTGGTGACTACAGCCCGGCAGCTGCATCCGTAGTTTATCAAATTACAACGGGATATGATTCGGTAGTCATTATTTTCTGATCAAAACATAGTGCGCGTTCCAAAAGGGAATTGAAAGGCCGTCTGTAAAGCGATTGTGTTTCATTGAAAGGGTCGGTTTCATCGGCCGAGGAAGTGTTCGTTCACAACTGATCAGCCGTTCGGGAAATGACTCAATCATGTCTAATTACACTTTCGAGTGCAAAACGCATCTCAGACAAACAGACACACGGTGTTTCTCCGAGCTAGAAAAAATAATTAAAGTGGACGAACTAGATGACAAACTACACACCTTGTAACTAAAATTGAAGCCAGTGTTCATTCATCGAGTTCCGTTCACTGCTCTTGAAATACAACGCCAAAATAATGTAATGTAAGATATTCCAGCTTCCGCTTGATCAGAGAAACTGCGGTAACAGGATTTTTCGAAGGATTTGCCAAAACCTGTTTGATGAATGACAGTGAATTTATGTCTGGCAGACGGACAAGTTTACTGTCAAATTTAGATAGATAATTCGAGGGGAATCAACCGATGCTTTTTTGTTGGGTATTTCCACGCCCTTAGTTTAACCTTTGTACACAAAGCTTGTTTGCGATTACAGAACCATCGAGTTATTATTAGCGTTTTTAAAACGCACATAAGTGAATGGATGGTAAACAGGATAAATTCCTAAGGGTCGATCGTGCTTTCAAGGCGCCAGAGAACTCGCATCATTCAACATGTTGAATCCTAATGAATCAGGATCGGTAATAAATTAGACGAGGGTGGAGATGCATGCCATTAAACTAATACGTTTGGGCCTCTACAACAGATCGGTGGTGTGTGGAAGTTCGTGTTAATCTTAGCGCTAAGGTAAAGAGCAACTCAAGGTGCGAAACCCTTGGTAACTTTGGTAAATGAAGCGCTGTTTAACCGTCTAATCCGTTATCTATGGCGACCAGCCACCATTATTCCAATTACTTATGGCCTCAAATAACTCGCCCATAAGAATGTTTTATTCATTAGTACTGACATTAGATAATGGGGGCTGAGAAGCAACTGTTCAGTAATCACACTGCTTTACTGGCTCTAGCTCTCCCATCGTTTCTGGACCGGTAGGGGAATGCTTTCTGTTAATCGAACGATGTCGCTTATGAAACATGTCAGCCTGTACCCTCACACGAACCGCGACAAGAGTTGGAATTGCCGGACCATTGATAGATTTTCGATATCGGAGTAGCGCTGTCCAATCGCTTCGTTTGAAATCAGGTCAAATCGAGTCCCTTCAGAAAATGTCGTCAAAATCATTGTTCAAACACTTTCGGCTTCCTGAGGTCTTTGACGCTGAGTAGCCACGTTTTACAGTCATAGACGGACCCTAACTTTGTGGCTTTTGTTTCGGAGACAGATCTCGTTGCACCTCCGGATAATCTTCTGAAATCGAAGAAACTCTCTTCTATCTTTAGTAGTACAAAATTTGACTTTGCATTGGGCTTCACTGTTTGAGGCAATTGTAGAGCCAATATATTTGAACCATGGGACGTTGATACATATTGGTGGCATGTACTACGTACCTTGGCCTTGGCTGCACTGATCTCTATACCAATGATATTTGCGGAGGATCCTACGCGATTTAAGACTAGCTTTAGGGTGGATGAGCTGTCCCCAAGGACAAAAATGTCGTCCGCAAATGCTACGTTCACGAGAAAGTTGTCCAATCCCAGCCATACACCACAGTAATTGATGAGTGTCTGATACATTGTTCAATGGACAGCGTAGTTAAACAGTACTGGCGACAAGGGCAGCCTGGCCAAGCGCCGAACTTGGGAGAGAAACCATGGAAATCTTAACTGTAAGTACATACTCTTGAAAGCCTTTTTCGATAGCACGTCTTCAAGCGCCCTTAAACCTTCTGCGGGGTATTCCATCTGCTTGTAGTTTAGTCCAAAGCGATCCTGTGTCAACTGAGTCAAAGGCCACTCGTAAATCGACAAAAATAATCTGAAGTTGTTTATAGAAACATGATGCGTAGTTATAATACTCCACTAAGGGTGAATATTTGTTTACGTAGGTCCGTTATACACCGTTGTCCTCCCCTGATTGAGTGATTTGCAGATAAACAAACCCCGAGGTTTAGACAAAGCATACAAGCTGGCTTTAATAGCTTACTGCAGGACAAATTATTAAATAATAACAACGACCTACCCTAATTTGAAGAAGAACCGACCACAGAATCGTGACAATCACAAAAAAGCTTCAAAACACACGGGAAACCGTCAAGACGGCATGGAAGGGGGTTTACAAAGAAACTTCTTATTTATGGGAAGCATTTTGATCAATCAGATGACAAGTAATCGCCCCAAATGAACAGACACAAACGAGTGGCGAAGATCAGACGGAATAGCTTGACTATGGGAAAATGCATAATCATAACGGAATGGACTAAATTTAGTCATTCACACAGAAAAGGTAGATAGAGAGAAAGATAATTGTGTCCAAATGTTTAGGCCTTGTCAAGTAACCCAGGCAATTATGACGCAATAACGGAACGGGTCATTGATACCAGTGGGTCAGAGTACCTTGGTTCTTGAACGGAGGAGGGAGGTTACGTAAGTGAAAAAATCTGTTTAGCATTAGAGTTCAATACTAACAGATAAGGCCAAAAATTGGACAAATCACGACTAAGTCAATCAACATCTGCCATAAAAGAAGGATAAAATTGCTTGAAGCAATGGGATTGAACAAACAATTTGGCCTGGATTCTGAGGGGCAGTGGTCCCCGTGGAAATTAGTAGATTAGGCCCATGGGAAATATAGGAATCCGTTGGTGATTGCAGGACGAAATTTCTGTTTGATATCACGGGATCTGGAATGAGCTAGTTTAGAAAAAATTATTGATATGATGGGCTGAATTCCCCTTGTTCATTTTTATTACATTTTTTACTTCCTACACACAAATAAAAATAAGGTGCTACACACTTTAGGGCTTTGGATACAGTTGTGTCAGAATAGTGAGCATTTCGGCGAGACGTTTTGGTAACAGATTCCTCATTTGGCTAACCTCAGACATCAGGGAAATGTGCTAACCATTGAGTTCACATTTCTTAATTACACGCCTTCGTATGAACAAAATAGAAGGGATGTACTCTTTTGTGAGTCCAACGAATTCTGCTTCGTCCCAAATATTGTGCGTAATACTTTAGCGGGATGTTGATCCTTATTTATTGAAAACTATGTCAACCGTCGTAAAAAGTTCCATGACCAAGAAGTTACCTGAATGACTTCCTCTGTGAAGTTCTAATCATGGGCTACGTGTGTGTGAGACCCTCTCCATGTCCAAAACAGATAAAGATGACACTTTATTGTATTTGCAACTGGAAAATAACTGGTAACTTTGTCGGGCAAACGATGTTCGCTTCAGATCAACCAAACGATGCACCAGCTTACCTCACCTCATCTTTCTTCACAAAGGTATATTGAAACTTACGGAGCAGTCATCACTCTGGATAGAGTTTCTGCTCTTGAGACGTTCTTTTTCTTCATCACAATGCAGCAAACAATTTTGTCCTAACAAAATTTGTTGACGTTTCGCCACAGTCTCTTGATCTTCAACAACAATGTAAAAGGAGGGTACCGAAATTGAGGAGGGATTCCGAACGAGTTCTTTCACAGAAATACGTGTTATTCGGTTTTCATAAATTTACCTTTCTCTCTCATATTTACTGGTGATGAATAGTTCTACTTCTGAGTGCACATTTTGTCATCATCACTAAAATAATATGATCTTGTAAAGTGTGATATGCAAGAACCAGTGATCATTCGCGGAAGGCTTTGCACGTTCTCTGTCTGAGATGATAAAAACAAAGATAACTTCGTGAGCCTGAGTCCCGGTCAGTGTATCATTGGGTTCCAACACTGACATTAGATAAGCAACAATCTGTCGATCCATGATCCGGGTGGAGTAGTAGTCGGAAAACCCCAGGGGAGTGCATTACTTAGGCACCAAAATACTAGTACATTTACACGTCTTTCTCAAATATAATATATAACACAATTTATTCTTCTGCACGACCAATATCAATGATTGTTTAGGTTATTCCAAAATGTTATTATAGATGAAATGTTCCGAAATCCCTCTGTTTGGTAGTGTTTGTCTTATGCAATCACACTGTCTGTCCATTGTTCACCCAGAACAGAGATTTGGTATGCAAGAGGCAAGGTACCGGACTGGTATCTGCTTGCGCGTTATAAGCGCGAAATTGGTGAATTGTTTAAATTAGCCAGCTCATGTTGGGTTGCAATGTACATGGCAGACCGGCTTGCCTGCTTCCCTCTTTGCAAGGCTCATATCCAGAAAATGAAAATTGCTTCCCCTTCCCAATTCGGTTGAGAGACTGGTAGGTTTGTGGAACTGATTAAAATGTTCCACTGGTTCATCAGGGTGTGCGTCTCTGTTTTGGAAAATAAAAACTTTGACGACACACGGACAACGATTGTGTAGTAGTTCCGTTACGTTTTGGAGCACCCTATTTTAGAGTTTCGCAAGGAAGATGCCATCACGTAGAGGTCTCAGAGTCGGTCCTATAGAAACTTCATCAGTTTGTTGGTAAAAGTGCATCGTTGAAGCGAAGCCGGATAACGGGAGTGCATTTTACTAGTAGTTGTTTCAGACTGGCTATCAAAATACAAAACTTATGTCGTTCTCCCTCAATGCATTTCATGTATGTACGAAAGCTTCCATTAGAGGGAAGTTTGTAATGAGTTATATCATATCAAGAGAGACTATTTCTAGTCCTGTTCAATTTCTGTCCTTCGTTTAATTCTACGAACTAGAACTTGACGTCCAAGCTACATTGCACAGGGCTTTCGCACGCCGGTCACGGTATGTCCATCAGCTGACGAGCAACCCATTGAAGTGGGAAAGCGCTTATGTAAGTATGAGTATGAGTGGTGCCTCCGACTCATATGCATTCGGTGAGCCATATAGACGAGGAATACTGGTGCGAGTCCATCACTGCTGTTCATGTGTGCCTTTGTAGAGTGGATCAGTGACAACCTATATTGAGAAACTACTCATGAAGACAACTTGGCCAATAAATGGAAAGTAAACACCAAATAGCCTCTATTATGTACGGTGACTTTCTGTGACGCGGGATAGCAAAATTTCAACAATATTAGTTTTTTAATTTGTGAAAGACATAGGGACAACATTCGAAACCATAAGATCCCGTCGTCGGCCGTCGCCCGTCATCTTCTGATGACGCAACATCCAGCTGACCGAAGCATTGTGTTTCGGGTCATTTACGTGGCAAGCAATACCGGGCTTTTGAGGTTTGCTGAAGCAATTGCCATACATCGATGGAAACCTACATTGTGTCAGCAGAAACAGCTCTTTGTTAGTGTGTATTTACCATGGTGACGTAACTTGACTATGGTAATTTTCCCTATATTTGTCGAACATAATGGTTTTACATGAACTTATATAAACAGTATCGTTCTGCAGTATGCACCATGGTGAGATGCAGCGAAATCGTCCCGGACATAAATCGTTCTATATTGCAAATCTGGTTTTGCTTTTCAAGATTATTTCGGGAAAAGCATGTTTCAAATTGTCAGGATGTTTTCCAGATCCGTTGATCACGTGCACCGGAGAGCCATATCTCAACTGAGACCATTCACCTAAAGTAAAATTTATGACATTGAGACAGTTTGAAGTACGATCTGGTGCTAGCTATTGAAGATAATGTTATTGGTATATTCACTGACACTGACGTCTCAAAGGCAATCTGGGTGGTAGAAAAGCCAATCGGTTGCCCTGAGGATACTTACAATGTGGAGGGCCGTTGCGATGGGTGACGTTGCGAACAATTTTGAACCAATGTCAGACTAATCTGAGAGCTCACATACATCAGGCCAATGAGATTTAAAATTCATGAGAGCGGCCTGTACAAAGCAAACTTAGTCTGAGAACGAAAAGTCAGCCCTGTTACATTACAGATTTAAAGCTTGGGTTAGAAGGTCAGCATGCAGTAGCCCGTAATGAAAACTTGGCTACCCATGTCTGTCGGATAATGAAGTTCTGAATTCCGAAGTAAGATACGGTGTGGCAGTCACTTCACGCTTCATCAAGGATAGTGTTGAAGCAAAATTCTCACTTGTACTAGAGAAATCAAAGGTGGGTCCACTGAAGTCAATATTCCTTCAGAGGTTAGAGGTCGCAGTGGCCGTGGTTGCCGTAGGAATGATTGCCTTCGCCACAGATGATTTATCTCTACCTATTGATTCAACTAAGTTTTGGAAGGATTCACAGACAGAAGTACAGTTAGTAATGAATGAAATTTCCGTTTCCAGTCGTTCGTGCTTACCGCATGTGAGTGTTTCGTGAACTATCTGACCGTAGCCGATGGTTATAGGAAGATAGCCAAAATAATCCAGCGCACTTTGACTCAAGAGGTTCTCATCCAAGGAGGCCTCTATAAGTGCTTTGATTTATAGGGCCGGAGTTTCCGAGTAACATTTCTGCTCCATGGCCGACGAAACCTACGTGCACTGGTATACACGAGATTCGCCTTGGTCAATAAGTGCATTTTCACTATTTTTAGGCCATGATCATAGAGGAATGAATAAAGAGATCTTATGAAGTTAAACAGAGTTCAGACCTGCTGAGACCACCGTCGCGGCTCTATCAGTTTTGAGTATGACTTTAGTAAAAGAGTAGTATTGGGTTTATTCATTTCTCCATGCAAAATCCTTTGAAACTACCATGGGTTGTATCTGTGGAAGAGCTTTCCATTCATATGGTATAGAATGCAGCCTTTGATAAGGAAATGGAAATGCTTTCTGAGTGGTCAGAGGTACAAAGATGTCTCAGTTTGATACCAGGTTGCTCACAAAACCTTCATCATTTCAGAAAAGCTTGGTTATTGTGAGTGTTTTGATAGGCTGCCATTCCGTTTGGGTCTATGTACTAAATCACACTTCCGGGAAAACAATCATTTCGTCACTGAGTTACTGGTCCAGTTTCATCATGAAACGAACAGACATAGAAGTTCACTGCATGTATTATCACCGCTGCCGAGTGGTACTGGATTGTTTACGGATAGTCGCCAGATCTTAGTACACTGTGATTTCACTGCCAGCAATGGTTTGACCAAGTCAAAAAGACATGTCAGAAATGATGAAAAGCAGAACGCTACTTTGACAAACCGTTTCATCAACTGTTCCCATGCACCCAATTGGTTGTTTGGGTAAACTGATACCAGCTATTGGCAAAAACGTTGTTCAATCTCTTGTGAAAATTGATGCTGTTTTACCTCGAAACGGCCCATTTGTTTGTTTATGATATGAGACCGGAAAATACGTGAACAAGCTTGCGAAATAAGTTCTCAATTGAACTAGAAGCAACGAATGAGTCCGTCACGGGACTAACATTCAAGGCGGATAGATTTACCACTCAGAGGAAGCAGACGATGACATATTTCACATCCACGGTCTCGGTTTCTACCAGCAGTTGTTTACTGAAACCATCCATCATCAACCGCTAGTGGTTCCTGCGTCTGTCCGATCCGTCTTAAAACCATTCCGCAAGATTACATGCTGTTCCGATAACCACAGCTACTTTGTTAGTTCAGTGCACAAGTACTCTGTCTGTCCTTTTGGAATCGAGGTTACTAGACCCCAAAATATTCTCATAGTTCTTTCGTGAAATTCCACTGAAAAATCACCAAACAAACATACGAAACTCCGTAAACGCAAAGGCTAAAATGAACTGGTATCATTCAGTGTCTTAGAATGCAAATCATGTATTCGCCTTCTCCACATGCTAGCTAGTTCTGTTTGTGATACAACTGTGGCAAACAACTGCCAGTGGTGCGTCGATTGATTTCGATCAAACAAATCTTGAATGCTGACTCTGCCCAACGACTTTATAATAGAAGTACAGTGAGGTTCCTTACGCGGAGAGTAAAGAAGTATTCAAACATCTGGTCCCCTTGGTCCAGTTTATCAAAACAAATGGAGGAAGTAAATTGCGAGAAGCAAGCATCTCTTTTATTCTTCTCAATCGCGCACGTTAAACAGGCGGATTAGTGTTCGAATGGCGAACAGAGCAGCACAGTAGGAAAGGAGTTCGTCAAACAGTTTATCATCATCGTCATCGTAAAGCGTTAAAATGTAGGGCAAGCCCCACTGACCACTGTTTTTCTCATCATGTTGCACGTTGAATTAGAAAGTATGAATATACAAGATGGACAGGGAATGGATCTACATGGGTGGGAAAAGGAAAGAACGCCCCAGTAGCCAACAAACGGAATACACAATCTAAATGTACGAACACAAATTGGTCAGTCATTCTGATTTGACAAGAAGTGTCAACACGATCGCCACTGTTCGCGGTTCGCTGCTATATTCTTCAGTGTCTCCAACCAATTGGTGGACGGATCTTTTGGACCCAACCACGAAGACGTAAAGCACTAACATTTCCTAAGTTAGCTGAACATTTACTCATTCCTCGTTGACACGTCACTTGTTGACCTCCACGTGGTCTCTCCCACTCCCTAATAGGAACGGAGAATAGGACACGGTATAGTAGACGCGTGTCTGACATACGTAACACGTGCCCCAACCTTACACTACTGAAGGTGCAAAGCGCATGCCGAATGGAGCTACAGCTCTTGAAGGCCGACCTAGTGCACGTTGAGCATGTTCCGTGCCGTCGAACAAGCAGACAACGTCATCCGCGTAATCTAGTTCACACATCATTCTACTATTTCCTAGTTCGACGCCCACATCCTGAAGATTTTGCAGCGCGCTGTCCATTATTTCGTCCATGACAAATTTGAACAGCAATGGAGACCTGGGATATCCCTGTCGAACACCACTGGTCGTTTCGAACCGACCGGATATTTCACCGTAAACTCATATGTGGCCAGAAGTATGAGAATACAATGATCTCAGTAGGTTCACGAATTTCTGGGGCACACCTTTTCGATGAAGAGTACTGAAAAGAGTTTTTCCAAATGTTACGGAGCAAGACGGCGAGTGATTTTAGCAAAGCATCTCCACCCAGTTTGAAAAGAACTGAGGGAAGTTCGTCGGGAACCGTCGCTTTCCCTCGCTTCAGTATTCGAATGCATGACTCTACTTCCACTCCTGATCGGGGCTCCAGTAATACCACCCAAGGAGTATCAGTTATTGACACAGGAGTAACTATACCAGTGGCCGGCCAGCTAAACTGTTCCTTGAAGTATTCGGCCCAACTGTCAAGCCTTTGCTGTTTGCTATGGATGGGTTTTCCATTTCTATCGCAAATTGTTTCACTGACCTGGGTGCGCCGTCCACCGGTGTTACGAGTAAGTTGGAACAGTCTTTGACTGTTACCTGAAACAGCTGCTATTTCCATTTCTTCGGCTACCTTGACCCAACGATTATCGCGATCATTCTAAAGCATTTTCGTAATTTGCCTTGTAGCCTTCACTGCATCTTATTCACCTCCTTACAGTTCGACAGCTGACGCTTTTGCTCCGATATACTCAGCGACTCTTGCGAGATCCAGTGTCTTTGATGGACAACGGATCTAGGACCACAGGCAAAACCTGCTGCAAAGTGCATCGCCGGTTTTATATGAGCCCAATGCTCATCTACATTACTGTTCGTGGTAAATCTTAGCTCATGCACTAATTTCTGTTCATACCGGGTGTGTACTTCTGGATCATACAAACGTTGCACGGCTAACCGGGTTTGTGGTTTGCGACGATGGCCATGGAGCTGGAGAGATAATCGCAACGAAACTAATGCATGGTCCAAAACCAATATTCAGAGAGGTCATTGTGAGAGCTAGGCATGCCTGCTGACCAGCTTGCATGAGTGTTGAAGAAGCCGAGATTCAGAGGCTGACGAGGCTTGACAAAATGTGAGTTACCAAACAGAGGATCATTCCCGACACTATTTGACAGTGAATCGTTGCTAGTATCGGCCGTGTTATCAGAGGAGCATTATGCGTGGATAGATGGGGAAAAGAGGGGTGGTTGGGGACAGAAGACAAATATTGAGTAAAAGAGAGGGAATTCTGAGCAGCAGCCCACTTTTCACTACAAACCCAGCTCCATGTAATGGGCAGCGCGGTCCTGATTATCTTGCGCGACGACCGATGCAGTATGGAATTCTTTCTATTCGTGCAGTTCATGGGAGATGTTGGATGGGTACTGCTAGGGTGTCTAGCCACAAAGCAGGAGAACGCAAGCCATCCCACCACGTCAAGGTGCAGTCTCGTCGTGATGGTCGAACAGATTAGAAAGCTGTCCGGTAAATATGATGGGCTACCGCCACGGCAGACATACATTGTGGATCAACAGCTTATGCGCCTATAGTGGAATGCTACTTCAGCTTATCAGTATCATTGAAGGTCAGAAGCGTTGGGGTCCGATTTCGTGCTGTCGATCGGTGTGCTTGATCCGGATCAATCAGATGACGAAAGGTCACAAGGTGTTTCGCGACCGGTGAAGCCGGGTTTCTCGTGGTCGTTTGCTGTCTGGGTGAGGGATAACGCATCCATTGCACTAGCCAATTTGATATAAACTCCCCTATTATTTGACTGATACAACGATCCCTTCTCCTTATGTAAGTGTCACGATAGCTACAAGTGAACTGACAAATGACGTAGGAAGCCTTCGGGTTGGTGTAACCATTTGAATGGGTTTGGAGGACTAGTCATCTGGTGGTTTGCAAAATCTGTAGTGGGTATCACACTCCTCGATACAATCTGACAGCTTAATTGGTCACGCAGATGGAAAGAGTGTTTCGTCGGTTGTGTCAGACAGTGAGTGCATTTCAAGTCTTCCGACTCCAATATCCGCATGTTTGTTTCGAAGTGACGTAATATTCCGGCAGTTGATCAATAGTTTGATTGAATGATACCCTATAATCTACACTCAGGTTTACTACGTAAACGGGATTGGATTTGCTGAATCAGAATTGCTGACCATAATTGACGAAAACTATGACTGATCACATGAAAAATTGATTATTCAGTTTTTCAACATACTTGTATGAACGTACCAATCCTGCCGACCACTTTTATCTTCACTTCTCTCCATAATCAAAAGTGTAAGTAAATTCAACTGGTGGACACCGATTATTTCATAGGGAAATCCTGATGCAGGTGGTCAGATTACAAGTGAGTTCAGTGCAACTTAGGCGGGTGAGCTGTGTGACGCATATGCAAAAAGGTTCGAAGCCGTCTGGCTTGGCCTCGCAGCTCACGTTGAACATTATTCACTTTTATGCACTGTAAATTGTCTGAGCCAAGGCCACTCATCTTGGCTGTGCGTTAGCTGTCTGCATTTTTCCGATCTACGTAACACATAAAACCCTAAGCATTTACTGTCCAAAGTAAGCGTACCTATAAAATGTATGTCATCTTTCACTTATCTGATTAGTGGGTCCATTATTATCCCCGTATGAGATATTATTGGAACAAGGATGTGAAATTTCTGAAACTCGACAATGCTTTACAATTGCTGTTACCGAGAAGAATACCATCAGTGTTATCAAGAGCACCACAGAAAAGAATATAGCTGCTTTGGTCTGTAACCACTGTGTGATAATTTGCTTTCAGACTGATAAGATTGGTTTTAACTTATCCAACTCGTTACCCTGACCTATTTCCCATTATAAGTTTGCTCAGTTCATGGCAGAATACGGGTAGTTAGTTCATAAATGGTTTTGACATCATCTGAATTCAACAAGACGTTGATTTCGATGGGATTCTAACCCACACACTGATGCCACCCAAGGTTCAGTGCTGCGCGTATTCCACCAGATAAACTAACGGGCGATGCCGAAAGACTTAGATCTTTTCACTTTGAAATAAAACAGAGTACAGCCGCCTAAATTACCCCAACACACCAAGGTTGATGCAACTTGGGTGAGGTTATCCCAATTTCTTTACAAAAAACGTGTGTAGTTCACAATAGTCACCTTGTAGCTTAGCTGGTAAAGCGCATGTGGTACAAAACCAGGGTGTCACCTATGCTTGCTTCGTTCGCTTAGGAAGACGATGAATGGCAACGGAAATTTCAATTCATACCTTCGAAATTGCTACTGTTAACTGCCTATTCTTGTTTACTTGAACTGGTGGATCCGTTATTGGTATATCAATCACTATGAAATCATTTTTTTGTGGATAGGCTAGTTATGTCAGTCAATTTGGAAGCGCCTTGTATAGACTGCACGAGTCTGAAAGGAATTTGCGTAGTATTTGCTCAGTGGTATGTCATCCATTAGTATGAAGATAAAACTTATTGTCATATATTTGCTTTGCTTTTCTAAATGTGAAACCACTTCAGAAAATCTGATTCAGTTGTGTCAGCTGCTCGCGGTTTACGGATCACGGTCGTGATCTGATTGCTACTTCTCAGCGAGAGCTCAAAAGAAGAATCAAATGAATCACCCAAATGACAAAGTTGAGAGAGATATATAAATAATGACACCAAATTTATGACTATTTTGTGTGAATACATGAGTCCTATTGATCATGAGGCGTGGTCACGTTTTCCTGCCTATAATCCCTGGTTCCATAGGTTTCTTGGATCATTCGTGGAACCCCGATACGCACGAAAAGGCCAAAACCCTTATCTGACGTCCAATGCATTCCCTCCATCATAAGGACTGACAACTCAATAGCGTTTACCCTATGAATCGTGACGTAATAACTGATAAGTGACATACGTTTAGTCAGAAAAGTCAACTCGACCAAACCGACTAAGAATTAATCATGTTTATCGCATTTTGTTCAGCAATTGTAAGGCTGGGGAGAAACGAATATCCACATTTTGTGAATGATTATCAGCTTTTTTCCACTAGTTTCCCAATTGATATGATAAAAGGAACACAGTCCAGTCTGCTATGTATCTCGGAATGCAAATTGACTGTGCTCATTTTGTGCACGGTCATCGGCGCTTGGGTCAACCGCGGACATAATTCGTTTTACCCGGTGTTTGAGGATGTCTCCAGTAGTCACGGACTGGTATCAAGTCAATTGATTTTGAATAATATTTGACCTGGTGGTGAATTCCGTTTGACCTAATTTCGAAAAACTGAAATGAATAGTGATAAACTCGTGGTGAAGTCAGGTAGATTTATTGTACTGAGAAGTAGCTGAGATTTACAACTGACAACATAAGTCTGTTTTTTCTAATTTTTACCTGGAAAATACCGGATATAGAAATGCATCATATACCTTTACCAATAAAGCACCTAAGAAACACTGTCACACTTGGCAGCGGTTGGTATTCGATGCTGTACACGGGACATTATCTTTGTTAGATCAGTCAAAATGAGAACAGCTTCGGCGGTGGACTGATTGGGGCTCGAGACCTGTTGATCTAAGTGAGGCAGTTGGTTCGCACATTGTATTCACATCTCATAATCTAACAGGATTCAGTCCCCACTAAAATAACTATCTACAGCAACAGTACCCGTTCATGAAATCATAGTCGCGCCAAGGTATAATAACCCCGTGGGACAATGCCATTCAAAACACAAAGGGAATAGTCGAATTCCAATTGTGTCATACCAACAATAAAGGTGTCCTCTGTGGTGCCAATTCTATCACCGGGCAGCCCCAAAAATTCCTCAAATTTCTCCAGTTTGACGATATTCTGAAAGATTCTTACAAGTCCTCGAATACCTCAATAAATCTCCGATCATTATTTATGGAGTGTTTTTCCTTGCGATCATCCTGGCTGCATCACGTAGTTTGTCATTCCAATGTTCAAAAGTATGGTCGCTCATATATACTGCTTCACTTTTGATTATGCAGCACATGGAAAGAATCAACCACACTTCTCTAACGTGAAAATCTGTTGCTCATCTCCGGTGATGCCATTCTTCCCTACTCGATCACGGTTTTGTGGCTTCGCTCTGTACTTTCCACAGTGTCCAACTGTAAATTCTTTACCGCGGTTTCTTAAGTAGTGCGACCTCTCTAATATGTGTTTGTTGCTTGTTTGAGTCTCCACGATACCGTTTGCTGTCATCCTGACCATTCGGATTGCGATCCAATGCAGACACTGAGTTTACAAGGAAGAACAAGACCACCTTTCATTCAGAGAGATATTAGTTTTATCCAGTGGTAGGACTGCAACATGATACTTTGTGCAGTATGGTCGATGAATATATAACAGTACCACTCTTCAATCCGAGTTATTTCGGGATGTTGTGAAATTTGAAGTACACAGTCAATTAGAAAACAGTGTTAGTCGAGTTTCAAACATTTCACTTCGCGATAGTTCCCATTTTGGATTGAAGTTTTCCGTGAATTGTCGCCAACACATTATGAGGTATCTGTTCCCATCACTTTGTTCCCGGACAAATAACGTGATCAGTGTGACCAAAAACTAGATACCGTGATTCAAATGCAATTTACCGCTGAGATCTACTTGGATGAAGTTTTGCCCAATGCGTCAAGTTTATCCTTTGCACCATTGCAAAGAATTGATGCGAACTGAATGAGTTAGATATCAAATGGATGAGTCACTATTCGTATCAGGCATTAAGCAACAATTGAAAAGGAATTCATCTGTAGGTGGAATGATTTATAGTATTCTTTCTGATAATGGTTGTCACTGAGCTACCAATACCGGTCTCCTCACTGTATACCTTGCGGATTTCGTTATTTCTGACATAGGAAACCACACCGAATACACAATATCTTAGAAAGCATAGTGTTTTATACATTACTGCTTGCCGTATAATACGGATAAAATCAGAAAAATAATTCTTTAATCAGAAGCCGGAAGAAACAGAACAAAGTACAAGATGAAGACTGAATCGGTAGGATGAAAAGAAATTGATTTATGACGTGAAAATAAAACCCCGGAAAATCAGTAAGAGCCACATGTTTGGTAGCAGGTTCACCAGATCGAATTTGGAATGGTTTTGTTGGGATTCAAGTGAAGAAACTTAGCTACAGAGTCAATATATTCGTTCTCGCTCACCTGCTTGCGGAGAATCAGGTCCTCTAGACTTCGCACGCTTCCTCGAAATGATTGAAGCTTCGGAGTGGATGACGTCCACATGTTTGCAACACCAATGATCATGTGAGGGGAATCGGTATATATCTTTCCCAATGAAGGTGCACAGTATCAACACTGAGTTATTCATTGACTAATTTGTCGTAGGTTAATTGCAAATTCATACCAACCAATTGTCAAATTTTTCACGTCTACAGTTTCTTTTCAAACAACAATACTTCATTCAAGTCCACTGCGCTTCATTCAATTTTTATCCCTAACCAACATCACTTTACTTTCGGTAGAAAAGTTTACCAGTGGTTCCCATGTGCCCAATTGGTTGTCTGGTTAAAATAATACCAGCTATTTGCAAAAAGTTTGTTCAATCTCTTGTGAAAATCGATGCTGTTTACCTCGAAATGGACCATTTGTTTGCTTATGATATAAGACTGGAAAATACATGAACAAGCTTG
The DNA here is from genome assembly GCA_948099385.1 of Fasciola hepatica. Lineage (NCBI taxonomy): Eukaryota > Metazoa > Platyhelminthes > Trematoda > Plagiorchiida > Fasciolidae > Fasciola > Fasciola hepatica. Next base: position 11,816,443 of record CANUEZ040000031.1, on the reverse strand, counting down.
TGAAATAAGTTCTCAATGAAACCAAATGCCACATCTGAGATATTTATCGGCACACAGTTGTAGCGGTGAATGCTGGAACCACAGAAAATGGAGAATATCGAACCGGTCGAGCCATCCAGTCGAGAACCTCAGACCAAAGAATAGACTGTGAATATGTTGGAATCCTCCCGTAACAGAAAAAAGAGGCATTCGCACTAGCGGAGTTATCTCAGTGGGATCTTTGGCAGCTATAATGATAGCCCACGGGAGTTGTTACCCATCAAGCTGTCAGGTGCAGCAATCGGATCAGTCAAACGGAAATAATGCGCAAAATAATCAAGCTTATGGGCTTCGGCAACTATTCAAAACAACGCGCAATGCTCAGGCAGCCAGAGGATCAGTGTTGCTGCAACCTGGTTTGGAAAACGGACCATGCGCACTAGTGTAAATGTTCCACGGAATGAACCTGTTTGGCCGCCCAAATGCGGGTGCCGTCACCTGTCTTGCCAATTTTGTTACGTTGGTGCCGTGACCAGATTCACACCGGCAGTGAAGCTGCCTTGACCTTGTTCGTGGACGGAGATGCGGGGGTGTGAATCACGTACGTTGAAAGGATAGTGATATGCAATGGAGAGAAAGGAGACGCCCGTCTGTTGGATGCACTTGGATCATTGCTGGCTGGGCCTGTCAAGGTGGCGTATAGCTTGAAAATGGGAGAAAAACAGGCCTTGCGTATTTCGAGCTGAGTGCTAGGCTGGCGATCGGGATCACACAAGAAGATGATCGACAGAAAGCCATAGGCCGGTTCAACACGCCTTCGTATAAGAGACCCCGAGACTCGATTGTTCATTATTAGTGCCTTTTTGCTCCGGCTATTGATCTGCCTTCCTGGGGCAAGTAACGTAGCTAGAGAACGCCCCATCCATGATTGTTTCGTTCAACTTATGCCCACGAATGCCCACGAAAAGTGGAGAATTGCAATTGCGTGCAGTGTGAACGATGCAGAGAGCCTGTTCATGGTTGTTCGTGCTGCCCAAAAGCGAGTAACAATATCCCGACTGGAGCTATTGGAACTGGAGCCCAAGTTGCGGAATATCACTGTGAAAATTAGGCAATATGAAGGGGAACTCAGTAAATAAACAACACAAGAACGAAGCATAGATGCATGGGGGATTGGGGAGGCGTTTTTTGTGTGGCGAGGTAGGACGTTTTAACCGAAATTGTCCAAAAAACGTGTTATATTCCGTTTCCTCTATCCAAATTCAAGACTAGGAGGGTGCCCATTGCTGAGATCATAATTACTAGTAGACGTGGTGACTGGGTTATTTTTGACACTTCGTGCGTGGGGGGGGGAAAGGATTTCAGTGAAACCAAGCGAAATACAAATGCGTACCGTCGGGTGGGTGACTGTGCAAGGAATATGGAACCAGCAACCAGCGATTCAGACCAGCGATGTCCACGTAATGCATGAAATCGTACTGGCTGAATGCGAAGCTGTGACGACTGTTTGCGGCTTTGATTAATAGTGCGCATGACACGCATATTCGATTGCAATATTGGTCTGACTAGTCTTCCTCAGATCTGAGAGGATCCTAACTGGGCACATTGTACAAGATATATCTGACCGCATGTGTTGTACTTGTAATAGGAGCACCAGTAGTGAACCAACTTCTGAAATGTCCTATTAAAATCTCCCGGAACACAACCCTGTCTTTTCCTCACCATTGCCCAAAATCGCTTCTCAATTTACTTGTTTACACAATATCCGTTTTGTGTTACACAACCACACACAGAACGTGGCGAGTAGCTGGGAGGAGTTGATGACTGATGTGTGGTTATACTTCAGTCTGCTCTCTCTTCCGTTATTTGCCCCAGTTCTATCGAACTGTTCCGCGTAATTTATTTTGATGGGCAAACTGTGGTCTGAAACTATGGACGAATACGAAACATCAAACCGGTCACCTTCGTTATTGTTTCTTGTCTGCCCGCGGTCTAGCATCCAGCGTCTTTACCCGTCAACAACCTGTCAATAACGTCAGGAGGCATTCCAAGTGGCCATCAGCTTAGCAATGAAGGTCCGGGTCCATTACCAGGGAGCGGTTTAAAATTGGAGTTATTGATAAGCTCAGAAAAAGAGCGAACCTCAAGTCTGGTTAAACGGAATGTAACGTTGATCGGATGGTTTCAGGTTTGCGCGTGAAGGGTGGAGTCCCAAGGACAGTCAATCAAGCAAAATTATCAACAGCCGTTGATTCAAACAAATGCCACATTCAAGGACATTTTTTGAAAATCCAATATCAACACAACAGTTCTCTTTGATGGAACATTTCTGATTAAGATGTCATCAATACACAAGCATTTCTAGATGAGAGCATTATCTTTGCTCTCTGTGGTGTCTAACATGAAATATGACTACCTCACCGTGACACCGTATACGGGATTGACAGTAAAAGATAAACGTCTAATAATGAGCTGATAATTCTTGATGAGAAATTATGCGTGCAACGTTTTAAAATATTTGATTTCAATAGCCTAGTAAAACAACAATCTATTTCAACTGCTGAGCATGGATTAAATTATGGTGAATTGCCGCTATGGCAAGACAGATCACAAAATAAGTTGCTGCGGTGGATTTCACGTGCCAAATAAATTTAGTCCCGTACACTTGGTGATCGTTTATTCTGAAGATCCAAATCCCTTCGGCGTATCCGCTTAGCCCAGCTCGTAAAGTGTAACTGGGACTAAAATGTGGGTAACATCCATGCGTCTATTCGAATCTCGTCAAGGTTGAAAGTTGTTAAATCAGTCAGATCGGACAAACTCCTCTTCCTAACCGAATATGCCTGTGATGGACACCATAAGCACTCAAAGAACCGTGACCGATGGTGGTCACACGGTTACCATTGTGAATATGGAAAAATAACGACGTGGGTTCGATTTCCGCCACTACGGGTCACTTTACCATTTGGCAGCCACCGACTGACAGCTGCACACTTCCCGAATTGTTGTGCCTTGTTGTGACAGATATATAAGATGCCATTGGCCATCGGAAACTCCAGATGATTTAGCTGCGAATATTCCGAAACCCCGATTGTAAACCCTTATCTCTGTCGGTGGAGCAACCGCCGTATAAATACGCAGGTGTGGCAAATGTTTTTTCCAATCAAAAATGCATTTTATCGATTGGAGAACAAAATCGATGCAAATTTCTTAGTTTTTTCATTCCGTAAACTTTCGTTCCGTATTCCTCCTAATAAGTGCAAGAATTTAACCAATTTTCTTATTCTTGCTTATTGAACCTTGATCAGTTTACAACTGTGAACGGATTTTTTATTCTAAATACTGTTCATTCAGCTTCTTGTTAACAGTTAGATGCTTCCATTTAGAATCTGGTAGTTTATCACCCACGTCTCTCGGTCCTACCGCATTCCCCAGTCTAATAGCGGTAACTATGAAATTAGCCGTGCTGTCCGTGGAACATCAAATTACAGTACTTTCTATGGATATTTCTGTCAGTTTTCGTAATTGTACTAATTTGATGGCTACCAGTGTTGTCGTCAGCATGCACGTTTATGAAATCTTTGTGTTTAACATTGAGTAAATATTTTGCGAATTATGACACTAAAGCTCACATTACTTTCAACCGGATTATCGAAGAAAACGTGATGGAAAATTATGGAAATATCGTGCTAACTGACAAGTTGGTCTCCGGAAATGTAATACTGAATAAGCTTAGACTCTCCTGATTTTAACGAAAAATTTTCCTCGAAAATATAAAAATTGAAGAGATGGCAGCAATCATACAAAAGAAAGAGTAATAAAATGCAAAAGTTGCTATGGTACAAGAGTCTTGATTGCAAAATTTTGGGCCCGATGGAATTACTCGATTGAGTTATTTCCATTCGTATCGATCGTATCCTCCCTCTCATGTCCATAATCGTGGAGGAGATGTCATTAACTATTTTATCTGAAACCGGAGCATAGCTATGCCTATCCGTTTCATCTGTTTGTCGGCGCGGGTTTATTAGTATCTAAGTGCTGTTGTACTCAGTTCAATTATTAACTAGTTCACTGTGGTGGATACACTTTGCTTATGCACAAACAGCATGATATGTTGGCAAAATCTTGGAATTTCTCGGAGTGAACTGGCTGCAGCCCAAGCAGTAATAAAGCACCGGTAGCTTTATAGCGTGGATTCGAATTTGGGTAAGATTAAAGATGAGAAAAGTTTGGAGCAATTCAGATTTGGTGAGCTCCGCGAAACTGCATCTCAAAATCAACTTTTGTTTTTAACCTAGATTTGGTCGTAATATCACAATATTCCATGACGACGGTGGAGGCCATTTAGAGCTTGGGGAAGCTGCTCGGCGAAAGCACTGACGACGAGATTTGGACCCCAAGACAGAAGGGTCGAATGTCTGCCCGGGGATGACCGTTTGATTGACAACCATGGATCGATTCACAATTTGTCGAACCTGCCGAATCGCATATCAGAAGAAAGCTTACTCGTGTTCTCAACCGGTAAACACTTATTCATTGATTTGAAAATCCTGCTCTGTGTAATCAATAAAACAATAGTTCACGGTGACGGACCTCATGTGCTAATATTTTTTGGCCAGGTAAATTGCATAATCCATTTGGGATACTTCTCAAATTCCGTGCTTTCAACTAGGCTAACGCATTTATCTTACATCCGATGTCCGCCGACCATGGGGCAATTACCGCTGACATTAACCTATTTTGTGAATACTTTCACAATCGCAAACATTCTGCGTAATTTCAGGAACAATCGTTTCACAAAAATTATCTGAATTACAGAGCTTTATTCTGTTTTCTTTCCTGATATCTATTTACGAACATTCATGCTATCTTACCACCAACTTGTTATATTATGCTAATGGCGCGATCATTCCTGTCGATATTTCCGTTCAGAAATAAACTGTATGAAAGCTCAATCACCAGTATTACAGTCTCGTTCTAAAAATGAATCCATTCCAGTAATTTGACGTTGTTTTTCCCTTCATAATATTACTAGACACAAGAATCTACTTGGTTTTAGTGCGCTCTCTGATAATATTTAATTGATGAACGTGTAGTATGATTATCAGTCGCTTAATTACTGTCAGCTGCCATCGCACTGTATTCTTCTGGCTACGACTGATAACACATTCTACTCCAAGTCTCCTCATTATGCCTTATAAATCTTCATTATCTTTCTTATCTGATTATTAGTGTCATTACTTCGATTCATTGCCTGACACTCTATGAGTGTACAATGCACATTTTATACGTGTCTTCATGTCTGTTTAACATCTTTTCACATGTATTGAGATCACCGGCTGTCCAAACAACATGATGCTCGTGCAAAGCTTTATTCGAAGAAAACCGGCTGTCTGGTCACATATCCTTTACCCACACTTTCCTCAATGTAATCAGCACTCCCACGTACAGTAACCTATCTAGCCGGGTTCGACGAAAGTCCACAAACGCACAGAAAGTATCACCAACGCAGTGAGATACAGGTTCTCCTGACCGTTTCCTATACTCACGTTTATAATTTGCATTGGTCACATTTTTAAGAGTGTGAAAGTGATACTGAGCGTTCAATCTCCAATACTTGGAGCGTTTATCATTCGAAAGTGGTCAGCTGGTATGATTAAACCTAGAGTTTGTATGTTCCCGCTAATGGATGATCAAAAGGAAGTGTTGTCTCTTGAATTAATAATTTCTAGAAATCAAAAGCTAAAGGCAGGGGTAAGCAATGGAAATTGCTCCATAATAGAAAATAAAACGTGCACAACAATCTATTTAAAATTCGTAGTCTACCTGCTTGTAAATCCCTAAAGATCATCACGAATTAAACAGGACAAGAGTAGACAACGAAACATGAGACAAAGATATGCCACATCTGCCAGCGACTGACTAAATGCACGGCGTCTGAAGTAGCTGCAGTTGAAGCTTTCAATATTTCAGTGGTTGTCGTTGTTTCTACTGCTGCCGTTGTTAATGTTGCTGCTGTGGTGACTTCTCCTGGAGCTGCCGTGGCTGGTGGCGCCGTCGTGAGTTCTCCTGGAGCTGCAATGGTTGGTGGTACTGTGGTGGGTTCTCCTGGAGCTGCAGTTGTTGTGGTGCTGTGGTGGGTTATCCTGGAACTGCAGTTGTTGGAGGTGTAGTCACTTCAACATATTCCACGTAAGGTAACTCAATAAAAGCGTTCATTCTGAAAAGTATTGCATCATACATAGTTTCAATAGTCTAGTCAGAGAAGTTGCAGTAGACAAATCTTTTCTATAAATCTGTAAAAACCAGGCCAAAACTCATTATAAATTTCCTTGGACATCAATATATCAACGAATTCAGAGGATTCATTTTTTAATCGCGAGTTACAATCATTTGGTCGAACGCTCTTCTATGTTCTATCTCGTTCAAAGATGATAATTGTCATGAATTGGCTATGTTGTAATCGAAACGATTCTTCTGAAAACACACCATTATATGATGCATAATGAATAAATAATAATATTATTTTACACTTTCCCCAATATTATGCATGATTGTTTTTTTGGTAATCTTGATCTGAACAGAATGCTTGGTTGAAATTAAATTGCATACAACGAACCCGAAAATTTTCATGCGAAGATGACAATCAATTAGTTGAATAGATATGTCAGAAAATATGAATTTTACGAAAGTACCTACCCTGGCCCATAGTTGCACACATTGATTGTGGGATTGATGCCATTCCTCGCACAGCCAATATGCGTCGTCTTGGCCCAGACAATCTCCAGTGTACAAAAGAAACAGAAATAGTGATCAAGGTAAGTGGTTCAAGTAGAAACGAAATGACACTGATGGTGCTTATTCTATGATACCACTAGTGTTTTTCATCTATTTGATCATAACTTGTTCTTTATCAAACACAAATTCGTTTATCATCCCCAATCCTTTGGAATAAATGGGCCCAAATTGACTAAACGTTCAACCACCGAATTAAAACTTTGAAACATATATGGCACAGTTATTTCGTTACTCAAAATTCACCCTCACATAGATGAGACTTAGAGTTTTGTATCACACGTCTGTCTGGTCAATCTAGTTGGTACGTTTTATCAATATATTTCACAAACGGATTTGGTAATCGTGTTGGACGCAACCCTCCTACATGCTTACTGGATGACGGAAAGTTCAGCTGAATTTTTCCGGCAGCTACTGGTATTCGTTATTGCAAGTTGTGATACCCTGTGATACATAAAAATCGTTGTTCAGCCTTTGATGTGTAGATAACATACGAACTTGTCTTCTTTCCGATCGATTTTAGGTTACATTCTGCTCGATCAGTCTGGTTAGGATGTACAAGTCAACAACAAAACAACCTTTATTTACCGTGGGTTGGATGAAAATGCACTACCTTTTACAAAGCTTTTTTGTACTCTCGAATGATATCATTTAGTGGTGATATGACGTCATTATGCATCCGTAACGCGGCTCAACTTATTAACAGATGGATTTGGTTTTCTCGAAGAGTGAAATTATGCTGACAACCGCGTGGACTTTTTAATTAGCTCTGGCTTAATCGAGTGCTACACCTCCCGATTGTTATGCTGTTCAAGGAACAATCACGACTACAAAGAATTTGCTGACAAATCATGGTTCACTTACCTTTCCTATATTTCCTTCCAATTTTGATCCTGAGCAAACGCCTGGATCATGACGAATAAGCTGAACAGGGAGACGACGATCATCTGTGCCAGTCGCACACTTTTCATGTTCCAACTTATTCACCACACCCTTCCGAAGCTCGCATTCATGCAATTTGATGCGCAATCGAGTCACTGATTATCTTCAAATAGTGTTACTGATAAATTATCACACTCCGGCTCGTTATGGAAAACTATCAGACCACACCCAGTTTGATTCTGATCGAAACAGTTCAAATAGTTTCTTTCCTATTCTTAGTGTGTAACGTCTGCGAGTGTGCATGAAGATCCCTTGAGAGACCAACTATAAACCATGTACCGTACAGTTTCGCTACACCAGTAGACTGGACAATGATGAGTTTATTGCAACACAACAGTTTATAAAGCGGACTTGATTTTTCAACGAATTCAAAGATATATGAGGCAGTTGAAACCAACCTGCAACAATAACATGTACGTATTTTTTCTAGTCTTTGTGACACTAACGGAATCATTTCACCAGTTTAAGGAAGGTACAACGGCAGGAGAACAAAGCTTTGCAGAACAAATTACCTGGAGGTATCGGTTACAGTCACCAGAATATTTGCACGTGTTTGACGCATAAACGTAGTAGTTGGATTGACCGGTCCAAGAATTAAAAACTCTACAACCAGAAATGGTGCACCCATATTTAGATGCTGAGTGTGCTTAGAAACGTGGAAAGAAAATGTAAATTATGTAAATGATCTCACATTTGGTAAGATAATCGGAACAAACCGAATAATTGGGACTCACACTGCCATGTCTGCACTATAGCCGATATTTTGTCCAACCAGTGGGAACGTCGTTGTTTTTCTTTCATCATTGGTGTCATGCCCCGTATTTCCAGAATTTGCCAAAGTCTCAGCATTAGTTGCAAGATCTTGGTCATATATCTACATTCGTAAAGAGAGATGAAGACAAAGCACGGAATGAACGTCCTTTCGGATAGATTCATATAGATTCTCTTAAGCATTGCGGATCTGACGAGTAGAATAAAGTAGAATAGAATCGAGTAGAATAGAATAGAACGGAATAGAATAGATTGGAATAGAATAGAATAGAATAGAATGGAACGGAATTGAATAGATTGAAATGGAGTAGAATGGAATAGAATAGAATGTGACAGCCATAATAATTACGGAATGTATTACTGGTAAACATCAAGCACGGCTATGTTCTTAGACCTCGTTTCTTACTGAGTTCAACAAACGATCGAGGTTTCGTCGATCAATAAGTTGGAAAAATGATTTTAAATAGCTGGGCTTGGCTCATATAATCTGAAACAAATTCTGGAATATTGTCAACGTTCAACAACATTAGATCGTTTAGTCACGTAGTCATGTTAATCTAAGTGGAGATATCTTCCTCTTCTGACCCTTCAAACTGAGTCGCTTGATGTTATAAACTGACAACACACAATCTGTGAGTATCCAAAAGGTCACGCTTGTCGCTGCGTTTAACATTTGAGGATTGATTCTTTTTACGTGATCTCTCCACTTTTACGATGTTACGTGAAACAAACTGCATGAAATATTATACAAAATAAAAAACGGTTGGTGGTCATCGTTTTTCTGTGAACAGAAGGTGGAATGATATGATTGAGAGAAATGTTTCAATGCCATAAATGAAAGTTCCAATTATTTGGGCTCGTTATATTGGCTAACCTAAGCAAATTAACTGCACAGGTTATCCAATGGAATGCACTGTTCACATAATCGATTTAATTACCTCATTCTGATGAACTTATGGGAATAGAATAGATTGGAATAGAATGGGACAGTGTTTGTGTACGATGTTTAGTGCAATTTAAAGACTAACAATGCTTTAAAACTGAAGCATAACGGACAACTAATTCAGTTTTACTGAGCGGGCAGTTCGACATCGGATGACAGTTATGAATTAAGTACAAATAGTATTCTTTCAGAAAGTGAAGATAGGTGGTTTTATGCAATTGATAGATAGGGTTGATATTCATATAATCCTGGGATAAATGCTATACTGATGACTACTGTTTTTTGTGTGATTCAACAGTTAAAGTGTATGAAACAACGACGCCGTTGTCTCAATATTACATGGTGAATCTGTTGAGTTTTGAAAGTGGTCCTATGTAAATGACTATTTTCTATACAATTACAAATCTGAATGCAAACAAATGTTGTGAACATCAACGAAAATGCATGGTGAGTCAAAGCGTGTATATTAGGTTGGAATAGTTTCATCAGGTGATCAATCATACAACGTACGCCCAAGTCACATCATCGACGAACATTACCGATTTGAGAGGAGTTTGACTTACTAAATCTGGCAAAACAGAGGCCCTCGGTTGTCCATCTACAGACTTTTGAAGCAATGCTCTTCTGTAATTGTTATGCAGATCAATTAGAATAATATTGTCCTGATTAGGAGTCGCTGACGCTCCGTTGACAACAGTTTCCTTTAAATACATTACATATAGAAAGCATATCGCATATGAAAGAGATGATTTCGGGAATAGCATAATGTGGCGCAGACAGTTACCAAATCGTTTGAGACCTCCTGGCAAGCAGTATTTTATATGTTTGTTCGGCGATTTTACAACCAAACAAATAAATGCTTTTGAGGTCAATGGGTACCAATATGCATAGTCTACAGAGAACGTTCGTGATCCATTCCTGAAATAAAAGTAACTAAGCAACCAGTTAGGGTCATCAGAACAGCCGTTGATCTTACAAAGTAGTTTCAGTGCTGATGGATTGGTGGCTGGTGGTGCTGGAGAAATAATTACTGCAAATGAAAGAAACTGTGGACAAGACGGATTCGCAAATCTGCTGATCAGAGGTCGCAAATCAGTCTACCCTCAAACAGCTTCAATGACTGACTCAGTGGGGTGGGGCGCTTGGTACACTACTACGGTTAGAACAGTATCAAATTCCGTAAAACTTGTCAGACAGAGCTGCTCCCTCGTTGTTCTGCATGAAACCGAATCATTGGTAATCTTTTGTACTGGGCTACGTCAATTTTTGGGCATCTGTTTGTGTCCGGTCTAGAAAGAATGCCTGCTGGGAAGTAGTTGAACGAATAACAGGCGAGTTATTTCGTTTATTTTTCCACGTAAAACCAGACCGATTCACTTCACATTTGTCGTGATGGATTCGGTGCAACACACCATGTTATTATTGTTTTAGGAGGCTTATATTTTCTACCTGATGGACCATTTCATTGTTTCCTCATCGGGTGCGATTTCATCCGGTATTTTGCCCTGCTTCTTGGATTTCTTTTTATTTAAACTTTATAATCCTCGTTTCAGCCTTGTTGTTTTGTGTCAACCATACAGTAACATACTTTTTACTGTGCTCTCCAAAAAGCACTATTTCGAATGAAAGCAACACTTAATCTGCAAGGGCTACAAAATATCATTTCTCATTTCGTTTTTGGAAATGGCACTTGAATGTACTGATGAATCAGCACACAAAATGCGGCATGTTACAGGTATTAAATACCTAACGAAACACATAGGCACACATTTATTGACCCATGGGCTGTGCTGTTGGTGACGCACACTTTTCAGATACTGTCAAGTGATATGGAAGTGGATCCAGAGTACTGCGATTATCATTATCCAGGGTTATACTAAGTTGAGTTATACTCACACGGTGCATTTCTTTGTGCGCGGAAATGCATGGATGCTGATTGGAGTGTATAATGAACAAATGAGCACTGATTCGTCCAAATGGATTTGCTCATATTGTTTATGAATAGGACGAAATTATCAAAGGTCTCTAGTCGGATGATCACATTGGTCACGCGAACCTCTCGGGTAAAGAGTGAGGGGGAAAATGTACCTGTGTGCGTGAGCACAAATGCATACACCGTGGTTTACCCTATACGGAACTAATTCAGGGGCAAATGTTTGCGAATTTATTGATGCTGTTGTCCTAGCATCCTTGTTTTAGCTCGTGAAATATATGTCGCCAAACTTGCAAAATATTTCTAGCAAGCTAAATGAACAATCTGTGTTGTTTTCACCACATCAAAACATGAAATTAAAATAAGAATTCGAGAGAAGCGAGCCTCCAGAATACACTACCCTTGGACTGGAATTCATATCAGAGGGCACGGGAATTAAGTAAGCAACATAATGGTGAGGAGGAGGGGGGGTGGGAATAAATACTGACTTGAAGCATGAGAATGTCCCCTGAACGATGCTCTATTTTGAAAAGTCGCTTTTCCATTTGGTAAAGTCCGCAATCTAGAAGAACAATATACACGGGGACCTTCAAAAACGGCTCACTGGAGGAGCAGAAAACCTGAAGATACCATCTTCAATAGCCAATATCAAGACACGTTCAAAACTACTGAGTGAACCAAGAGAATATATTCAAATCGTGCAAACAATGAGAAAGGCGAAACACCACCGGAGGAGAATAACGGGTTTTATTTTTGCGGTATGTGTTGGGTTCTGTCAACTACTGCATGGTCAGAAGAGTAGTGTGACTATCATTAGCGGAGTGGAACAACAAACGAAGCGATGAAGTCGTTTCAACCGAAGGCTGTGCCATAGGAGAAATACAGACAAACATAAAGTGCAATGAACAACCACTCGTAAATCATTGTCAGATGACACTGTTCGGGAAAATTAGTGTTATCGTTGATTTTTCATACAACTAAGAATATCCAAACTTTTCTGTACTATTTTTCCACCACTTTGTCTGGGTTGCAATTTTGGTGACTTAACCAGAATGATATATCCACCATCGCCCCCTTTAGGAAATAGTGACCTTCCGATCTTCCTGGAGAAAATACAGGAAATGACTGGATATTTGAAGATTTGGTTGGACCGCGTGGATTTCTTGGTTTTTCTTTGTCTGCCTGAGGGCAGGTGGGGCAGGGCTGTTTTGGGAAGTTTCAATCAAACCTCTCAATGATGCACCAATCGCCGGATTGAGTACTATGGTCACCCACCAGAAATCGGTGAGGTATATCGAAACTGTCCATCCAGGGGTCGGTGCTGGCTAACTGGTTCACGTTGTCACTCTCCATTGATTACTCTCGTTGGATGAATTATCACGGAAGCAGCTCTTAGTGAACACTTTGTCACAGTTCCAAAATGGGATGTGATGTAAAGTTTTGTCCAGGTCACGGATATGAAACGACCAACAACGGTGGGGTATTAGTCACTATAGCCGGATACAAGTCTGAGATTATTGAATTGAACTGGTGGAACAGACCTCACAGCTGGTGGCTGAAAACCGGGGAAACAAACCGATGAGTGTCGGAAAGCCGAACAAAATTCGATGATGAATTGCGAACTGATACTTAGCGAGTGAACTCTATTGTTGACCATGAAATGAATAACCATTGAAAGGCTCAGTGTGTTATTCGAAATAAAAATACAATGATTCATGACTTTGCAATTACTTTCAATACAGCTCAGATAATATTCGGTTCGAGTCTTCCTTGTGTACTGAGTACGATGATAGATCTTGGCGAATGCTGCCTAAACACGAAGTTTGACTTGGTGCTCATCAGTCGGTGTGTGATGTAATGACAAATACTAAACTCATCAAGAAGAGACTGTTCGTTGAAGTGCTGTGATGGTTTGCCTGCATCTAGAACCCGAGGAGCTACGGAGAATGGGTTTCACAATCAGAAGATACAATCAAGTTTGACAGGTCAGTGGGTAGAGACCAATTGAAGTTCAGTCTCTCCGACCATGGTTTTTAGAAGCACTTAGTTCTAGACACTAAGCCTCTAAAGAGGATACTCTAGCGAATAAACACGAAAAAACAGTTTACCTCTCAAAAGGACTCCACTAGATGAACGTTGGGGCAGATTGCCCGGAGTTATTCTTGACGACGAGAGAAGTAATTGGGCTTCAGTAGAAACTAAAACCGACATGATCGGGGCAGACCCCAGCCCAAAGAAAGCTGCTTCTTCCATGTTCCACTTGCTCCACTGGGTGCATGGGGCTAAAGACTGAATCCGAAAAGCAAATTAACGGTAAAGCATCAGTGAACACAAGACAGGATGCCTACAACGATTAGATGGGACGTGATACACTAGAAGAAGTACTTTCATCCAGCTATATGACCACAGAAAGTTTCTGGTGCCATAAGAAGCGGCATAGACTCACATATTTGATTCCTACTTCCTAATAACTCTAGAATCAGACTAACCACATTGACTCTGGTCAACGCTGCTACGATTCATTTTGGTCTGCTCCCGATGACTGAGTGTGTATTCGCAATACCCGAACTGATAGGACGTATTGCAGTCACTCCTGGCCATGGGTAAGGTAACAAACGTAGAAAGAACGCCAAAGCTGTGAAATTACACGTTAATTGCATTGCAGAAATGATTTGTATACAGGTGGTAAATCAAAGGAAGCATTTGGCAGGTTACTAGTTGGTCAGTCGCAGTGAGCTTTTGTTGTACCTGTCTTCGGCGATCCTGATTGGCTGGAGCTCTTCAGTGTACGTAGTCACGAAGTTGTATCTGGCCATATCATGTATGGTGCCTGCCGAATCACCATTCTCTGATTGCTCCTTGTTTTCGGTGTACATTTTGTCTACAATAGCGCCACCCGTCAAAGACATCTCTCACAAACAGTTGCTCACAGAGGATAACTGATAATCTGCCTAAAATGCAGAGCTTCCCACACGACTGTTGATACAGCCGGATGTCCATTAAACCGTTTTCATTGGTAAACAAGATTCTAGTTCATGAAGGCCTCATATAGGACGGATATCGTCAACAAGATGTTCTCCGTTAGAAGCCCGAATATCCCTTCTTTCTGATAACACATTCAATGAGATGTGAAAATCCCCGAAGTGCCAAATAAATTTGAGAAACGTTTTTGATCAGTGGTGGATTGCTAAATGTAGAAAAATGGCGGAGGTGCTATCTGTTTGTAGTAGAGAAATTTATTTCTGTTTTTCTATGCTTTTATGCGAATATCCGAAGCCGCGTTCGTTCTTATGATGATGTTTCACCCGAGTTCTCCAAATGAAGTAATGTGCACTGGGGTTGTAATTTATTTCCCTTCTTCCTCAACTTCGTAATTGCAGCAATTCTTTAGACAGCTCAGTCTTCAATTGAGAACCGTTACATTGATTTTATCTTACATAGTAAAACGTCTGACTTAGAAAGTGAGGAGGATATTGTTTTCTGAGAGAAGACCCAGCCAAGATGAAAGCCCTTTGAATTGACATAGATAGCAATGTAGCACCACTCAGAATGCGCTTTAAACCTTCACAGTGTATGATATTATTGTATGACTGGGTTTGCCCTATACCGAATCTCATCTTGTCAAGGGAATCTGGGCTGTTACATCTCTCGAGGTGGTCAGGAAGTGGATCAGGTCAGGTCATCCCATATATAGAAGGCACGTTTCGCTTTTGAAAACCTTGGTCATTTATGACGTTTGTCTTACATCCCGTTATCTATCAGAGGTCGAGTGTACGCTGTGGCAGTTAGTTTCGTCTTTTTATATGCCTCAGAAAAATGATCATCAAGGGAAAGATAGGTGATGGTAGGTGATGTTGGTGTTGGAACTTTGATCTCTCCTCAGTATGGTTCGAATATGGTGGGAACACCGTATCAGCAATGCTGAGTGATTCGGCTAGGTGTCACCGTCAGTTGCATGGTTGTGTTCGAGCAATTTTGTCTCACTCATTTTTGCTTATTACTTCGTTTTTGGCTTTTTCATTCAAGGCATTCATTCATCCTGTCCATAACTCGAGGATTCTGTGATTCAACAGTTTTTGCCAGTTGATTTCCCCTTGCCACTTTCCCAATGAGTGCTTCGGATAGGATGTATCACTTAGCCCTAAAATCTCCTGCACTATTATGAATAACTGCCAGCCAGACTCCTAGACTTGAGGTGGGGAACCGCGTAAGTTCCCGAAAAATTGTGTGTTAACCAGCTGAACGACAGTGAATCACCGTCGACGGTTGTACTCGAGCCTGCCAAATACAAGGTTGTAGACGAATGTTATGAAAGAATCGACCAACCCCGTTCACGAATGGTATTGATCGACGTGAATCTGCGACAGGGTGGAGCATATTCAATCTGTTCAACTAGCTAGTGAACGTTTCGGTCTATGGGCATGATATTGTCATCTACAATTAGACAATAGAAAAATAAAGTACGCACCTGGAGTACGTGCCTGGGTTGCCTGAAGTAATAAGGACCACGAATGAATTGACCGAATCCCATATTTGAAGATCGATGGTTGCGTTCAAGAGTCAAATGGTTAGTAACGGCAAAATTCAACCCTCGACCGTGAAAATTCCAAAACAAAGTAATTTTCAATACCTACTTCCAGAAGACCATTGGGATGATTCTTTGGTTCTTCTGCACACTGCTTTCGGTTTGTTAGAAATTTCACTTCCAATACTACGCCGTTTATAGTCTCACCATGCTGATTTAGACAGTTCAGCGATTTGGCTCATTCGCACATCCTTACAAATTGGATCACTTGTCCGTACCTTTTAACACGAACACGTGCACATACAGATTGTCGCCGGTTCGAGCCAGACGGCATACTCTACATTTTACTCAGCTTCTTTCGCCACTGTTCGGATAAACAACTAGGTACTTAGTGGTTGTTGTGTCAGTGTGCAAACCTCTGGATTAACTCCTGTCAGTGACTCCTCGATCGTCTGATCCCAACTGAAAAGTAACCACGAACAAGTAGGTAAACCATATTCCAGTGCAATCAAAATTCAAAACATTATATAGCGTGGGACAAGGAATACATGGACACATATGGCGTATATTGGTTGTCCAGCGTGGAGTGCAGATGTGATTGGTTAAGTCAGATCGAACAATGTATGCTTGGTAGGCGGGTTGGTGTGAAGGATAATCAGCAGGTTGTCTGTCAATGGTCGGTATGAGCAGTGACGTGTGATGAACTGTTTGGTTCACGGCAGCGTGCGTCATAACTGCACCGCTATGCAGGATATGTGGACCTTCTCATTGCTTAGTGTTAACAAAGCATTCCTTCCGTGGGTCGGGGGAATGCGGACTGCTGCATCGCTGATGACGTTTTATCAGGAGATTCCCGGCTGGCTGACGATGGTGATCCGGAGCATTTGACCTCAGATTCTGTGCTCCATTTTCCAAATTCACTGACCTCAAGTTTCACCGCAAAATACCGGCTATTCGATACATCATTTGACTTTCAATGCCTCGAATGATATCCCCATTGATCGAAGATCAGTGAGAAGACCATACAAATTATGCCTCGATTTTAAGTTGAATAAACGATCAAGTGAACAGGCTGTGGTCAGATCACTCGAAGGCAGTACCTATGAAAAATACGTTATTCTTAAAAAAAACAGAGGAAAACGTGACTTTTATTTTAAATTCCTTGCAGCGGCGTTTATTGAAAACCAACTGGGGTTAAATATATCTCGATAAATTCATTAGAATAGGCAATTGATTCGTTGTCACATTAAATCGACCGATCGCACGAGCTCCAGTGCCACCGATGGAGCCGATCACGATCACTATTTTCCATCTTTGATTAGCTTCCATGTTACACGAAACCAGCTACATCCGGCTGATGCCCTCCGTCGCTCTCGGTTCCCATTTCGAATTAGTCTTATTTACCTGGTAAAACCTGGCCCGTAATAAGCAACAATCGGGATTGACCCGATTACTGGAGCACATTGGTATCGATATGTGTTGCATTCAAGAAACCGACGTGCAAATGTCCAGTACCAGCAAGGTAAAACTAGATAAAATAGAGTGAATTGCAACTGTCAACACACACCATCCAATTGTTTCTTCAGTGACAGACATACGAGTGGTGAACAATAAAACGAGATTACAAAATATTATTCAATTGATAATGTAGTGGATTTCCTCTGAATGAAACAAATGTTTCCAAATGTTTCGGCTCTGCAGAATGAGTACGATGAGGCCGCAGCTTATGGTCTTGCAGGCATTGGCATTGCTCTCATTGAAAATGTTGTAGCCACGGTTAGACTACGATCAGCTGTCTTAATTAGCTTTTCTTCCAACGCGCGCTAACTGTAAAGCTAGTCCCACCTGACGAAATTAACCAGCACTAGAGGCTTATTAAGAATACTTTGCTTTCTACTGGCCCAGTGAGTTTTGGCTTGTCCTATTGTGCCCTGAGATCCTGGATTTCTGTTGAATCACTGCCTACTCTCAACGCAAGCCATACAATTCCGTATGGAAGAAAACAATAAAACAGCTCGTAACGAGACGTGGACTGAATGCAAATTTTCACAGAGATCTCGAAATCTGGTGGACGCAACATGCATTAGTAATGGAACGTGCTAACGCCATGAAAATTCTCGCAAGCTGTTCCATCCTATTCGAATTACCGGTGAAAAACTACCGGGAGTAACTGAAACCTTCCTTGAATCCCGTGGTTTGTCAATTCATAATCAGCAGTGGCGTCTCAAATGTTGGGAAGTGCATTTTGAGACGCAATTTTGCTATCCATCACTGTCACTCTCCAATGGCTCTTCCAATACGCGCTTCGTGGTCTGCTTTCACATATCCACCTATCGATACCGAAATTCACAAGAAAATCGGAAACTAAGTACACCACAAAGCACCGGGACCTGATGGCCTTCCTCATCTCTTTGATTGAAGAACTTCATATTTTCCCCCTAACATTTGGAACTGTATGACTGAATCGACTGGTATTCCCATTTTAAAGAAGGGATGGCATAGTGAAATGTGAGCATTTTCCCCAACAACTTCAAAAATGCTTGTGCCTGTTATTTCTCAGAGGTTTTACCAAATGCGTGAAGAACAGACTCTGGTGGAGTAAGTTGTGTTTCGTGCTGGTTGTGGATGTGTCAGCCAAATATTCATCCTCCAACGGCTGCTACAGCACCTTCATACCTTCCCAAGCTCAATGATCATCGTGTTTCTAGACATTCGCACAGACTTCAACTCTGTCGGTGGGACTGCACTGTGGTGCAGTTTGTTGAGAAATGGAGTACATGTAAGGTGTACTCCCATCATCAAAGAAATTTATCTCCACATCCCAAGTCAGATTAGGGCGTACGGCCAACTTTGGCCTATGTTGTTGTATCCAGAGGAGTACGACAGGAATGCCCTCTATACCCACTTATTTTCAACTTTACTTTGAAGGATGCCTTGAGAGTCATACTTTTAAGTCGAAGGCTGCTGTTAGGGTTCCTGAAGATAAATCCCTTGTGTGGTGTGGGCAGTCGCGAAGCATCCTTTCGCCAGAAATCTCAAACGGTATCTGGGAAGAAATTCCTCATTTCTTTATTCTTTATCCTCCATATCCCAACTCTAAAGGGATGTGAGATGCCACAGTGAGTCTTGACTGAGAAATCGTACCTACTGGTAAAAAAATTGATAAATTGGACATAGAAGAAGTTAAAGAATCGATTCTCAGATCGAAGAATTCTCTATCATTTGGTGCATCCATTATCCACACAATTTTTCGGACGGGGCAAAAAGCTGCCTTAACTAGGTTGCTTGAGGTAGAATTTAAAAATATGTTCTATGTTCTCCCAAGCCATTTTCACTAATACATAACCGAAATTGTCGAATGTAAATGACATCGAATTACATTAACCACAATCGATGGAAAGGTGGTGCTGTTGGTGAGCTAATACTCCACAGTAGATATTCATTCATGGATTGTAATGTTGGGATATTAAAAATTTGGTTGACAGATTTCAAGGTATGCCAGTGTTTCTGAGCAGATATTTCACAGAACGCACCGTTAGTTTAAACACTTACGTAATCAGCTCACGTTTATTGCAGAGGAGTGGTAGAGCAGTGAGGTAAAAATAAAGAGTAAATAAAGTGTTGGATCAGGTGAAGTAGAGTAATTTGAGAGGAATTTGACTTGTGAACAACAAAGACAGAATATACCGTCTTGTCTTACAGAAGACTGCGTCAACATATTCAGACAAACATAGGTAGCAGTAAATAATCGTACGGAGATTCTTCACTCATGAATTGCTCTCGATCGAGTGAGGATGACGATATGCGACTCGATTCGAGTTAGTTACATTACTTTAAAAGATTGTCTTCGTAGGAATAATTTCTCAAAGACACCTTAAGGCTTACATAGGTGCAGAATCTACGGAACAATCTCAGCTGTTCCTGTCTTGGAAACCGGCGTAATGGAGGCCAATTTGAGGCAGTTAGTGTAGTTCAGCTTGTATTGACCCGGATAGGAATCTGCCTGAGGAACAATATACAGGATTGCCATCCCGTAGTTGAGTGACTCGCAGATATACGAACCCCGAGTCCCAAGACAGAGAACACAAGCTCACTTTACATAGGGTTAATTATCGAACAATAACAGTGACGTACTTCAAAATGTAGGCAAACCGAGCACAGAATCGGGACAATCAAAAGAAGCTTCAAAACACCCAGGTAAAATGGGCAGAAAACGCTCGAGACGGCGATGCGATAGCGAGTCAAGTGGTTCAGAAATAAAGTCGTTATTCATGGGAGCCATTTTGACCGGCAAACGGTCCGAAGAGAAGTAGTTGCTCCAGGGAACACACACATACACACACAAAAGCACGGTGAAGAACAAACGGAATAGTTATGGCTATGAGAAAATGGCATGACCATAAGTTCAGTCATTCACACAGACAAATAACGCCAAGCAATCATGATACCATAGCAGTGAATACCAGTGGGTCAGTGTACATGGATACGCCATTGGGGAGTAAGGCCAAGTGAGAGATAAAATCTGTTGGGAGTTAGAGTTCGATACGAACATATAAGGCTGACAAATGGATACCAGTCAGATACCGCTACGGTAAATTAACACTTGCCATCGAAACAAGGCTAATGGCTATATGACGCAACGAGATTCAACAAACAATTATCGCGTCGTCGCGTTGGCTATGAGTGATGGTCGGCGTGTCAACTAATGGTCTGAGCGCATGGGAAATAAAATAACTGATTGGCAAATACAAGATTCAGAATTGTTTTGAATGGTATGGGATTTGAATATCTTGATATGGCGAGCTCAACTTCCATGTCCAGTTTCAATTCATCCTTGCAGATAATTTTTGCCATTATAAACTAGTTCTTTCTCACAAGGCAGTTTTGTTCAGAGAGAGGATGACAACTTATTTGCACTGATGTGTACAAATTTACGGGACGACATATATGGGAAAATGGGTAATCTAACGCGTGATAACATGATAGAAACGAATCGGGTTGCAAACAATAAATTCCACCCCAACGAACATATCTTCAAGTGCCGCGAGGTTGTCTGGAGTACAGTGGCTTTTTTTAATCGTCCAGCGACGAAAATGTGTGGAATGCTTGTGACTAGTCTTACCGTAGGTACCAGCTGAAGGCCTAATGACGACAGGCAGAAAGGAGCAAGTTGGGATTGTTCACAAAACGGAGATCCAAATGGGCATCTAGTCTAGTTTTGATGGTAACAAACAGTGTTTGACAGCTCTACAGTGTTAAGAATCCCGACAGACTGTGCAAAATGAGATAGGATGGTTGTGAAGGACTGTGGGGGAGCTATTAGAAAATCCAAAAATATGGTTGAAATTTCATCTCCCATAGTTTGTTTGCAGCAGAACTTCGCGCCAAGGTCGCAAACGTCTCATCACCGATCAATGTGACATCATCGTTAAAGAGGTATTGTATTGCAATGCTGACTTCCGATAAAATCATGATCTCGCTGAGGACACTGAACGTTCACGGCGACTGATCGTCAAAAGTTACCCATCAACGGTGGAAATTTTAGACAGGTTCGCAATTTCGAACGGCCACACTGCCATCATTCTAGTGTGGACATTGGTCTTTGCTACCATATCAAATATCTCAATTTCGGACAATTGACAAACTCATTTTTCCGTCCACGATTCACGTCAGATAAGATCATAACCGCGTGAAACTATTCACTTGCAGACTGCTAGTTGATCTCATATACACATACTTGACACTCGTTTGCCATTCTAAATCTATCACTTTACGTTTCCAAGGAGAGCGAATTGGTGGTCTGTTACAGCCCGTATAATGATGTTCATACTCATTTTTCCAAAACATTTTGACGTGATCTGACGTGACGTGGCCTGACATGACTCCGTACTACCAGTATCTGTTATTATTAAGTGATGTCCCCAAGAAGAAAATCATAAATATTTCTAAACCAAATGGAGACAACTGAATGAAAAGCGCAATAAAATAGTCGATCATTTTTCGCAGGATGTTTGACAGTTATTCACGCAACTGCCTTCATTTGGGGAGACCATTTCTAATAAAGCCAGCTTTTTACCTGAATAACCCTTAGAATTGTGAAAAAAGAAGGAAAAATTCGAGCAAAACTCATTACATTATGAACGTCGTACATGAGCTTCATAAGAACTTACAATTCAGGTTCGCATGAACGATTTTCATCAATCAGTAAAAAGACGGACGAAATGATACATTCTCCCCTCAGTCAGACAAAGTATTGCGTTTTTTCGAATTATTCATTCTCAGTCCTCCACAATACTACAGGTCAAATGAGCAATTGGTGCAACCATTTTACTGATACGCAAGGAAGGGGAGAGTATTCATTAGCGCGGAAAATATTTCCGTGTGATTGATGCTGTTGTCTCTTTGGAATTGTATTACTGACTGCGCTGTAGTATGACGTAATCGAAGGCCCGATGGTTTTCTACCAGTAATACGAATGAGATGGAGCAGCTTGCGAGAATTGTCATGGCGTTAGCACGTTCCATTACTAATGCATGTTGCGTCCACCAGATTTCGAGATCTCTGTGAAAATTTGCATTCAGTCCACGTCTCGTTACGAGCTGTTTTATTGTTTTCTTCCATACGGAATTGTATGGCTTGCGTTGAGAGTAGGCAGTGATTCAACAGAAATCCAGGATCTCAGGGCACAATAGGACAAGCCAAAACTCACTGGGCCAGTAGAAAGCAAAGTATTCTTAATAAGCCTCTAGTGCTGGTTAATTTCGTCAGGTGGGACTAGCTTTACAGTTAGCGCGCGTTGGAAGAAAAGCTAATTAAGACAGCTGATCGTAGTCTAACCGTGGCTACAACATTTTCAATGAGAGCAATGCCAATGCCTGCAAGACCATAAGCTGCGGCCTCATCGTACTCATTCTGCAGAGCCGAAACATTTGGAAACATTTGTTTCATTCAGAGGAAATCCACTACATTATCAATTGAATAATATTTTGTAATCTCGTTTTATTGTTCACCACTCGTATGTCTGTCACTGAAGAAACAACTGGATGGTGTGTGTTAACAGTAGCAATTCACTCCTTTTATTAACTGCTACTTTGTATCTTAGACTAATATTTTGCCCGTTAGATGTTCTCCATCGTTTGCAATTTTTGTTTACCTAACTTGTCCCTTGTTCGTGGTTCACTGCTGCTCTTTCCACTGAAGCATGTAGCTTGGCAGTTCTCTGGATCAGATCATTGGGCTCAATGAAAATAAAGAAGGGTATAGATAAGATGAACACATTGTTGTCGAATATCCCATCGTCCATGATTTAGAAAGCGGTATGTGGCAAACATCGATCTGTCTTTTCGAAACTTCACATCAGGCCGTGAATTTACCACAGCTACTCTCAGGCTGATGATAGTGTACTCAAGTGGACAGCTCCGACACTGGATTCACCGATTCCTCGTATCCATCTCATCATGTCGATGACCTTTGACCACGGAAGAAGCAGGGCCTTACCAAACTCCTTTTGTGATTACAAGTTTGGTCCAGGTAACCTGATAGCAATTGCCTAGGTTGTGGATAGCATTCACTGTTCGTGACTCTTGATGGTTGACCACGAAGGCTCCATCTCGATCGAGCGCGTGGGTTCGGTTCACACCGGATAAAGTTTTGTGAATTCCTTTCGCTAACCAACTAGTGCAATGCTCCTGGACTCGTTCAGAAGGAAGCTTATTCGTTCTTTTGGGCCAACTAATTTTGCCGCGGTACCAAAAGGTAACTCCTCATATACACCAATAACTGGTAGGCACGACCATTGACTTTTAATTTCTACACGAAAAATGTCTCCGAACAAAATAAGCAAGTACCTGATGCGCTTTTCGGTCTCATTTTTGAGAATGCGATTGCGAGTGAGGAGCTTGAAGAGTTCAGAGTAGTTGCATTCCTCAATGACGCAAACTCTGAAGTGAGTACCTTTACTGAAGTTTAGAAAAACACAAAAGGCGGTCCAGTTATGAAATCTGTCCGTAACTGCCTTTCTACCGAGCGACAAAACAGACAGCAGATGCAGTACGAATTACTACCATTTCATGCCATTAAAAATGAGCTGTCGGTGTTCAATAAATGTGTCACTTATCATGTCATCGTCTTGTAGTCGCCGGAAGTTTGATCCCTCCAAACCGTATTATCTAGGCATGAATGACACCCTGGTATCGAGCGAACGAAGAGCCGAATGCGCAAGTACTGTTTGTGGCCATGATTCAAATGCCGAATTGAAGTTTCGGTAGGAGAATATGCATCTTGTCGGCGGTTTTTTTTTGATAATAGTGCAAAACCATTAGATGCATCTATCCAGTTCATTGAGTAACCAAACAAATCTTGGGCGAAGTTTGCAAATGATATCATGGGCCCGTTTGGAAACACACCTTATCACCAGCGGAACGTTTTTGTTACCGTGTGGTTTTATTCCAATCGACCAGAGGCTTATCTGTGTGAAGAGATCACAACTGTGATAACTGTGCCATTATTGCAAAATCTATTTGTGAGATTCCGTTCGTCTGAAGAAATTATCGCTGACAATGGTCTTCAGTTTCGCACGTTTGAAAATCACCTTTCGAAGAATGGCATTCTCCATGTGCGTACAGTTCCGTACCATCCTGCAGACTATGGCATTTCGGAACGTTTAGAATGTTCACTGAAAGAAGTCGTTCAGGCCATACGGATTTTGTCGAAATTTGCTAGACAAACAATGCCTTTGCATCAACTCCTGTTTCCTGGACTTTTCGTAGTGCATCACAACACATGGCTGAGATGTGAAATTCCACAGAACTTGATGTTGCTCACCTTAGACCTGCTGCGAACCGTTGACGATTGAAAATGAGTGACCTTTGAAGTCGCGATAAATTAGTCTGAAATTTAGAGGTCCGTAATTAGTTAAATATTAAACACGACCTACTCCTAAACGAAAGAGGGTAAAATTCACAATGGGTAGTCTTGTCATAAAGAAACAAATCCTGATCCTACTAGAAACTTTTCTGTTTTCCAAATTGCCTGCCATATTTGTGCCTGACAGTAAGAAATAAAACGAATTAGAGGTGTATGGAGAAAATTATTAGCTGAGCCTTCCACAAAAGCTCAAGGTGAATGCTAACCTCACCGAAGAACAACGGTTAGTTTATTCTGAAAGCCGACTCTGTCCCATTTAGACAAACATATGTGCTCGGTAATAACAGTCCACCATAACGGAGGCCAAGTCAAGGTATGATCTGATCCAAAGGATGATCAGGGCCATCCTCAAAAAGATGGGAATAAGCCATACAAACGGGCTAAGATAGGTCCACATGGTGGCAACATGGAAGTAACGGAGACCAGGACAACAAGCTCCCCCAGCCCCGCCAATTTTGATAGAGTTTATGGCTCATGGCATTAGATCGTCCATCGTACGAACGAAATTTAACGGAATGAGCATAATTGAGATATTCGCATCCATTTTGTTCTTCAATCGATAAATTGCGTTTTTTGATAGGACATAAATTTGCCACACCCACGTATTAGTAAGGCGGTTGTTCCATCGTCAGAAAGACGAATTTACATTCCGGGTTTCAGTGTATTCACAGCTAGATCATCTCGACTTTCCAGTGACCTGTGGTACCTTTTACATCTGTCACAAAAACGCACATCATTTGAGGAAGGGAGCCGTGGTCAGTTAGAGGCTGTTAAATGGGAAACTGATCAGTGGTGGCGGAAATCAAACCCACGTCGTTTTTGTCCATAGTTCACGATGGTAGCCATGTGACCACCACCAATCACAGTTCTTTGAGCATATACGGTATCGATCACGGGTATGCTTGCCTAGGATGTCCAGTTTAGTCGATCTGGCAGATTTGACAACTTTCGACCTTGACGGGATTCGAATAGACGTACAGATGTCATCCACATTTTAGTCCCAGTTCCACAATACGAGCTGGGCTAGGCGCGTAAGCCGAAAGGATTCGGACCAAATAAATAGGCTCAAATTTAATTAGCACGTGAAATCCACCACAGCAACCTGATTTGTAATTTGTCTAACCATAGCGGCAATTCCCCATAATTTATTCCATGCCCAGTAAGTGTTCCCCTAAAGTTCAGTTTTAACTCATCTGTCTGCTGTTGACATTGATTATTCTGTTCTGTAATAACGAGATGCTCTCTTATATAATCTCTAGAATAAAACAAATAATAATGAATACTTACCAATGAATCAGGACGTGTTCACCCTTCATGACCGTTTCTAAATTTTGGGAGTTTAACTTCTGAACTGTCACGTATAGGTTCAAGTCGACCTAACGGACAAGAAAATTGTTTAATTCTTGAACCATGGAGTCCCGTCAAGGCTGAATTGAAGAACCGTTTTGTATTCAGATGGATTCACCATTGTGGTTAAAAGCAGGGTTTTTAGGACACTAGAAATCAGTTCCTGGTCTGCTTACGTGCGCGAAAAAGCATCTAAAAATGAACGAATATTGTCTTTTGTCTTATATACGCTGGCCTGATTGTATGAGAAACATCTTATCGCCTGATTTGGTCTCTGGTGAAAGAACGATGGAGATTTCATGAATATTAGGAAACAGTTGATTGTCGATCTTGGCCTTACCGACGTATCATGTTGCTGCATTGGATGACGGAGATCTATTTTGGGAATGGCGGAAAATCTTTCTGGATGAACAGTTTGCTGACTCGTAAATGTGCTACTGGGTCAGTCTGTACCTTTATGCAACAACAGAATTAGTAACATAAGCAACGACGCCACTGAATGAAAATGACGAATCACAAAGTTCATTCAACCGCAATAGTTCATGCATAATTACTCAGGCTAAGTTCATTGTTTGAATTCCTGCATCCGACGTTCACCTCAGTTATTGGATGAGTGAGCCATTCACCGAGTGATGTACTGATTGTTTGAGTGATCAAGTGAAATATGCTGCTTGTGATCGTAAAGATCACCGCAATTATCACGATGCTTGGGAGATGGACACGTTAGTGTTTCAGTGGCTAACCGAATGTCGATTAGTGATTGCTTGATCGAATGCATGAAATTGTTACAACTCTGAAGCCAACAAAATAAAATCTTATTTTGCCATATTGGGAGTCATGTGAGAAGTAGATGTGATGCTCATCGCTCTATTTAACCGGACTTTCCAGAGTTCAAATCCGCAAACTGACCACTTGTATCATAACTTACAAGTCCAAAAGCTCTGAAAGTTATGGTTATGGAATGGTCCATGGACCTCCGATTGATTGTGATGAATTTTATTGGCTTTGAGCGAAAGGCAGCTCAGATCCGATGGAAAGACTATGACATGAATGTAACCGGAAAAGTACTTTGGAGCGTCTGCCTGAAATAGGTTCAAGTTTTGGACCCAATGAATTTCTGAACTCATTCATACTCTCCTCAAACGTACATGCGTAGAACAAGAGTGATAAAATCCTGTCATGGCCATCACGAAAGTAAAACCAGTTTCAATTATTCACAAATGAACGTCTCCTGGTTAAACATTGATCAGTGTAACATCATAACCTAATCATATGTAGAAAGTAGATGATCTGTGGAATCTATCATTATTCCACTGAATTACACAGTAGAAAATGGCCCAACACAAAGCGCATCGTTATCAGTCTGTGAATTTATGCTCACCGAGTTACTGACACCATGGTCATCCGATGGGATATATGGATGTGTTTATATCGAGGTGTTAGTTCAGCACTGATATGGCCAACAGACAAATGACAAAACCAGTTATACAATCTTGTGAATCCATCAATCGTGAATGGAAGTCAAAAAAACAAATGGATTCACAGCTGAAGTGAAGAAGAGAAGCACACATAGAGAAAGATTGTTCAAGATGAAATTGATCGTCAAGACAAATAATGAATAAAACATCCGAACTCCTCCCTGGGTGTTTCGATACACCCTCCAGGTGCGCAGGACTTAACACACTACCATAATCCAACCCAAATATGATTAATGGCTGTTTTCCTAGCAACTTCATTATCATCGACTGTATCATGAGCTAATCTTGCCTGCTCAGCCTACGTTCACAAAGCAATTTCATCTGCTGGTGTTTTGCCACAATGCTTTTGTTTCCGTAAAACAGGTCAGGATATAGATTGCATCGTCGGTCTGAACGAAGACATAAATAACTGAGAATACCATGCACTGGATTTTGACTCTTATCCCCCTGGTTTGTATTTCTCATGAGTAGGCACAATCAGTTTTTCGAATATGGTTGAAATAATGTTGGGCATCTCAAGAATAGCTGTGATAAGGGGTTCGTTGTAGAAAGCCCAAAAATGAAGGTGAGAAGTAAGGGGCCTTTTCACGGTAGCACGTAACTTGTTGGTGCTGCACATCCACTTCACTGTGATCTTGTCCAAAGCCGTTCTAATTCCACTACTCGTGTAGGTTACAAACAATTATACTCTCATTGAAAAACTTTACAAATATTTGGTCATATCTCATTCCATGATATTCCTAAACACGGATGAACAAAGTATTCCTCGGCTGAAGGCCATGCTTCTCTTGAGCCCCGTATCAATTTTCCCATTCATAAAATATAGTGGTTATGTGACAGCTGAATCTTCACCTGGGCTTAAATCGACTTGACCTGGACTACCAAACTTTTAGTGTTCAATTTTTAGTAATAATGATAATAATAATAATAATAATAATAATAATAATATTATTATTATTATTATTATTATTATTATTGTTATTATTACTTTAATATTTCAGAGACTTGGAACATTCGTCTCCAGAAATGAGTTTGAAAGCGAAACACATAATAATGAGATTTTACAACTTATTCCCGGAGTCATTTCGTTGTATTTCGACTTTTGCTCAATGCAGAGATCCAACTTCTTAATCACAATTCCCTTGTCGTATAAACATTTTATCCAAGCAGGTCTGCTTCAATCGTCATTGTTGGTTTGACGCAGGCCATACATAGTGTTTGATTTCTAACCCTGAAATTGGATATCCGCCAGCCACATAGTCATTCTCATTTGTAATATAAAACGATAAGTAGAAAATAGTGTCCACTCAGCTTTGCGTTTGGTTCTTCAGTCAAAGTATCAGGGTTCGAAAGCCAACGGGCAGGACATGGTTCTTTAGAAAACTTGTGGGTGTTGACAGGGGAATACAGATTTTTATAGCGGGATCATGTAGATGATTGGGAAATAAACTTACTAAGATTGTGGTAGAGGGGATGCGATTCAAAAGCCCAGATTATATAATGAACTTTGTACATTGATTTTAGTGCTGTCTGGTTAGAGAATGGTTTACCGGATTGTGACGTATACCACTGTGTACAGATAATTCGTTCAGTGATGAGCAGTTGATTTAAAGTATTTAGCAAGCAATCCTGGAAATATTGCTGGATAAGCTCAGCGCGAATGAGAAAGAATGTAGAAGGTAACAAAATTTCTCTTGAGATAAAGGGAAGTGCCGACGAGGTTACTTGCTGAAAACATTGCTTAAACCTTCTTATCCTCTGGACTCCTATGGCAGCATGTTCAGACCTAGAAAAATCACGGTTGGAGGTACCACCGAGGTACTTCACTGAGGAATCGCTCCCGATGCACTCACCATTATTTGAATTAGGGGTGAGTGAGGGGGGGATATATTCCAAGAGACTAAAATAGCTTATCCTGTTATGAAGAAAACAATGTCAGAAGAATTTGAAGGATTCACTCACAGGTTACGTTATGAGGATTGTCTATCTAGCACAGTAATGTTGCCCGTAAAAGAGGTTGTGTAAACTGGCTAGGATAGGACTTTCCAGGCTTAGACGAAGTACGTGTGAAAAATAAAACATGGAGATAGAATTTCACCTTGTAAGAAGCATTGTGTAGACGGAAGCATGGACTGGGTTATAACACAGGATCGCGGAAACTGCTGGTAACCAAAGAAGGGATTGTAAAGCAAGTTCACTTCATTCAATTGCATTTCGTTATCCCTCGGCATCTATGGTAGCTAGGATCTGTTTTCGTAGTCAAACATACCAAAGTTACCGAAGAAACAGATCGTCAGTGGTGTACATTTCTGATCCAGCGGCGACAATACAAGATGTATGAGGGAAGTGAGGGTTTCGACGATTGGATTTGGATGATGATAAGTGAGTTGGTTAGAGAAAGAAACGTCAGCTGGGAGATATTTGTAGTAGTAATGATCCGTCAAATAACTTTCTGACGAAGCGAATGCAAAATGCTGGGTGGGATTTACTTCTCCCCTTTTTGGAAATAGATCAAACGGTTTCTATTTTCCAGCAGTCAGCGACTTTCATGAGTTATGCAGTGAATAAAGAGGCTGTACTTGGTAGGAGATAGGACTTTTGCGTACTCCCTTACCAGAATCGGCTACAGCCCATTGGAGCCCAATGCTTTCTCCGGCCAACGTTGAGAACATTCTCTGTGTACTCTGAGAGAACTAACAAGATAGACGATGGAATCCAAATGAATGTTGCCACCGTAGATCAAGGATGACAGTTTGTCTTTACCACTGAAGACGTTCCGACTGAGTTCTTCATCGTCTACTGCTGGTGATGGTTCCACTGAATTTTGTCGCATTTCTGTTGAGAAGCTTCCGCATACCGAGATTGATTTATTTCGGCTTCGGTGTCTAAACTTACATGACATTCAGTTTGTGTCTTGGCTTTGATGAATCTGGATGGAATTATGACAAAGGGATTATTTTCAGCATTGTAAGCATGTTTCTCGTTAGGAATCATTTGTTTCCGAAGAGGTGGCGCATACTGAGACAAAAATCTAAGTAGTTTGACAGGTGATCGCACACTAAAAACAAAGCTGTTGGGGAGAATGAGCTAGGGTTTGTTCACGCAGTCACATTCACCATTCTTGTGAGTTGCTCCGGAAAGTATGGACGCTCTCAGATCCTCCATTGGTTACAGTATTTGAAGTGGAGACCACTCTTACCGTAAGTGGATGTAGAAAGTTCATTACCCATGTGATCCAAGCAGTCCACTGATGAAAGATAATCATTCATTGGCATAGTTGGGAGTGCTTACCAAACCGAGATGTGAGTGTGACACAAGTCCGGTTGGGAAGGTTAAACAATCCTGATGCCATGAGAAAGCCAACATCCAACCTACTGAAGTCACTATAGATAATGCAACGGAATGATTGAGGCTACTGAAAAGTAAAGTATGCAAAAACTGATCAAGCCCAGTGGTAGAACATTTATATATATATATATATATATATATATATATATATATATATATATATATATATATATATATCGAGTAGGAAAACCGGGCTAATGTTAATCGAGTGCTGTATTGAATATTTTGAGGTTGGATCTGAGACTGGTGAAGAAACCTCGAGAAAATTTAGTTCATATTGGCACATATATTCCGTGCCTATTTTAAAAGCCGCTTTTGCATGACTGAAGGAACTCGGGGACCTTTTGTTGGACTCAATTATGCGGTGACATAACACGACACAAAGGATTTCTCCTAGGCTACCGAGTAGAGCTTCACACTACGGAATCAGATTCCCATCATTCAGTAAAATTTCGCTCAACTAATCAGATATCATAATGTAACATGATGCAAAAATAGTGGTTTACTATACATGTTTTCTTTGGTAAGTCTTTATGCATGGTCATTTTTTCTAGAAAGTGTCTCATCGCAAAACGGGATAGCATGCAATAATTTATATGCATGAGCGCAGCATTAAGAACGGAAAATCAATACCATCATAGCGTCTTCGAGGAAGAGTTCCGAATAATGAAGCGGGTTGAATGAGGCAGGTTTGCTGTTCATTTGCAGTGAACTTAAGCAAATAAAGGTCGAACGCTGCGGTTATTTGAGACCACCGCTGCGACGAAAATATAATGAAAGCAAATTCTGAGAATCCACGAAGGTATTGTACACCAAGGACTCTTTCTAAATACGTTCGTGAAACTATACTGCCTTGGTATGTACACCAGTGGGCTAGTTTGCAGTTTGCAGATACTGACATTTTAGGTGGGCGTCAGCTGAGAATGTTGACTTCAAATAATTAAGCCATCGGTAAGCTGCTTCTCACTGACCGGTCGGTGTATTCAAGGAGAACACCAGATGGGTATTTCTGTGTTCGGACGGTTGGTAGTCACACAGCACGTGGTCGGACGTTTATTGATAGTGTCTATGAGTTTGAAGAGTATCACAAGGAAATCCTAGGATATGTGAGTTGTAGTAGAGAATACGTATAAATATATAAGGAAAGCTACAGCGATATTTGCAGGTCATATGTGATCCCCAATGAGCATTATCTAGCAAATGATGTTCTTGCTATGAACTCGTCGTATGCGAGTGAACTGTGGACCGGAAACAAGTGGGCTGCAATGCCCTTTGACCGGCTGAGCCACTTTTCTGCGGTAATCTCCACACCACCGAATCACGGTGAATCGCTATACTGTG
This sequence comes from Fasciola hepatica, assembly GCA_948099385.1. Classification (NCBI taxonomy): domain Eukaryota; kingdom Metazoa; phylum Platyhelminthes; class Trematoda; order Plagiorchiida; family Fasciolidae; genus Fasciola; species Fasciola hepatica. The sequence goes on along the minus strand of CANUEZ040000031.1, from coordinate 11,784,116 downwards.
TCAGAAATGTTCCTACTCAAAAAGAATATTGAACTTTCCACCCAATCTGACTTAGCCGATCATTTATATGGGCGAATTCCCTTAAGACCTAAAAAGTGCTGCCGTGCCGGTTGGCAGGCCACTCTCAACTTCACCCCTCTAGTAAAGATTCCCATCCCGTATTTACTCATTACGAACATACAGTCTCTGTCCGCAAAATATCGGATGAAACCCTCGTTCTTCGTTCCCGCTTTCTCGCTCATACTTTTGTGGGTTTCATAAAATATTGTTGGCTAACTCCGGGCATTGCTGACTCACTCGTGTAAATACGTGGCTTCAAACTATTCAAGGGAGCACAGAGATTATACCGAAAAGAAGACTACAAGCAGAGCGGTCACAGATGCCAACTCCACCTGGAGTGGGAAGTCTGAAGTCGTTCGTTCGTACTCAGTGAAAGGTATTTAATTGTTTCGTTATGCGGGGTAATCTTTAATATTTTTCGCTCCAGGAGCACTATCATAACAAACATGTATATGGCTCCATTTTACACACAGAACGCTTTTCATCTTGTTATGACTAACAGTTCCTCATTGCCTTGATTTATGAGAATTTTGGGCACCAGAGTGGACGATTTCAATTAGGCTTTCCACCCAACTTCGCAATGCACTTGATGTATCCGTTCTTGGTGCTTCTCTCACCAGAGGCAAATAGGCTTTGGACAGGATTATCATCAATCATTTTCGAACTATTTTGCCTTATTTTGTGTGCATCTTTCTCAGACAATGTCCATTGTCTGCTTCTATTGAAGCTTGATATATAATCTCGATTCTGCTTCCCAGCGTTTCAGGCAAACCAGCCAAGTCGAAATCCGTCTCCGAAACTTTTACGTGGAAACATTTTTCTCCTTCACAATTCCCTTTATCATACATTTTCTGAGTTTTCTTTTGTATCGTCGCTTAGTAGCAAAGTCAAGTGTTTTGTAGAGATGGTCGATTGAATCATCAAAGTGTGCTGCCTCTTAGAAACACTTCTACACAGTAACGACCACACCTCTTCTCCGACATTGAAATTCTTAAGAAGACAGATAGACTACTTCTAAAAACCCCGGGGTATTTCTAAGATTGCATACTTTTCTCGTTTGATAAAGAAAGAAATTAAACGAATCGACTCGTTGTATGCTAGTCATTTCCTATGCCGCCATAACAGTAACGGATTATGGGAAAGCACTAGTATTGAGTGTAAAACAGGAAAGAAACAAGTGAAATTTGCTGTGGAATGTGGCAGTATGAGAAGTTTATTCATTCACCAATCAAACGACTATCCAACCGCATTCATTCCAGAAGATAGTCTGCTTATCATCCCATTCTTTATAGAAAACGTATTTAGGCTTTTTATATTTCCAAAACAACCTCGAGTATTGGTCCATGATGGCCTATTGTCATCAGTTTTGAGAAATGGTTTAACAAGGACGACAACACTCGGCAGGATACTTGTATTTCAACGGCCGAACGAGTAAAGTCATGAAACACATACGATCTTTTTCAAATGCCCTTTTCCAGAATGCGCGGCACCAAGATTGCTATTGCCGTTGCTTGAGCGCTTCGGCTGCTTTCTGGCCAGTTGCTGGTGGCCGATGGCTTGCTTCCATTGGGCATCATTTCTATTCGGTTGGTCCGATTGTCTCAGTTGACGGCTAGATCGGCAGCTCCTCACCTAAGCTATGTTGCTGGTTGCTGGAAATCCCGCTGCTTCCTCTCTCCGACATATTCGCCGTCTGTTCTTGTGTCTGTGGCACTCGCTTGGTTCGTCTGTTCGCCTTGATATTCACGTCTTTCCCTTGACCCGGCACTCCCCGGTACAACAAAACTGTTGCTCTTACGGATCTTAGTAATCCTCTCTTAAACTAATGTTTGTGCTGGTATTCTACTTCCAGCGAACTGCTCTCCAGATTGACTTCTATTTCATATGGATCAGGAAAAATATCGTAATGGTTATCGTACTCGAACAGCGTCGAGCATTGGAGTAACGTGCAGGTGATCCAGGTTCTACTAAGAAACGAAGAGCATATTAACTATGGAAACTCTGTTGCAGGGGTCAGTGAAAGTGTACATCAAGCAAGAAATCTAATAAGGAGGCACAAACCACCGACACAAACTGCTGGAGGTAAAGACCATTTGGCTTCCATCAGTATTCCAAAAAGACCAAGCACTTCCGAGACAATCAGAAACATTTGCGGCCATGATAATATCCGCAAATTTACCCGGAATGAAAATACTCTAACTTGCCACCTCACCAAGGCGAAGAGTCCTAGAAAACTTGGGATCAGAATAACGGAACACTGAGGAAAAAGAAATAAGTGCTTTCCAACAAGAATGCATTTAGAAAAATAGAGTGGGATCAAAGGATAACAATTCACGTCAAATGGCATTCCGTTATGAACAACCTTCAGAGCTTGAGTACTATTTGCAAATTCAGTAGTAGGAGATTAGATTTGTATATAGTATGATTCATCATGCAGCTTGAACGCTCAACTCACCATTGAAAACCATGGAAGCACTGTACAGCTATTTCATCCTTGTTGGGAATGATCAGCAGTGCACATCCGTCGAGCCCCCACGGGGATTCGAACCCGGGATGAACGATTATGAATCGAACACCCCAACAGACACAAGGCTATCCGGGCTGGCTCTCAACGGTTTGTTGAACATCTACACTACATGATATAGCACCGTTCCATCACTGGCTTTGAACAGTAACAACCCGCTTCCCACACAGCGATCGACTCCTATGATGGATGACTTCTCTGTACGGGCCTCAGTACAACGAGAGCATTCCGTTATGAACAACCTACAGAGCGTCAGTACTATTTGCAAATTGAGTAGTAGGAGATTAGATTTGTATATAGTATGATTCATCATGCAGCTTGAACGCTCAACTCACCATTGAAAACCATGGAAGCACTGTACAGCTGTTTCATCCTTGTTGGGAATGATCAGCAAAGCACATCCGTCGAGCCCCCACGGGGAATCGAACCCGGGATGAACGATTATGAATCGAACACCTTCACAGACACAAGGCTATCCGGGCTGGCTCTCAACGGTTTGTTGAACATCTACACTACATGATATAGCACCCATCCGTCACTGGCTTTGAACAGTAACAACCCGCTTCCCACACACCGATCGACTCCTATGATGGATGACTTCTCTGTACGGGCCTAAGTACAACGAAGGCATTCCGTTATGAACAACCTACAGAGCTTGAGTACTATTTGCAAATTGAGTAGTAGGAGATTAGATTTGTATATAGTATGATTCATCATGCAGCTTGAACGCTCAACTCACCATTGAAAACCATGGCAGCACTGTACAGCTATTTCATCCTTGTTGGGAATGATCAGCAGTGCACATCCGCCGAGCCCCCACGGGGATTCGAACACGGGATGAACGATTATGAATCGAACACCTTAACAGACACAAGGCTATCCGGGCTGGCTCTCAACGGTTTGTTGAACATCTACACTACATGACATAGCACCCTTCCGTCACTGGCTTTGAACGGTAACAACCCGCTTCCCACACAGCGATCGACTCCTATGATGGATGACTTCTCTGTACGGGCCTAAGTACAACGAAGGCATTCCGTTATGAACAACCTACAGAGCTTCAGTACTATTTGCAAATTGAGTAGTAGGAGATTAGATTTGTATATAGTATGATTCATCATGCAGCTTGAACGCTCAACTCACCATTGAAAACCATGGAAGCACTGTACAGCTATTTCATCCTTGTTGGGAATGATCAGCAGTGCACATCCGTCGAGCCCCCACGGGGATTCGAACCCGGGATGAACGATTATGAATCGAACACCTTAACAGACACAAGGCTATCCGGGCTGGCTCTCAACGGTTTGTTGAACATCTACACTACATGATATAGCACCGTTCCGTCACTGGCTTTGAACAGTAACAACCCGCTTCCCACACAGCGATCGACTCCTATGATGGATGACTTCTCTGTACGGGCCTAAGTACAACGAAAGCATTCCGTTATGAACAACCTACAGAGCTTGAGTACTATTTGCAAATTGAGTAGTAGGAGATTAGATTTGTATATAGTATGACTCATCATGCAGCTTGAACGCTCAACTCACCATTGAAAACCATGGAAGCACTGTACAGCTGTTTCATCCTTGTTGGGAATGATCAGCAAAGCACATCCGTCGAGCCCCCACGGGGACTCGAACACGGGATGAACGATTATGAATCGAACACCTTCACAGACACAAGGCTATCCGGGCTGGCTCTCAACGGTTTGTTGAACATCTACACTACATGATATAGCACCGTTCCGTCACTGGCTTTGAACAGTAACAACCCGCTTCCCACACAGCGATCGACTCCTATGATGGATGACTTCTCTGTACGGGCCTAAGTACAACGAAGGCATTCCGTTATGAACAACCTACAGAGCTTGAGTACTATTTGCAAATTGAGTAGTAGGAGATTAGATTTGTATATAGTATGATTCATCATGCAGCTTGAACGCTCAACTCACCATTGAAAACCATGGAAGCACTGTACAGCTATTTCATCCTTGTTGGGAATGATCAGCAGTGCACATCCGTCGAGCCCCCACGGGGATTCGAACCCGGGATGAACGATTATGAATCGAACACCTTAACAGACACAAGGCTATACGGGCTGGCTCTCAACGGTTTGTTGAACATCTACACTACATGATATAGCACCGTTCCGTCACTGGCTTTGAACAGTAACAACCCGCTTCCCACACAGCGATCGACTCCTATGATGGATGACTTCTCTGTACGGGCCTAAGTACAACGAAGGCATTCCGTTATGAACAACCTACAGAGCTTCAGTACTATTTGCAAATTGAGTAGTAGGAGATTAGATTTGTATATAGTATGACTCATCATGCAGCTTGAACGCTCAACTCACCATTGAAAACCATGGAAGCACTGTACAGCTGTTTCATCCTTGTTGGGAATGATCAGCAGTGCACATCCGTCGAGCCCCCACGGGGACTCGAACACGGGATGAACGATTATGAATCGAACACCTTAACAGACACAAGGCTATCCGGGCTGGCTCTCAACGGTTTGTTGAACATCTACACTACATGATATAGCACCGTTCCGTCACTGGCTTTGAACGGTAACAACCCGCTTCCCACACACCGATCGACTCCTATGATGGATGACTTCTCTGTACGGGCCTAAGTACAACGAAGGCATTCCGTTATGAACAACCTACAGAGCGTCAGTACTATTTGCAAATTGAGTAGTAGGAGATTAGATTTGTATATAGTATGATTCATCATGCAGCTTGAACGCTCAACTCACCATTGAAAACCATGGAAGCACTGTACAGCTGTTTCATCCTTGTTGGGAATGATCAGCAAAGCACATCCGTCGAGCCCCCACGGGGACTCGAACCCGGGATGAACGATTATGAATCGAACACCTTAACAGACACAAGGCTATCCGGGCTGGCTCTCAACGGTTTGTTGAACATCTACACTACATGATATAGCACCGTTCCGTCACTGGCTTTGAACAGTAACAACCCGCTTCCCACACAGCGATCGACTCCTATGATGGATCACTTCTCTGTACGGGCCTAAGTACAACGAAGGCATTCCGTTATGAACAACCTACAGAGCTTGAGTACTATTTGCAAATTGAGTAGTAGGAGATTAGATTTGTATATAGTATGATTCATCATGCAGCTTGAACGCTCAACTCACCATTGAAAACCATGGAAGCACTGTACAGCTGTTTCATCCTTGTTGGGAATGATCAGCAGTGCACATCCGTCGAGCCCCCACGGGGATTCGAACCCGGGATGAACGATTATGAATCGAACACCTTCACAGACACAAGGCTATCCGGGCTGGCTCTCAACGGTTTGTTGAACATCTACACTACATGATATAGCACCCATCCGTCACTGGCTTTGAACGGTAACAACCCGCTTCCCACACAGCGATCGACTCCTATGATGGATGACTTCTCTGTACGGGCCTAAGTACAACGAAAGCATTCCGTTATGAACAACCTACAGAGCTTCAGTACTATTTGCAAATTGAGTAGTAGGAGATTAGATTTGTATATAGTATGACTCATCATGCAGCTTGAACGCTCAACTCACCATTGAAAACCATGGAAGCACTGTACAGCTGTTTCATCCTTGTTGGGAATGATCAGCAAAGCACATCCGTCGAGCCCCCACGGGGACTCGAACACGGTATGAACGATTATGAATCGAACACCTTAACAGACACAAGGCTATCCGGGCTGGCTCTCAACGGTTTGTTGAACATCTACACTACATGATATAGCACCGTTCCGTCACTGGCTTTGAACGGTAACAACCCGCTTCCCACACACCGATCGACTCCTATGATGGATCACTTCTCTGTACGGGCCTAAGTACAACGAAGGCATTCCGTTATGAACAACCTACAGAGCTTGAGTACTATTTGCAAATTGAGTAGTAGGAGATTAGATTTGTATATAGTATGATTCATCATGCAGCTTGAACGCTCAACTCACCATTGAAAACCATGGAAGCACTGTACAGCTGTTTCATCCTTGTTGGGAATGATCAGCAGTGAACATCCGCCAGAGCCACCACGGGGATTCGAACCCGGGATGAACGATTGTGAATCGAACACCTTAACAGACACAAGGCTATCCGGGCTGGCTCTCAACGGTTTGTTGAACATCTACACTACATGATATAGCACCGTTCCGTCACTGGCTTTGAACAGTAACAACCCGCTTCCCACACACCGATCGACTCCTATGATGGATGACTTCTCTGTACGGGCCTAAGTACAACGAAAGCATTCCGTTATGAACAACCTACAGAGCTTGAGTACTATTTGCAAATTGAGTAGTAGGAGATTAGATTTGTATATAGTATGATTCATCATGCAGTTTGAACGCTCAACTCACCATTGAAAACCATGGAAGCACTGTACAGCTGTTTCATCCTTGTTGGGAATGATCAGCAGTGCACATCCGTCGAGCCCCCACGGGGACTTGAACACGGGATGAACGATTATGAATCGAACACCTTAACAGACACAAGGCTATCCGGGTTGGCTCTCAACGGTTTGTTGAACATCTACACTACATGATATAGCACCGTTCCGTCACTGGCTTTGAACAGTAACAACCCGCTTCCCACACAGCGATCGACTCCTATGATGGATGACTTCTCTGTACGGGCCTAAGTACAACGAAGGCATTCCGTTATGAACAACCTACAGAGCTTCAGTACTATTTGCAAATTGAGTAGTAGGAGATTAGATTTGTATATAGTATGATTCATCATGCAGCTTGAACGCTCAACTCACCATTGAAAACCATGGAAGCACTGTACAGCTGTTTCATCCTTGTTGGGAATGATCAGCAGTGCATATCCACCGAGCCCCCACGGGGACTCGAACCCGGGATGAACGATTATGAATCGAACACCTTAACAGACACAAGGCTATCCGGGCTGGCTCTCAACGGTTTGTTGAACATCTACACTACATGATATAACACCCATCCGTCACTGGCTTTGAACGGTAACAACCCGCTTCCCACACAGCGATCGACTCCTATGATGGATCACTTCTCTGTACGGGCCTAAGTACAACGAAGGCATTCCGTTATGAACAACCTACAGAGCTTGAGTACTATTTGCAAATTGAGTAGTAGGAGATTAGATTTGTATATAGTATGATTCATCATGCAGCTTGAACGCTCAACTCACCATTGAAAACCATGGAAGCACTGTACAGCTGTTTCATCCTTGTTGGGAATGATCAGCAAAGCACATCCGTCGAGCCCCCACGGGGACTCGAACACGGGATGAACGATTATGAATCGAACACCTTAACAGACACAAGGCTATCCGGGCTGGCTCTCAACGGTTTGTTGAACATCTACACTACATGATATAGCACCGTTCCGTCACTGGCTTTGAACGGTAACAACCCGCTTCCCACACACCGATCGACTCCTATGATGGATCACTTCTCTGTACGGGCCTAAGTACAACGAAGGCATTCCGTTATGAACAACCTACAGAGCTTGAGTACTATTTGCAAATTGAGTAGTAGGAGATTAGATTTGTATATAGTATGATTCATCATGCAGCTTGAACGCTCAACTCACCATTGCAAACCATGGAAGCACTGTACAGCTATTTCATCCTTGTTGGGAATGATCAGCAGTGCACATCCGTCGAGCCCCCACGGGGACTCGAACACGGGATGAACGATTATGAATCGAACACCTTCACAGACACAAGGCTATCCGGGCTGGCTCTCAACGGTTTGTTGAACATCTACACTACATGATATAGCACCCATCCGTCACTGGCTTTGAACAGTAACAACCCGCTTCCCACACACCGATCGACTCCTATGATGGATGACTTCTCTGTACGGGCCTAAGTACAACGAAGGCATTCCGTTACGAACAACCTACAGAGCTTGAGTACTATTTGCAAATTGAGTAGTAGGAGATTAGATTTGTACATAGTATGATTCATCATGCAGCTTGAACGCTCAACTCACCATTGAAAACCATGGAAGCACTGTACAGCTGTTTCATCCTTGTTGGGAATGATCAGCAGTGCATATCCACCGAGCCCCCACGGGGACTCGAACCCGGGATGAACGATTATGAATCGAACACCTTAACAGACACAAGGCTATCCGGGCTGGCTCTCAACGGTTTGTTGAACATCTACACTACATGATATAGCACCGTTCCGTCACTGGCTTTGAACAGTAACAACCCGCTTCCCACACACCGATCGACTCCTATGATGGATGACTTCTCTGTACGGGCCTAAGTACAACGAAAGCATTCCGTTATGAACAACCTACATAGCTTGAGTACTATTTGCAAATTGAGTAGTAGGAGATTAGATTTGTACATAGTATGATTCATCATGCAGCTTGAACGCTCAACTCACCATTGCAAACCATGGAAGCACTGTACAGCTATTTCATCCTTGTTGGGAATGATCAGCAGTGCACATCCGTCGAGCCCCCACGGGGACTTGAACACGGGATGAACGATTATGAATCGAACACCTTAACAGACACAAGGCTATCCGGGTTGGCTCTCAACGGTTTGTTGAACATCTACACTACATGATATAGCACCGTTCCGTCACTGGCTTTGAACAGTAACAACCCGCTTCCCACACAGCGATCGACTCCTATGATGGATGACTTCTCTGTACGGGCCTAAGTACAACGAAGGCATTCCGTTATGAACAACCTACAGAGCTTGAGTACTATTTGCAAATTGAGTAGTAGGAGATTAGATTTGTATATAGTATGATTCATCATGCAGCTTGAACGCTCAACTCACCATTGAAAACCATGGAAGCACTGTACAGCTGTTTCATCCTTGTTGGGAATGATCAGCAGTGCATATCCACCGAGCCCCCACGGGGACTCGAACACGCGATGAACGATTATGAATCGAACACCTTAACAGACACAAGGCTATCCGGGCTGGCTCTCAACGGTTTGTTGAACATCTACACTACATGATATAACACCCTTCCGTCACTGGCTTTGAACGGTAACAACCCGCTTCCCACACACCGATCGACTCCTATGATGGATCACTTCTCTGTACGGGCCTAAGTACAACGAAGGCATTCCGTTATGAACAACCTACAGAGCTTGAGTACTATTTGCAAATTGAGTAGTAGGAGATTAGATTTGTATATAGTATGATTCATCATGCAGCTTGAACGCTCAACTCACCATTGAAAACCATGGAAGCACTGTACAGCTGTTTCATCCTTGTTGGGAATGATCAGCAAAGCACATCCGTCGAGCCCCCACGGGGACTCGAACCCGGGATGAACGATTATGAATCGAACACCTTAACAGACACAAGGCTATCCGGGCTGGCTCTCAACGGTTTGTTGAACATCTACACTACATGATATAACACCCTTCCGTCACTGGCTTTGAACGGTAACAACCCGCTTCCCACACACCGATCGACTCCTATGATGGATCACTTCTCTGTACGGGCCTAAGTACAACGAAGGCATTCCGTTATGAACAACCTACAGAGCTTGAGTACTATTTGCAAATTGAGTAGTAGGAGATTAGATTTGTATATAGTATGATTCATCATGCAGCTTGAACGCTCAACTCACCATTGAAAACCATGGAAGCACTGTACAGCTGTTTCATCCTTGTTGGGAATGATCAGCAGTGCACATCCGTCGAGCCCCCACGGGGACTCGAACCCGGGATGAACGATTATGAATCGAACACCTTAACAGACACAAGGCTATCCGGGCTGGCTCTCAACGGTTTGTTGAACATCTACACTACATGATATAGCACCTATCCGTCACTGGCTTTGAACAGTAACAACCCGCTTCCCACACACCGATCGACTCCTATGATGGATGACTTCTCTGTACGGGCCTAAGTACAACGAAGGCATTCCGTTATGAACAACCTACAGAGCTTGAGTACTATTTGCAAATTGAGTAGTAGGAGATTAGATTTGTATATAGTATGATTCATCATGCAGCTTGAACGCTCAACTCACCATTGAAAACCATGGAAGCACTGTACAGCTATTTCATCCTTGTTGGGAATGATCAGCAGTGCACATCCGTCGAGCCCCCACGGGGACTCGAACACGGGATGAACGATTATGAATCGAACACCTTAACAGACACAAGGCTATTGAGGCTGGCTCTCAACGGTTTGTTGAACATCTACACTACATGATATAGCACCGTTCCGTCACTGGCTTTGAACAGTAACAACCCGCTTCCCACACAGCGATCGACTCCTATGATGGATGACTTCTCTGTACGGGCCTAAGTACAACGAAGGCATTCCGTTACGAACAACCTACAGAGCTTGAGTACTATTTGCAAATTGAGTAGTAGGAGATTAGATTTGTACATAGTATGATTCATCATGCAGCTTGAACGCTCAACTCACCATTGAAAACCATGGAAGCACTGTACAGCTGTTTCATCCTTGTTGGGAATGATCAGCAGTGCATATCCACCGAGCCCCCACGGGGACTCGAACCCGGGATGAACGATTATGAATCGAACACCTTAACAGACACAAGGCTATCCGGGCTGGCTCTCAACGGTTTGTTGAACATCTACACTACATGATATAACACCCTTCCGTCACTGGCTTTGAACGGTAACAACCCGCTTCCCACACACCGATCGACTCCTATGATGGATGACTTCTCTGTACGGGCCTAAGTACAACGAAGGCATTCCGTTATGAACAACCTACAGAGCTTGAGTACTATTTGCAAAGTGAGTAGTAGGAGATTAGATTTGTATATAGTATGATTCATCATGCAGCTTGAACGCTCAACTCACCATTGAAAACCATGGAAGCACTGTACAGCTGTTTCATCCTTGTTGGGAATGATCAGCAAAGCACATCCGTCGAGCCCCCACGGGGACTCGAACCCGGGATGAACGATTATGAATCGAACACCTTAACAGACACAAGGCTATCCGGGCTGGCTCTCAACGGTTTGTTGAACATCTACACTACATGATATAGCACCCTTTTCGTCACTGGTTTGAACGGTAACAACCCGCTTCCCACACACCGATCGACTCCTATGATGGATGACTTCTCTGTACGGGCCTAAGTACAACGAAGGCATTCCGTTATGAACAACCTACAGAGCTTGAGTACTATTTGCAAATTGAGTAGTAGGAGATTAGATTTGTATATAGTATGATTCATCATGCAGCTTGAACGCTCAACTCACCATTGAAAACCATGGAAGCACTGTACAGCTGTTTCATCCTTGTTGGGAATGATCAGCAAAGCACATCCGTCGAGCCCCCACGGGGACTCGAACCCGGGATGAACGATTATGAATCGAACACCTTAACAGACACAAGGCTATCCGGGCTGGCTCTCAACGGTTTGTTGAACATCTACACTACATGATATAACACCGTTCCGTCACTGGCTTTGAACGGTAACAACCCGCTTCCCACACACCGATCGACTCCTATGATGGATCACTTCTCTGTACGGGCCTAAGTACAACGAAAGCATTCCGTTATGAACAACCTACAGAGCTTGAGTACTATTTGCAAATTGAGTAGTAGGAGATTAGATTTGTATATAGTATGATTCATCATGCAGCTTGAACGCTCAACTCACCATTGAAAACCATGGAAGCACTGTACAGCTGTTTCATCCTTGTTGGGAATGATCAGCAGTGCACATCCGCCGAGCCCCCACGGAGACTCGAACACGGGATGAACGATTATGAATCGAACACCTTAACAGACACAAGGCTATCCGGGCTGGCTCTCAACGGTTTGTTGAACATCTACACTACATGATATAGCACCGTTCCGTCACTGGCTTTGAACAGTAACAACCCGCTTCCCACACAGCGATCGACTCCTATGATGGATGACTTCTCTGTACGGGCCTAAGTACAACGAAGGCATTCCGTTATGAACAACCTACAGAGCTTGAGTACTATTTGCAAATTGAGTAGTAGGAGATTAGATTTGTATATAGTATGATTCATCATGCAGCTTGAACGCTCAACTCACCATTGAAAACCATGGAAGCACTGTACAGCTGTTTCATCCTTGTTGGGAATGATCAGCAGTGCACATCCGTCGAGCCCCCACGGAGACTCGAACACGGGATGAACGATTATGAATCGAACACCCTAACAGACACAAGGCTATCCGGGCTGGCTCTCAACGGTTTGTTGAACATCTACACTACATGATATAGCACCGTTCCGTCACTGGCTTTGAACAGTAACAACCCGCTTCCCACACACCGATCGACTCCTATGATGGATGACTTCTCTGTTCGGGCCTAAGTACAACGAAGGCATTCCGTTATGAACAACCTACAGAGCTTGAGTACTATTTGCAAATTGAGTAGTAGGAGATTAGATTTGTATATAGTATGATTCATCATGCAGCTTGAACGCTCAACTCACCATTGAAAACCATGGAAGCACTGTACAGCTGTTTCATCCTTGTTGGGAATGATCAGCAGTGCACATCCGTCGAGCCCCCACGGGGACTCGAACCCGGGATGAACGATTGTGAATCGAACACCTTAACAGACACAAGGCTATCCGGGCTGGCTCTCAACGGTTTGTTGAACATCTACACTACATGATATAGCACCCATCCGTCACTGGCTTTGAACAGTAACAACCCGCTTCCCACACACCGATCGACTCCTATGATGGATGACTTCTCTGTACGGGCCTAAGTACAACGAAGGCATTCCGTTATGAACAACCTACAGAGCGTCAGTACTATTTGCAAATTGAGTAGTAGGAGATTAGATTTGTATATAGTATGATTCATCATGCAGCTTGAACGCTCAACTCACCATTGCAATCCATGGAAGCACTGTACAGCTATTTCATCCTTGTTGGGAATGATCAGCAGTGCACATCCGCCAGAGTCCCACGGGGATTCGAACCCGGGATGAACGATTGTGAATCGAACACCTTAACAGACACAAGGCTATCCGGGCTGGCTCTCAACGGTTTGTTGAACATCTACACTACATGATATAGCACCGTTCCGTCACTGGCTTTGAACAGTAACAACCCGCTTCCCACACAGCGATCGACTCCTATGATGGATGACTTCTCTGTACGGGCCTAAGTACAACGAAAGCATTCCGTTATGAACAACCTACATAGCTTGAGTACTATTTGCAAATTGAGTAGTAGGAGATTAGATTTGTATATAGTATGATTCATCATGCAGCTTGAACGCTCAACTCACCATTGAAAACCATGGAAGCACTGTACAGCTGTTTCATCCTTGTTGGGAATGATCAGCAGTGCACATCCGTCGAGCCCCCACGGGGATTCGAATCCGGGATGAACGATTATGAATCGAACACCTTAACAGAAACAAGGCTATCCGGGCTGGCTCTCAACGGTTTGTTGAACATCTACACTACATGATATAGCACCGTTCCGTCACTGGCTTTGAACAGTAACAACCCGCTTCCCACACACCGATCGACTCCTATGATGGATGACTTCTCTGTACGGGCCTAAGTACAACGAAGGCATTCCGTTATGAACAACCTACAGAGCTTCAGTACTATTTGCAAATTGAGTAGTAGGAGATTAGATTTGTATATAGTATGATTCATCATGCAGCTTGAACGCTCAACTCACCATTGAAAACCATGGAAGCACTGTACAGCTGTTTCATCCTTGTTGGGAATGATCAGCAGTGCACATCCGCTGAGCCCCCACGGGGACTCGAACCCGGGATGAACGATTATGAATCGAACACTTTAACAGACACAAGGCTATCCGGGCTGGCTCTCAACGGTTTGTTGAACATCTACACTACATGATATAACACCCATCCGTCACTGGCTTTGAACGGTAACAACCGGCTTCCCACACACCGATCGACTCCTATGATGGATGACGTCTCTGTACGGGCCTAAGTACAACGAAGGCATTCCGTTATGAACAACCTACAGAGCTTGAGTACTATTTGCAAATTGAGTAGTAGGAGATTAGATTTGTATATAGTATGATTCATCATGCAGCTTGAACGCTCAACTCACCATTGAAAACCATGGAAGCACTGTACAGCTATTTCATCCTTGTTGGAAATGATCAGCAGTGCACATCCGCCAGAGTCCCACGGGGACTCGAACCCGGGATGAACGATTATGAATCGAACACCTTAACAGACACAAGGCTATCCGGGCTGGCTCTCAACGGTTTGTTGAACATCTACACTACATGATATAGCACCGTTCCGTCACTGGCTTTGAACAGTAACAACCCGCTTCCCACACAGCGATCGACTCCTATGATGGATGACTTCTCTGTACGGGCCTAAGTACAACGAAAGCATTCCGTTATGAACAACCTACATAGCTTGAGTACTATTTGCAAATTGAGTAGTAGGAGATTAGATTTATATATAGTATGATTCATCATGCAGTTTGAACGCTCAACTCACCATTGCAAACCATGGAAGCACTGTACAGCTATTTCATCCTTGTTGGGAATGATCAGCAGTGCACATCCGTCGAGCCCCCACGGGGACTCGAACCCGGGATGAACGATTATGAATCGAACACCTTAACAGACACAAGGCTATCCGGGCTGGCTCTCAACGGTTTGTTGAACATCTACACTACATGATATAGCACCGTTCCGTCACTGGCTTTGAACAGTAACAACCCGCTTCCCACACAGCGATCGACTCCTATGATGGATCACTTCTCTGTACGGGCCTAAGTACAACGAAGGCATTCCGTTATGAACAACCTACAGAGCTTGAGTACTATTTGCAAATTGAGTAGTAGGAGATTAGATTTGTATATAGTATGATTCATCATGCAGCTTGAACGCTCAACTCACCATTGAAAACCATGGAAGCACTGTACAGCTGTTTCATCCTTGTTGGGAATGATCAGCAGTGCATATCCACCGAGCCGTCACGGGGACTCGAACCCGGGATGAACGATTATGAATCGAACACCTTCACAGACACAAGGCTATCCGGGCTGGCTCTCAACGGTTTGTTGAACATCTACACTACATGATATAACACCCATCCGTCACTGGCTTTGAACGGTAACAACCCGCTTCCCACACACCGATCGACTCCTATGATGGATGACTTCTCTGTACGGGCCTAAGTACAACGAAGGCATTCCGTTATGAACAACCTACAGAGCTTGAGTACTATTTGCAAATTGAGTAGTAGGAGATTAGATTTGTATATAGTATGATTCATCATGCAGCTTGAACGCTCAACTCACCATTGAAAACCATGGAAGCACTGTACAGCTGTTTCATCCTTGTTGGGAATGATCAGCAAAGCACATCCGTCGAGCCCCCACGGGGACTCGAACCCGGGATGAACGATTATGAATCGAACACCTTAACAGACACAAGGCTATCCGGGCTGGCTCTCAACGGTTTGTTGAACATCTACACTACATGATATAGCACCTATCCGTCACTGGCTTTGAACAGTAACAACCCGCTTCCCACACACCGATCGACTCCTATGATGGATGACTTCTCTGTACGGGCCTAAGTACAACGAAGGCATTCCGTTATGAACAACCTACAGAGCTTGAGTACTATTTGCAAATTGAGTAGTAGGAGATTAGATTTGTATATAGTATGATTCATCATGCAGCTTGAACGCTCAACTCACCATTGAAAACCATGGAAGCACTGTACAGCTGTTTCATCCTTGTTGGGAATGATCAGCAGTGCACATCCGTCGAGCCCCCACGGGGACTCGAACACGGGATGAACGATTATGAATCGAACACCTTCACAGACACAAGGCTATTGAGGCTGGCTCTCAACGGTTTGTTGAACATCTACACTACATGATATAGCACCGTTCCGTCACTGGCTTTGAACAGTAACAACCCGCTTCCCACACACCGATCGACTCCTATGATGGATCACTTCTCTGTACGGGCTTAGTACAACGAAAGCATTCCGTTATGAACAACCTACAGAGCTTGAGTACTATTTGCAAATGGAGTAGTAGGAGATTAGATTTGTATATAGTATGATTCATCATGCAGCTTGAACGCTCAACTCACCATTGAAAACCATGGAAGCACTGTACAGCTGTTTCATCCTTGTTGGGAATGATCAGCAGTGCACATCCGCCGAGCCCCCACGGAGACTCGAACACGGGATGAACGATTATGAATCGAACACCCCAACAGACACAAGGCTATCCGGGCTGGCTCTCAACGGTTTGTTGAACATCTACACTACATGATATAGCACCCATCCGTCACTGGCTTTGAACGGTAACAACCCGCTTCCCACACAGCGATCGACTCCTATGATGGATGACTTCTCTGTACGGGCCTAAGTACAACGAAGGCATTCCGTTATGAACAACCTACAGAGCTTGAGTACTATTTGCAAATTGAGTAGTAGGAGATTAGATTTGTATATAGTATGATTCATCATGCAGCTTGAACGCTCAACTCACCATTGAAAAATATGGAAGCACTGTACAGCTGTTTCATCCTTGTTGGGAATGATCAGCAGTGCACATCCGCCGAGCCCCCACGGGGACTCGAACCCGGGATGAACGATTATGAATCGAACACCTTAACAGACACAAGGCTATCCGGGCTGGCTCTCAACGGTTTGTTGAACATCTACACTACATGATTTAGCACCCATCCGTCACTGGCTTTGAACGGTAACAACCCGCTTCCCACACAGCGATCGACTCCTATGATGGATCACTTCTCTGTACGGGCCTAAGTACAACGAAGGCATTCCGTTATGAACAACCTACAGAGCTTGAGTACTATTTGCAAATTGAGTAGTAGGAGATTAGATTTGTATATAGTATGATTCATCATGCAGCTTGAACGCTCAACTCACCATTGAAAAATATGGAAGCACTGTACAGCTGTTTCATCCTTGTTGGGAATGATCAGCAGTGCACATCCGTCGAGCCCCCACGGGGACTCGAACCCAGGATGAACGATTATGAATCGAACACCTTAACAGACACAAGGCTATCCGGGCTGGCTCTCAACGGTTTGTTGAACATCTACACTACATGATATAGCACCGTTCCGTCACTGGCTTTGAACAGTAACAACCCGCTTCCCACACACCGATCGACTCCTATGATGGATGACGTCTCTGTACGGGCCTAAGTACAACGAAGGCATTCCGTTATGAACAACCTACAGAGCTTGAGTACTATTTGCAAATTGAGTAGTAGGAGATTAGATTTGTATATAGTATGATTCATCATGCAGCTTGAACGCTCAACTCACCATTGAAAACCATGGAAGCACTGTACAGCTGTTTCATCCTTGTTGGGAATGATCAGCAGTGCACATCCGCCGAGCCCCCACGGGGACTCGAACCCGGGATGAACGATTATGAATCGAACACCTTAACAGACACAAGGCTATCCGGGCTGGCTCTCAACGGTTTGTTGAACATCTACACTACATGATATAGCACCGTTACGTCACTGGCTTTGAACGGTAACAACCCGCTTCCCACACAGCGATCGACTCCTATGATGGATCACTTCTCTGTACGGGCCTAAGTACAACGAAGGCATTCCGTTATGAACAACCTACAGAGCTTGAGTACTATTTGCAAATTGAGTAGTAGGAGATTAGATTTGTATATAGTATGATTCATCATGCAGCTTGAACGCTCAACTCACCATTGAAAACCATGGAAGCACTGTACAGCTGTTTCATCCTTGTTGGGAATGATCAGCAGTGCACATCCGCCGAGCCCCCACGGGGATTCGAATCCGGGATGAACGATTATGAATCGAACACCTTAACAGACACAAGGCTATCCGGGCTGGCTCTCAACGGTTTGTTGAACATCTACACTACATGATATAACACCGTTCCGTCACTGGCTTTGAACATTAACAACCCGCTTCCCACACACCGATCGACTCCTATGATGGATCACTTCTCTGTACGGGCCTAAGTACAACGAAGGCATTCCGTTATGAACAACCTACATAGATCGAGTACTATTTGCTAATTGAGTAGTAGGAGATTAGATTTGTATATAGTATGATTCATCATGCAGCTTGAACGCTCAACTCACCATTTAAAACCATGGAAGCACTGTACAGCTGTTTCATCCTTGTTGGGAATGATCAGCAGTGCACATCCGTCGAGCCCCCACGGGGATTCGAATCCGGGATGAACGATTATGAATCGAACACTTTAACAGACACAAGGCTATCCGGGCTGGCTCTCAACGGTTTGTTGAACATCTACACTACATGATATAACACCCATCCGTCACTGGCTTTGAACGGTAACAACCCGCTTCCCACACACCGATCGACTCCTATGATGGATGACTTCTCTGTACGGGCCTAAGTACAACGAAGGCATTCCGTTATGAACAACCTACAGAGCTTGAGTATTATTTGCAAATTGAGTAGTAGGAGATTAGATTTGTATATAGTATGATTCATCATGCAGCTTGAACGCTCAACTCACCATTGAAAACCATGGAAGCACTGTACAGCTGTTTCATCCTTGTTGGGAATGATCAGCAGTGCACATCCGCCGAGCCCCCACGGGGACTCGAACCCGGGATGAACGATTATGAATCGAACACCTTAACAGACACAAGGCTATCCGGGCTGGCTCTCAACGGTTTGTTGAACATCTACACTACATGATATAGCACCCATCCGTCACTGGCTTTGAACAGTAACAACCCGCTTCCCACACACCGATCGACTCCTATGATGGATGACTTCTCTGTACGGGCCTAAGTACAACGAAGGCATTCCGTTATGAACAACCTACAGAGCTTGAGTACTATTTGCAAATTGAGTAGTAGGAGATTAGATTTGTATATAGTATGATTCATCATGCAGTTTGAACGCTCAACTCACCATTGCAAACCATGGAAGCACTGTACAGCTGTTTCATCCTTGTTGGGAATGATCAGCAGTGCACATCCGCCGAGCCCCCACGGGGACTCGAACCCGGGATGAACGATTATGAATCGAACACCTTAACAGACACAAGGCTATCCGGGCTGGCTCTCAACGGTTTGTTGAACATCTACACTACATGATATAGCACCCATCCGTCACTGGCTTTGAACGGTAACAACCCGCTTCCCACACACCGATCGACTCCTATGATGGATCACTTCTCTGTACGGGCCGAAGTACAACGAAGGCATTCCGTTATGAACAACCTACAGAGCTTGAGTACTATTTGCAAATTGAGTAGTAGGAGATTAGATTTGTATATAGTATGATTCATCATGCAGCTTGAACGCTCAACTCACCATTGAAAACCATGGAAGCACTGTACAGCTGTTTCATCCTTGTTGGGAATGATCAGCAGTGCACATCCGTCGAGCCCCCACGGGGACTCGAACCCGGGATGAACGATTATGAATCGAACACCTTAACAGACACAAGGCTATCCGGGCTGGCTCTCAACGGTTTGTTGAACATCTACACTACATGATATAGCACCCTTCCGTCACTGGCTTTGAACGGTAACAACCCGCTTCCCACACACCGATCGACTCCTATGATGGATCACTTCTCTGTACGGGCCTCAGTACAACGAAGGCATTCCGTTATGAACAACCTACAGAGCTTCAGTACTATTTGCAAATTGAGTAGTAGGAGATTAGATTTGTATATAGTATGATTCATCATGCAGCTTGAACGCTCAACTCACCATTGAAAAATATGGAAGCACTGTACAGCTGTTTCATCCTTGTTGGGAATGATCAGCAGTGCACATCCGTCGAGCCCCCACGGGGACTCGAACCCAGGATGAACGATTATGAATCGAACACCTTAACAGACACAAGGCTATCCGGGCTGGCTCTCAACGGTTTGTTGAACATCTACACTACATGATATAGCACCGTTCCGTCACTGGCTTTGAACAGTAACAACCCGCTTCCCACACACCGATCGACTCCTATGATGGATGACGTCTCTGTACGGGCCTAAGTACAACGAAGGCATTCCGTTATGAACAACCTACAGAGCTTGAGTACTATTTGCAAATTGAGTAGTAGGAGATTAGATTTGTATATAGTATGATTCATCATGCAGCTTGAACGCTCAACTCACCATTGAAAACCATGGAAGCACTGTACAGCTGTTTCATCCTTGTTGGGAATGATCAGCAGTGCACATCCGCCGAGCCCCCACGGGGACTCGAACCCGGGATGAACGATTATGAATCGAACACCTTAACAGACACAAGGCTATCCGGGCTGGCTCTCAACGGTTTGTTGAACATCTACACTACATGATTTAGCACCCATCCGTCACTGGCTTTGAACGGTAACAACCCGCTTCCCACACAGCGATCGACTCCTATGATGGATCACTTCTCTGTACGGGCCTAAGTACAACGAAGGCATTCCGTTATGAACAACCTACAGAGCTTGAGTACTATTTGCAAATTGAGTAGTAGGAGATTAGATTTGTATATAGTATGATTCATCATGCAGCTTGAACGCTCAACTCACCATTGAAAAATATGGAAGCACTGTACAGCTGTTTCATCCTTGTTGGGAATGATCAGCAGTGCACATCCGTCGAGCCCCCACGGGGACTCGAACCCAGGATGAACGATTATGAATCGAACACCTTAACAGACACAAGGCTATCCGGGCTGGCTCTCAACGGTTTGTTGAACATCTACACTACATGATATAGCACCGTTCCGTCACTGGCTTTGAACAGTAACAACCCGCTTCCCACACACCGATCGACTCCTATGATGGATGACGTCTCTGTACGGGCCTAAGTACAACGAAGGCATTCCGTTATGAACAACCTACAGAGCTTGAGTACTATTTGCAAATTGAGTAGTAGGAGATTAGATTTGTATATAGTATGATTCATCATGCAGCTTGAACGCTCAACTCACCATTGAAAACCATGGAAGCACTGTACAGCTGTTTCATCCTTGTTGGGAATGATCAGCAGTGCACATCCGCCGAGCCCCCACGGGGACTCGAACCCGGGATGAACGATTATGAATCGAACACCTTAACAGACACAAGGCTATCCGGGCTGGCTCTCAACGGTTTGTTGAACATCTACACTACATGATATAGCACCGTTACGTCACTGGCTTTGAACGGTAACAACCCGCTTCCCACACAGCGATCGACTCCTATGATGGATCACTTCTCTGTACGGGCCTAAGTACAACGAAGGCATTCCGTTATGAACAACCTACAGAGCTTGAGTACTATTTGCAAATTGAGTAGTAGGAGATTAGATTTGTATATAGTATGATTCATCATGCAGCTTGAACGCTCAACTCACCATTGAAAACCATGGAAGCACTGTACAGCTGTTTCATCCTTGTTGGGAATGATCAGCAGTGCACATCCGCCGAGCCCCCACGGGGATTCGAATCCGGGATGAACGATTATGAATCGAACACCTTAACAGACACAAGGCTATCCGGGCTGGCTCTCAACGGTTTGTTGAACATCTACACTACATGATATAACACCGTTCCGTCACTGGCTTTGAACATTAACAACCCGCTTCCCACACACCGATCGACTCCTATGATGGATCACTTCTCTGTACGGGCCTAAGTACAACGAAGGCATTCCGTTATGAACAACCTACATAGATCGAGTACTATTTGCTAATTGAGTAGTAGGAGATTAGATTTGTATATAGTATGATTCATCATGCAGCTTGAACGCTCAACTCACCATTTAAAACCATGGAAGCACTGTACAGCTGTTTCATCCTTGTTGGGAATGATCAGCAGTGCACATCCGTCGAGCCCCCACGGGGATTCGAATCCGGGATGAACGATTATGAATCGAACACTTTAACAGACACAAGGCTATCCGGGCTGGCTCTCAACGGTTTGTTGAACATCTACACTACATGATATAACACCCATCCGTCACTGGCTTTGAACGGTAACAACCCGCTTCCCACACACCGATCGACTCCTATGATGGATGACTTCTCTGTACGGGCCTAAGTACAACGAAGGCATTCCGTTATGAACAACCTACAGAGCTTGAGTATTATTTGCAAATTGAGTAGTAGGAGATTAGATTTGTATATAGTATGATTCATCATGCAGCTTGAACGCTCAACTCACCATTGAAAACCATGGAAGCACTGTACAGCTGTTTCATCCTTGTTGGGAATGATCAGCAGTGCACATCCGCCGAGCCCCCACGGGGACTCGAACCCGGGATGAACGATTATGAATCGAACACCTTAACAGACACAAGGCTATCCGGGCTGGCTCTCAACGGTTTGTTGAACATCTACACTACATGATATAGCACCCATCCGTCACTGGCTTTGAACAGTAACAACCCGCTTCCCACACACCGATCGACTCCTATGATGGATGACTTCTCTGTACGGGCCTAAGTACAACGAAGGCATTCCGTTATGAACAACCTACAGAGCTTGAGTACTATTTGCAAATTGAGTAGTAGGAGATTAGATTTGTATATAGTATGATTCATCATGCAGTTTGAACGCTCAACTCACCATTGCAAACCATGGAAGCACTGTACAGCTGTTTCATCCTTGTTGGGAATGATCAGCAGTGCACATCCGCCGAGCCCCCACGGGGACTCGAACCCGGGATGAACGATTATGAATCGAACACCTTAACAGACACAAGGCTATCCGGGCTGGCTCTCAACGGTTTGTTGAACATCTACACTACATGATATAGCACCCATCCGTCACTGGCTTTGAACGGTAACAACCCGCTTCCCACACACCGATCGACTCCTATGATGGATCACTTCTCTGTACGGGCCGAAGTACAACGAAGGCATTCCGTTATGAACAACCTACAGAGCTTGAGTACTATTTGCAAATTGAGTAGTAGGAGATTAGATTTGTATATAGTATGATTCATCATGCAGCTTGAACGCTCAACTCACCATTGAAAACCATGGAAGCACTGTACAGCTGTTTCATCCTTGTTGGGAATGATCAGCAGTGCACATCCGTCGAGCCCCCACGGGGACTCGAACCCGGGATGAACGATTATGAATCGAACACCTTAACAGACACAAGGCTATCCGGGCTGGCTCTCAACGGTTTGTTGAACATCTACACTACATGATATAGCACCCTTCCGTCACTGGCTTTGAACGGTAACAACCCGCTTCCCACACACCGATCGACTCCTATGATGGATCACTTCTCTGTACGGGCCTCAGTACAACGAAGGCATTCCGTTATGAACAACCTACAGAGCTTCAGTACTATTTGCAAATTGAGTAGTAGGAGATTAGATTTGTATATAGTATGATTCATCATGCAGCTTGAACGCTCAACTCACCATTGAAAACCATGGAAGCACTGTACAGCTGTTTCATCCTTGTTGGGAATGATCAGCAGTGCACATCCGTCGAGCCCCCACGGGGACTGGAACCCGGGATGAACGATTATGAATCGAACACCTTAACAGACACAAGGCTATCCGGGCTGGCTCTCAACGGTTTGTTGAACATCTACATTACATGATATAGCACCGTTCCGTCACTGGCTTTGAACGGTAACAACCCGCTTCCCACACACCGATCGACTCCTATGATGGATCACTTCTCTGTACGGGCCGAAGTACAACGAAGGCATTCCGTTATGAACAACCTACAGAGCTTGAGTACTATTTGCAAATTGAGTAGTAGGAGATTAGATTTGTATATAGTATGATTCATCATGCAGCTTGAACGCTCAACTCACCGTTGAAAACCATGGAAGCACTGTACAGCTGTTTCATCCTTGTTGGGAATGATCAGCAGTGCACATCCGTCGAGCCCCCACGGGGACTCGAACCCGGGATAAACGATTATGAATCGAACACCTTAACAGACACAAGGCTATCCGGGCTGGCTCTCAACGGTTTGTTGAACATCTACACTACATGATATAGCACCGTTCCGTCACTGGCTTTGAACGGTAACAACCCGCTTCCCACACACCGATCGACTCCTATGATGGATGACTTCTCTGTACGGGCCTAAGTACAACGGAGGCATTCCGTTATGAACAACCTACAGAGCTTGAGTACTATTTGCAAATTGAGTAGTAGGAGATTAGATTTGTACATAGTATGATTCATCATGCAGCTTGAACGCTCAACTCACCATTGAAAACCATGGAAGCACTGTACAGCTGTTTCATCCTTGTTGGGAATGATCAGCAGTGCACATCCGTCGAGCCCCCACGGGGACTCGAACACGCGATGAACGATTATGAATCGAACACCTTAACAGACACAAGGCTATCCGGGCTGGCTCTCAACGGTTTGTTGAACATCTACACTACATGATATAGCACCGTTCCGTCACTGGCTTTGAACGGTAACAACCCGCTTCCCACACACCGATCGACTCCTATGATGGATCACTTCTCTGTACGGGCTTAGTACAACGAAGGCATTCCGTTATGAACAACCTACAGAGCTTGAGTACTATTTGCAAATTGAGTAGTAGGAGATTAGATTTGTACATAGTATGATTCATCATGCAGCTTGAACGCTCAACTCACCATTGAAAACCATGGAAGCACTGTACAGCTGTTTCATCCTTGTTGGGAATGATCAGCAAAGCACATCCGTCGAGCCCCCACGGGGACTCGAACCCGGGATGAACGATTATGAATCGAACACCTTAACAGACACAAGGCTATCCGGGCTGGCTCTCAACGGTTTGTTGAACATCTACACTACATGATATAGCACCGTTCCGTCACTGGCTTTGAACGGTAAAAACCCGCTTCCCACACACCGATCGACTCCTATGATGGATGACTTCTCTGTACGGGCCTAAGTACAACGAAGGCATTCCGTTATGAACAACCTACAGAGCTTGAGTACTATTTGCAAATTGAGTAGTAGGAGATTAGATTTGTATATATTATGATTCATCATGCAGCTTGAACGCTCAACTCACCATTGAAAACCATGGAAGCACTGTACAGCTATTTCATCCTTGTTGGGAATGATCAGCAGTGCACATCCGCCGAGCCCCCACCGGGACTCGAACCCGGGATGAACGATTATGAATCGAACACCTTCACAGACACAAGGCTATCCGGGCTGGCTCTCAACGGTTTGTTGAACATCTACACTACATGATATAGCACCCTTCCGTCACCGGCTTTGAACGGTAAAAACCCGCTTCCCACACACCGATCGACTCCTATGATGGATCACTTCTCTGTACGGGCCTAAGTACAACGAAGGCATTCCGTTATGAACAACCTACAGAGCTTGAGTACTATTTGCAAATTGAGTAGTAGGAGATTAGATTTGTATATAGTATGATTCATCATGCAGCTTGAACGCTCAACTCACCATTGAAAACTATGGAAGCACTGTACAACTGTTACATCCTTGTTGGGAATGATCAGCAGTGCACATCCGCCAGAGCCCCCACGGGGACTCGAACACGGGATGAACGATTATGAATCGAACACCTTAACAGACACAAGGCTATCCGGGCTGGCTCTCAACGGTTTGTTGAACATCTACACTACATGATATAGCACCTATCCGTCACTGGCTTTGAACGGTAACAACCCGCTTCCCACACACCGATCGACTCCTTTGATGGATCACTTCTCTGTACGGGCCTCAGTACAACGAAGGCATTCCGTTATGAACAACCTACAGAGCTTGAGTACTATTTGCAAATTGAGTAGTAGGAGATTAGATTTGTATATAGTATGATTCATCATGCAGCTTGAACGCTCAACTCACCATTGAAAACCATGGAAGCACTGTACAGCTGTTTCATCCTTGTTGGGAATGATCAGCAGTGCACATCCGTCGAGCCCCCACGGGGACTGGAACCCGGGATGAACGATTATGAATCGAACACCTTAACAGACACAAGGCTATCCGGGCTGGCTCTCAACGGTTTGTTGAACATCTACATTACATGATATAGCACCCATCCGTCACTGGCTTTGAACGGTAACAACCCGCTTCCCACACACCGATCGACTCCTATGATGGATCACTTCTCTGTACGGGCCGAAGTACAACGAAGGCATTCCGTTATGAACAACCTACAGAGCTTGAGTACTATTTGCAAATTGAGTAGTAGGAGATTAGATTTGTATATAGTATGATTCATCATGCAGCTTGAACGCTCAACTCACCGTTGAAAACCATGGAAGCACTGTACAGCTGTTTCATCCTTGTTGGGAATGATCAGCAGTGCACATCCGTCGAGCCCCCACGGGGACTCGAACCCGGGATAAACGATTATGAATCGAACACCTTAACAGACACAAGGCTATCCGGGCTGGCTCTCAACGGTTTGTTGAACATCTACACTACATGATATAGCACCGTTCCGTCACTGGCTTTGAACGGTAACAACCCGCTTCCCACACACCGATCGACTCCTATGATGGATCACTTCTCTGTACGGGCCTAAGTACAACGGAGGCATTCCGTTATGAACAACCTACAGA
The DNA here is from genome assembly GCA_948099385.1 of Fasciola hepatica. NCBI lineage: Eukaryota > Metazoa > Platyhelminthes > Trematoda > Plagiorchiida > Fasciolidae > Fasciola > Fasciola hepatica. Next base: position 11,757,043 of record CANUEZ040000031.1, on the reverse strand, counting down.
GCTTGAGTACTATTTGCAAATTGAGTAGTAGGAGATTAGATTTGTACATAGTATGATTCATCATGCAGCTTGAACGCTCAACTCACCATTGAAAACCATGGAAGCACTGTACAGCTGTTTCATCCTTGTTGGGAATGATCAGCAGTGCACATCCGCCGAGCCCCCACGGGGACTCGAACCCGGGATGAACGATTATGAATCGAACACCTTAACAGACACAAGGCTATCCGGGCTGGCTCTCAACGGTTTGTTGAACATCTACACTACATGATATAGCACCCATCCGTCACTGGCTTTGAACGGTAACAACCCGCTTCCCACACAGCGATCGACTCCTATGATGGATGACTTCTCTGTACGGGCCTAAGTACAACGAAGGCATTCCGTTATGAACAACCTACAGAGCTTGAGTACTATTTGCAAATTGAGTAGTAGGAGATTAGATTTGTATATAGTATGATTCATCATGCAGCTTGAACGCTCAACTCACCATTGAAAACCATGGAAGCACTGTACAGCTGTTTCATCCTTGTTGGGAATGATCAGCAGTGCACATCCGCCGAGCCCCCACGGGGACTCGAACACGGGATGAACGATTATGAATCGAACACCTTAACAGACACAAGGCTATCCGGGCTGGCTCTCAACGGTTTGTTGAACATCTACACTACATGATATAGCACCGTTCCGTCACTGGCTTTGAACGGTAACAACCCGCTTCCCACACACCGATCGACTCCTATGATGGATCACTTCTCTGTACGGGCCTAAGTACAACGAAGGCATTCCGTTATGAACAACCTACAGAGCTTGAGTACTATTTGCAAATTGAGTAGTAGGAGATTAGATTTGTACATAGTATGATTCATCATGCAGCTTGAACGCTCAACTCACCATTGAAAAATATGGAAGCACTGTACAGCTGTTTCATCCTTGTTGGGAATGATCAGCAGTGCTCATCCTTCGAGCGCCCACGGGGACTCGAACACGCGATGAACGATTATGAATCGAACACCTTAACAGACACAAGGCTATCCGGGCTGGCTCTCAACGGTTTGTTGAACATCTACACTACATGATATAGCACCGTTCCGTCACTGGCTTTGAACGGTAACAACCCGCTTCCCACACACCGATCGACTCCTATGATGGATGACTTCTCTGTACGGGCCTAAGTACAACGAAGGCATTCCGTTATGAACAACCTACAGAGCTTGAGTACTATTTGCAAATTTAGTAGTAGGAGATTAGATTTGTATATAGTATGATTCATCATGCAGCTTGAACGCTCAACTCACCATTGAAAACCATGGAAGCACTGTACAGCTATTTCATCCTTGTTGGGAATGATCAGCAGTGCACATCCGCCGAGCCCCCACCGGGACTCGAACCCGGGATGAACGATTATGAATCGAACACCTTAACAGACACAAGGCTATCCGGGCTGGCTCTCAACGGTTTGTTGAACATCTACACTACATGATATAGCACCCTTCCGTCACCGGCTTTGAACGGTAAAAACCCGCTTCCCACACACCGATCGACTCCTATGATGGATCACTTCTCTGTACGGGCCTAAGTACAACGAAGGCATTCCGTTATGAACAACCTACAGAGCTTGAGTACTATTTGCAAATTGAGTAGTAGGAGATTAGATTTGTATATAGTATGATTCATCATGCAGCTTGAACGCTCAACTCACCATTGAAAACTATGGAAGCACTGTACAACTGTTACATCCTTGTTGGGAATGATCAGCAGTGCACATCCGCCAGAGCCCCCACGGGGACTCGAACACGGGATGAACGATTATGAATCGAACACCTTAACAGACACAAGGCTATCCGGGCTGGCTCTCAACGGTTTGTTGAACATCTACACTACATGATATAGCACCTATCCGTCACTGGCTTTGAACGGTAACAACCCGCTTCCCACACACCGATCGACTCCTATGATGGATCACTTCTCTGTACGGGCCTAAGTACAACGAAGGCATTCCGTTATGAACAACCTACAGAGCTTGAGTACTATTTGCAAATTGAGTAGTAGGAGATTAGATTTGTATATAGTATGATTCATCATGCAGCTTGAACGCTCAACTCACCATTGAAAACCATGGAAGCATTGTACAGCTGTTTCATCCTTGTTGGGAATGATCAGCAGTGCACATCCGTCGAGCCCCCACGGGGACTCGAACCCGGGATGAACGATTATGAATCGAACACCTTAACAGACACAAGGCTATCCGGGCTGGCTCTCAACGGTTTGTTGAACATCTACACTACATGATATAGCACCGTTACGTCACTGGCTTTGAACGGTAACAACCCGCTTCCCACACACCGATCGACTCCTATGATGGATCACTTCTCTGTACGGGCCTAAGTACAACGAAGGCATTCCGTTATGAACAACCTACAGAGCTTGAGTACTATTTGCAAATTGAGTAGTAGGAGATTAGATTTGTATATAGTATGATTCATCATGCAGCTTGAACGCTCAACTCACCATTGAAAACCATGGAAGCACTGTACAGCTGTTTCATCCTTGTTGGGAATGATCAGCAGTGCACATCCGCCGAGCCCCCACGGGACTCGAACACGGGATGAACGATTATGAATCGAACACCTTAACAGACACAAGGCTATCCGGGCTGGCTCTCAACGGTTTCTTGAACATCTACACTACATGATATAGCACCGTTCCGTCACTGGCTTTGAACAGTAACAACCCGCTTCCCACACACCGATCGACTCCTATGATGGATCACTTCTCTGTACGGGCCTAAGTACAACGAAGGCATTCCGTTATGAACAACCTACAGAGCTTGAGTACTATTTGCAAATTGAGTAGTAGGAGATTAGATTTGTATATAGTATGATTCATCATGCAGCTTGAACGCTCAACTCAGCATTGAAAACCATGGAAGCACTGTACAGCTGTTTCATCCTTGTTGGGATTGATCAGCAGTGCACATCCGCCGAGCCCCCACGGGGACTCGAACCCGGGATGAACGATTATGAATCGAACACCTTAACAGACACAAGGCTATCCGGGTTGGCTCTCAACGGTTTGTTGAACATCTACACTACATGATTTAGCACCCATCCGTCACTGGCTTTGAACGGTAACAACCCGCTTCCCACACAGCGATCGACTCCTATGATGGATCACTTCTCTGTACGGGCCTAAGTACAACGAAGGCATTCCGTTATGAACAACCTACATAGATCGAGCACTATTTGCAAATTGAGTAGTAGGAGATTAGATTTGTATATAGTATGATTCATCATGCAGCTTGAACGCTCAACTCACCATTGAAAACCATGGAAGCACTGTACAGCTGTTTCATCCTTGTTGGGAATGATCAGCAGTGCACATCCGCCGAGCCCCCACGGGGACTTGAACACGGGATGAACGATTATGAATCGAACACCTTAACAGACACAAGGCTATCCGGGCTGGCTCTCAACGGTTTGTTGAACATCTACACTACATGATATAGCACCGTTCCGTCACTGGCTTTGAACGGTAACAACCCGCTTCCCACACACCGATCGACTCCTATGATGGATCACTTCTCTGTACGGGCCTAAGTACAACGAAGGCATTCCGTTATGAACAACCTACAGAGCTTGAGTACTATTTGCAAATTGAGTAGTAGGAGATTAGATTTGTATATAGTATGATTCATCATGCAGCTTGAACGCTCAACTCACCATTGAAAACCATGGAAGCATTGTACAGCTGTTTCATCCTTGTTGGGAATGATCAGCAGTGCACATCCGCCGAGCCCCCACGGGGACTCGAACCCGGGATGAACGATTATGAATCGAACACCTTAACAGACACAAGGCTATCCGGGCTGGCTCTCAACGGTTTGTTGAACATCTACACTACATGATATAGCACCGTTCCGTCACTGGCTTTGAACGGTAACAACCCGCTTCCCACACACCGATCGACTCCTATGATGGATCACTTCTCTGAACGGGCCTAAGTACAACGAAGGCATTCCGTTACGAACAACCTACAGAGCTTGAGTACAATTTGCAAATTGAGTAGTAGGAGATTAGATTTGTATATAGTATGATTCATCATGCAGCTTGAACGCTCAACTCACCATTGAAAACCATGGAAGCACTGTACAGCTGTTTCATCCTTGTTGGGAATGATCAGCAGTGCACATCCGCCGAGCCCCCACCGGGACTCGAACCCGGGATGAACGATTATGAATCGAACACCTTAACAGACACAAGGCTATCCGGGCTGGCTCTCAACGGTTTGTTGAACATCTACACTACATGATATAGCACCGTTACGTCACTGGCTTTGAACGGTAACAACCCGCTTCCCACACACCGATCGACTCCTATGATGGATCACTTCTCTGTACGGGCCTAAGTACAACGAAGGCATTCCGTTATGAACAACCTACAGAGCTTCAGTACTATTTGCAAATTGAGTAGTATGAGATTAGATTTGTATATAGTATGATTCATCATGCAGCTTGAACGCTCAACTCACCATTGAAAACCATGGAAGCACTGTACAGCTGTTTCATCCTTGTAGGGAATGATCAGCAGTGCACATCCGCCGAGCCCCCACGGGGATTCGAACCCGGGATGAACGATTATGAATCGAACACCTTAACAGACACAAGGCTATCCGGGCTGGCTCTCAACGGTTTGTTGAACATCCACACTACATGATATAGCACCCATCCGTCACTGGCTTTGAACGGTAACAAACCGCTTCCCACACACCGATCGACTCCTATGATGGATCACTTCTCTGTACGGGCCTAAGTACAACGAAGGCATTCCGTTATGAACAACCTACAGAGCTTCAGTACTATTTGCAAATTGAGTAGTAGGAGATTAGATTTGTATATAGTATGATTCATCATGCAGCTTGAACGCTCAACTCACCATTGAAAACCATGGAAGCACTGTACAGCTGTTTCATCCTTGTTGGGAATGATCAGCAGTGCACATCCGTCGAGCCCCCACGGGGACTCGAACCCGGGATGAACGATTATGAATCGAACACCTTAACAGACACAAGGCTATCCGGGCTGGCTCTCAACGGTTTGTTGAACATCTACACTACATGATATAGCACCGTTCCGTCACTGGCTTTGAACAGTAACAACCCGCTTCCCACACACCGATCGACTCCTATGATGGATGACGTCTCTGTACGGGCCTAAGTACAACGAAGGCATTCCGTTATGAACAACCTACAGAGCTTGAGTACTATTTGCAAATTGAGTAGTAGGAGATTAGATTTGTATATAGTATGATTAAACATGCAGCTTGAACGCTCAACTCACCATTGAAAACCATGGAAGCACTGTACAGCTGTTTCATCCTTGTTGGGAATGATCAGCAGTGCACATCCGCCGAGCCCCCACGGGGACTCGAACCCGGGATGAACGATTATGAATCGAACACCTTCACAGACACAAGGCTATCCGGGCTGGCTCTCAACGGTTTGTTGAACATCTACACTACATGATATAGCACCCATCCGTCACTGGCTTTGAACGGTAACAACCCGCTTCCCACACACCGATCGACTCCTATGATGGATGACTTCTCTGTACGGGCCTAAGTACAACGAAGGCATTCCGTTATGAACAACCTACATAGATCGAGTACTATTTGCAAATTGAGTAGTAGGAGATTAGATTTGTATATAGTATGATTCATCATGCAGCTTGAACGCTCAACTCACCATTGAAAACCATGGAAGCACTGTACAGCTGTTTCATCCTTGTTGGGAATGATCAGCAGTGCACATCCGCCGAGCCCCCACCGGGACTCGAACCCGGGATGAACGATTATGAATCGAACACCTTCACAGACACAAGGCTATCCGGGCTGGCTCTCAACGGTTTGTTGAACATCTACACTACATGATATAGCACCGTTCCGTCACTGGCTTTGAACGGTAACAACCCGCTTCCCACACAGCGATCGACTCCTATGATGGATCACTTCTCTGTACGGGCCTAAGTACAACGAAGGCATTCCGTTATGAACAACCTACAGAGCTTGAGTACTATTTGCAAATTGAGTAGTAGGAGATTAGATTTGTATATAGTATGATTCATCATGCAGCTTGAACGCTCAACTCACCATTGAAAACCATGGAAGCACTGTACAGCTGTTTCATCCTTGTTGGGAATGATCAGCAGTGCACATCCGCCGAGCCCCCACGGGGACTCGAACCCGGGATGAACGATTATGAATCGAACACCTTAACAGACACAAGGCTATCCGGGCTGGCTCTCAACGGTTTGTTGAACATCTACACTACATGATATAGCACCGTTCCGTCACTGGCTTTGAACGGTAAAAACCCGCTTCCCACACACCGATCGACTCCTATGATGGATCACTTCTCTGTACGGGCCTAAGTACAACGAAGGCATTCCGTTATGAACAACCTACAGAGCTTCAGTACTATTTGCAAATTGAGTAGTAGGAGATTAGATTTGTATATAGTATGATTCATCATGCAGCTTGAACGCTCAACTCACCATTGAAAACCATGGAAGCACTGTACAGCTGTTTCATCCTTGTTGGGAATGATCAGCAGTGCACATCCGCCGAGCCCCCACGGGGACTCAAACCCGGGATGAACGATTATGAATCGAACACCTTAACAGACACAAGGCTATCCGGGCTGGCTCTCAACGGTTTGTTGAACATCTACACTACATGATATAGCACCCTTTTCGTCACTGGTTTGAACGGTACCAACCCGCTTCCCACACACCGATCGACTCCTATGATGGATGACTTCTCTGTACGGGCCTAAGTACAACGAAGGCATTCCGTTATGAACAACCTACAGAGCTTGAGTATTATTTGCAAATTGAGTAGTAGGAGATTAGATTTGTATATAGTATGATTCATCATGCAGCTTGAACGCTCAACTCACCATTGAAAACCATGGAAGCACTGTACAGCTGTTTCATCCTTGTTGGGAATGATCAGCAGTGCACATCCGCCGAGCCCCCACGGGGAATCGAACCCGGGATGAACGATTATGAATCGAACACCTTAACAGACACAAGGCTATCCGGGCTGGCTCTCAACGGTTTGTTGAACATCTACACTACATGATATAGCACCGTTCCGTCACTGGCTTTGAACGGTAAAAACCCGCTTCCCACACAGCGATCGACTCCTATGATGGATGACTTCTCTTTACGGGCCTAAGTACAACGAAGGCATTCCGTTATGAACAACCTACAGAGCGTCAGTACTATTTGCAAATTGAGTAGTAGGAGATTAGATTTGTATATAGTATGATGCATCATGCAGCTTGAACGCACAACTCACCATTGAAAACCATGGAAGCACTGTACAGCTGTTTCATCCTTGTTGGGAATGATCAGCAGTGCACATCCGCCACAGCCCCCACGGGGAATCGAACCCGGTATGAACGATTATGAATCAAACACCTTAACAGACACAAGGCTATCCGGGCTGGCTCTCAACGGTTTGTTGAACATCTACACTACATGATATAGCACCCATCCGTCACTGGCTTTGAACGGTAAAAACCCGCTTCCCACACACCGATCGACTCCTATGATGGATCACTTCTCTGTACGGGCCTAAGTACAACGAAGGCATTCCGTTATGAACAACCTACATAGATCGAGTACTATTTGCAAATTGAGTAGTAGGAGATTAGATTTGTATATAGTATGATTCATCATGCAGCTTGAACGCTCAACTCACCATTGAAAACCATGGAAGCACTGTACAGCTGTTTCATCCTTGTTGGGAATGATCAGCAGTGCACATCCGCCGAGCCCCCACGGGGACTCGAACCCGGGATGAACGATTATGAATCGAACACCTTAACAGACACAAGGCTATCCGGGCTGGCTCTCAACGGTTTGTTGAACATCTACACTACATGATATAGAACCCATCCGTCACTGGCTTTGAACGGTAACAACCCGCTTCCCACACACCGATCGACTCCTATGATGGATCACTTCTCTGTACGAGCCTAAGTACAACGAAGGCATTCCGTTATGAACAACCCACAGAGCTTGAGTACTATTTGCAAATTGAGTAGTAGGAGATTAGATTTGTATATAGTATGATTCATCATGCAGCTTGAACGCTCAACTCACCATTGAAAACCATGGAAGCACTGTACAGCTGTTTCATCCTTGTTGGGAATGATCAGCAGGGCACATCCGTCGAGCCCCCACGGGGACTCGAACCCGGGATGAACGATTATGAATCGAACACCTTCACAGACACAAGGCTATCCGGGCTGGCTCTCAACGGTTTGTTGAACATCTACACTACATGATATAGCACTCTTCCGTCACTGGCTTTGAACGGTAAAAACCCGCTTCCCACACAGCGATCGACTCCTATGATGGATCACTTCTCTGTACGGGCCTAAGTACAACGAAGGCATACCGTTGTGAACAACCTACAGAGCTTGAGTATTATTTGCAAATTGAGTAGTAGGAGATTAGATTTGTATATAGTATGATTCATCATGCAGCTTGAACGCTCAACTCACCATTGAAAACCATGGAAGCACTGTACAGCTGTTTCATCCTTGTTGGGAATGATCAGCAGTGCACATCCGCCGAGCCCCCACGGGGACTCGAACCCGGGATGAACGATTATGAATCGAACACCTTCACAGACACAAGGCTATCCGGGCTGGCTCTCAACGGTTTGTTGAACATCTACACTACATGATATAGCACCGTTCCGTCACTGGCTTTGAACGGTAACAACCCGCTTCCCACACACCGATCGACTCCTATGATGGATCACTTCTCTGTACGGGCCTAAGTACAACGAAGGCATTCCGTTATGAACAACCTACAGAGCTTGAGTACTATTTGCAAATTGATTAGTAGGAGATTAGATTTGTATATAGTATGATTCATCATGCAGCTTGAACGCTCAACTCACCATTGAAAACCATGGAAGCACTGTACAGCTGTTTCATCCTTGTTGGGAATGATCAGCAGTGCACATCCGCTGAGCCCCCACGGGGACTCGAACCCGGGATGAACGATTATGAATCGAACACCTTCACAGACACAAGGCTATCCGGGCTGGCTCTCAACGGTTTGTTGAACATCTACACTACATGATATAGCACCCTTCCGTCACTGGCTTTGAACGGTAACAACCCGCTTCCCACACACCGATCGACTCCTATGATGGATCACTTCTCTGTACGGGCCTAAGTACAACGAAGGCATTCCGTTATGAACAACCTACAGAGCTTCAGTACTATTTGCAAATTGAGTAGTAGGAGATTAGATTTGTACATAGTATGATTCATCATGCAGCTTGAACGCTCAACTCACCATTGAAAACCATGGAAGCACTGTACAGCTGTTTCATCCTTGTTGGGAATGATCAGCAGTGCACATCCGCCAGAGCCCCCACGGGGAATCGAACACGCGATGAACGATTATGAATCAAACACCTTAACAGACACAAGGCTATCCGGGCTGGCTCTCAACGGTTTGTTGAACATCTACACTACATGATATAGCACCGTTCCGTCACTGGCTTTGAACGGTAACAACCCGCTTCCCACACAGCGATCGACTCCTATGATGGATCACTTCTCTGTACGGGCCTAAGTACAACGAAGGCATTCCGTTATGAACAACCTACAGAGCTTGAGTACTATTTGCAAATTGATTAGTAGGAGATTAGATTTATATATAGTATGATTCATCATGCAGCTTGAACGCTCAACTCACCATTGAAAACCATGGAAGCACTGTACAGCTGTTTCATCCTTGTTGGGAATGATCAGCAGTGCACATCCGCTGAGCCCCCACGGGGACTCGAACCCGGGATGAACGATTATGAATCGAACACCTTAACAGACACAAGGCTATCCGGGCTGGCTCTCAACGGTTTGTTGAACATCTACACTACATGATATAGCACCCTTCCGTCACTGGCTTTGAACGGTAACAACCCGCTTCCCACACACCGATCGACTCCTATGATGGATCACTTCTCTGTACGGGCCTAAGTACAACGAAGGCATTCCGTTATGAACAACCTACAGAGCTTCAGTACTATTTGCAAATTGAGTAGTAGGAGATTAGATTTGTACATAGTATGATTCATCATGCAGCTTGAACGCTCAACTCACCATTGAAAACCATGGAAGCACTGTACAGCTGTTTCATCCTTGTTGGGAATGATCAGCAGTGCACATCCGCCAGAGCCCCCACGGGGAATCGAACACGCGATGAACGATTATGAATCAAACACCTTAACAGACACAAGGCTATCCGGGCTGGCTCTCAACGGTTTGTTGAACATCTACACTACATGATATAGCACCGTTCCGTCACTGGCTTTGAACGGTAACAACCCGCTTCCCACACAGCGATCGACTCCTATGATGGATGACTTCTCTGTACGGGCCTAAGTACAACGGAGGCATTCCGTTATGAACAACCTACAGAGCTTGAGTACTATTTGCAAATTGAGTAGTAGGAGATTGGATTTGTATATAGTATGATTCATCATGCAGCTTGAACGCTCAACTCACCATTGAAAACCATGGAAGCACTGTACAGCTGTTTCATCCTTGTTGGGAATGATCAGCAGTGCACATCCGTCGAGCCCCCACGGGGACTGGAACCCGGGATGAACGATTATGAATCGAACACCTTAACAGACACAAGGCTATCCGGGCTGGCTCTCAACGGTTTGTTGAACATCTACACTACATGATATAGCCCTGTTCCGTCACTGGCTTTGAACGGTAACAACCCGCTTCCCACACAGCGATCGACTCCTATGATGGATCACTTCTCTGTACGGGCCTAAGTACAACGAAGGCATTCCGTTATGAACAACCCACAGAGCTTGAGTACTTTTTGCAAATTGAGTAGTAGGAGATTAGATTTGTATATAGTATGATTCATCATGCAGCTTGAACGCTCAACTCACCATTGAAAACCATGGAAGCACTGTACAGCTGTTTCATCCTTGTTGGGAATGATCAGCAGTGCACATCCGCCGAGCCCCCACGGGGACTCGAACCCGGGATGAACGATTATGAATCGAACACCTTAACAGACACAAGGCTATCCGGCCTGGCTCTCAACGGTTTGTTGAACATCTACACTATATGATATAGCACCGTTCCGTCACTGGCTTTGAACGGTAACAACCCGCTTCCACAACACACCGATCGACTCCTATGATGGATCACTTCTCTGTACGGGCCTAAGTACAACGGAGGCATTCCGTTATGAACAACCTACAGAGCTTGAGTACTATTTGCAAATTGAGTAGTAGGAGATTAGATTTGTATATAGTATGATTCATCATGCAGCTTGAACGCTCAACTCACCATTGAAAACCATGGAAGCACTGTACAGCTGTTTCATCCTTGTTGGGAATGATCAGCAGTGCTCATCCTTCGAGCGCCCACGGGGACTCGAACACGCGATGAACGATTATGAATCGAACACCCTAACAGACACAAGGCTATCCGGGCTGGCTCTCAACGGTTTGTTGAACATCTACACTACATGATATAGCACCTATCCGTCACTGGCTTTGAACGGTAACAACCCGCTTCCCACACACCGATCGACTCCTATGATGGATCACTTCTCTGTACGGGCCTAAGTACAACGAAGGCATTCCGTTATGAACAACCTACAGAGCTTCAGTACTATTTGCAAATTGAGTAGTAGGAGATTAGATTTGTATATAGTATGATTCATCATGCAGCTTGAACGCTCAACTCACCATTGAAAACCATGGAAGCACTGTACAGCTGTTTCATCCTTGTTGGGAATGATCAGCAGTGCACATCCGTCGAGCGCCCACGGGGACTCGAACACGCGATGAACGATTATGAATCGAACACCTAAACAGACACAAGGCTATTGAGGCTGGCTCTCAACGGTTTGTTGAACATCTACACTACATGATATTGCACCCATCCGTCACTGGCTTTGAACGGTAACAACCCGCTTCCCACACACCGATCGACTCCTATGATGGATCACTTCTCTGTACGGGCCTAAGTACAACGAAGGCATTCCGTTATGAACAACCTACAGAGCTTCAGTACTATTTGCAAATTGAGTAGTAGGAGATTAGATTTGTATATAGTATGATTCATCATGCAGCTTGAACGCTCAACTCACCATTGAAAAATATGGAAGCACTGTACAGCTGTTTCATCCTTGTTGGGAATGATCAGCAGTGCACATCCGTCGAGCCCCCACGGGGACTCGAACCCGGGATGAACGATTATGAATCGAACACCTTAACAGACACAAGGCTATCCGGGCTGGCTCTCAACGGTTTGTTGAACATCTACACTACATGATATAGCCCTGTTCCGTCACTGGCTTTGAACGGTAACAACCCGCTTCCCACACAGCGATCGACTCCTATGATGGATCACTTCTCTGTACGAGCCTAAGTACAACGAAAGCATTCCGTTATGAACAACCTACAGAGCTTGAGTACTTTTTGCAAATTGAGTAGTAGGAGATTAGATTTGTACATAGTATGATTCATCATGCAGCTTGAACGCTCAACTCACCATTGAAAACCATGGAAGCACTGTACAGCTGTTTCATCCTTGTTGGGAATGATCAGCAGTGCACATCCGTCGAGCCCCCACGGGGACTCGAACCCGGGATGAACGATTATGAATCGAACACCTTAACAGACACAAGGCTATCCGGGTTGGCTCTCAACGGTTTGTTGAACATCTACACTACATGATATAGCACCGTTCCGTCACTGGCTTTGAACGGTAAAAACCCGCTTCCCACACACCGATCGACTCCTATGATGGATGACTTCTCTGTACGGGCCTAAGTACAACGAAAGCATTCCGTTATGAACAACCTACAGAGCTTCAGTACTATTTGCAAATTGAGTAGTAGGAGATTAGATTTGTATATAGTATGATTCATCATGCAGCTTGAACGCTCAACTGACCATTGAAAACCATGGAAGCACTGTACAGCTGTTTCATCCTTGTTGGGAATGATCAGCAGTGCACATCCGTCGAGCCCCCACGGGGACTCGAACCCGGGATGAACGATTATGAATCGAACACCTTAACAGACACAAGGCTATCCGGGCTGGCTCTCAACGGTTTGTTGAACATCTACACTACATGATATAGCACCCATCCGTCACTGGCTTTGAACGGTAAAAACCCGCTTCCCACACACCGATGGACTCCTATGATGGATGACTTCTCTTTACGGGCCTAAGTACAACGAAGGCATTCCGTTACGAACAACCTACAGAGCTTCAGTACTATTTGCAAATTGAGTAGTAGGAGATTAGATTTGTATACAGTATGATTCATCATGCAGCTTGAACGCTCAACTCACCATTGAAAACCATGGAAGCACTGTACAGCTGTTTCATCCTTGTTGGGAATGATCAGCAGTACACATCCGCCGAGCCCCCACGGGGACTCGAACCCGGGATGAACGATTATGAATCGAACACCTTAACAGACACAAGGCTATCCGGGCTGGCTCTCAACGGTTTGTTGAACATCTACACTACATGATATAGCCCTGTTCCGTCACTGGCTTTGAACGGTAACAACCCGCTTCCCACACACCGATCGACTCCTATGATGGATGACTTCTCTGTACGGGCCTAAGTACAACGAAGGCATTCCGTTATGAACAACCTACAGAGCTTCAGTACTATTTGCAAATTGAGTAGTAGGAGATTAGATTTGTATATAGTATGATTCATCATGCAGCTTGAACGCTCAACTCACCATTGAAAACCATGGAAGCACTGTACAGCTGTTTCATCCTTGTTGGGAATGATCAGCAGTGCACATCCGTCGAGCGCCCACGGGGACTCGAACACGCGATGAACGATTATGAATCGAACACCTAAACAGACACAAGGCAATCCGGGCTGGCTCTCAACGGTTTGTTGAACATCTACACTACATGATATTGCACCGTTCCGTCACTGGCTTTGAACGGTAACAACCCGCTTCCCACACACCGATCGACTCCTATGATGGATCACTTCTCTGTACGGGCCTAAGTACAACGAAGGCATTCCGTTATGAACAACCTACAGAGCTTGAGTACTATTTGCAAATTGAGTAGTAGGAGATTAGATTTGTATATAGTATGATTCATCATGTAGCTTGAACGCTCAACTCACCATTGAAAAATATGGAAGCACTGTACAGCTGTTTCATCCTTGTTGGGAATGATCAGCAGTGCACATCCGTCGAGCCCCCACGGGGACTGGAACACGGGATGAACGATTATGAATCGAACACCTTAACAGACACAAGGCTATCCGGGCTGGCTCTCAACGGTTTGTTGAACATCTACACTACATGATATAGCACCCATCCGTCATTGGCTTTGAACGGTAACAACCCGCTTCCCACACAGCGATCGACTCCTATGATGGATGACTTCTCTGTACGAGCCTAAGTACAACGAAAGCATTCCGTTATGAACAACCTACAGAGCTTGAGTACTTTTTCCAAATTGAGTAGTAGGAGATTAGATTTGTATATAGTATGATTCATCATGCAGCTTGAACGCTCAACTCACCATTGAAAACCATGGAAGCACTGTACAGCTGTTTCATCCTTGTTGGGAATGATCAGCAGTGCACATCCGTCGAGCCCCCACGGGGACTCGAACCCGGGATGAACGATTATGAATCGAACACCTCAACAGACACAAGGCTATCCGGGTTGGCTCTCAACGGTTTGTTGAACATCTACACTACATGATATAGCACCCTTCCGTCACTGGCTTTGAACGGTAAAAACCCGCTTCCCACACAGCGATCGACTCCTATGATGGATGACTTCTCTGTACGGGCCTAAGTACAACGAAGGCATTCCGTTATGAACAACCTACAGAGCTTGAGTACTATTTGCAAATTGAGTAGTAGGAGATTAGATTTGTATATAGTATGATTCATCATGCAGCTTGAACGCTCAACTCACCATTGAAAACCATGGAAGCACTGTACAGCTGTTTCATCCTTGTTGGGAATGATCAGCAGTGCACATCCGCCGAGCCCCCACGGGGACTTGAACACGGGATGAACGGATATGAATCGAACACCTTAACAGACACAAGGCTATCCGGGTTGGCTCTCAACGGTTTGTTGAACATCTACACTACATGATATAGCACCCATCCGTCACTGGCTTTGAACGGTAACAACCCGCTTCCCACACAGCGATCGACTCCTATGATGGATGACTTCTCTGTACGAGCCTAAGTACAACGAAAGCATTCCGTTATGAACAACCCACAGAGCTTGAGTACTATTTGCAAATTGAGTAGTAGGAGATTAGATTTGTATATAGTATGATTCATCATGCAGCTTGAACGCTCAACTCACCATTGAAAACCATGGAAGCATTGTACAGCTGTTTCATCCTTGTTGGGAATGATCAGCAGTGCACATCCGCCGAGCCCCCACGGGGACTCGAACCCGGGATGAACGATTATGAATCGAACACCTAAACAGACACAAGGCAATCCGGGCTGGCTCTCAACGGTTTGTTGAACATCTACACTACATGATATAGCACCCATCCGTCACTGGCTTTGAACGGTAACAACCCGCTTCCCACACAGCGATCGACTCCTATGATGGATGACTTCTCTGTACGGGCCTAAGTACAACGAAGGCATTCCGTTTTGAACAACCTACAGAGCTTGAGTACTATTTGCAAATTGAGTAGTAGGAGATTAGATTTGTATATAGTATGATTCATCATGCAGCTTGAACGCTCAACTCACCATTGAAAACCATGGAAGCACTGTACAGCTGTTTCATCCTTGTTGGGAATGATCAGCAGTGCACATCCGTCGAGCCCCCACGGGGACTGGAACCCGGGATGAACGATTATGAATCGAACACCTTAACAGACACAAGGCTATCCGGGCTGGCTCTCAACGGTTTGTTGAACATCTACACTACATGATATAGCACCCATCCGTCACTGGCTTTGAACGGTAACAACCCGCTTCCCACACAGCGATCGACTCCTATGATGGATGACTTCTCTGTACGAGCCTAAGTACAACGAAAGCATTCCGTTATGAACAACCTACAGAGCTTGAGTACTTTTTGCAAATTGAGTAGTAGGAGATTAGATTTGTATATAGTATGATTCATCATGCAGCTTGAACGCTCAACTCACCATTGAAAACCATGGAAGCACTGTACAGCTGTTTCATCCTTGTTGGGAATGATCAGCAGTGCACATCCGTCGAGCCCCCACGGGGACTCGAACACGGGATGAACGATTATGAATCGAACACCTTAACAGACACAAGGCTATCCGGGCTGGCTCTCAACGGTTTGTTGAACATCTACACTACATGATATAGCACCCATCCGTCACTGGCTTTGAACGGTAAAAACCCGCTTCCCACACAGCGATCGACTCCTATGATGGATGACTTCTCTTTACGGGCCTAAGTACAACGAAGGCATTCCGTTACGAACAACCTACAGAGCTTCAGTACTATTTGCAAATTGAGTAGTAGGAGATTAGATTTGTATATAGTATGATTCATCATGCAGCTTGAACGCTCAACTCACCATTGAAAACCATGGAAGCACTGTACAGCTGTTTCATCCTTGTTGGGAATGATCAGCAGTACACATCCGCCGAGCCCCCACCGGGACTCGAACCCGGGATGAACGATTTTGAATCGAACACCATAACAGACACAAGGCTATCCGGGCTGGCTCTCAACGGTTTGTTGAACATCTACACTACATGATATAGCACCCATCCGTCACTGGCTTTGAACAGTAAAAACCCGCTTCCCACACAGCGATCGACTCCTATGATGGATGACTTCTCTGTACGGGCCTAAGTACAACGAAGGCATTCCGTTATGAACAACCTACAGAGCTTGAGTACTATTTGCAAATTGATTAGTAGGAGATTAGATTTGTATATAGTATGATTCATCATGCAGCTTGAACGCTCAACTCACCATTGAAAACCATGGAAGCACTGTACAGCTGTTTCATCCTTGTTGGGAATGATCAGCAGTGCACATCCGCCGAGCCCCCACGGGGACTCGAACCCGGGATGAACGATTATGAATCGAACACCTTAACAGACACAAGGCTATCCGGGCTGGCTCTCAACGGTTTGTTGAACATCTACACTACATGATATAGCACCGTTCCGTCACTGGCTTTGAACGGTAACAACCCGCTTCCCACACAGCGATCGACTCCTATGATGGATGACTTCTCTGTACGGGCCTAAGTACAACGAAGGCATTCCGTTATGAACAACCTACAGAGCTTCAGTACTATTTGCAAATTGAGTAGTAGGAGATTAGATTTGTATATAGTATGATTCATCATGCAGCTTGAACGCTCAACTCACCATTGAAAACCATGGAAGCACTGTACAGCTGTTTCATCCTTGTTGGGAATGATCAGCAGTGCACATCCGTCGAGCCCCCACGGGGACTCGAACACGGGATGAACGATTATGAATCGAACACCTTAACAGACACAAGGCTATACGGGCTGGCTCTCAACGGTTTGTTGAACATCTATACTACATGATATAGAACCCATCCGTCACTGGCTTTGAACAGTAAAAACCCGCTTCCCACACAGCGATCGACTCCTATGATGGATGACTTCTCTGTACGGGCCTAAGTACAACGAAGGCATTCCGTTATGAACAACCTACAGAGCTTGAGTACTATTTGCAAATTGAGTAGTAGGAGATTAGATTTATATATAGTATGATTCATCATGCAGCTTGAACGCTCAACTCACCATTGAAAACCATGGAAGCATTGTACAGCTGTTTCATCCTTGTTGGGAATGATCAGCAGTGCACATCCGCCGAGCCCCCACGGGGACTCGAACGCGGGATGAACGATTATGAATCGAACACCTTAACAGACACAAGGCTACCCGGGCTGGCTCTCAACGGTTTGTTGAACATCTACACTACATGATATAGCACCGTTCCGTCACTGGCTTTGAACGGTAAAAACCCGCTTCCCACACAGCGATCGACTCCTATGATGGATGACTTCTCTTTACGGGCCTAAGTACAACGAAGGCATTCCGTTATGAACAACCTACAGAGCTTCAGTACTATTTGCAAATTGATTAGTAGGAGATTAGATTTGTATATAGTATGATTCATCATGCAGCTTGAACGCTCAACTCACCATTGAAAACCATGGAAGCACTGTACAGCTGTTTCATCCTTGTTGGGAATGATCAGCAGTGCACATCCGTCGAGCCCCCACGGGGACTCGAACCCGGGATGAACGATTATGAATCGAACACCTTAACAGACACAAGGCTATCCGGGCTGGCTCTCAACGGTTTGTTGAACATCTACACTACATGATATAGCACCCATCCGTCACTGGCTTTGAACGGTAACAATCCGCTTCCACAACACAGCGATCGACTCCTATGATGGATGACTTCTCTGTACGGGCCTAAGTACAACGAAGGCATTCCGTTATGAACAACCTACAGAGCTTCAGTACTATTTGCAAATTGAGTAGTAGGAGATTAGATTTGTATATAGTATGATTCATCATGCAGCTTGAACGCTCAACTCACCATTGAAAACCATGGAAGCATTGTACAGCTGTTTCATCCTTGTTGGGAATGATCAGCAGTGTACATCCGCCGAGCCCCCACGGGGACTCGAACCCGGGATGAACGATTATGAATCGAACACCTTAACAGACACAAGGCTATCCGGGCTGGCTCTCAACGGTTTCTTGAACATCTACACTACATGATATAGCACCGTTCCGTCACTGGCTTTGAACGGTAAAAACCCGCTTCCCACACACCGATCGACTCCTATGATGGATGACTTCTCTGTACGGGCCTAAGTACAACGAAGGCATTCCGTTATGAACAACCTACAGAGCTTGAGTACTATTTGCAAATTGAGTAGTAGGAGATTAGATTTGTATATAGTATGATTCATCATGCAGCTTGAACGCTCAACTCACCATTGAAAACCATGGAAGCACTGTACAGCTGTTTCATCCTTGTTGGGAATGATCAGCAGTGCACATCCGTCGAGCCCCCACGGGGACTCGAACCCGGGATGAACGATTTTGAATCGAACACCTTAACAGACACAAGGCTATCCGGGCTGGCTCTCAACGGTTTGTTGAACATCTACACTACATGATATTGCACCCATCCGTCACTGGCTTTGAACAGTAACAAACCGCTTCCCACACAGCGATCGACTCCTATGATGGGTGACTTCTCTGTACGGGCCTAAGTACAACGAAGGCATTCCGTTATGAACAACCTACAGAGCTTCAGTACCATTTGCAAATTGAGTAGTAGGAGATTAGATTTGTATATAGTATGATTCATCATGCAGCTTGAACGCTCAACTCACCATTGAAAACCATGGAAGCACTGTACAGCTGTTTCATCCTTGTTGGGAATGATCAGCAGTGCACATCCGCCGAGCCCCCACGGGGACTCGAACCCGGGATGAACGATTATGAATCGAACACCTTAACAGACACAAGGCTATCCGGGCTGGCTCTCAACGGTTTGTTGAACATCTACACTACATGATATAGCACCCATCCGTCACTGGCTTTGAACGGTAACAATCCGCTTCCCACACACCGATCGACTCCTATGATGGATGACTTCTCTGTACGGGCCTAAGTACAACGAAGGCATTCCGTTATGAACAACCTACAGAGCTTCAGTACTATTTGCAAATTGAGTAGTAGGAGATTAGATTTGTATATAGTATGATTCATCATGCAGCTTGAACGCTCAACTCACCATTGAAAACCATGGAAGCATTGTACAGCTGTTTCATCCTTGTTGGGAATGATCAGCAGTGTACATCCGCCGAGCCCCCACGGGGACTCGAACCCGGGATGAACGATTATGAATCGAACACCTTCACAGACACAAGGCTATCCGGGCTGGCTCTCAACGGTTTCTTGAACATCTACACTATATGATATAGCACCGTTCCGTCACTGGCTTTGAACGGTAAAAACCCGCTTCCCACACAGCGATCGACTCCTATGATGGATGACTTCTCTGAACGGGCCTAAGTACAACGAAGGCATTCCGTTATGAACAACCTACAGAGCTTCAGTACTATTTGCAAATTGAGTAGTAGGAGATTAGATTTGTATATAGTATGATTCATCATGCAGCTTGAACGCTCAACTCACCATTGAAAAACCATGGAAGCACTGTACAGCTGTTTCATCCTTGTTGGGAATGATCAGCAGTGCACATCCGTCGAGCCCCCACGGGGACTCGAACACGGGATGAACGATTATGAATCGAACACCTTAACAGACACAAGGCTATCCGGGCTGGCTCTCAACGGTTTGTTGAACATCTACACTACATGATATAGCACCCATCCGTCACTGGCTTTGAACGGTAACAATCCGCTTCCACAACACAGCGATCGACTCCTATGATGGATGACTTCTCTGTACGGGCCTAAGTACAACGAAGGCATTCCGTTATGAACAACCTACAGAGCTTCAGTACTATTTGCAAATTGAGTAGTAGGAGATTAGATTTGTATATAGTATGATTCATCATGCAGCTTGAACGCTCAACTCACCATTGAAAACCATGGAAGCATTGTACAGCTGTTTCATCCTTGTTGGGAATGATCAGCAGTGTACATCCGCCGAGCCCCCACGGGGACTCGAACCCGGGATGAACGATTATGAATCGAACACCTTAACAGACACAAGGCTATCCGGGCTGGCTCTCAACGGTTTCTTGAACATCTACACTGTATGATATAGCACCGTTCCGTCACTGGCTTTGAACGGTAAAAACCCGCTTCCCACACAGCGATCGACTCCTATGATGGATGACTTCTCTGTACGGGCCTAAGTACAACGAAGGCATTCCGTTATGAACAACCTACAGAGCTTGAGTACTATTTGCAAATTGAGTAGTAGGAGATTAGATTTGTATATAGTATGATTCATCATGCAGCTTGAACGCTCAACTCACCATTGAAAACCATGGAAGCACTGTACAGCTGTTTCATCCTTGTTGGGAATGATCAGCAGTGCACATCCGTCGAGCCCCCACGGGGACTCGAACCCGGGATGAACGATTTTGAATCGAACACCTTAACAGACACAAGGCTATCCGGGCTGGCTCTCAACGGTTTGTTGAACATCTACACTACATGATATTGCACCCATCCGTCACTGGCTTTGAACGGTAACAATCCGCTTCCCACACACCGATCGACTCCTATGATGGATGACTTCTCTGTACGGGCCTAAGTACAACGAAGGCATTCCGTTATGAACAACCTACAGAGCTTGAGTACTATTTGCAAATTGAGTAGTAGGAGATTAGATTTGTATATAGTATGATTCATCATGCAGCTTGAACGCTCAACTCACCATTGAAAACCATGGAAGCATTGTACAGCTGTTTCATCCTTGTTGGGAATGATCAGCAGTGTACATCCGCCGAGCCCCCACGGGGACTCGAACCCGGGATGAACGATTATGAATCGAACACCTTCACAGACACAAGGCTATCCGGGCTGGCTCTCAACGGTTTCTTGAACATCTACACTATATGATATAGCACCGTTCCGTCACTGGCTTTGAACGGTAAAAACCCGCTTCCCACACAGCGATCGACTCCTATGATGGATGACTTCTCTGAACGGGCCTAAGTACAACGAAGGCATTCCGTTATGAACAACCTACAGAGCTTCAGTACTATTTGCAAATTGAGTAGTAGGAGATTAGATTTGTATATAGTATGATTCATCATGCAGCTTGAACGCTCAACTCACCATTGAAAACCATGGAAGCACTGTACAGCTGTTTCATCCTTGTTGGGAATGATCAGCAGTGCACATCCGTCGAGCCCCCACGGGGACTCGAACACGGGATGAACGATTATGAATCGAACACCTTAACAGACACAAGGCTATCCGGGCTGGCTCTCAACGGTTTGTTGAACATCTACACTACATGATATTGCACCCATCCGTCACTGGCTTTGAACAGTAACAAACCGCTTCCCACACAGCGATCGACTCCTATGATGGGTGACTTCTCTGTACGGGCCTAAGTACAACGAAGGCATTCCGTTATGAACAACCTACAGAGCTTCAGTACCATTTGCAAATTGAGTAGTAGGAGATTAGATTTGTATATAGTATGATTCATCATGCAGCTTGAACGCTCAACTCACCATTGAAAACCATGGAAGCACTGTACAGCTGTTTCATCCTTGTTGGGAATGATCAGCAGTGCACATCCGCCGAGCCCCCACGGGGACTCGAACCCGGGATGAACGATTATGAATCGAACACCTTAACAGACACAAGGCTATCCGGGCTGGCTCTCAACGGTTTGTTGAACATCTACACTACATGATATAGCACCCATCCGTCACTGGCTTTGAACGGTAACAATCCGCTTCCCACACACCGATCGACTCCTATGATGGATGACTTCTCTGTACGGGCCTAAGTACAACGAAGGCATTCCGTTATGAACAACCTACAGAGCTTGAGTACTATTTGCAAATTGAGTAGTAGGAGATTAGATTTGTATATAGTATGATTCATCATGCAGCTTGAACGCTCAACTCACCATTGAAAACCATGGAAGCATTGTACAGCTGTTTCATCCTTGTTGGGAATGATCAGCAGTGCACATCCGTCGAGCCCCCACGGGGACTCGAACCCGGGATGAACGATTATGAATCGAACACCCTAACAGACACAAGGCTATCCGGGCTGGCTCTCAACGGTTTCTTGAACATCTACACTATATGATATAGCACCGTTCCGTCACTGGCTTTGAACGGTAACAACCCGCTTCCACAACACAGCGATCGACTCCTATGATGGATGACTTCTCTGTACGGGCCTAAGTACAACGAAGGCATTCCGTTATGAACAACCTACAGAGCTTCAGTACTATTTGCAAATTGAGTAGTAGGAGATTAGATTTGTATATAGTATGATTCATCATGCAGCTTGAACGCTCAACTCACCATTGAAAACCATGGAAGCACTGTACAGCTGTTTCATCCTTGTTGGGAATGATCAGCAGTGCACATCCGTCGAGCCCCCACGGGGACTCGAACCCGGGATGAACGATTATGAATCGAACACCCTAACAGACACAAGGCTATCCGGGCTGGCTCTCAACGGTTTGTTGAACATCTACACTACATGATATAGAACCCATGCGTCACTGGCTTTGAACGGTAACAACCCGCTTCCCACACAGCGATCGACTCCTATGATGGATGACTTCTCTGTACGGGCCTAAGTACAAGGAAGGCATTCCGTTATGAACAACCTACAGAGCTTCAGTACTATTTGCAAATTGAGTAGTAGGAGATTAGATTTGTATATAGTATGATTCATCATGCAGCTTGAACGCTCAACTCACCATTGAAAACCATGGAAGCACTGTACAGCTGTTTCATCCTTGTTGGGAATGATCAGCAGTGCACATCCATCGAGCCCCCACGGGGACTCGAACCCGGGATGAACGATTATGAATCGAACACCTTCACAGACACAAGGCTATCCGGGCTGGCTCTCAACGGTTTGTTGAACATCTACACTACATGATATAGCACCCATCCGTCACTGGCTTTGAACGGTAACAACCCGCTTCCACAACACAGCGATCGACTCCTATGATGGATCACTTCTCTGTACGGGCCTAAGTACAACGAAGGCATTCCGTTATGAACAACCTACAGAGCTTCAGTACTATTTGCAAATTGAGTAGTAGGAGATTAGATTTGTATATAGTATGATTCATCATGCAGCTTGAACGCTCAACTCACCATTGAAAACCATGGAAGCATTGTACAGCTGTTTCATCCTTGTTGGGAATGATCAGCAGTGCACATCCGCCGAGCCCCCACGGGGACTCGAACCCGGGATGAACGATTATGAATCGAACACCTTAACAGACACAAGGCTATCCGGGCTGGCTCTCAACGGTTTCTTGAACATCTACACTACATGATATAGCACCGTTCCGTCACTGGCTTTGAACGGTAACAACCCGCTTCCCACACAGCGATCGACTCCTATGATGGATCACTTCTCTGTACGGGCCTAAGTACAACGAAGGCATTCCGTTATGAACAACCTACAGAGCGTCAGTACTATTTGCAAATTGAGTAGTAGGAGATTAGATTTGTATATAGTATGATTCATCATGCAGCTTGAACGCTCAACTCACCATTGAAAACCATGGAAGCACTGTACAGCTGTTTCATCCTTGTTGGGAATGATCAGCAGTGCACATCCACCGAGCCCCCACGGGGACTCGAACCCGGGATGAACGATTATGAATCGAACACCTTAACAGACACAAGGCTATCCGGGCTGGCTCTCAACGGTTTCTTGAACATCTACACTATATGATATAGCACCGTTCCGTCACTGGCTTTGAACGGTAACAACCCGCTTCCACAACACAGCGATCGACTCCTATGATGGATCACTTCTCTGTACGGGCCTAAGTACAACGAAGGCATTCCGTTATGAACAACCTACAGAGCTTCAGTACTATTTGCAAATTGAGTAGTAGGAGATTAGATTTGTATATAGTATGATTCATCATGCAGCTTGAACGCTCAACTCACCATTGAAAACCATGGAAGCATTGTACAGCTGTTTCATCCTTGTTGGGAATGATCAGCAGTGCACATCCGCTGAGCCCCCACGGGGACTCGAACCCGGGATGAACGATTATGAATCGAACACCTTACCAGACACAAGGCTATCCGGGCTGGCTCTCAACGGTTTGTTGAACATCTACACTATATGATATAGCACCGTTCCGTCACTGGCTTTGAACGGTAAAAACCCGCTTCCCACACACCGATCGACTCCTATGATGGATGACTTCTCTGTACGGGCCTAAGTACAACGAAGGCATTCCGTTATGAACAACCTACAGAGCTTCAGTACTATTTGCAAATTGAGTAGTAGGAGATTAGATTTGTATATAGTATGATTCATCATGCAGCTTGAACGCTCAACTCACCATTGAAAACCATGGAAGCACTGTACAGCTGTTTCATCCTTGTTGGGAATGATCAGCAGTGCACATCCGTCGAGCCCCCACGGGGACTCGAACCCGGGATGAACGATTTTGAATCGAACACCTTAA
This sequence comes from Fasciola hepatica, assembly GCA_948099385.1. Lineage (NCBI taxonomy): Eukaryota > Metazoa > Platyhelminthes > Trematoda > Plagiorchiida > Fasciolidae > Fasciola > Fasciola hepatica. The sequence goes on along the minus strand of CANUEZ040000031.1, from coordinate 11,731,767 downwards.
CAGACACAAGGCTATCCGGGCTGGCTCTCAACGGTTTGTTGAACATCTACACTACATGATATAGCACTCATCCGTCACTGGCTTTGAACAGTAACAACCCGCTTCCCACACACCGATCGACTCCTATGATGGGTGACTTCTCTGTACGGGCCTAAGTACAACGAAGGCATTCCGTTATGAACAACCTACAGAGCTTGAGTACTATTTGCAAATTGAGTAGTAGGAGATTAGATTTGTATATAGTATGATTCATCATGCAGCTTGAACGCTCAACTCACCATTGAAAACCATGGAAGCACTGTACAGCTGTTTCATCCTTGTTGGGAATGATCAGCAGTGCACATCCGTCGAGCCCCAACGGGGACTCGAACACGGGATGAACGATTATGAATCGAACACCTTAACAGACACAAGGCTATCCGGGCTGGCTCTCAACGGCTTGTTGAACATCTACACTACATGATATAGCACCCATCCGTCACTGGCTTTGAACGGTAAAAACCCGCTTCCACAACACAGCGATCGACTCCTATGATGGATGACTTCTCTGTACGGGCCTAAGTACAACGAAGGCATTCCGTTTTGAACAACCTACAGAGCTTCAGTACCATTTGCAAATTGAGTAGTAGGAGATTAGATTTATATATAGTATGATTCATCATGCAGCTTGAACGCTCAACTCACCATTGAAAACCATGGAAGCACTGTACAGCTGTTTCATCCTTGTTGGGAATGATCAGCAGTGCACATCCGTCGAGCCCCAACGGGGACTCGAACACGGGATGAACGATTATGAATCGAACACCTTAACAGACACAAGGCTATCCGGGCTGGCTCTCAACGGTTTGTTGAACATCTACACTACATGATATAGCACCCATCCGTCACTGGCTTTGAACAGTAACAAACCGCTTCCCACACAGCGATCGTCTCCTATGATGGATGACTTCTCTGTACGGGCCTAAGTACAACGAAGGCATTCCGTTATGAACAACCTACAGAGCTTCAGTACCGTTTGCAAATTGAGTAGTAGGAGATTAGATTTGTATATAGTATGATTCATCATGCAGCTTGAACGCTCAACTCACCATTGAAAACCATGGAAGCACTGTACAGCTGTTTCATCCTTGTTGGGAATGATCAGCAGTGCACATCCGCCGAGCCCCCACGGGGACTCGAACCCGGGATGAACGATTATGAATCGAACACCTTCACAGACACAAGGCTATCCGGGCTGGCTCTCAACGGTTTGTTGAACATCTACACTATATGATATAGCATCGTTCCGTCACTGGCTTTGAACGGTAAAAACCCGCTTCCCACACACCGATCGACTCCTATGATGAATGACTTCTCTGTACGGGCCTAAGTACAACGAAGGCATTCCGTTTTGAACAACCTACAGAGCTTGAGTACTATTTGCAAATTGAGTAGTAGGAGATTAGATTTGTATATAGTATGATTCATCATGCAGCTTGAACGCTCAACTCACCATTGGAAACCATGGAAGCACTGTACAGCTGTTTCATCCTTGTTGGGAATGATCAGCAGTGCACATCCGTCGAGCCCCCACGGGGACTCGAACCCGGGATGAACGATTTTGAATCGAACACCTTAACAGACACAAGGCTATCCGGGCTGGCTCTCAACGGTTTGTTGAACATCTACACTACATGATATAGCACCCATCCGTCACTGGCTTTGAACGGTAACAACCCGCTTCCACAACACAGCGATCGACTCCTATGATGGATGACTTCTCTGTACGGGCCTAAGTACAACGAAGGCATTCCGTTATGAACAACCTACAGAGCTTGAGTACTATTTGCAAATTGAGTAGTAGGAGATTAGATTTGTATATAGTATGATTCATCATGAAGCTTGAACGCTCAACTCACCATTGAAAACCATGGAAGCACTGTACAGCTGTTCCATCCTTGTTGGGAATGATCAGCAGTGCACATCCGCCGAGCCCCCACGGGGACTCGAACCCGGGATGAACGATTATGAATCGAACACCTCAACAGACACAAGGCTATCCGGGCTGGCTCTCAACGGTTTCTTGAACATCTACACTATATGATATAGAACCCATGCGTCACTGGCTTTGAACGGTAACAACCCGCTTCCCACACACCGATCGACTCCTATGATGGATCACTTCTCTGTACGGGCCTAAGTACAACGAAGGCATTCCGTTATGAACAACCTACAGAGCTTCAGTACTATTTGCAAATTGAGTAGTAGGAGATTAGATTTGTATATAGTATGATTCATCATGCAGCTTGAACGCTCAACTCAGCATTGAAAACCATGGAAGCACTGTACAGCTGTTTCATCCTTGTTGGGAATGATCAGCAGTGCACATCCGCCAGAGCCCCCACGGGGACTCGAACACGGGATGAACGATTATGAATCGAACACCTCAACAGACACAAGGCTATCCGGGCTGGCTCTCAACGGTTTGTTGAACATCTACACTACATGATATTGCACCCATCCGTCACTGGCTTTGAACGGTAACAACCCGCTTCCCACACAGCGATCGACTCCTATGATGGATGACTTCTCTGTACGGGCCTAAGTACAACGAAGGCATTCCGTTATGAACAACCTACAGAGCTTCAGTACTATTTGCAAATTGAGTAGTAGGAGATTAGATTTGTATATAGTATGATTCATCATGCAGCTTGAACGCTCAACTCACCATTGAAAACCATGGAAGCACTGTACAGCTGTTTCATCCTTGTTGGGAATGATCAGCAGTGCACATCCGCTGAGCCCCCACGGGGAATCGAACCCGGGATGAACGATTATGAATCGAACACCTTCACAGACACAAGGCTATCCGGGTTGGCTCTCAACGGTTTGTTGAACATCTACACTACATGATATAGCACCCATCCGTCACTGGCTTTGAACGGTAAAAACCCGCTTCCCACACAGCGATCGACTCCTATGATGGATGACTTCTCTGTACGGGCCTAAGTACAACGAAGGCATTCCGTTATGAACAACCTACAGAGCTTGAGTACTATTTGCAAATTGAGTAGTAGGAGATTAGATTTGTATATAGTATGATTCATCATGCAGCTTGAACGCTCAACTCACCATTGAAAACCATGGAAGCACTGTACAGCTGTTTCATCCTTGTTGGGAATGATCAGCAGTGCACATCCGCCGAGCCCCCACGGGGACTTGAACACGGGATGAACGGATATGAATCGAACACCTTAACAGACACAAGGCTATCCGGGCTGGCTCTCAACGGTTTTTTGAACATCTACACTACATGATATAGCACCCATGCGTCACTGGCTTTGAACGGTAACAACCCGCTTCCCACACAGCGATCGACTCCTATGATGGATGACTTCTCTGTACGGGCCTAAGTACAACGAAGGCATTCCGTTATGAACAACCTACAGAGCTTCAGTACTATTTGCAAATTGAGTAGTAGGAGATTAGATTTGTATATAGTATGATTCATCATGCAGCTTGAACGCTCAACTCACCCTTGAAAACCATGGAAGCACTGTACAGCTGTTTCATCCTTGTTGGGAATGATCAGCAGTGCACATCCGCCGAGCCCCCACGTGGAATCGAACCCGGGATGAACGATTATGAATCGAACACCTTCACAGACACAAGGCTATCCGGGCTGGCTCTCAACGGTTTGTTGAACATCTACACTACATGATATAGCACCCATCCGTCACTGGCTTTGAACGGTAAAAACCCGCTTCCCACACACCGATCGACTCCTATGATGGATGACTTCTCTGTACGGGCCTAAGTACAACGAAGGCATTCCGTTATGAACAACCTACAGAGCTTGAGTACTATTTGCAAATTGAGTAGTAGGAGATTAGATTTGTATATAGTATGATTCATCATGCAGCTTGAACGCTCAACTCACCATTGAAAACCATGGAAGCGCTGTACAGCTGTTTCATCCTTGTTGGGAATGATCAGCAGTGCACATCCGTCGAGCCCCCACGGGGACTCGAACCCGGGATGAACGATTATGAATCGAACACCTTCACAGACACAAGGCTATCCGGGTTGGCTCTCAACGGTTTCTTGAACATCTACACTACATGATATAGCACCGTTCCGTCACTGGCTTTGAACAGTAACAAACCGCTTCCCACACAGCGATCGACTCCTATGATGGATCACTTCTCTGTACGGGCCTAAGTACAACGAAGGCATTCCGTTATGAACAACCTACAGAGCTTCAGTACTATTTGCAAATTGAGTAGTAGGAGATTAGATTTGTATATAGTATGATTCATCATGCAGCTTGAACGCTCAACTCAGCATTGAAAACCATGGAAGCACTGTACAGCTGTTTCATCCTTGTTGGGAATGATCAGCAGTGCACATCCGTCGAGCCCCCACGGGGACTCGAACACGGGATGAACGATTATGAATCGAACACCTCAACAGACACAAGGCTATCCGGGCTGGCTCTCAACGGTTTGTTGAACATCTACACTACATGATATAGCACCGTTCCGTCACTGGCTTTGAACGGTAAAAACCCGCTTCCCACACAGCGATCGACTCCTATGATGGATGACTTCTCTGTACGGGCCTAAGTACAACGAAGGCATTCCGTTTTGAACAACCTACAGAGCTTCAGTACTATTTGCAAATTGAGTAGTAGGAGATTAGATTTGTATATAGTATGACTCATCATGCAGCTTGAACGCTCAACTCACCATTGAAAACCATGGAAGCACTGTACAGCTGTTTCATCCTTGTTGGGAATGATCAGCAGTGCACATCCGCTGAGCCCCCACGGGGACTCGAACACGGGATGAACGATTATGAATCGAACACCTTCACAGACACAAGGCTATCCGGGCTGGCTCTCAACGGTTTGTTGAACATCTACACTACATGATATAGCACCGTTCCGTCACTGGCTTTGAACAGTAACAACGCGCTTCCCACACAGCGATCGACTCCTATGATGGATCACTTCTCTGTACGGGCCTAAGTACAACGAAGGCATTCCGTTATGAACAACCTACAGAGCTTCAGTACTATTTGCAAATTGAGTAGTAGGAGATTAGATTTGTATATAGTATGATTCATCATGCAGCTTGAACGCTCAACTCACCATTGAAAACCATGGAAGCACTGTACAGCTGTTTCATCCTTGTTGGGAATGATCAGCAGTGCACATCCGCTGAGCCCCCACGGGGACTCGAACCCGGGATGAACGATTATGAATCGAACACCTTAACAGACACAAGGCTATCCGGGCTGGCTCTCAACGGTTTGTTGAACATCTACACTACATGATATAGCACCCATCCGTCACTGGCTTTGAACGGTAAAAACCCGCTTCCCACACAGCGATCGACTCCTATGATGGATCACTTCTCTGTACGGGCCTAAGTACAACGAAGGCATTCCGTTATGAACAACCTACAGAGCTTCAGTACTATTTGCAAATTGAGTAGTAGGAGATTAGATTTGTATATAGTATGATTCATCATGCAGCTTGAACGCTCAACTCACCATTGAAAACCATGGAAGCACTGTACAGCTGTTTCATCCTTGTTGGGAATGATCAGCAGTGCACATCCGCCGAGCCCCCACGGGGACTCGAACACGGGATGAACGATTATGAATCGAACACCTTAACAGACACAAGGCTATCCGGGCTGGCTCTCAACGGTTTGTTGAACATCTACACTACAAGATATAGCACCCATCCGTCACTGGCTTTGAACGGTAAAAACCCGCTTCCCACACAGCGATCGACTCCTATGATGGATCACTTCTCTGTACGGGCCTAAGTACAACGAAGGCATTCCGTTATGAACAACCTACAGAGCTTCAGTACTATTTGCAAATTGAGTAGTAGGAGATTAGATTTGTATATAGTATGATTCATCATGCAGCTTGAACGCTCAACTCACCATTGAAAACCATGGAAGCACTGTACAGCTGTTTCATCCTTGTTGGGAATGATCAGCAGTGCACATCCGTCGAGCCCCCACGGGGACTCGAACACGGTATGAACGATTATGAATCGAACACCTTAACAGACACAAGGCTATCCGGGCTGGCTCTCAACGGTTTGTTGAACATCTACACTACATGATATAGCACCCATCCGTCACTGGCTTTGAACGGTAACAAACCGCTTCCCACACAGCGATCGACTCCTATGATGGATCACTTCTCTGTACGGGCCTAAGTACAACGAAGGCATTCCGTTATGAACAACCTACAGAGCTTGAGTACTATTTGCAAATTGAGTAGTAGGAGATTAGATTTGTATATAGTATGATTCATCATGCAGCTTGAACGCTCAACTCACCATTGAAAACAATGGAAGCACTGTACAGCTGTTTCATCCTTGTTGGGAATGATCAGCAGTGCACATCCATCGAGCCCCCACGGGGACTCGAACCCGGGATGAACGATTATGAATCAAACACCTTAACAGACACAAGGCTATCCGGGTTGGCTCTCAACGGTTTCTTGAACATCTACACTACATGATATAGCACCGTTCCGTCACTGGCTTTGAACGGTAACAACCCGCTTCCCACACACCGATCGACTCCTATGATGGGTGACTTCTCTGTACGGGCCTAAGTACAACGAAGTCATTCCGTTATGAACAACCTTCAGAGCTTGAGTACTATTTGCAAATTGAGTAGTATGAGATTAGATTTGTATATAGTATGATTCATCATGCAGCCTGAACGCTCAACTGACCATTGAAAACCATGGAAGCACTGTACAGCTGTTTCATCCTTGTTGGGAATGATCAGCAGTGCACATCCGTCGAGCCCACACGGGGACTCGAACCCGGGATGAACGATTATGAATCGAACACCTTAACAGACACAAGGCTATCCGGGCTGGCTCTCAACGGTTTGTTGAACATCTACACTACATGATATAGCACCCATCCGTCACTGGCTTTGAACGGTAACAAACCGCTTCCCACACAGCGATCGTCTCCTATGATGGATCACTTCTCTGTACGGGCCTAAGTACAACGAAGGCATTCCGTTATGAACAACCTACAGAGCTTGAGTACTATTTGCAAATTGAGTAGTAGGAGATTAGATTTGTATATAGTATGATTCATCATGCAGCTTGAACGCTCAACTCAGCATTGAAAACCATGGAAGCACTGTACAGCTGTTTCATCCTTGTTGGGAATGATCAGCAGTGCACATCCGTCGAGCCCCCACGGGGAATCGAACCCGGGATGAACGATTATGAATCGAACACCTTCACAGACACAAGGCTATCCGGGCTGGCTCTCAACGGTTTGTTGAACATCTACACTACATGATATAGCACCGTTCCGTCACTGGCTTTGAACGGTAACAACCCGCTTCCACAACACAGCGATCGACTCCTATGATGGGTGACTTCTCTGTACGGGCCTAAGTACAACGAAGGCATTCCGTTTTGAACAACCTACAGAGCTTGAGTACTATTTGCAAATTGAGTAGTAGGAGATTAGATTTGTATATAGTATGATTCATCATGCAGCTTGAACGCTCAACTCACCATTGAAAACCATGGAAGCACTGTACAGCTGTTTCATCCTTGTTGGGAATGATCAGCAGTGCACATCCGTCGAGCCCCCACGGGGACTCGAACACGGTATGAACGATTATGAATCTAACACCTTCACAGACACAAAGCTATCCGGGCTGGCTCTCAACGGTTTGTTGAACATCTACACTACATGATATAGCACCGTTCCGTCACTGGCTTTGAACGGTAACAACCCGCTTCCCACACACCGATCGACACCTATGATGGATCACTTCTCTGTACGGGCCTAAGTACAACGAAGGCATTCCGTTATGAACAACCTACAGAGCTTCAGTACTATTTGCAAATTGAGTAGTAGGAGATTAGATTTGTATATAGTATGATTCATCATGCAGCTTGAACGCTCAACTCACCATTGAAAACCATGGAAGCACTGTACAGCTGTTTCATCCTTGTTGGGAATGATCAGCAGTGCACATCCGCCGAGCCCCCACGGGGACTCGAACACGGGATGAACGATTATGAATCGAACACCTTCACAGACACAAGGCTATCCGGGTTGGCTCTCAACGGTTTGTTGAACATCTACACTACATGATATAGCACCGTTCCGTCACTGGCTTTGAACGGTAACAACCCGCTTCCACAACACAGCGATCGACTCCTATGATGGATCACTTCTCTGTACGGGCCTAAGTACAACGAAGGCATTCCGTTTTGAACAACCTACAGAGCTTCAGTACTATTTGCAAATTGAGTAGTAGGAGATTAGATTTATATATAGTATGATTCATCATGCAGCTTGAACGCTCAACTCACCATTGAAAACCATGGAAGCAGTGTACAGCTGTTTCATCCTTGTTGGGAATGATCAGCAGTGCACATCCGTCGAGCCCCCACGGGGACTCGAACCCGGGATGAACGATTATGAATCGAACACCTCAACAGACACAAGGCTATCCGGGCTGGCTCTCAACGGTTTGTTGAACATCTACACTACATGATATAGCACCCATCCGTCACTGGCTTTGAACGGTAACAACCCGCTTCCCACACAGCGATCGACTCCTATGATGGATGACTTCTCTGAACGGGCCTAAGTACAACGAAGGCATTCCGTTATGAACAACCTACAGAGCTTGAGTATTATTTGCAAATTGAGTAGTATGAGATTAGATTTGTATAAAGTATGATTCAACATGCAGCTTGAACGCTCAACTCACCATTGAAAACCATGGAAGCACTGTACAGCTGTTTCATCCTTGTTGGGAATGATCAGCAGTGCACATCCGCTGAGCCCCCACGGGGACTCGAACGCGGGATGAACGATTATGAATCGAACACCTTAACAGACACAAGGCTATCCGGGCTGGCTCTCAACGGTTTGTTGAACATCTACACTACATGATATAGCACCGTTCCGTCACTGGCTTTGAACGGTAAAAACCCGCTTCCCACACAGCGATCGACTCCTATGATGGATCACTTCTCTGTACGGGCCTAAGTACAACGAAGGCATTCCGTTTTGAACAACCTACAGAGCTTGAGTACTTTTTGCAAATTGAGTAGTAGGAGATTAGATTTGTATATAGTATGATTCATCATGCAGCTTGAACGCTCAACTCAGCATTGAAAACCATGGAAGCACTGTACAGCTGTTTCATCCTTGTTGGGAATGATCAGCAGTGCACATCCGCTGAGCCCCCACGGGGACTCGAACGCGGGATGAACGATTATGAATCGAACACCTTAACAGACACAAGGCTATCCGGGCTGGCTCTCAACGGTTTGTTGAACATCTACACTACATGATATAGCACCGTTCCGTCACTGGCTTTGAACGGTAAAAACCCGCTTCCCACACAGCGATCGACTCCTATGATGGATCACTTCTCTGTACGGGCCTAAGTACAACGAAGGCATTCCGTTTTGAACAACCTACAGAGCTTGAGTACTTTTTGCAAATTGAGTAGTAGGAGATTAGATTTGTATATAGTATGATTCATCATGCAGCTTGAACGCTCAACTGACCATTGAAAACCATGGAAGCACTGTACAGCTGTTTCATCCTTGTTGGGAATGATCAGCAGTGCACATCCGTCGAGCCCCCACGGGGACTCGAACACGGTATGAACGATTATGAATCTAACACTTTAACAGACACAAAGCTATCCGGGCTGGCTCTCAACGGTTTGTTGAACATCTACACTACATGATATAGCACCGTTCCGTCACTGGCTTTGAACGGTAAAAACCCGCTTCCCACACACCGATCGACACCTATGATGGATCACTTCTCTGTACGGGCCTAAGTACAACGAAGGCATTCCGTTATGAACAACCTACAGAGCTTCAGTACTATTTGCAAATTGAGTAGTAGGAGATTAGATTTGTATATAGTATGATTCATCATGCAGCTTGAACGCTCAACTCACCATTGAAAACCATGGAAGCACTGTACAGCTGTTTCATCCTTGTTGGGAATGATCAGCAGTGCACATCCGTCGAGCCCCCACGGGGAATCGAACCCGGGATGAACGATTATGAATCGAACACCTTCACAGACACAAGGCTATCCGGGCTGGCTCTCAACGGTTTGTTGAACATCTACACTACATGATATAGCACACTTCCGTCACTGGCTTTGAACAGTAACAACCCGCTTCCCACACAGCGATCGACTCCTATGATGGATCACTTCTCTGTACGGGCCTAAGTACAACGAAGGCATTCCGTTTTGAACAACCTACAGAGCTTCAGTACCATTTGCAAATTGAGTAGTAGGAGATTAGATTTGTATATAGTATGATTCATCATGCAGCTTGAACGCTCAACTCACCATTGAAAACCATGGAAGCACTGTACAGCTGTTTCATCCTTGTTGGGAATGATCAGCAGTGCACATCCATCGAGCCCCCACGGGGACTCGAACACGGTATGAACGATTATGAATCGAACACCTTCACAGACACAAGGCTATCCGGGCTGGCTCTCAACGGTTTGTTGAACATCTACACTACATGATATAGCACCGTTCCGTCACTGGCTTTGAACGGTAACAACCCGCTTCCACAACACAGCGATCGACTCCTATGATGGATCACTTCTCTGTACGGGCCTAAGTACAACGAAGGCATTCCGTTATGAACAACCTACAGAGCTTCAGTACTATTTGCAAATTGAGTAGTAGGAGATTAGATTTGTATATAGTATGATTCATCATGCAGCTTGAACGCTCAACTCACCATTGAAAACCATGGAAGCACTGTACAGCTGTTTCATCCTTGTTGGGAATGATCTGCAGTGCACATCCGTCGAGCCCCCACGGGGAATCGAACCCGGGATGAACGATTATGAATCGAACACCTTCACAGACACAAGGCTATCCGGGCTGGCTCTCAACGGTTTCTTGAACATCTACACTACATGATATAGCACACTTCCGTCACTGGCTTTGAACAGTAACAACCCGCTTCCCACACAGCGATCGACTCCTATGATGGATCACTTCTCTGTACGGGCCTAAGTACAACGAAGGCATTCCGTTTTGAACAACCTACAGAGCTTCAGTACTATTTGCAAATTGAGTAGTAGGAGATTAGATTTGTATATAGTATGATTCATCATGCAGCTTGAACGCTCAACTCACCATTGAAAACAATGGAAGCACTGTACAGCTGTTTCATCCTTGTTGGGAATGATCAGCAGTGCACATCCATCGAGCCCCCACAGGGACTCGAACACGGTATGAACGATTATGAATCGAACACCTTCACAGACACAAGGCTATCCGGGCTGGCTCTCAACGGTTTGTTGAACATCTACACTACATGATATAGCACCGTTCCGTCACTGGCTTTGAACGGTAACAACCCGCTTCCCACACACCGATCGACTCCTATGATGGATCACTTCTCTGTACGGGCCTAAGTACAACGAAGGCATTCCGTTATGAACAACCTACAGAGCTTCAGTACTATTTGCAAATTGAGTAGTAGGAGATTAGATTTGTATATAGTATGATTCATCATGCAGCTTGAACGCTCAACTCACCATTGAAAACCATGGAAGCACTGTACAGCTGTTTCATCCTTGTTGGGAATGATCAGCAGTGCACATCCGCCGAGCCCCCACGGGGACTCGAACCCGGGATGAACGATTATGAATCGAACACCTTAACAGACACAAGGCTATCCGGGCTGGCTCTCAACGGTTTGTTGAACATCTACACTACATGATATAGCACCGTTCCGTCACTGGCTTTGAACGGTAACAACCCGCTTCCACAACACAGCGATCGACTCCTATGATGGATGACTTCTCTGTACGGGCCTAAGTACAACGAAGGCATTCCGTTATGAACAACCTACAGAGCTTGAGTACTATTTGCAAATTGAGTAGTAGGAGATTAGATTTGTATATAGTATGATTCATCATGCAGCTTGAACGCTCAACTCACCATTGAAAACCATGGAAGCACTGTACAGCTGTTTCATCCTTGTTGGGAATGATCAGCAGTGCACATCCGTCGAGCCCCCACGGGGAATCGAACCCGGGATGAACGATTATGAATCGAACACCTTCACAGACACAAGGCTATCCGGGCTGGCTCTCAAAGGTTTGTTGAACATCTACACTACATGATATAGCACCGTTCCGTCACTGGCTTTGAACGGTAAAAACCCGCTTCCCACACAGCGATCGACTCCTATGATGGATCACTTCTCTGTACGGGCCTAAGTACAACGAAGGCATTCCGTTTTGAACAACCTACAGAGCTTGAGTACTTTTTGCAAATTGAGTAGTAGGAGATTAGATTTGTATATAGTATGATTCATCATGCAGCTTGAACGCTCAACTCACCATTGAAAACCATGGAAGCACTGTACAGCTGTTTCATCCTTGTTGGGAATGATCAGCAGTGCACATCCGTCGAGCCCCCACGGGGACTCGAACACGGTATGAACGATTATGAATCGAATACCTTCACAGACACAAGGCTATCCGGGCTGGCTCTCAACGGTTTGTTGAACATCTACACTACATGATATAGCACCGTTCCGTCACTGGCTTTGAACGGTAAAAACCCGCTTCCCACACAGCGATCGACTCCTATGATGGATCACTTCTCTGTACGGGCCTAAGTACAACGAAGGCATTCCGTTTTGAACAACCTACAGAGCTTGAGTACTTTTTGCAAATTGAGTAGTAGGAGATTAGATTTGTATATAGTATGATTCATCATGCAGCTTGAACGCTCAACTGACCATTGAAAACCATGGAAGCACTGTACAGCTGTTTCATCCTTGTTGGGAATGATCAGCAGTGCACATCCGTCGAGCCCCCACGGGGACTCGAACACGGTATGAACGATTATGAATCTAACACTTTAACAGACACAAAGCTATCCGAGCTGGCTCTCAACGGTTTGTTGAACATCTACACTACATGATATAGCACCGTTCCGTCACTGGCTTTGAACGGTAACAACCCGCTTCCCACACAGCGATCGACTCCTATGATGAATGACTTCTCTGTACGGGCCTAAGTACAACGAAGGCATTCCGTTATGAACAACCTACAGAGCTTGAGTACTATTTGCAAATTGAGTAGTAGGAGATTAGATTTGTATATAGTATGATTCATCATGCAGCTTGAACGCTCAACTCACCATTGAAAACCATGGAAGCACTGTACAGCTGTTTCATCCTTGTTGGGAATGATCAGCAGTGCACATCCGTCGAGCCCCCACGGGGAATCGAACCCGGGATGAACGATTATGAATCGAACACCTTCACAGACACAAGGCTATCCGGGCTGGCTCTCAACGGTTTGTTGAACATCTACACTACATGATATAGCACCCATCCGTCACTGGCTTTGAACAGTAACAACCCGCTTCCCACACGGCGATCGACTCCTATGATGGATGACTTCTCTGTACGGGCCTAAGTACAATGAAGGCATTCCGTTTTGAACAACCTACAGAGCTTCAGTACCATTTGCAAATTGTTAGTAGGAGATTAGATTTGTATATAGTATGATTCATCATGCAGCTTGAACGCTCAACTCACCATTGAAAACCATGGAAGCACTGTACAGCTGTTTCATCCTTGTTGGGAATGATCAGCAGTGCACATCCGCCAGAGCCCCCACGGGGACTCGAACACGGGATGAACGATTATGAATCGAACACCTTCACAGACACAAGGCTATCCGGGCTGGCTCTCAACGGTTTGTTGAACATCTACACTACATGATATAGCACCGTTCCGTCACTGGCTTTGAACGGTAACAACCCGCTTCCCACACACCGATCGACTCCTATGATGGATCACTTCTCTGTACGGGCCTAAGTACAACGAAGGCATTCCGTTATGAACAACCTACAGAGCTTCAGTACTATTTGCAAATTGAGTAGTAGGAGATTAGATTTGTATATAGTATGATTCATCATGCAGCTTGAACGCTCAACTCACCATTGAAAACCATGGAAGCACTGTACAGCTGTTTCATCCTTGTTGGGAATGATCAGCAGTGCACATCCGCCGAGCCCCCACGGGGACTCGAACCCGGGATGAACGATTATGAATCGAACACCTTAACAGACACAAGGCTATCCGGGTTGGCTCTCAACGGTTTCTTGAACATCTACACTACATGATATAGCACCGTTCCGTCACTGGCTTTGAACGGTAACAACCCGCTTCCACAACACAGCGATCGACTCCTATGATGGATGACTTCTCTGTACGGGCCTAAGTACAACGAAGGCATTCCGTTATGAACAACCTACAGAGCTTGAGTACTATTTGCAAATTGAGTAGTAAGAGATTAGATTTGTATATAGTATGATTCATCATGCAGCTTGAACGCTCAACTCACCATTGAAAACCATGGAAGCACTGTACAGCTGTTTCATCCTTGTTGGGAATGATCAGCAGTGCACATCCGTCGAGCCCCCACGGGGACTCGAACCCGGGATGAACGATTATGAATCGAACACCCTAACAGACACAAGGCTATCCGGGCTGGCTCTCAACGGTTTGTTGAACATCTACACTACACGATATAGCACCCATCCGTCACTGGCTTTGAACGGTAACAACCCGCTTCCCACACAGCGATCGACTCCTATGATGGATGACTTCTCTGTACGGGCCTAAGTACAACGAAGGCATTCCGTTATGAACAACCTACAGAGCTTCAGTACTATTTGCAAATTGAGTAGTATGAGATTAGATTTGTATAAAGTATGATTCATCATGCAGCTTGAACGCTCAACTCACCATTGAAAACCATGGAAGCAGTGTACAGCTGTTTCATCCTTGTTGGGAATGATCAGCAGTGCACATCCGTCGAGCCCCCACGGGGACTCGAACGCGGGATGAACGATTATGAATCGAACACCTTCACAGACACAAGGCTATCCGGGCTGGCTCTCAACGGTTTGTTGAACATCTACACTACATGATATAGCACCGTTCCGTCACTGGCTTTGAACGGTAACAACCCGCTTCCACAACACAGCGATCGACTCCTATGATGGATGACTTCTCTGTACGGGCCTAAGTACAACGAAGGCATTCCGTTATGAACAACCTACAGAGCTTGAGTACTATTTGCAAATTGAGTAGTAGGAGATTAGATTTGTATATAGTATGATTCATCATGCAGCTTGAACGCTCAACTCACCCTTGAAAACCATGGAAGCACTGTACAGCTGTTTCATCCTTGTTGGGAATGATCAGCAGTGCACATCCACCGAGCCCCCACGGGGACTCGAACCCGGGATGAACGATTATGAATCGAACACCTTCACAGACACAAGGCTATCCGGGCTGGCTCTCAACGGTTTGTTGAACATCTACACTACATGATATAGCACCGTTCGGTCACTGGCTTTGAACGGTAACAACCCGCTTCCCACACAGCGATCGACTCCTATGATGGATCACTTCTCTGTACGGGCCTAAGTACAACGAAGGCATTCCGTTATGAACAACCTACAGAGCTTCAGTACTATTTGCAAATTGAGTAGTATGAGATTAGATTTGTATAAAGTATGATTCATCATGCAGCTTGAACGCTCAACTCACCATTGAAAACCATGGAAGCAGTGTACAGCTGTTTCATCCTTGTTGGGAATGATCAGCAGTGCACATCCGTCGAGCCCCCACGGGGACTCGAACCCGGGATGAACGATTATGAATCGAACACCTTAACAGACACAAGGCTATCCGGGCTGGCTCTCAACGGTTTGTTGAACATCTACACTACATGATATAGCACCGTTCCGTCACTGGCTTTGAACGGTAACAACCCGCTTCCCACACAGCGATCGACTCCTATGATGGATCACTTCTCTGTACGGGCCTAAGTACAACGAAGGCATTCCGTTATGAACAACCTACAGAGCTTGAGTACTATTTGCAAATTGAGTAGTAGGAGATTAGATTTGTATATAGTATGATTCATCATGCAGCTTGAACGCTCAACTCACCATTGAAAACCATGGAAGCACTGTACAGCTGTTTCATCCTTGTTGGGAATGATCAGCAGTGCACATCCGTCGAGCCCCCACGGGGACTCGAACCCGGGATGAACGATTATGAATCGAACACCTTCACAGACACAAGGCTATCCGGGCTGGCTCTCAACGGTTTGTTGAACATCTACACTATATGATATAGCACCGTTCCGTCACTGGCTTTGAACAGTAACAAACCGCTTCCCACACAGCGATCGACTCCTATGATGGATCACTTCTCTGTACGGGCCTAAGTACAACGAAGGCATTCCGTTATGAACAACCTACAGAGCTTCAGTACTATTTGCAAATTGAGTAGTAGGAGATTAGATTTGTATATAGTATGATTCATCATGCAGCTTGAACGCTCAACTCACCATTGAAAACCATGGAAGCACTGTACAGCTGTTTCATCCTTGTTGGGAATGATCAGCAGTGCACATCCGCCAGAGCCCCCACGGGGACTCAAACACGGGATGAACGATTATGAATCGAACACCTTAACAGACACAAGGCTATCCGGGCTGGCTCTCAACGGTTTGTTGAACATCTACACTACATGATATAGCACCGTTCGGTCACTGGCTTTGAACGGTAAAAACCCGCTTCCCACACAGCGATCGACTCCTATGATGGATGACTTCTCTGTACGGGCCTAAGTACAACGAAGGCATTCCGTTATGAACAACCTACAGAGCTTCAGTACTATTTGCAAATTGAGTAGTAGGAGATTAGATTTATATATAGTATGATTCATCATGCAGCTTGAACGCTCAACTCACCATTGAAAACCATGGAAGCACTGTACAGCTGTTTCATCCTTGTTGGGAATGATCAGCAGTGCACATCCGCCGAGCCCCCACGGGGACTCGAACCCGGGATGAACGATTATGAATCGAACACCTTCACAGACACAAGGCTATCCGGGCTGGCTCTCAACGGTTTGTTGAACATCTACACTACATGATATAGCACCCTTCCGTCACTGGCTTTGAACAGTAACAAACCGCTTCCCACACAGCGATCGTCTCCTATGATGGATGACTTCTCTGTGCGGGCCTAAGTACAACGAAGGCATTCCGTTATGAACAACCTACAGAGCTTCAGTACTATTTGCAAATTGAGTAGTAGGAGATTAGATTTGTATATAGTATGATTCATCATGCAGCTTGAACGCTCAACTCACCATTGAAAACCATGGAATAACTGTACAGCTGTTTCATCCTTGTTGGGAATGATCAGCAGTGCACATCCGCCAGAGCCCCCACGGGGACTCGAACACGGGATGAACGATTATGAATCGAACACCTTAACAGACACAAGGCTATCCGGGCTGCCTCTCAACGGTTTGTTGAACATCTACACTATAGGATATAGCACCCATCCGTCACTGGCTTTGAACGGTAACAACCCGCTTCCCACACACCGATCGACTCCTATGATGGATCACTTCTCTGTACGGGCCTAAGTACAACGAAGGCATTCCGTTATGAACAACCTACAGAGCTTGAGTACTATTTGCAAATTGATTAGTAGGAGATTAGATTTGTATATAGTATGATTCATCATGCAGCTTGAACGCTCAACTCACCATTGAAAACCATGGAAGCACTGTACAGCTGTTTCATCCTTGTTGGGAATGATCAGCAGTGCACATCCGCCGAGCCCCCACGGGGACTCGAACCCGGGATGAACGATTATGAATCGAACACCTTAACAGACACAAGGCTATCCGGGCTGGCTCTCAATGGTTTCTTGAACATCTACACTACATGATATAGCACCGTTCCGTCACTGGCTTTGAACGGTAACAACCCGCTTCCCACACAGCGATCGACTCCTATGATGGATGACTTCTCTGTACGGGCCTAAGTACAACGAAGGCATTCCGTTATGAACAACCTTCAGAGCTTGAGTACTATTTGCAAATTGAGTAGTAGGAGATTAGATTTGTATATAGTATGATTCATCATGCAGCTTGAACGCTCAACTCACCATTGAAAACCATGGAAGCACTGTACAGCTGTTTCATCCTTGTTGGGAATGATCAGCAGTGCACATCCGCCAGAGCCCCCACGGGGACTCGAACACGGGATGAACGATTATGAATCGAACACCTTAACAGACACAAGGCTATCCGGGCTGGCTCTCAACGGTTTGTTGAACATCTACACTACACGATATAGCACTCTTCCGTCACTGGCTTTGAACGGTAACAACCCGCTTCCCACACAGCGATCGACTCCTATGATGGATGACTTCTCTGTACGGGCCTAAGTACAACGAAGGCATTCCGTTATGAACAACCTACAGAGCTTCAGTAGTATTTGCAAATTGAGTAGTAGGAGATTAGATTTATATATAGTATGATTCATCATGCAGCTTGAACGCTCAACTCACCATTGAAAACCATGGAAGCACTGTACAGCTGTTTCATCCTTGTTGGGAATGATCAGCAGTGCACATCCGTCGAGCCCCCACGGGGACTCGAACACGGGATGAACGATTATGAATCGAACACCTTAACAGACACAAGGCTATCCGGGCTGGCTCTCAACGGTTTGTTGAACATCTACACTACATGATATAGCACCGTTCCGTCACTGGCTTTGAACGGTAACAACCCGCTTCCCACACAGCGATCGACACCTATGATGGATGACTTCTCTGTACGGGCCTAAGTACAACGAAGGCATTCCGTTATGAACAACCTACAGAGCTTCAGTACTATTTGCAAATTGAGTAGTAGGAGATTAGATTTGTATATAGTATGATTCATCATGCAGCTTGAACGCTCAACTCACCATTGAAAACCATGGAAGCACTGTACAGCTGTTTCATCCTTGTTGGGAATGATCAGCAGTGCACATCCATCGAGCCCCCACGGGGACTCGAACCCGGGATGAACGATTATGAATCGAACACCTTAACAGACACAAGGCTATCCGGGCTGGCTCTCAACGGTTTCTTGAACATCTACACTACATGATATAGCACCCATCCGTCACTGGCTTTGAACGGTAACAACCCGCTTCCCACACAGCGATCGACTCCTATGATGGATGACTTCTCTGTACGGGCCTAAGTACAACGAAGGCATTCCGTTATGAACAACCTACAGAGCTTGAGTACTATTTGCAAATTGAGTAGTAGGAGATTAGATTTGTATATAGTATGATTCATCATGCAGCTTGAACGCTCAACTCACCATTGAAAACCATGGAAGCACTGTACAGCTGTTTCATCCTTGTTGGGAATGATCAGCAGTGCACATCCGTCGAGCCCCCACGGGGACTCGAACACGGGATGAACGATTATGAATCGAACACCTTAACAGACACAAGGCTATCCGGGCTGGCTCTCAACGGTTTGTTGAACACCTACACTATATGATATAGCACCGTTCCGTCACTGGCTTTGCACGGTAACAACCCGCTTCCCACACAGCGATCGACTCCTATGATGGATGACTTCTCTGTTCGGGCCTAAGTACAACGAAGGCATTCCGTTATGAACAACCTACAGAGCTTGAGTACTATTTGCAAATTGAGTAGTAGGAGATTAGATTTGTATATAGTATGATTCATCATGCAGCTTGAACGCTCAACTCACCATTGAAAACCATGGAAGCACTGTACAGCTGTTTCATCCTTGTTGGGAATGATCAGCAGTGCACATCCAACGAGAGACCACGGGGACTCGAACACGGGATGAACGATTATGAATCGAACACCTAAACAGACACAAGGCTATCCGGGCTGGCTCTCAACGGTTTCTTGAACATCTACACTACATGATATAGCACCGTTCCGTCACTGGCTTTGAACGGTAACAACCCGCTTCCCACACAGCGATCGACTCCTATGATGGATGACTTCTCTGTACGGGCCTAAGTACAACGAAGGCATTCCGTTATGAACAACCTACAGAGCTTCAGTACTATTTGCAAATTGAGTAGTAGGAGATTAGATTTGTATATAGTATGATTCATCATGCAGCTTGAACGCTCAACTCACCATTGAAAACCATGGAAGCACTGTACAGCTGTTTCATCCTTGTTGGGAATGATCAGCAGTGCACATCCGTCGAGCCCCCACGGGGACTCGAACACGGGATGAACGATTATGAATCGAACACCTCAACAGACACAAGGCTATCCGGGCTGGCTCTCAACGGTTTCTTGAACATCTACACTACATGATATAGCACCCATCCGTCACTGGCTTTGAACGGTAAAAACCCGCTTCCCACACACCGATCGACTCCTATGATGGATCACTTCTCTGTGCGTGCCTAAGTACAACGAAGGCATTCCGTTTTGAACAACCTACAGAGCTTCAGTACTATTTGCAAATTGAGTAGTAGGAGATTAGATTTATATATAGTATGATTCATCATGCAGCTTGAACGCTCAACTCACCATTGAAAACCATGGAAGCACTGTACAGCTGTTTCATCCTTGTTGGGAATGATCAGCAGTGCACATCCGTCGAGCCCCCACGGGGACTCGAACACGGGATGAACGATTATGAATCGAACACCTTCACAGACACAAGGCTATCCGGGCTGGCTCTCAACGGTTTCTTGAACATCTACACTACATGATATAGCACCGTTCCGTCACTGGCTTTGAACGGTAACAACCCGCTTCCCACACAGCGATCGACTCCTGTGATGGATCACTTCTCTGTACGGGCCTAAGTACAACGAAGGCTTTCCGTTATGAACAACCTACAGAGCTTCAGTACTATTTGCAAATTGAGTAGTAGGAGATTAGATTTGTATATAGTATGATTCATCATGCAGCTTGAACGCTCAACTCACCATTGAAAACCATGGAAGCACTGTACAGCTGTTTCATCCTTGTTGGGAATGATCAGCAGTGCACATCCGTCGAGCCCCCACGGGGACTCGAACACGGGATGAACGATTATGAATCGAACACCTTCACAGACACAAGGCTATCCGGGCTGGCTCTCAACGGTTTCTTGAACATCTACACTACATGATATAGCACCCATCCGTCACTGGCTTTGAACGGTAACAACCCGCTTCCCACACACCGATCGACTCCTATGATGGATGACTTCTCTGTACGGGCCTAAGTACAACGAAGGCATTCCGTTATGAACAACCTACAGAGCTTCAGCACTATTTGCAAATTGAGTAGTAGGAGATTAGATTTGTATATAGTATGATTCATCATGCAGCTTGAACGCTCAACTCAGCATTGAAAACCATGGAAGCACTGTACAGCTGTTTCATCCTTGTTGGGAATGATCAGCAGTGCACATCCGCCAGAGCCCCCACGGGGACTCGAACACGGGATGAACGATTATGAATCGAACACCTTCACAGACACAAGGCTATCCGGGCTGACTCTCAACGGTTTGTTGAACATCTACACTACATGATATAGCACCGTTCCGTCACTGGCTTTGAACGGTAACAACCCGCTTCCCACACACCGATCGACTCCTATGATGGATCACTTCTCTGTACGGGCCTAAGTACAACGAAGGCATTCCGTTATGAACAACCTACAGAGCTTCAGTAGTATTTGCAAATTGAGTAGAAGAAGATTAGATTTATATATAGTATGATTCATCATGCAGCTTGAACGCTCAACTCAGCATTGAAAACCATGGAAGCACTGTACAGCTGTTTCATCCTTGTTGGGAATGATCAGCAGTGCACATCCGCTGAGCCCCCACGGGGACTCGAACCCGGGATGAACGATTATGAATCGAACACCT
Organism: Fasciola hepatica; assembly: GCA_948099385.1. NCBI lineage: Eukaryota > Metazoa > Platyhelminthes > Trematoda > Plagiorchiida > Fasciolidae > Fasciola > Fasciola hepatica. The sequence goes on along the minus strand of CANUEZ040000031.1, from coordinate 11,709,933 downwards.
TCACAGACACAAGGCTATCCGGGCTGGCTCTCAACGGTTTGTTGAACATCTACACTACATGATATAGCACCCATCCGTCACTGGCTTTGAACGGTAACAACCCGCTTCCCACACAGCGATCGACTCCTATGATGGATCACTTCTCTGTACGGGCCTAAGTACAACGAAGGCATTCCGTTATGAACAACCTACAGAGCTTCAGTACTATTTGCAAATTGAGTAGTAGGAGATTAGATTTGTATATAATATGATTCATCATGCAGCTTGAACGCTCAACTCACCATTGAAAACCATGGAAGCACTGTACAGCTGTTTCATCCTTGTTGGGAATGATCAGCAGTGCACATCCGCTGAGCCCCCACGGGGACTCGAACCCGGGATGAACGATTATGAATCGAACACCTTAACAGACACAAGGCTATCCGGGCTGGCTCTCAACGGTTTGTTGAACACCTACACTATATGATATTGCACCGTTCCGTCACTGGCTTTGCACGGTAACAACCCGCTTCCCACACAGCGATCGACTCCTATGATGGATGACTTCTGTAAATTACTTTTTGTAATTTGTATTTTTGACGACATCTTCGCTTGTCTTACTCGTGAGTAGCGTGTATATCCCTCATGAACCTCGAATACTTGTGATCCAATTCCCTGTTTTTACTGTACTGACACAGTTCAGATTTACCCCTTTCCGACGTATGGTGCGTGAACATTTTACGTTATGTTCCCGACTCGATTGTTCTATGATTGTACATTCCCCTTGTAAGAAAAATTTGCAGAACGTTACACTTACGCTTCTTGACCCACTGTCTGTACCGCAACCGTGCTGCGCTACAGTTTCGCATGACTCCTTGCTGAGTGGACCGTTTATGACCGCGCTGTCCCGATTCTTCGGATAACTTTCTGTACTGTTGCCCTTGGTTGCTCACCTGGCTAAACACGAAATTACGATAAACACGGTTATACATTTGGAATTTGTTCTGCTGCCCGTAGCCGTGTACAGCCCATATCGTGCGTAAAGCTAGTGAGACCACGTTTTCTGTTATATTGAAAGTTCAAGTAATCGGGATAGTTTCTACAGTTAGCCAGTAACCAATATTGTCTGGAATGAAGTCATTTACGTCCAGTATACAGTCATTTAATGATGAATTGCCTGGTTTGCGGAAAAACTGTTGGGAGGCTCAGTCAGCAAATCGCAGGGAGGCTCATCCAGCAGACCGCATGGAGGCTCACCCAGCAAATCGCTGGGAGGCTCACTCAGTAAACCGCATCGAGGCTCATTCAGCAAACCACATGGAGGCTCATTCAGCAAACCGCATTGAGGCTCATCCAGCAAACCGCATGGAGGCTCATTCAGTAAACCGCATCGAGGCTCATTCAGTAAACCGCAATGAGGCTCATTCAGCAAACCGCATGGAGGCTCATTCAGCAAACCACATGGAGGCTCATTCAGCAAACCGCAAGGAGGTTCATCCAGCGAACCGCAATGAGGCTCATTCAGCAAACCGCATGGAGGCTCATTCAGTAAACCGCATCGAGGCTCATTCAGTAAACCGCAATGAGGCTCATTCAGCAAACCGCACGGAGGCTTCTTTAGCAAACCGCATGGAGGCTCATCCAGCAAACCGCATGGAGGCTCATCCAGCAAACCGCATGGAGGCTTATTCAGTTAATCGCATGGAGGCTCATTCAGCAAACCGCAAGGAGGCTCATCCAGCAAACTGCACGGAGGCTTATTCAGTTAACCGCATGGAGGCTCATCCAGCAAACCACAGAGAGGCTCAGTCAGCAAATGGCTCAACCTCCAGACCAGAGCTACAACGTGAACTGCGACTGGCCAGGTTGAAGATTAAGCAGTTAGAGCTGGAGGCCGAGGCTGCCAAACGCATAAATGAAGTCAAGGATGAAATCGTCAAAGAATTGTCCGACGATAACTGCAGTTTTGGATCGGAGCCTATACTGCCACCTACGCCACCTTGCAGTGAGAGACTGAAAATTGTTCACGATTATGTCATGTCCTTACCAGGGTCAAAAACAAGGCAGGAAGACCAAATTACACTGAACGGACCGGGAATACGTGTTCTGCCCGCTAAATCCAGGGAATTCGACCACGTCAGCGAGACCGCCAGGCTGTTGCAAGCTTGTATGAGCCTGCCTGCTCGCCGATCAATCAAATTCGATGGAAATCCCATGGATTTCATTGGTTTCATGAGAAATTTCCAGTCCACAGTCGCTAGGTACAATAACGACCCCGCCTACCTCCTCGATTACTTGATTTCGGCCTGTGAGGGGGAGCCAGCTGAAGCCATTCGGTGGTGCACGGTCCTTGAGCCGCAGGAAGGCTACGACGAAGCCATACGCATACTAGAACGCCGGTTCGGCAGGCCTCACGTGATTGCCAGAAAATGTATCGATGAGCTAAGTGACGGCTCTGTGCTGAAGCAAACTGATACCAAGGCGCTGGTAAAATTGGCGGATCAGATGAAGGTGTGTTCGGCCACGATGAAGAGCCTCGGCTACCAGGCTGATCTGAATGCCTGCCGGACGCTGAGCGCTATTGTGCAACGACTGCCCACCAGTGTTCAGTCTAGATGGTTCGACCGGGCATCCTTCATTCTCAGATCGGGACGGGAGCCCACTTTCGATGAACTAACGAGTTTTGTCAGCGATCAGGGTGATGCTGCCTTGGTTAGCCTTGTTTACGTATCGCGACCGGCCATTTCTGCGTCTAGACAACCAGATTCTCGAAAGCCCGCTAGCAGTCTATACTCCACCGAGCGAGTAGCCACAATCATGTCAACCGAGACTAAGCCATCTAGCACCAGTCCTAAGCCGACCCCCAACAAAGTTTGCCCTATATGTGAAAATCCCCACTACGTGGACCAGTGTAGCGAATTTCGAGACTTAAAGGTAATAGACAGGTATAATGCCGTGAAGAAGCTGAAATTATGTTTTTCATGCTTAAAGCCTAATCATGTAACTAAAGACTGCCGTTCGCGAAAGACGTGTGGCCTGAAGGGCTGTGTAGGCCAACACCACCCGATGCTACATCGACCAAAAACCCCAGAATCTAATCGTGACCAAAACCTGCCAACAGACAACACTGCTTCGGTTGGTCACGTATTAGCAGACGAAAGTACCGCCGGCCGTCGAATTTCCCTTGCTATATTGCCAGTCCGCCTCCGAGGTCCTTTAGGGGAGGTCACAGTGAATGGATTGCTGGACAATGGATCGGACACAACTTTCGTAGACCAGTCGCTCCTGACAAAATTGGGTCTCAATGGGAAGCCCGAGCTTCTGACGGTTAAGACCATCGATAGTAATTGTGTAACCAAAGCGCGCACTGTATCCTTTACATTAACTTCGCTAGACGGTCAGGAAGTCATCCAAGTCCGCCGAGCGTGGGCAGTAGAAAACTTGCCTAAACTGAGACCACTCAATCTAAAGCAAGATTTAGAAGGTTGGGGTCATCTGCAAGAAGTCCTGATGCCAGCCATTGATAACTACGACATCCGTATTCTCATTGGTGCCGACGTTCCAAGGGCACATTGGGTGCTAGAACAACGAACGGGCAGTCCGAATGATCCTTATGGCGTGAGAGGACCTCTAGGATGGGTGATATTAGGACCGATTTCGTGCCAACGTCCTAGTAACGCGAGGGCCAATGTTAGTCATGTCACGGCCACTGAATTGGATATGAGCTCGGAGCGTGTGTTCAACTTTGAGTTCATGGAAGAGTCTTTCATCAAACGGAGTATGCCAGAAGATGATAAAACAGCTTTACGTCATATGACCGCCTCAATGATTTGGGTCAACGGCCACTATGAAATAGCCCTGCCATGGAAGCCCGGTGGACCATGCTTGCCGGATAATAAGGATGTTGCACCGAAGAGACTGCTGTTTCTCAAGAAGCGATTCGAAAGGGACCATGACCTTAAAGAAAAATGCGCAGCCATGGTCAACGAGTACATTACGAAAGGCTACGCTGAGATTGTATCCGGCTCAGAACAGAACTTGACTGGCCCGCATGTATTGTATCTGGCGCACCATGGAGTGTACAAGCACGGAGATCAAACGAAGGTTAGAGCTGTATTCGATTGTGCTGCAGAATGCAACAAAACGTCCCTGAATAAGCAACTGCTGACGGGTCCAGACCCCGTCAACAGTCTATATGGAGTTCTTCCGAGGTTCCGGGAGTATCGGTACACCCTGGTTGCAGATACTGAAGCCATGTTTCACCAAGTAAGGGTATCGTGGAAAGCGCCACCATTGGAAGCGACGGCCGAACAAGAGAAGCCATTGTACGCACTGCTAACGGCATTCACCGACGAGATCTACGACAACTGTGCTTGCTGGAAGGTGACGCTTCAATTACGAATATGGCTGGTGAGGTTCCCTGACCCCGGGGGCAGTGTAAATTACTTTTTGTAATTTGTATTTTTGACGACATCTTCGCTTGTCTTACTCGTGAGTAGCGTGTATATCCCTCATGAACCTCGAATACTTGTGATCCAATTCCCTGTTTTTACTGTACTGACACAGTTCAGATTTACCCCTTTCCGACGTATGGTGCGTGAACATTTTACGTTATGTTCCCGACTCGATTGTTCTATGATTGTACATTCCCCTTGTAAGAAAAATTTGCAGAACGTTACACTTACGCTTCTTGACCCACTGTCTGTACCGCAACCGTGCTGCGCTACAGTTTCGCATGACTCCTTGCTGAGTGGACCGTTTATGACCGCGCTGTCCCGATTCTTCGGATAACTTTCTGTACTGTTGCCCTTGGTTGCTCACCTGGCTGTAAGTCATTGCATTTATGTATTGTTATGTATTGCATTGTTTAGAAACACGAAATTACGATAAACACGGTTATACATTTGGAATTTGTTCTGCTGCCCGTAGCCGTGTACAGCCCATATCGTGCGTAAAGCTAGTGAGACCACGTTTTCTGTTATATTGAAAGTTCAAGTAATCGGGATCGTTTCTACAACTTCTCTGTTCGGGCCTAAGTACAACGAAGGCATTCCGTTATGAACAACCTACAGAGCTTGAGTACTATTTGCAAATTGAGTAGTAGGAGATTAGATTTGTATATAGTATGATTCATCATGCAGCTTGAACGCTCAACTCACCATTGAAAACCATGGAAGCACTGTACAGCAGTTTCATCCTTGTTGGGAATGATCAGCAGTGCACATCCAACGAGAGACCACGCGGACTCGAACACGGGATGAACGATTATGAATCGAACACCTTAACAGACACAAGGCTATCCGGGCTGGCTCTCAACGGTTTCTTGAACATCTACACTACATGATATAGCACCCATCCGTCACTGGCTTTGAACGGTAACAACCCGCTTCCCACACAGCGATCGACTCCTATGATGGATGACTTCTCTGTACGGGCCTAAGTACAACGAAGGCATTCCGTTATGAACAACCTACAGAGCTTCAGTACTATTTGCAAATTGAGTAGTAGGAGATTAGATTTGTATATAGTATGATTCATCATGCAGCTTGAACCCTCAACTCACCATTGAAAACCATGGAAGCACTGTACAGCTGTTTCATCCTTGTTGGGAATGATCAGCAGTGCACATCCGTCGAGCCCCCACGGGGACTCGAACCCGGGATGAACGATTATGAATCGAACACCTTCACAGACACAAGGCTATCCGGGCTGGCTCTCAACGAATTGTTGAACATCTACACTACATGATATAGCACCCATCCGTCACTGGCTTTGAACGGTAACAACCCGCTTCCCACACAGCGATCGACTCCTATGATGGATCACTTCTCTGTACGGGCCTAAGTACAACGAAGGCATTCCGTTATGAACAACCTACAGAGCTTGAGTACCATTTGCAAATTGAGTAGTAGGAGATTAGATTTATATATAGTATGATTCATCATGCAGCTTGAACGCTCAACTCACCATTGAAAACCATGGAAGCACTGTACAGCTGTTTCATCCTTGTTGGGAATGATCAGCAGTGCACATCCGCTGAGCCCCCACGGGGACTCGAACACGGGATGAACGATTATGAATCGAACACCTTAACAGACACAAGGCTATCCGGGCTGGCTCTCAACGGTTTGTTGAACATCTACACTACATGATATAGCACCCATCCGTCACTGGCTTTGAACGTTAAAACCCGCTTCCACAACACAGCGATCGACTCCTATGATGGATGACTTCTCTGTACGGGCCTAAGTACAACGAAGGCATTCCGTTATGAACAACCTACAGAGCTTAAGTACCATTTGCAAATTGAGTAGTAGGAGATTAGATTTGTATATAGTATGATTCATCATGCAGCTTGAACGCTCAACTCACCATTGAAAACCATGGAAGCACTGTACAGCTGTTTCATCCTTGTTGGGAATGATCAGCAGTGCACATCCGCTGAGCCCCCACGGGGACTCGAACCCGGGATGAACGATTATGAATCGAACACCTTAACAGACACAAGGCTATCCGGGCTGGCTCTCAACGGTTTGTTGAACATCTACACTACATGATATAGCACCCATCCGTCACTGGCTTTGAACGGTAACAACCCGCTTCCCACACAGCGATCGACTCCTGTGATGGATCACTTCTCTGTACGGGCCCAAGTACAACGAAGGCATTCCGTTATGAACAACCTACAGAGCTTGAGTACTATTTGCAAATTGAGTAGTAGGAGATTAGATTTGTATATAGTATGATTCATCATGCAGCTTGAACCCTCAACTCACCATTGAAAACCATGGAAGCACTGTACAGCTGTTTCATCCTTGTTGGGAATGATCAGCAGTGCACATCCGTCGAGCCCCCACGGGGACTCGAACACGGGATGAACGATTATGAATCGAACACCTTCACAGACACAAGGCTATCCGGGCTGACTCTCAACGGTTTGTTGAACATCTACACTACATGATATAGCACCGTTCCGTCACTGGCTTTGAACGGTAACAACCCGCTTCCCACACAGCGATCGACTCCTATGATGGATGACTTCTCTGTACGGGCCTAAGTACAACGAAGGCATTCCGTTATGAACAACCTACAGAGCTTCAGTACTATTTGCAAATTGAGTAGAAGAAGATTAGATATGTATATAGTATGATTCATCATGCAGCTTGAACGCTCAACTCACCATTGAAAACCATGGAAGCACTGTACAGCTGTTTCATCCTTGTTGGGAATGATCAGCAGTGCACATCCGTCGAGCCCCCACGGGGACTCGAACCCGGGATGAACGATTATGAATCGAACACCTTAACAGACACAAGGCTATCCGGGCTGGCTCTCAACGGTTTCTTGAACATCTACACTACATGATATAGCACCGTTCCGTCACTGGCTTTGAACGGTAACAACCCGCTTCCCACACAGCGATCGACTCCTATGATGGATGAATTCTCTGTACGGGCCTAAGTACAACGAAGGCATTCCGTTATGAACATCCTACAGAGCTTCAGCACTATTTGCAAATTGAGTAGTATGAGATTAGATTTGTATATAGTATGATTCATCATGCAGCTTGAACGCTCAACTCACCATTGAAAACCATGGAAGCACTGTACAGCTGTTTCATCTTTGTTGGGAATGATCAGCAGTGCACATCCGTCGAGCCCCCACGGGGACTCGAACACGGGATGAACGATTATGAATCGAACACCCTAACAGACACAAGGCTATCCGGGCTGGCTCTCAACGGTTTCTTGAACATCTACACTACATGATATAGCACCGTTCCGTCACTGGCTTTGAACGGTAACAACGCGCTTCCCACACAGCGATCGACTCCTATGATGGATCACTTCTCTGTACGGGCCTAAGTACAACGAAGGCATTCCGTTATGAACAACCTACAGAGCTTGAGTACTATTTGCAAATTGAGTAGTAGGAGATTAGATTTGTATATAGTATGATTCATCATGCAGCTTGAAAGCTCAACTCACCATTGAAAACCATGGAAGCACTGTACAGCTGTTTCATCTTTGTTGGGAATGATCAGCAGTGCACATCCGTCGAGCCCCCACGGGGACTCGAACACGGGATGAACGATTATGAATCGAACACCTTAACAGACACAAGGCTATCCGGGCTGACTCTCAACGGTTTGTTGAACATCTACACTACATGATATAGCACCCATCCGTCACTGGCTTTGAACGGTAACAACCCACTTCCCACACAGCGATCGACTCCTATGATGGATCACTTCTCTGTACGGGCCTAAGTACAACGAAGGCATTCCGTTATGAACAACCTACAGAGCTTGACTACTGTATGCAAATTGAGTAGTAGGAGATTAGATTTGTATATAGTATGATTCATCATGCAGCTTGAACGCTCAACTCACCATTGAAAACCATGGAAGCACTGTAAAGCTGTTTCATCTTTGTTGGGAATGATCAGCAGTGCACATCCACCGAGCCCCCACGGGGACTCGAACCCGGGATGAACGATTATGAATCGAACACCTTAACAGACACAAGGCTATCCGGGCTGGCTCTCAACGGTTTGTTGAACATCTACACTACATGATATAGCACCCTTCCGTCACTGGCTTTTGAACGCTAACAACGCGCTTCCCACACAGCGATCGACTCCTATGATGGATCACTTCTCTGTACGGGCCTAAGTACAACGAAGGCATTCCGTTATGAACAACCTACAGAGCTTGAGTACTATTTGCAAATTGAGTAGTAGGAGATTAGATTTGTATATAGTATGATTCATCATGCAGCTTGAACCCTCAACTCACCATTGAAATCCATGGAAGCACTGTACAGCTGTTTCATCCTTGTTGGGAATGATCAGCAGTGCACATCCGTCGAGCCCCCACGGGGACTCGAACACGGGATGAACGATTATGAATCGAACACCTTAACAGACACAAGGCTATCCGGGCTGGCTCTCAACGGTTTCTTGAACATCTACACTACATGATATAGCACCGTTCCGTCACTGGCTTTGAACGGTAACAACCCACTTCCCACACAGCGATCGACTCCTATGATGGATGACTTCTCTGTACGGGCCTTAGTACAACGAAGGCATTCCGTTATGAACAACCTACAGAGCTTCAGTACTATTTGCAAATTGAGTAGTAGGAGATTAGATTTGTATCTAGTATGATTCATCATGCAGCTTGAACGCTCAACTCAGCATTGAAAACCATGGAAGCACTGTACAGCTGTTTCATCCTTGTTGGGAATGATCAGCAGTGCACATCCGTCGAGCCCCCACGGGGACTCGAACACGGGATGAACGAATATGAATCGAACACCTTCACAGACACAAGGCTATCCGGGCTGGCTCTCAACGGTTTGTTGAACACCTACACTACATGATATTGCACCGTTCCGTCACTGGCTTTGAACGGTAACAACGCGCTTCCCACACACCGATCGACTCCTATGATGGATGATTTCTCTGTACGGGCCTAAGTACAACGAAGGCATTCCGTTATGAACAACCTACAGAGCTTCAGTACTATTTGCAAATTGAGTAGTAGGAGATTAGATTTGTATATAGTATGATTCATCATGCAGCTTGAACGCTCAACTCACCATTGAAAACCATGGAAGCACTGTACAGCTGTTTCATCCTTGTTGGGAATGATCAGCAGTGCACATCCATCGAGCCCCCACGGGGACTCGAACCCAGGATGAACGATTATGAATCGAACACCTTAACAGACACAAGGCTATCCGGGCTGGCTCTCAACGGTTCGTTGAACATCTACACTACATGATATAGCACCCTTCCGTCACTGGCTTTTGAACGGTAACAACCCGCTTCCCACACAGCGATCGACTCGTGTGATGGATGACTTCTCTGTACGGGCCTAAGTACAACGAAGGCATTCCGTTATGAACAACCTACAGAGCTTCAGTACTATTTGCAAATTGAGTAGTAGGAGATTAGATTTATATATAGTATGATTCATCATGCAGCTTGAACGCTCAACTCACCATTGAAATCCATGGAAGCACTGTACAGCTGTTTCATCCTTGTTGGGAATGATCAGCAGTGCACATCCGCTGAGCCCCCACGGGGACTCGAACCCGGGATGAACGATTATGAATCGAACACCTTCACAGACACAAGGCTATCCGGGCTGGCTCTCAACGGTTTCTTGAACATCTACACTACATGATATAGCACTCTTCCGTCACTGGCTTTGAACGGTAACAACCAGCTTCCCACACAGCGATCGACTCCTATGATGGATGACTTCTCTGTACGGGCCTAAGTACAACGAAGGCATTCCGTTATGAACAACCTACAGAGCTTGAGTACTATTTGCAAATTGAGTAGTAGGAGATTAGATTTGTATATAGTATGATTCATCATGCAGCTTGAACGCTCAACTCACCATTGAAAACCATGGAAGCACTGTACAGCTGTTTCATCCTTGTTGGGAATGATCAGCAGTGCACATCCATCGAGCCCTCACGGGGACTCGAACACGGGATGAACGATTATGAATCGAACACCTTAACAGACACAAGGCTATCCGGGCTGGCTCTCAACGGTTCGTTGAACATCTACACTACATGATATAGCACCCTTCCGTCACTGGCTTTTGAACGGTAACAAACCGCTTCCCACACAGCGATCGACTCCTATGATGGATGACTTCTCTGTACGGGCCTAAGTACAACGAAGGCATTCCGTTATGAACAACCTACAGAGCTTGACTACTGTATGCAAATTGAGTAGTAGGAGATTAGATTTATATATAGTATGATTCATCATGCAGCTTCAACGCTCAACTCACCATTGAAATCCATGGAAGCACTGTACAGCTGTTTCATCCTTGTTGGGAATGATCAGCAGTGCACATCCGTCGAGCCCCCACGGGGACTCGAACACGGGATGAACGATTATGAATCGAACACCTTCACAGACACAAGGCTATCCGGGCTGGCTCTCAACGGTTTCTTGAACATCTACACTACATGATATAGCACCGTTCCGTCACTGGCTTTGAACGGTAACAACCCACTTCCCACACAGCGATCGACTCCTATGATGGATCACTTCTCTGTACGGGCCTAAGTACAACGAAGGCATTCCGTTATGAACAACCTACAGAGCTTCAGTACTATTTGCAAATTGAGTAGTAGGAGATTAGATTTGTATATAGTATGATTCATCATGCAGCTTGAACGCTCAACTCACCATTGAAAACCATGGAAGCACTGTACAGCTGTTTCATCCTTGTTGGGAATGATCAGCAGTGCACATCCGCCGAGCCCCCACGGGGACTCGAACACGGGATGAACGATTATGAATCGAACACCTTCACAGGCACAAGGCTATCCGGGCTGGCTCTCAACGGTTTGTTGAACATCTACACTACATGATATAGCACCGTTCCGGCACTGGCTTTGAACGGTAACAACCCGCTTCCCACACAGCGATCGACTCCTGTGATGGATGACTTCTCTGTACGGGCCTAAGTACAACGAAGGCATTCCGTTATGAACAACCTACAGAGCTTCAGTACTATTTTCAAATTGAGTAGTAGGAGATTAGATTTGTATATAGTATGATTCATCATGCAGCTTGAACGCTCAACTCACCATTGAAAACCATGGAAGCACTGTACAGCTGTTTCATCCTTGTTGGGAATGATCAGCAGTGCACATCCGCCGAGCCCCCACAGGGACTCGAACACGGGATGAACGAATATGAATCGAACACCTTAACAGACACAAGGCTATCCGGGCTGGCTCTCAACGGTTTCTTGAACATCTACACTACATGATATAGCACCGTTCCGTCACTGGCTTTGAACGGTAACAACGCGCTTCCCACACACCGATCGACTCCTATGATGGATGACTTCTCTGTACGGGCCTAAGTACAACGAAGGCATTCCGTTATGAACAACCTACAGAGCTTGAGTACTATTTGCAAATTGAGTAGTAGGAGATTAGATTTGTATATAGTATGATTCATCATGCAGCTTGAACGCTCAACTCACCATTGAAAACCATGGAAGCACTGTACAGCTGTTTCATCCTTGTTGGGAATGATCAGCAGTGCACATCCATCGAGCCCTCACGGGGACTCGAACACGGGATGAACGATTATGAATCGAACACCTTAACAGACACAAGGCTATCCGGGCTGGCTCTCAACGGTTCGTTGAACATCTACACTACATGATATAGCACCCTTCCGTCACTGGCTTTTGAACGGTAACAAACCGCTTCCCACACAGCGATCGACTCCTATGATGGATGACTTCTCTGTACGGGCCTAAGTACAACGAAGGCATTCCGTTATGAACAACCTACAGAGCTTGACTACTGTATGCAAATTGAGTAGTAGGAGATTAGATTTATATATAGTATGATTCATCATGCAGCTTCAACGCTCAACTCACCATTGAAATCCATGGAAGCACTGTACAGCTGTTTCATCCTTGTTGGGAATGATCAGCAGTGCACATCCGTCGAGCCCCCACGGGGACTCGAACACGGGATGAACGATTATGAATCGAACACCTTAACAGACACAAGGCTATCCGGGCTGGCTCTCAACGGTTTCTTGAACATCTACACTACATGATATAGCACCGTTCCGTCACTGGCTTTGAACGGTAACAACCCACTTCCCACACAGCGATCGACTCCTATGATGGATCACTTCTCTGTACGGGCCTAAGTACAACGAAGGCATTCCGTTATGAACAACCTACAGAGCTTCAGTACTATTTGCAAATTGAGTAGTAGGAGATTAGATTTGTATATAGTATGATTCATCATGCAGCTTGAACGCTCAACTCACCATTGAAAACCATGGAAGCACTGTACAGCTGTTTCATCCTTGTTGGGAATGATCAGCAGTGCACATCCGCCGAGCCCCCACGGGGACTCGAACACGGGATGAACGATTATGAATCGAACACCTTCACAGACACAAGGCTATCCGGGCTGGCTCTCAACGGTTTGTTGAACATCTACACTACATGATATAGCACCGTTCCGGCACTGGCTTTGAACGGTAACAACCCGCTTCCCACACAGCGATCGACTCCTGTGATGGATGACTTCTCTGTACGGGCCTAAGTACAACGAAGGCATTCCGTTATGAACAACCTACAGAGCTTGTCTACCGTATGCAAATTGAGTAGTAGGAGATTAGATTTATATATAGTATGATTCACCATGCAGCTTGAACGCTCAACTCACCATTGAAAACCATGGAAGCACTGTGCAGCTGTTTCATCCTTGTTGGGAATGATCAGCAGTGCACATCCGCCGAGCCCCCACGGGGACTCGAACACGGGATGAACGATTATGAATCGAACACCTTAACAGACACAAGGCTATCCGGGCTGGCTCTCAACGGTTTCTTGAACATCTACACTACATGATATAGCACCGTTCCGTCACTGGCTTTGAACGGTAACAACCCGCTTCCCACACAGCGATCGACTCCTATGATGGATCACTTCTCTGTACGGGCCTAAGTACAACGAAGGCATTCCGTTATGAACAACCTACAGAGCTTGAGTACTATTTGCAAATTGAGTAGTAGGAGATTAGATTTGTATATAGTATGATTCATCATGCAGCTTGAACGCTCAACTCACCATTGAAAACCATGGAAGCACTGTACAGCTGTTTCATCCTTGTTGGGAATGATCAGCAGTGCACATCCGTCGAGCCCCCACGGGGACTCGAACACGGGATGAACGATTATGAATCGAACACCTTCACAGACACAAGGCTATCCGGGCTGGCTCTCAACGGTTTGTTGAACATCTACACTACATGATATAGCACCGTTCCGTCACTGGCTTTGAACGGTAACAACCCGCTTCCCACACAGCGATCGACACCTATGATGGATCACTTCTCTGTACGGGCCTAAGTACAACGAAGGCATTCCGTTATGAACAACCTACAGAGCTTCAGTACTATTTGCAAATTGAGTAGTAGGAGATTAGATTTGTATATAGTATGATTCATCATGCAGCTTGAACGCTCAACTCACCATTGAAAACCATGGAAGCACTGTACAGCTGTTTCATCCTTGTTGGGAATGATCAGCAGTGCACATCCGTCGAGCCCCCACGGGGACTCGAACACGGGATGAACGATTATGAATCGAACACCTTAACAGACACAAGGCTATCCGGGCTGGCTCTCAACGGTTCGTTGAACATCTACACTACATGATATAGCACCCTTCCGTCACTGGCTTTTGAACGGTAACAACCCGCTTCCCACACACCGATCGACTCCTATGATGGATGACTTCTCTGTACGGGCCTAAGTACAACGAAGGCATTCCGTTATGAACAACCTACAGAGCTTGACTACTGTATGCAAATTGAGTAGTAGGAGATTAGATTTATATATAGTATGATTCATCATGCAGCTTCAACGCTCAACTCACCATTGAAATCCATGGAAGCACTGTACAGCTGTTTCATCCTTGTTGGGAATGATCAGCAGTGCACATCCGTCGAGCCCCCACGGGGACTCGAACACGGGATGAACGATTATGAATCGAACACCTTAACAGACACAAGGCTTTCCGGGCTGGCTCTCAACGGTTTCTTGAACATCTACACTACATGATATAGCACCGTTCCGTCACTGGCTTTGAACGGTAACAACCCACTTCCCACACAGCGATCGACTCCTATGATGGATGACTTCTCTGTACGGGCCTAAGTACAACGAAGGCATTCCGTTATGAACAACCTACAGAGCTTCAGCACTATTTGCAAATTGAATAGTAGGAGATTAGATTTGTATATAGTATGATTCATCATGCAGCTTGAACGCTCAACTCACCATTGAAAACCATGGAAGCACTGTACAGCTGTTTCATCCTTGTTGGGAATGATCAGCAGTGTACATCCGTCGAGCCCCCACGGGGACTCGAACACGGGATGAACGATTATGAATCGAACACCTTCACAGACACAAGGCTATCCGGGCTGGCTCTCAACGGTTTCTTGTACACCTACACTACATGATATAGCACCGTTCCGTCACTGGCATTGAACGGTAACAACCGGCTTGCCACACACCGATCGACTCCTATGATGGATGACTTCTCTGTACGGGCCTAAGTACAACGAAGGCATTCCGTTATGAACAACCTACAGAGCTTCAGTACTATTTGCAAATTGAGTAGTAGGAGATTAGATTTGTATATAGTATGATTCATCATGCAGCTTGAACGCTCAACTCACCATTGAAAACCATGGAAGCACTGTACAGCTGTTTCATCCTTGTTGGGAATGATCAGCAGTGCACATCCGCCGAGCCCCCACGGGGACTCGAACACGGGATGAACGATTATGAATCGAACACCTTCACAGACACAAGGCTATCCGGGCTGGCTCTCAACGGTTTCTTGAACATCTACACTACATGATATAGCACCGTTCCGTCACTGGCTTTGAACGGTACAAACCCGCTTCCCACACACCGATCGACTCCTATGATGGATCACTTCTCTGTACGGGCCTAAGTACAACGAAGGCATTCCGTTATGAACAACCTACAGAGCTTGAGTACTATTTGCAAATTGAGTAGTAGGAGATTAGATTTGTATATAGTATGATTCATCATGCAGCTTGAACGCTCAACTCACCATTGAAAACCATGGAAGCACTGTACAGCTGTTTCATCCTTGTTGGGAATGATCAGCAGTGCACATCCGTCGAGCCCCCACGGGGACTCGAACACGGGATGAACGATTATGAATCGAACACCTTCACAGACACAAGGCTATCCGGGCTGGCTCTCAACGGTTTGTTGAACATCTACACTACATGATATAGCACCGATCCGTCACTGGCTTTGAACGGTAACAACCCGCTTCCCACACACCGATCGACTCCTATGATGGATGACTTCTCTGTACGGGCCTAAGTACAACGAAGGCATTCCGTTATGAACAACCTACAGAGCTTCAGTACTATTTGCAAATTGAGTAGTATGAGATTAGATTTGTATATAGTATGATTCATCATGCAGCTTGAACGCTCAACTCACCATTGAAAACCATGGAAGCACTGTACAGCTGTTTCATCCTTGTTGGGAATGATCAGCAGTGCACATCCGTCGAGCCCCCACGGGGACTCGAACCCGGGATGAACGATTATGAATCAAACACCTTAACAGACACAAGGCTATCCGGGCTGGCTCTCAACGGTTTGTTGAACATCTACACTACATGATATAGCACCGTTCCGTCACTGGCTTTGAACGGTAACAACCCGCTTCCCACACAGCGATCGACACCTATGATGGATCACTTCTCTGTACGGGCCTAAGTACAACGAAGGCATTCCGTTATGAACAACCTACAGAGCTTCAGTACTATTTGCAAATTGAGTAGTAGGAGATTAGATTTGTATATAGTATGATTCATCATGCAGCTTGAACGCTCAACTCACCATTGAAAACCATGGAAGCACTGTACAGCTGTTTCATCCTTGTTGGGAATGATCAGCAGTGCACATCCGTCGAGCCCCCACGGGGACTCGAACCCAGGATGAACGATTATGAATCGAACACCTTAACAGACACAAGGCTATCCGGGCTGGCTCTCAACGGTTTGTTGAACATCTACACTACATGATATAGCACCCATCCGTCACTGGCTTTGAACGGTACAAACCCGCTTCCCACACACCGATCGACTCCTATGATGGATCACTTCTCTGTACGGGCCTAAGTACAACGAAGGCATTCCGTTATGAACAACCTACAGAGCTTCAGTACTATTTGCAAATTGAGTAGTAGGAGATTAGATTTGTATATAGTATGATTCATCATGCAGCTTGAACGCTCAACTCACCATTGAAAACCATGGAAGCACTGTACAGCTGTTTCATCCTAGTTGGGAATGATCAGCAGTGCACATCCGCTGAGCCCCCACGGGGACTCGAACCCGGGATGAACGATTATGAATCAAACACCTTCACAGACACAAGGCTATACGGGCTGGCTCTCAACGGTTTGTTGAACATCTACACTACATGATATAGCACCCATCCGTCACTGGCTTTGAACGGTAACAACCCGCTTCCCACACAGCGATCGACACCTATGATGGATGACTTCTCTGTACGGGCCTAAGTACAACGAAGGCATTCCGTTATGAACAACCTACAGAGCTTCAGTACTATTTTCAAATTGAGTAGTAGGAGATTAGATTTGTATATAGTATGATTCATCATGCAGCTTGAACGCTCAACTCACCATTGAAAACCATGGAAGCACTGTACAGCTGTTTCATCCTTGTTGGGAATGATCAGCAGTGCACATCCGCTGAGCCCCCACGGGGACTCGAACCCGGGATGAACGATTATGAATCGAACACCTTAACAGACACAAGGCTATCCGGGCTGACTCTCAACGGTTTGTTGAACATCTACACTACATGATATAGCACCGTTCCGTCACTGGCTTTGAACGGTAACAACCCGCTTCCCACACAGCGATCGACTCCTATGATGGATGACTTCTCTGTACGGGCCTAAGTACAACGAAGGCATTCCGTTATGAACAACCTACAGAGCTTGAGTACTATTTGCAAATTGAGTAGTAGGAGATTAGATTTGTATATAGTATGATTCATCATGCAGCTTGAACGCTCAACTCACCATTGAAAACCATGGAAGCACTGTACAGCTGTTTCATCCTTGTTGGGAATGATCAGCAGTGCACATCCGCCGAGCCCCCACGGGGACTCGAACACGGGATGAACGATTATGAATCGAACACCTTCACAGACACAAGGCTATACGGGCTGGCTCTCAACGGTTTCTTGAACATCTACACTACATGATATAGCACCCATCCGTCACTGGCATTGAACGGTAACAACCCGCTTCCCACACACCGATCGACTCCTATGATGGATCACTTCTCTGTACGGGCCTAAGTACAACGAAGGCATTCCGTTATGAACAACCTACAGAGCTTCAGTACTATTTGCAAATTGAGTAGTAGGAGATTAGATTTGTATATAGTATGATTCATCATGCAGCTTGAACGCTCAACTCACCATTGAAAACCATGGAAGCACTGTACAGCTGTTTCATCCTTGTTGGGAATGATCAGCAGTGCACATCCGTCGAGCCCCCACGGGGACTCGAACCCAGGATGAACGATTATGAATCGAACACCTTAACAGACACAAGGCTATTGAGGCTGGCTCTCAACGGTTTGTTGAACATCTACACTACATGATATAGCACCCATCCGTCACTGGCTTTAAACGGTAACAACCCACTTCCCACACAGCGATCGACTCCTATGATGGATGACTTCTCTGTACGGGCCTAAGTACAACGAAGGCATTCCGTTATGAACAACCTACAGAGCTTGAGTACTATTTGCAAATTGAGTAGTAGGAGATTAGATTTGTATATAGTATGATTCATCATGCAGCTTGAACGCTCAACTCACCATTGAAAACCATGGAAGCACTGTACAGCTGTTTCATCCTTGTTGGAAATGATCAGCAGTGCACATCCGCCGAGCTCCCACGGGGACTCGAACACGGGATGAACGATTATGAATCGAACACCTTCACAGACACAAGGCTATCCGGGCTGGCTCTCAACGGTTTGTTGAACATCTACACTACATGATATAGCACCCATCCGTCACTGGCTTTGAACAGTAACAACCCGCTTCCCACACAGCGATCGACTCCTATGATGGATGACTTCTCTGTACGGGCCTAAGTACAACGAAGGCATTCCGTTATGAACAACCTACAGAGCTTGAGTACCATTTGCAAATTGAGTAGTATGAGATTAGATTTGTATATAGTATGATTCATCATGCAGCTTGAACGCTCAACTCACCATTGAAAACCATGGAAGCACTGTACAGCTGTTTCATCCTTGTTGGGAATGATCAGCAGTGCACATCCGCCGAGCCCCCACGGGGACTCGAACCCGGGATGAACGATTATGAATCGAACACCTTAACAGACACAAGGCTATCTGGGCTGGCTCTCAACGGTTTGTTGAACATCTACACTACATGATATAGCACCGTTCCGTCACTGGCTTTGAACGGTAACAACCCGCTTCCCACACAGCGATCGACACCTATGATGGATCACTTCTCTGTACGGGCCTAAGTACAACGAAGGCATTCCGTTATGAACAACCTACAGAGCTTCAGTACTATTTTCAAATTGATTAGTAGGAGATTAGATTTGTATATAGTATGATTCATCATGCAGCTTGAACGCTCAACTCACCATTGAAAACCATGGAAGCACTGTACAGCTGTTTCATCCTAGTTGGGAATGATCAGCAGTGCACATCCGCTGAGCCCCCACGGGGACTCGAACACGGGATGAACGATTATGAATCAAACCCTAACAGACACAAGGCTATCTGGGCTGGCTCTCAACGGTTTGTTGAACATCTACACTACATGATATAGCACCCATCCGTCACTGGCTTTGAACGGTAACAACCCGCTTCCCACACAGCGATCGACACCTATGATGGATCACTTCTCTGTACGGGCCTAAGTACAACGAAGGCATTCCGTTATGAACAACCTACAGAGCTTCAGCACTATTTGCAAATTGAGTAGTAGGAGATTAGATTTGTATATAGTATGATTCATCATGCAGCTTGAACGCTCAACTCACCATTGAAAACCATGGAAGCACTGTACAGCTGTTTCATCCTTGTTGGGAATGATCAGCAGTGCACATCCGCCGAGCCCCCACGGGGACTCGAACACGGGATGAACGATTATGAATCGAACACCTTCACAGACACAAGGCTATACGGGCTGGCTCTCAACGGTTTCTTGAACATCTACACTACATGATATAGCACCGTTCCGTCACTGGCATTGAACGGTAACAACCCGCTTCCCACACACCGATCGACTCCTATGATGGATCACTTCTCTGTACGGGCCTAAGTACAACGAAGGCATTCCGTTATGAACAACCTACAGAGCTTCAGTACTATTTGCAAATTGAGTAGTAGGAGATTAGATTTGTATATAGTATGATTCATCATGCAGCTTGAACGCTCAACTCACCATTGAAAACCATGGAAGCACTGTACAGCTGTTTCATCCTTGTTGGGAATGATCAGCAGTGCACATCCGTCGAGCCCCCACGGGGACTCGAACCCAGGATGAACGATTATGAATCGAACACCTTAACAGACACAAGGCTATTGAGGCTGGCTCTCAACGGTTTGTTGAACATCTACACTACATGATATAGCACCCATCCGTCACTGGCTTTGAACGGTAACAACCCACTTCCCACACAGCGATCGACTCCTATGATGGATGACTTCTCTGTACGGGCTCAAGTACAACGAAGGCATTCCGTTATGAACAACCTACAGAGCTTGAGTACTATTTGCAAATTGAGTAGTAGGAGATTAGATTTGTATATAGTATGATTCATCATGCAGCTTGAACGCTCAACTCACCATTGAAAACCATGGAAGCACTGTACAGCTGTTTCATCCTTGTTGGAAATGATCAGCAGTGCACATCCGCCGAGCTCCCACGGGGACTCGAACACGGGATGAACGATTATGAATCGAACACCTTCACAGACACAAGGCTATCCGGGCTGGCTCTCAACGGTTTCTTGAACATCTACACTACATGATATAGCACCCATCCGTCACTGGCTTTGAACAGTAACAACCCGCTTCCCACACAGCGATCGACTCCTATGATGGATGACTTCTCTGTACGGGCCTAAGTACAACGAAGGCATTCCGTTATGAACAACCTACAGAGCTTGAGTACCATTTGCAAATTGAGTAGTATGAGATTAGATTTGTATATAGTATGATTCATCATGCAGCTTGAACGCTCAACTCACCATTGAAAACCATGGAAGCACTGTACAGCTGTTTCATCCTTGTTGGGAATGATCAGCAGTGCACATCCGTCGAGCCCCCACGGGGACTCGAACCCGGGATGAACGATTATGAATCGAACACCTTAACAGACACAAGGCTATCCGGGCTGACTCTCAACGGTTTGTTGAACATCTACACTACATGATATAGCACCGTTCCGTCACTGGCTTTGAACGGTAACAACCCGCTTCCCACACAGCGATCGACTCCTGTGATGGATGACTTCTCTGTACGGGCCTAAGTACAACGAAGGCATTCCGTTATGAACAACCTACAGAGCTTCAGCACTATTTGCAAATTGAGTAGTAGGAGATTAGATTTGTATATAGTATGATTCATCATGCAGCTTGAACGCTCAACTCACCATTGAAAACCATGGAAGCACTGTACAGCTGTTTCATCTTTGTTGGGAATGATCAGCAGTGCACATCCGCTGAGCCCCCACGGGGACTCGAACACGGGATGAACGATTATGAATCGAACACCCTAACAGACACAAGGCTATCCGGGCTGGCTCTCAACGGTTTCTTGAACATCTACACTACATGATATAGCACCGTTCCGTCACTGGCTTTGAACGGTAACAACCCGCTTCCCACACAGCGATCGACTCCTGTGATGGATGACTTCTCTGTACGGGCCTAAGTACAACGAAGGCATTCCGTTATGAACAACCTACAGAGCTTGAGTACTATTTTCAAATTGAGTAGTATGAGATTAGATTTGTATATAGTATGATTCATCATGCAGCTTGAACGCTCAACTCACCATTGAAAACCATGGAAGCACTGTACAGCTGTTTCATCCTTGTTGGGAATGATCAGCAGTGCACATCCGCCGAGCCCCCACGGGGACTCGAACACGGGATGAACGATTATGAATCGAACACCTTCACAGACACAAGGCTATCCGGGCTGGCTCTCAACGGTTTGTTGAACATCTACACTACATGATATAGCACCGTTCCGTCACTGGCTTTGAACGGTAACAACCCGCTTCCCACACACCGATCGACTCCTATGATGGATCACTTCTCTGTACGGGCCTAAGTACAACGAAGGCATTCCGTTATGAACAACCTACAGAGCTTGAGTACTATTTGCAAATTGAGTAGTAGGAGATTAGATTTGTATATAGTATGATTCATCATGCAGCTTGAACGCTCAACTCACCATTGAAAACCATGGAAGCACTGTACAGCTGTTTCAACCTTGTTGGGAATGATCAGCAGTGCACATCCGTCGAGCCCCCACGGGGACTCGAACACGGGATGAACGATTATGAATCGAACACCTTAACAGACACAAGGCTATCCGGGCTGGCTCTCAACGGTTTCTTGAACATCTACACTACATGATATAGCACCCATCCGTCACTGGCTTTGAACGGTAACAACCCGCTTCCCACACAGCGATCGACTCCTATGATGGATGACTTCTCTGTACGGGCCTAAGTACAACGAAGGCATTCCGTTATGAACAACCTACAGAGCTTGAGTACCATTTGCAAATTGAGTAGTATGAGATTAGATTTGTATATAGTATGATTCATCATGCAGCTTGAACGCTCAACTCACCATTGAAAACCATGGAAAACTGTACAGCTGTTTCATCCTTGTTGGGAATGATCAGCAGTGCACATCCGCTGAGCCCCCACGGGGACTCGAACACGGGATGAACGATTATGAATCGAACACCTTAACAGACACAAGGCTATCTGGGCTGGCTCTCAACGGTTTGTTGAACATCTACACTACATGATATAGCTCCCTTCCCTCACCGGCTTTGAACGGTAACAACCCGCTTCCCACACAGCGATCGACACCTATGATGGATGACTTCTCTGTACGGGCCTAAGTACAACGAAGGCATTCCGTTATGAACAACCTACAGAGCTTGAGTACTATTTTCAAATTGATTAGTAGGAGATTAGATTTGTATATAGTATGATTCATCATGCAGCTTGAACGCTCAACTCACCATTGAAAACCATGGAAGCACTGTACAGCTGTTTCATCCTTGTTGGGAATGATCAGCAGTGCACATCCGCCGAGCCCCCACGGGGACTCGAACCCGGGATGAACGATTATGAATCGAACACCTTAACAGACACAAGGCTATCCGGGCTGGCTCTCAACGGTTTCTTGAACATCTACACTACATGATATAGCACCGTTCCGTCACTGGCTTTGAACGGTAACAACCCGCTTCCACAACACAGCGATCGACTCCTATGATGGATGACTTCTCTGTACGGGCCTAAGTACAACGAAGGCATTCCGTTATGAACAACCTACAGAGCTTCAGCACTATTTGCAAATTGAGTAGTATGAGATTAGATTTGTATATAGTATGATTCATCATGCAGCTTGAACGCTCAACTCACCATTGAAAACCATGGAAGCACTGTACAGCTGTTTCATCCTTGTTGGGAATGATCAGCAGTGCACATCCGCTGAGCCCCCACGGGGACTCGAACCCGGGATGAACGATTATGAATCGAACACTTTAACAGACACAAGGCTATCCGGGCTGGCTCTCAACGGTTTGTTGAACATCCACACTACATGATATAGCACCCATCCGTCACTGGCTTTGAACGGTAACAACCCGCTTCCCACACAGCGATCGACACCTATGATGGATCACTTCTCTGTACGGGCCTAAGTACAACGAAGGCATTCCGTTATGAACAACCTACAGAGCTTCAGCACTATTTGCAAATTGAGTAGTAGGAGATTAGATTTGTATATAGTATGATTCATCATGCAGCTTGAACGCTCAACTCACCATTGAAAACCATGGAAGCACTGTACAGCTGTTTCATCCTTGTTGGGAATGATCAGCAGTGCACATCCGTCGAGCCCCCACGGGGACTCGAACCCAGGATGAACGATTATGAATCGAACACCTTAACAGACACAAGGCTATTGAGGCTGGCTCTCAACGGTTTGTTGAACATCTACACTACATGATATAGCACCCATCCGTCACTGGCTTTGAACGGTAACAACCCGCTTCCCACACAGCGATCGACTCCTATGATGGATGACTTCTCTGTACGGGCCTAAGTACAACGAAGGCATTCCGTTATGAACAACCTACAGAGCTTAAGTACCATTTGCAAATTGAGTAGTAGGAGATTAGATTTGTATATAGTATGATTCATCATGCAGCTTGAACGCTCAACTCAGCATTGGAAACCATGGAAGCACTGTACAGCTGTTTCATCCTTGTTGGGAATGATCAGCAGTGCACATCCGCCGAGCCCCCACGGGGACTCGAACACGGGATGAACGATTATGAATCGAACACCTTAACAGACACAAGGCTATCCGGGCTGGCTCTCAACGGTTTCTTGAACATCTACACTACATGATATAGCACCGTTCCGTCACTGGCTTTGAACGGTAACAACCCGCTTCCACAACACAGCGATCGACTCCTATGATGGATGACTTCTCTGTACGGGCCTAAGTACAACGAAGGCATTCCGTTATGAACAACCTACAGAGCTTCAGCACTATTTGCAAATTGAGTAGTATGAGATTAGATTTGTATATAGTATGATTCATCATGCAGCTTGAACGCTCAACTCACCATTGAAAACCATGGAAGCACTGTACAGCTGTTTCATCCTTGTTGGGAATGATCAGCAGTGCACATCCGCTGAGCCCCCACGGGGACTCGAACCCGGGATGAACGATTATGAATCGAACACTTTAACAGACACAAGGCTATCCGGGCTGGCTCTCAACGGTTTGTTGAACATCCACACTACATGATATAGCACCCATCCGTCACTGGCTTTGAACGGTAACAACCCGCTTCCCACACAGCGATCGACACCTATGATGGATCACTTCTCTGTACGGGCCTAAGTACAACGAAGGCATTCCGTTATGAACAACCTACAGAGCTTCAGCACTATTTGCAAATTGAGTAGTAGGAGATTAGATTTGTATATAGTATGATTCATCATGCAGCTTGAACGCTCAACTCACCATTGAAAACCATGGAAGCACTGTACAGCTGTTTCATCCTTGTTGGGAATGATCAGCAGTGCACATCCGTCGAGCCCCCACGGGGACTCGAACCCAGGATGAACGATTATGAATCGAACACCTTAACAGACACAAGGCTATTGAGGCTGGCTCTCAACGGTTTGTTGAACATCTACACTACATGATATAGCACCCATCCGTCACTGGCTTTGAACGGTAACAACCCGCTTCCCACACAGCGATCGACTCCTATGATGGATGACTTCTCTGTACGGGCCTAAGTACAACGAAGGCATTCCGTTATGAACAACCTACAGAGCTTAAGTACCATTTGCAAATTGAGTAGTAGGAGATTAGATTTGTATATAGTATGATTCATCATGCAGCTTGAACGCTCAACTCAGCATTGGAAACCATGGAAGCACTGTACAGCTGTTTCATCCTTGTTGGGAATGATCAGCAGTGCACATCCGCCGAGCCCCCACGGGGACTCGAACACGGGATGAACGATTATGAATCGAACACCTTCACAGACACAAGGCTATCCGGGCTGGCTCTCAACGGTTTGTTGAACATCTACACTACATGATATAGCACCGTTCCGTCACTGGCATTGAACGGTAACAACCCGCTTCCCACACAGCGATCGACTCCTATGATGGATCACTTCTCTGTACGGGCCTAAGTACAACGAAGGCATTCCGTTATGAACAACCTACAGAGCTTGAGTACTATTTGCAAATTGAGTAGTAGGAGATTAGATTTGTATATAGTATGATTCATCATGCAGCTTGAACGCTCAACTCAGCATTGAAAACCATGGAAGCACTGTACAGCTGTTTCAACCTTGTTGGGAATGATCAGCAGTGCACATCCGTCGAGCCCCCACGGGGACTCGAACACGGGATGAACGATTATGAATCGAACACCTTCACAGACACAAGGCTATCCGGGCTGGCTCTCAACGGTTTGTTGAACATCTACACTACATGATATAGCACCCATCCGTCACTGGCTTTGAACGGTAACAACCCGCTTCCCACACAGCGATCGACTCCTGTGATGGATGACTTCTCTGTACGGGCCTAAGTACAACGAAGGCATTCCGTTATGAACAACCTACAGAGCTTGAGTACCATTTGCAAATTGAGTAGTAGGAGATTAGATTTGTATATAGTATGATTCATCATGCAGCTTGAACGCTCAACTCACCATTGAAAACCATGGAAGCACTGTACAGCTGTTTCATCTTTGTTGGGAATGATCAGCAGTGCACATCCGCTGAGCCCCCACGGGGACTCGAACACGGGATGAACGATTATGAATCGAACACCTTAACAGACACAAGGCTATCTGGGCTGGCTCTCAACGGTTTGTTGAACATCTACACTACATGATATAGCTCCCTTTCCTCACCGGCTTTGAACGGTAACAACCCGCTTCCCACACAGCGATCGACACCTATGATGGATGACTTCTCTGTACGGGCCTAAGTACAACGAAGGCATTCCGTTATGAACAACCTACAGAGCTTGAGTACTATTTTCAAATTGATTAGTAGGAGATTAGATTTGTATATAGTATGATTCATCATGCAGCTTGAACGCTCAACTCACCATTGAAAACCATGGAAGCACTGTACAGCTGTTTCATCCTTGTTGGGAATGATCAGCAGTGCACATCCGCCGAGCCCCCACGGGGACTCGAACCCGGGATGAACGATTATGAATCGAACACCTTCACAGACACAAGGCTATCCGGGCTGGCTCTCAACGGTTTCTTGAACATCTACACTACATGATATAGCACCGTTCCGTCACTGGCTTTGAACGGTAA
This sequence comes from Fasciola hepatica, assembly GCA_948099385.1. NCBI lineage: Eukaryota > Metazoa > Platyhelminthes > Trematoda > Plagiorchiida > Fasciolidae > Fasciola > Fasciola hepatica. The sequence continues at coordinate 11,683,156 of CANUEZ040000031.1, read as the reverse complement.
CAACCCGCTTCCACAACACAGCGATCGACTCCTATGATGGATGACTTCTCTGTACGGGCCTAAGTACAACGAAGGCATTCCGTTATGAACAACCTACAGAGCTTCAGCACTATTTGCAAATTGAGTAGTATGAGATTAGATTTGTATATAGTATGATTCATCATGCAGCTTGAACGCTCAACTCACCATTGAAAACCATGGAAGCACTGTACAGCTGTTTCATCCTTGTTGGGAATGATCAGCAGTGCACATCCGCTGAGCCCCCACGGGGACTCGAACCCGGGATGAACGATTATGAATCGAACACTTTAACAGACACAAGGCTATCCGGGCTGGCTCTCAACGGTTTGTTGAACATCCACACTACATGATATAGCACCCATCCGTCACTGGCTTTGAACGGTAACAACCCGCTTCCCACACACCGATCGACACCTATGATGGATCACTTCTCTGTACGGGCCTAAGTACAACGAAGGCATTCCGTTATGAACCACCTACAGAGCTTCAGCACTATTTGCAAATTGAGTAGTAGGAGATTAGATTTGTATATAGTATGATTCATCATGCAGCTTGAACGCTCAACTCACCATTGAAAACCATGGAAGCACTGTACAGCTGTTTCATCCTTGTTGGGAATGATCAGCAGTGCACATCCGCCGAGCCCCCACGGGGACTCGAACACGGGATGAACGATTATGAATCGAACACCTTAACAGACACAAGGCTATCCGGGCTGGCTCTCAACGGTTTGTTGAACATCTACACTACATGATATAGCACCGTTCCGTCACTGGCTTTGAACGGTAACAACCCGCTTCCCACACAGCGATCGACTCCTGTGATGGATGACTTCTCTGTACGGGCCTAAGTACAACGAAGGCATTCCGTTATGAACAACCTACAGAGCTTGAGTACCATTTGCAAATTGAGTAGTAGGAGATTAGATTTGTATATAGTATGATTCATCATGCAGCTTGAACGCTCAACTCACCATTGAAAACCATGGAAGCACTGTACAGCTGTTTCATCCTTGTTGGGAATGATCAGCAGTGCACATCCGTCGAGCCCCCACGGGGACTCGAACCCAGGATGAACGATTATGAATCGAACACCTTAACAGACACAAGGCTATCCGGGCTGGCTCTCAACGGTTTGTTGAACATCTACACTACATGATATAGCACCCATCCGTCACTGGCTTTGAACGGTAACAACCCGCTTCCCACACAGCGATCGACTCCTATGATGGATGACTTCTCTGTACGGGCCTAAGTACAACGAAGGCATTCCGTTATGAACAACCTACAGAGCTTCAGTACTATTTGCAAATTGAGTAGTAGGAGATTAGATTTGTATATAGTATGATTCATCATGCAGCTTGAACGCTCAACTCACCATTGAAAACCATGGAAGCACTGTACAGCTGTTTCATCCTTGTTGGAAATGATCAGCAGTGCACATCCGCCGAGCTCCCACGGGGACTCGAACACGGGATGAACGATTATGAATCGAACACCTTCACAGACACAAGGCTATACGGGCTGGCTCTCAACGGTTTCTTGAACATCTACACTACATGATATAGCACCGTTCCGTCACTGGCTTTGAACGGTAACAACCCGCTTCCCACACAGCGATCGACTCCTATGATGGATGACTTCTCTGTACGGGCCTAAGTACAACGAAGGCATTCCGTTATGAACAACCTACAGAGCTTGAGTACCATTTGCAAATTGAGTAGTAGGAGATTAGATTTGTATATAGTATGATTCATCATGCAGCTTGAACGCTCAACTCACCATTGAAAACCATGGAAGCACTGTACAGCTGTTTCATCCTTGTTGGGAATGATCAGCAGTGCACATCCGCTGAGCCCCCACGGGGACTCGAACACGGGATGAACGATTATGAATCGAACACCTTAACAGACACAAGGCTATCTGGGCTGGCTCTCAACGGTTTGTTGAACATCTACACTACATGATATAGCACCCATCCGTCACTGGCTTTGAACGGTAACAACCCGCTTCCCACACAGCGATCGACTCCTGTGATGGATGACTTCTCTGTACGGGCCTAAGTACAACGAAGGCATTCCGTTATGAACAACCTACAGAGCTTGAGTACTATTTGCAAATTGATTAGTAGGAGATTAGATTTGTATATAGTATGATTCATCATGCAGCTTGAACGCTCAACTCACCATTGAAAACCATGGAAGCACTGTACAGCTGTTTCATCTTTGTTGGGAATGATCAGCAGTGCACATCCGCTGAGTCCCCACGGGGACTCGAACCCGGGATGAACGATTATGAATCGAACACTTTAACAGACACAAGGCTATCCGGGCTGGCTCTCAACGGTTTGTTGAACATCTACACTACATGATATAGCACCCATCCGTCACTGGCTTTGAACGGTAACAACCCGCTTCCCACACAGCGATCGACTCCTGTGATGGATGACTTCTCTGTACGGGCCTAAGTACAACGAAGGCATTCCGTTATGAACAACCTACAGAGCTTCAGTACTATTTGCAAATTGAGTAGTATGAGATTAGATTTGTATATAGTATGATTCATCATGCAGCTTGAACGCTCAACTCACCATTGAAAATTATCTAATCACTGAACAGCTGTCTCATCCTTGATGGGAATGATCAGCAGTGCACATCCGCTGAGCCCCCACGGGGACTCGAACCCGGGATGAACGATTATGAATCAAACACCTTCACAGACACAAGGCTATACGGGCTGGCTCTCAACGGTTTGTTGAACATCTACACTACATGATATAGCACCCATCCGTCACTGGCTTTGAACGGTAACAACCCGCTTCCCACACAGCGATCGACTCCTATGATGGATGACTTCTCTGTACGGGCCTAAGTACAACGAAGGCACTCCGTTATGAACAACCTACAGAGCTTCAGTACTATTTGCAAATTGAGTAGTAGGAGATTAGATTTGTATATAGTATGATTCATCATGCAGCTTGAACGCTCAACTCACCATTGAAAATTATCTAATCACTGAACAGCTGTTTCATCCTTGTTGGGAATGATCAGCAGTGCACATCCGCCGAGCCCCCACGGGGACTCGAACACGGGATGAACGATTATGAATCGAACACCTTAACAGACACAAGGCTATCCGGGCTGGCTCTCAACGGTTTGTTGAACATCTAAACTACATGATATAGCACCGTTCCGTCACTGGCTTTGAACGGTAACAACCCGCTTCCCACACAGCGATCGACTCCTGTGATGGATGACTTCTCTGTACGGGCCTAAGTACAACGAAGGCATTCCGTTATGAACAACCTACAGAGCTTGAGTACCATTTGCAAATTGAGTAGTAGGAGATTAGATTTGTATATAGTATGATTCATCATGCAGCTTGAACGCTCAACTCACCATTGAAAACCATGGAAGCACTGTACAGCTGTTTCATCCTTGTTGGGAATGATCAGCAGTGCACATCCGTCGAGCCCCCACGGGGACTCGAACCCAGGATGAACGATTATGAATCGAACACCTTAACAGACACAAGGCTATTGAGGCTGGCTCTCAACGGTTTGTTGAACATCTACACTACATGATATAGCACCCATCCGTCACTGGCTTTGAACGGTAACAACCCGCTTCCCACACACCGATCGACTCCTATGATGGATGACTTCTCTGTACGGGCCTAAGTACAACGAAGGCATTCCGTTATGAACAACCTACAGAGCTTCAGTACTATTTGCAAATTGAGTAGTAGGAGATTAGATTTGTATATAGTATGATTCATCATGCAGCTTGAACGCTCAACTCACCATTGAAAACCATGGAAGCACTGTACAGCTGTTTCATCCTTGTTGGAAATGATCAGCAGTGCACATCCGCCGAGCTCCCACGGGGACTCGAACACGGGATGAACGATTATGAATCGAACACCTTCACAGACACAAGGCTATACGGGCTGGCTCTCAACGGTTTCTTGAACATCTACACTACATGATATAGCACCGTTCCGTCACTGGCTTTGAACGGTAACAACCCGCTTCCCACACAGCGATCGACTCCTATGATGGATGACTTCTCTGTACGGGCCTAAGTACAACGAAGGCATTCCGTTATGAACAACCTACAGAGCTTGAGTACCATTTGCAAATTGAGTAGTAGGAGATTAGATTTGTATATAGTATGATTCATCATGCAGCTTGAACGCTCAACTCACCATTGAAAACCATGGAAGCACTGTACAGCTGTTTCATCCTTGTTGGGAATGATCAGCAGTGCACATCCGCTGAGCCCCCACGGGGACTCGAACACGGGATGAACGATTATGAATCGAACACCTTAACAGACACAAGGCTATCTGGGCTGGCTCTCAACGGTTTGTTGAACATCTACACTACATGATATAGCACCCATCCGTCACTGGCTTTGAACGGTAACAACCCGCTTCCCACACAGCGATCGACTCCTGTGATGGATGACTTCTCTGTACGGGCCTAAGTACAACGAAGGCATTCCGTTATGAACAACCTACAGAGCTTCAGTACTATTTGCAAATTGAGTAGTAGGAGATTAGATTTGTATATAGTATGATTCATCATGCAGCTTGAACGCTCAACTCACCATTGAAAACCATGGAAGCACTGTACAGCTGTTTCATCTTTGTTGGGAATGATCAGCAGTGCACATCCACCGAGCCCCCACGGGGACTCGAACCCGGGATGAACGATTATGAATCGAACACCTTCACAGACACAAGGCTATCCGGGCTGGCTCTCAACGGTTTGTTGAACATCTACACTACATGATATAGCACCCATCCGTCACTGGCTTTGAACGGTAACAACCCGCTTCCCACACAGCGATCGACTCCTATGATGGATCACTTCTCTGTACGGGCCTAAGTACAACGAAGGCATTCCGTTATGAACCACCTACAGAGCTTCAGCACTATTTGCAAATTGAGTAGTAGGAGATTAGATTTGTATATAGTATGATTCATCATGCAGCTTGAACGCTCAACTCACCATTGAAAACCATGGAAGCACTGTACAGCTGTTTCATCCTTGTTGGGAATGATCAGCAGTGCACATCCGCTGAGCCCCCACGGGGACTCGAACACGGGATGAACGATTATGAATCGAACACCTTAACAGACACGAGGCTATCCGGGCTGGCTCTCAACGGTTTGTTGAACATCTACACTACATGATATAGCACCCATCCGTCACTGGCTTTGAACGGTAACAACCCGCTTCCCACACAGCGATCGACTCCTATGATGGATGACTTCTCTGTACGGGCCTAAGTACAACGAAGGCACTCCGTTATGAACAACCTACAGAGCTTGAGTACTATTTGCAAATTGAGTAGTAGGAGATTAGATTTGTATATAGTATGATTCATCATGCAGCTTGAACGCTCAACTCACCATTGAAAATTATCTAATCACTGAACAGCTGTTTCATCCTTGTTGGGAATGATCAGCAGTGCACATCCGCTGAGCCCCCACGGGGACTCGAACACGGGATGAACGATTATGAATCGAACACCTTCACAGACACAAGGCTATCCGGGCTGGCTCTCAACGGTTTGTTGAACATCTACACTACATGATATTGCACCCATCCGTCACTGGCTTTGAACGGTAACAACCCGCTTCCCACACAGCGATCGACTCCTGTGATGGATGACTTCTCTGTACGGGCCTAAGTACAACGAAGGCATTCCGTTATGAACAACCTACAGAGCTTCAGTACTATTTGCAAATTGAGTAGTAAGAGATCAGATTTGTATATAGTATGATTCATCATGCAGCTTGAACGCTCAACTCACCATTGAAAACCATGGAAGCACTGTACAGCTGTTTCATCCTTGTTGGGAATGATCAGCAGTGCACATCCGCTGAGCCCCCACGGGGACTCGAACCCGGGATGAACGATTATGAAACGAACACCTTCACAGACACAAGGCTATCCGGGCTGGCTCTCAACGGTTTGTTGAACATCTACACTACATGATATAGCACCGCTCCGTCACTGGCATTGAACGGTAACAACCCGCTTCCCACACAGCGATCGACTCCTATGATGGATCACTTCTCTGTACGGGCCTAAGTACAACGAAGGCACTCCGTTATGAACAACCTACAGAGCTTCAGTACTATTTGCAAATTGAGTAGTAGGAGATTAGATTTGTATATAGTATGATTCATCATGCAGCTTGAACGCTCAACTCACCATTGAAAACCATGGAAGCACTGAACAGCTGTTTCATCCTTGTTGGGAATGATCAGCAGTGCACATCCGCTGAGCCCCCACGGGGACTGGAACACGGGATGAACGATTATGAATCGAACACCTTCACAGACACAAGGCTATCCGGGCTGGCTCTCAACGGTTTGTTGAACATCTACACTACATGATATAGCACCGTTCCGTCACTGGCTTTGAACGGTAACAACCCGCTTCCCACACAGCGATCGACTCCTGTGATGGATGACTTCTCTGTACGGGCCTAAGTACAACGAAGGCATTCCGTTATGAACAACCTACAGAGCTTCAGTACTATTTGCAAATTGAGTAGTATGAGATTAGATTTGTATATAGTATGATTCATCATGCAGCTTGAACGCTCAACTCACCATTGAAAACCATGGAAGCACTGTACAGCTGATTCATCCTTGTTGGGAATGATCAGCAGTGCACGTCCGCCGAGCCCCCACGGGGACTCGAACCCGGGATGAACGATTATGAATCGAACACCTTAACAGACACAAGGCTATCCGGGCTGGCTCTCAACGGTTTGTTGAACATCTACACTACATGATATAGCACCGTTCCGTCACCGGCTTTGAACGGTAACAACCCGCTTCCCACACAGCGATCGACTCCTGTGATGGATGACTTCTCTGTACGGGCCTAAGTACAACGAAGGCATTCCGTTATGAACAACCTACAGAGCTTCAGTACTATTTGCAAATTGAGTAGTAGGAGATTAGATTTGTATATAGTATGATTCATCATGCAGCTTGAACGCTCAACTCACCATTGAAAACCATGGAAGCACTGTACAGCTGTTTCATCCTTGTTGGAAATGATCAGCAGTGCACATCCGCTGAGCCCCCACGGGGACTCGAACCCGGGATGAACGATTATGAATCGAACACCTTCACAGACACAAGGCTATACGGGCTGGCTCTCAACGGTTTGTTGAACATCTACACTACATGATATAGCACCCATCCGTCACTGGCTTTGAACGGTAACAACCCGCTTCCCACACAGCGATCGACTCCTATGATGGATGACTTCTCTGTACGGGCCTAAGTACAACGAAGGCACTCCGTTATGAACAACCTACAGAGCTTCAGTACTATTTGCAAATTGAGTAGTAGGAGATTAGATTTGTATATAGTATGATTCATCATGCAGCTTGAACGCTCAACTCACCATTGAAAACCATGGAAGCACTGTACAGCTGTTTCATCCTTGTTGGGAATGATCAGCAGTGCACATCCGCTGAGCCCCCACGGGGACTCGAACACGGGATGAACGATTATGAATCGAACACCTTAACAGACACGAGGCTATCCGGGCTGGCTCTCAACGGTTTGTTGAACATCTACACTACATGATATAGCACCGTTCCGTCACTGGCTTTGAACGGTAACAACCCGCTTCCCACACAGCGATCGACTCCTGTGATGGATGACTTCTCTGTACGGGCCTAAGTACAACGAAGGCATTCCGTTATGAACAACCTACAGAGCTTCAGTACTATTTGCAAATTGAGTAGTATGAGATTAGATTTGTATATAGTATGATTCATCATGCAGCTTGAACGCTCAACTCACCATTGAAAATTATCTAATCACTGAACAGCTGTCTCATCCTTGATGGGAATGATCAGCAGTGCACATCCGCTGAGCCCCCACGGGGACTCGAACCCGGGATGAACGATTATGAATCAAACACCTTCACAGACACAAGGCTATACGGGCTGGCTCTCAACGGTTTGTTGAACATCTACACTACATGATATAGCACCCATCCGTCACTGGCTTTGAACGGTAACAACCCGCTTCCCACACAGCGATCGACTCCTATGATGGATGACTTCTCTGTACGGGCCTAAGTACAACGAAGGCACTCCGTTATGAACAACCTACAGAGCTTCAGTACTATTTGCAAATTGAGTAGTAGGAGATTAGATTTGTATATAGTATGATTCATCATGCAGCTTGAACGCTCAACTCACCATTGAAAATTATCTAATCACTGAACAGCTGTTTCATCCTTGTTGGGAATGATCAGCAGTGCACATCCGCTGAGCCCCCACGGGGACTCGAACACGGGATGAACGATTATGAATCGAACACCTTCACAGACACAAGGCTATCCGGGCTGGCTCTCAACGGTTTGTTGAACATCTACACTACATGATATTGCACCCATCCGTCACTGGCTTTGAACGGTAACAACCCGCTTCCCACACAGCGATCGACTCCTGTGATGGATGACTTCTCTGTACGGGCCTAAGTACAACGAAGGCATTCCGTTATGAACAACCTACAGAGCTTCAGTACTATTTGCAAATTGAGTAGTAAGAGATCAGATTTGTATATAGTATGATTCATCATGCAGCTTGAACGCTCAACTCACCATTGAAAACCATGGAAGCACTGTACAGCTGTTTCATCCTTGTTGGGAATGATCAGCAGTGCACATCCGCTGAGCCCCCGCGGGGACTCGAACCCGGGATGAACGATTATGAAACGAACACCTTCACAGACACAAGGCTATCCGGGCTGGCTCTCAACGGTTTGTTGAACATCTACACTACATGATATAGCACCGCTCCGTCACTGGCATTGAACGGTAACAACCCGCTTCCCACACAGCGATCGACTCCTATGATGGATCACTTCTCTGTACGGGCCTAAGTACAACGAAGGCACTCCGTTATGAACAACCTACAGAGCTTCAGTACTATTTGCAAATTGAGTAGTAGGAGATTAGATTTGTATATAGTATGATTCATCATGCAGCTTGAACGCTCAACTCACCATTGAAAACCATGGAAGCACTGAACAGCTGTTTCATCCTTGTTGGGAATGATCAGCAGTGCACATCCGCTGAGCCCCCACGGGGACTCGAACACGGGATGAACGATTATGAATCGAACACCCTAACAGACACAAGGCTATCCGGGCTGGCTCTCAACGGTTTGTTGAACATCTACACTACATGATATAGCACCGTTCCGTCACTGGCTTTGAACGGTAACAACCCGCTTCCCACACAGCGATCGACTCCTGTGATGGATGACTTCTCTGTACGGGCCTAAGTACAACGAAGGCATTCCGTTATGAACAACCTACAGAGCTTCAGTACTATTTGCAAATTGAGTAGTATGAGATTAGATTTGTATATAGTATGATTCATCATGCAGCTTGAACGCTCAACTCACCATTGAAAACCATGGAAGCACTGTACAGCTGATTCATCCTTGTTGGGAATGATCAGCAGTGCACGTCCGCCGAGCCCCCACGGGGACTCGAACCCGGGATGAACGATTATGAATCGAACACCTTAACAGACACAAGGCTATCCGGGCTGGCTCTCAACGGTTTGTTGAACATCTACACTACATGATATAGCACCGTTCCGTCACCGGCTTTGAACGGTAACAACCCGCTTCCCACACAGCGATCGACTCCTGTGATGGATGACTTCTCTGTACGGGCCTAAGTACAACGAAGGCATTCCGTTATGAACAACCTACAGAGCTTCAGTACTATTTGCAAATTGAGTAGTAGGAGATTAGATTTGTATATAGTATGATTCATCATGCAGCTTGAACGCTCAACTCACCATTGAAAACCATGGAAGCACTGTACAGCTGTTTCATCCTTGTTGGAAATGATCAGCAGTGCACATCCGCTGAGCCCCCACGGGGACTCGAACCCGGGATGAACGATTATGAATCGAACACCTTCACAGACACAAGGCTATACGGGCTGGCTCTCAACGGTTTGTTGAACATCTACACTACATGATATAGCACCCATCCGTCACTGGCTTTGAACGGTAACAACCCGCTTCCCACACAGCGATCGACTCCTATGATGGATGACTTCTCTGTACGGGCCTAAGTACAACGAAGGCACTCCGTTATGAACAACCTACAGAGCTTCAGTACTATTTGCAAATTGAGTAGTAGGAGATTAGATTTGTATATAGTATGATTCATCATGCAGCTTGAACGCTCAACTCACCATTGAAAATTATCTAATCACTGAACAGCTGTTTCATCCTTGTTGGGAATGATCAGCAGTGCACATCCGCTGAGCCCCCACGGGGACTCGAACACGGGATGAACGATTATGAATCGAACACCTTCACAGACACAAGGCTATCCGGGCTGGCTCTCAACGGTTTGTTGAACATCTACACTACATGATATAGCAACCATCCGTCACTGGCTTTGAACGGTAACAACCCGCTTCCCACACAGCGATCGACTCCTGTGATGGATGACTTCTCTGTACGGGCCTAAGTACAACGAAGGCATTCCGTTATGAACAACCTACAGAGCTTCAGTACTATTTGCAAATTGAGTAGTAAGAGATCAGATTTGTATATAGTATGATTCATCATGCAGCTTGAACGCTCAACTCACCATTGAAAACCATGGAAGCACTGTACAGCTGTTTCATCCTTGTTGGGAATGATCAGCAGTGCACATCCGCTGAGCCCCCACGGGGACTCGAACCCGGTATGAACGATTATGAATCGAACACCTTCACAGACACAAGGCTATCCGGGCTGGCTCTCAACGGTTTGTTGAACATCTACACTACATGATATAGCACCGTTCCGTCACTGGCATTGAACGGTAACAACCCGCTTCCCACACAGCGATCGACTCCTATGATGGATCACTTCTCTGTACGGGCCTAAGTACAACGAAGGCACTCCGTTATGAACAACCTACAGAGCTTCAGTACTATTTGCAAATTGAGTAGTAGGAGATTAGATTTGTATATAGTATGATTCATCATGCAGCTTGAACGCTCAACTCACCATTGAAAACCATGGAAGCACTGAACAGCTGTTTCATCCTTGTTGGGAATGATCAGCAGTGCACATCCGCTGAGCCCCCACGGGGACTCGAACACGGGATGAACGATTATGAATCGAACACCTTCACAGACACAAGGCTATCCGGGCTGGCTCTCAACGGTTTGTTGAACATCTACACTACATGATATAGCACCGTTCCGTCACTGGCTTTGAACGGTAACAACCCGCTTCCCACACAGCGATCGACTCCTGTGATGGATGACTTCTCTGTACGGGCCTAAGTACAACGAAGGCATTCCGTTATGAACAACCTACAGAGCTTCAGTACTATTTGCAAATTGAGTAGTATGAGATTAGATTTGTATATAGTATGATTCATCATGCAGCTTGAACGCTCAACTCACCATTGAAAACCATGGAAGCACTGTACAGCTGTTTCATCCTTGTTGGGAATGATCAGCAGTGCACATCCGCTGAGCCCCCACGGGGACTCGAACACGGGATGAACGATTATGAATCGAACACCCTAACAGACACAAGGCTATCCGGGCTGGCTCTCAACGGTTTCTTGAACATCTACACTACATGATATAGCACCCATCCGTCACTGGCTTAGAACGGTAACAACCCGCTTCCCACACACTGATCGACTCCTATGATGGATGACTTCTCTGTACGGGCCTAAGTACAACGAAGGCATTCCGTTATGAACAACCTACAGAGCTTCAGCACAATTTGCAAATTGAGTAGTAGGAGATTAGATTTGTATATAGTATGATTCATCATGCAGCTTGAACGCTCAACTCACCATTGAAAACCATGGAAGCACTGTACAGCTGTTTCATCCTTGTTGGGAATGATCAGCAGTGCACATCCACCGAGCCCCCACGGGGACTCGAACACGGGATGAACGATTATGAATCGAAAACCTTAACAGACACAAGGCTATCCGGGCTGGCTCTCAACGGTTTGTTGAACATCTACACTACATGATATATCACCCTTACGTCACTGGCTTTGAACGGTAACAACCCGCTTCCCACACAGCGATCGACTCCTATGATGGATGACTTCTCTGTACGGGCCGAAGTATAACGAAGGCATTCCGTTATGAACAACCTACAGAGCTTCAGTACTATTTGCAAATTGAGTAGTAGGAGATTAGATTTGTATATAGTATGATTCATCATGCAGCTTGAACGCTCAACTCACCATTGAAAACCATGGAAGCACTGTACAGCTGTTTCATCCTTGTTGGGAATGATCAGCAGTGCACAACCGGTATGAACGATTATGAATCGAACACCTTCACAGACACAAGACTATCCGGGCTGGCTCTCAACGGTTACTTGAACATCTACACTACATGATATAGCACCGTTCCGTCACTGGCTTTGAACAATAACAACCCGCTTCCCACACAGCGATCGACTCCTATGATGGATGACTTCTCTGTACGGGCCTAAGTACAACGAAGGCATTCCGTTATGAACAACCTACAGAGCTTCAGTACTATTTTCAAATTGAGTAGTAGGAGATTAGATTTGTATATAGTATGATTCATCATGCAGCTTGAACGCTCAACTCACCATTGAAAACCATGGAAGCACTGTACAGCTGTTTCATCCTTGTTGGGAATGATCAGCAGTGCACATCCGTCGAGCCATCACGGGGACTCGAACCCGGGATGAACGATTATGAATCAAACACCTTAACAGACACAAGGCTATCCGGGCTGGCTCTCAACGGTTTGTTGAACATCTACACTACATGATATAGCACCGTTCCGTCACTGGCTTTGAACGGTAACAACCCGCTTCCCACACACCGATCGACTCCTATGATGGATGACTTCTCTGTACGGGCGCAAGTACAACGAAGGCATTCCGTTATGAACAACCTACAGAGCTTCAGTACTATTTGCAAATTGAGTAGTAGGAGATTAGATTTGTATATAGTATGATTCATCATGCAGCTTGAACGCTCAACTCACCATTGAAAACCATGGAAGCACTGTACAGCTGTTTCATCCTTGTTGGGAATGATCAGCAGTGCACATCCACCGAGCCCCCACGGGGACTCGAACACGGGATGAACGATTATGAATCGAACACCTTAACAGACACAAGGCTATCCGGGCTGGCTCTCAACGGTTTGTTGAACATCTACACTACATGATATAGCACCGTTCCGTCACTGGCTTTGAACGGTAACAACCCGCTTCCCACACACCGATCGACTCCTATGATGGATGACTTCTCTGTACGGGCCTAAGTACAACGAAGGCATTCCGTTATGAACAACCTACAGAGCTTCAGTACTATTTGCAAATTGAGTAGTAGGAGATTAGATTTGTATATAGTATGATTCATCATGCAGCTTGAACGCTCAACTCACCATTGAAAACCATGGAAGCACTGTACAGCTGTTTCATCCTTGTTGGGAATGATCAGCAGTGCACATCCGTCGAGCCCCCACGGGGACTCGAACACGGGATGAACGATTATGAATCGAACACCTTAACAGACACAAGGCTATCCGGGCTGGCTCTCAACGGTTTGTTGAACATCTACACTACATGATATATCACCCTTCCGTCACTGGCTTTGAACAGTAACAACCCGCTTCCCACACAGCGATCGACTCCTATGATGGATGACTTCTCTGTACGGGCCTAAGTACAACGAAGGCATTCCGTTATGAACAACCTACAGAGCTTCAGTACTATTTGCAAATTGAGTAGTAGGAGATTAGATTTGTATATAGTATGATTCATCATGCAGCTTGAACGCTCAACTCACCATTGAAAACCATGGAAGCACTGTACAGCTGTTTCATCCTTGTTGGGAATGATCAGCAGTGCACAACCGGTATTAACGATTATGAATCGAACACCTTAACAGACACAAGGCTATCCGGGCTGGCTCTCAACGGTTTGTTGAACATCTACACTACATGATATAGCACCCATCCGTCACTGGCTTTGAACAGTAACAACCCGCTTCCCACACAGCGATCGACTCCTATGATGGATGACTTCTCTGTACGGGCCTAAGTACAACGAAGGCACTCCGTTATGAACAACCTACAGAGCTTCAGTACTATTTTCAAATTGATTAGTAGGAGATTAGATTTGTATATAGTATGATTCATCATGCAGCTTGAACGCTCAACTCACAATTGAAAACCATGGAAGCACTGTACAGCTGTTTCATCCTTGTTGGGAATGATCAGCAGTGTACATCCGCCGAGCCCCCACGGGGACTCGAACCCGAGATGAACGATTATGAATCGAACACCTTCACAGACACAAGGCTATCCGGGTTGGCTCTCAACGGTTTGTTGAACATCTACACTACATGATATAGCACCGTTCCGTCGCTGGCTTTGAACGGTAACAACCCGCTTCCCACACACCGATCGACTCCTATGATGGATGACTTCTCTGTACGGGCGCAAGTACAACGAAGGCATTCCGTTATGAACAACCTACAGAGCTTCAGTACTATTTGCAAATTGAGTAGTAGGAGATTAGATTTGTATATAGTATGATTCATCATGCAGCTTGAACGCTCAACTCACCATTGAAAACCATGGAAGCACTGTACAGCTGTTTCATCCTTGTTGGGAATGATCAGCAGTGCACATCCGTCGAGCCCCCACGGGGACTCGAACACGGGATGAACGATTATGAATCGAACACCTTAACAGACACAAGGCTATCCGGGCTGGCTCTCAACGGTTTGTTGAACATCTACACTACATGATATAGCACCGTTCCGTCACTGGCTTTGAACGGTAACAACCCGCTTCCCACACACCGATCGACTCCTATGATGGATGACTTCTCTGTACGGGCCTAAGTACAACGAAGGCATTCCGTTATGAACAACCTACAGAGCTTGAGTACTATTTGCAAATTGAGTAGTAGGAGATTAGATTTGTATATAGTATGATTCATCATGCAGCTTGAACGCTCAACTCACCATTGAAAACCATGGAAGCACTGTACAGCTGTTTCATCCTTGTTGGGAATGATCAGCAGTGCACATCCGTCGAGCCCCCACGGGGACTCGAACACGGGATGAACGATTATGAATCGAACACCTTAACAGACACAAGGCTATCCGGGCTGGCTCTCAACGGTTTGTTGAACATCTACACTACATGATATATCACCCTTCCGTCACTGGCTTTGAATAGTAACAACCCGCTTCCCACACAGCGATCGACTCCTATGATGGATGACTTCTCTGTACGGGCCTAAGTACAACGAAGGCATTCCGTTATGAACAACCTACAGAGCTTCAGTACTATTTGCAAATTGAGTAGTAGGAGATTAGATTTGTATATAGTATGATTCATCATGCAGCTTGAACGCTCAACTCACCATTGAAAACCATGGAAGCACTGTACAGCTGTTTCATCCTTGTTGGGAATGATCAGCAGTGCACAACCGGTATTAACGATTATGAATCGAACACCTTAACAGACACAAGGCTATCCGGGCTGGCTCTCAACGGTTTGTTGAACATCTACACTACATGATATAGCACCCATCCGTCACTGGCTTTGAACAGTAACAACCCGCTTCCCACACAGCGATCGACTCCTATGATGGATGACTTCTCTGTACGGGCCTAAGTACAACGAAGGCACTCCGTTATGAACAACCTACAGAGCTTCAGTACTATTTTCAAATTGATTAGTAGGAGATTAGATTTGTATATAGTATGATTCATCATGCAGCTTGAACGCTCAACTCACAATTGAAAACCATGGAAGCACTGTACAGCTGTTTCATCCTTGTTGGGAATGATCAGCAGTGTACATCCGCCGAGCCCCCACGGGGACTCGAACCCGAGATGAACGATTATGAATCGAACACCTTCACAGACACAAGGCTATCCGGGTTGGCTCTCAACGGTTTGTTGAACATCTACACTACATGATATAGCACCGTTCCGTCGCTGGCTTTGAACGGTAACAACCCGCTTCCCACACACCGATCGACTCCTATGATGGATGACTTCTCTCTACGGGCCTAAGTACAACGAAGGCATTCCGTTATGAACAACCTACAGAGCTTGAGTACTATTTGCAAATTGAGTAGTAGGAGATTAGATTTGTATATAGTATGATTCATCATGCAGCTTGAACGCTCAACTCACCATTGAAAACCATGGAAGCACTGTACAGCTGTTTCATCCTTGTTGGGAATGATCAGCAGTGCACATCCGTCGAGCCCCCACGGGGACTCGAACACGGGATGAACGATTATGAATCGAACACCTTCACAGACACAAGGCTATCCGGGCTGGCTCTCAACGGTTTGTTGAACATCTACACTACATGATATAGCACCGTTCCGTCACTGGCTTTGAACGGTAACAACCCGCTTCCCACACACCGATCGACTCCTATGATGGATGACTTCTCTGTACGGGCCGAAGTACAACGAAGGCATTCCGTTATGAACAACCTGCAGAGCTTGAATATTATTTGCAAATTGAGTAGTATGAGATTAGATTTGTATATAGTATGATTCATCATGCAGCTTGAACGCTCAAATCACCATTGAAAACCATGGAAGCACTGTACAGCTGTTTCATCCTTGTTGGGAATGATCAGCAGTGCACATCCGTCGAGCCCCCACGGGGACTCGAACACGGGATGAACGATTATGAATCGAACACCTTAACAGACACAAGGCTATCCGGGCTGGCTCTCAACGGTTTGTTGAACATCTACACTACATGATATAGCACCGTTCCGTCACTGGCTTTGAACGGTAACAACCCGCTTCCCACACACCGATCGACTCCTATGATGGATCACTTCTCTGTACGGGCCTAAGTACAACGAAGGCATTCCGTTATGAACAACCTACAGAGCTTCAGTACTATTTGCAAATTGAGAAGTAGGGGATTAGATTTGTATATAGTATGATTCATCATGCAGCTTGAACGCTCAACTCACCATTGAAAACCATGGAAGCACTGTACAGCTGTTTCATCCTTGTTGGGAATGATCAGCAGTGCACATCCGTCGAGCCCCCACGGGGACTCGAACACGGGATGAACGATTATGAATCGAACACCTTCACAGACACAAGGCTATCCGGGCTGGCTCTCAACGGTTTGTTGAACATCTACACTACATGATATAGCACCCATCCGTCACTGGCTTTGAACAGTAACAACGCGCTTCCCACACACCGATCGACTCCTATGATGGATGACTTCTCTGTACGGGCCTAAGTACAACGAAGGCATTCCGTTATGAACAACCTGCAGAGCTTGAATATTATTTGCAAATTGAGTAGTATGAGATTAGATTTGTATATAGTATGATTCATCATGCAGCTTGAACGCTCAACTCACCATTGAAAACCATGGAAGCACTGTACAGCTGTTTCATCCTTGTTGGGAATGATCAGCAGTGCACATCCACCGAGCCCCCACGGGGACTCGAACACGGGATGAACGATTATGAATCGAACACCTTAACAGACACAAGGCTATCCGGGCTGGCTCTCAACGGTTTCTTGAACATCTACACTACATGATATAGCACCGTTCCGTCACTGGCTTTTAACGGTAACAACCCGCTTCCCACACAGCGATCGACACCTATGATGGATGACTTCTCTGTACGGGCCTAAGTACAACGAAGGCATTCCGTTATGAACAACCTACAGAGCTTCAGTACTATTTGCAAATTGAGTAGTAGGAGATTAGATTTGTATATAGTATGATTCATCATGCAGCTTGAACGCTCAACTCACCATTGAAAACCATGGAAGCACTGTACAGCTGTTTCATCCTTGTTGGGAATGATCAGCAGTGCACATCCGCCGAGCCCCCACGGGGACACGAACACGGGATGAACGATTATGAATCGAACACCTTAACAGACACAAGGCTATCCGGGCTGGCTCTCAACGGTTTGTTGAACATCTACACTACATGATATAGCACCGTTCCGTCACTGGCTTTGAACGGTAACAACCCGCTTCCCACACACCGATCGACTCCTATGATGGATGACTTCTCTGTACGGGCCTAAGTACAACGAAGGCATTCCGTTATGAACAACCTACAGAGCTTGAGTACTATTTGCAAATTGAGTAGTAGGAGATTAGATTTGTATATAGTATGATTCATCATGCAGCTTGAACGCTCAACTCACCATTGAAAACCATGGAAGCACTGTACAGCTGTTTCATCCTTGTTGGGAATGATCAGCAGTGCACATCCACCGAGCCCCCACGGGGACTCGAACCCGGGATGAACGATTATGAATCGAACACCTTCACAGACACAAGGCTATCCGGGTTGGCTCTCAACGGTTTGTTGAACATCTACACTACATGATATAGCACCGTTCCGTCACTGGCTTTGAACGGTAACAACCCGCTTCCCACACAGCGATCGACTCCTATGATGGATGACTTCTCTGTACGGGCCTAAGTACAACGAAGGCATTCCGTTATGAACAACCTACAGAGCTTCAGTACTATTTGCAAATTGAGTAGTATGAGATTAGATTTGTATATAGTATGATTCATCATGCAGCTTGAACGCTCAACTCACCATTGAAAACCATGGAAGCACTGTACAGCTGTTTCATCCTTGTTGGGAATGATCAGCAGTGCACATCCGCCGAGCCCCCACGGGGACTCGAACCCGGGATGAACGATTATGAATCGAACACCTTAACAGACACAAGGCTATCCGGGCTGGCTCTCAACGGTTTGTTGAACATCTACACTACATGATATAGCACCGTTCCGTCACTGGCTTTCAACGGTAACAACCCGCTTCCCACACAGCGATCGACACCTATGATGGATGACTTCTCTGTACGGGCCTAAGTACAACGAAGGCATTCCGTTATGAACAACCTACAGAGCTTCAGTACTATTTGCAAATTGAGTAGTAGGAGATTAGATTTGTATATAGTATGATTCATCATGCAGCTTGAACGCTCAACTCACCATTGAAAACCATGGAAGCACTGTACAGCTGTTTCATCCTTGTTGGGAATGATCAGCAGTGCACATCCGCCGAGCCCCCACGGGGACTCGAACACGGGATGAACGATTATGAATCGAACACCTTAACAGACACAGGGCTATCCGGGTTGGCTCTCAACGGTTTGTTGAAAATCCACACTAAGAGTTATAGCACCGTTCCGTCACTGGCTTTGAACGGTAACAACCCGCTTCCCACACAGCGATCGACTCCTATGATGGATGACTTCTCTGTACGGGCCTAAGTACAACGAAGGCATTCCGTTATGAACAACCTACAGAGCTTGAGTACTATTTGCAAATTGAGTAGTAGGAGATTAGATTTGTATATAGTATGATTCATCATGCAGCTTGAACGCTCAACTCACCATTGAAAACCATGGAAGCACTGTACAGCTGTTTCATCCTTGTTGGGAATGATCAGCAGTGCACATCCGCTGAGCCCCCACGGGGACTCGAACACGGGATGAACGATTATGAATCGAACACCTAAACAGACACAAGGCTATCCGGGCTGGCTCTCAACGGTTTGTTTAACATCTACACTACATGATATAGCACCGTTCCGTCACTGGCTTTGAACGGTAACAACCCGCTTCCCACACAGCGATCGACTCCTATGATGGATGACTTCTCTGTACGGGCCTAAGTACAACGAAGGCATTCCGTTATGAACAACCTACAGAGCTTGAGTACTATTTGCAAATTGAGTAGTAGGAGATTAGATTTGTATATAGTATGATTCATCATGCAGCTTGAACGCTCAACTCACCATTGAAAAACATGGAAGCACTGTACAGCTGTTTCATCCTTGTTGGGAATGATCAGCAGTGCACATCCGCCGAGCCCCCACGGGGACTCGAACACGGGATGAACGATTATGAATCGAACACCTTTACAGACACAAGGCTATCCGGGTTGGCTCTCAACGGTTTGTTGAACATCTACACTACATGATATAGCACCGTTCCGTCACTGGCTTTGAACGGTAACAACCCGCTTCCCACACACCGATCGACTCCTATGATGGATGACTTCTCTGTACGGGCCTAAGTACAACGAAGGCATTCCGTTATGAACAACCTACAGAGCTTGAGTACTATTTGCAAATTGAGTAGTAGGAGATTAGATTTGTATATAGTATGATTCATCATGCAGCTTGAACGCTCAACTCACCATTGAAAACCATGGAAGCACTGTACAGCTGTTTCATCCTTGTTGGGAATGATCAGCAGTGCACATCCGTCGAGCCCCCACGGGGACTCGAACACGGGATGAACGATTATGAATCAAACACCTTAACAGACACAAGGCTATCCGGGCTGGCTCTCAACGGTTTGTTGAACATCTACACTACATGATATAGCACCGTTCCGTCACTGGCATTGAACGGTAACAACCCGCTTCCCACACAGCGATCGACACCTATGATGGATGACTTCTCTGTACGGGCCTAAGTACAACGAAGGCATTCCGTTATGAACAACCTACAGAGCTTGAGTACTATTTGCAAATTGAGTAGTAGGAGATTAGATTTGTATATAGTATGATTCATCATGCAGCTTGAACGCTCAACTCACCATTGAAAACCATGGAAGCACTGTACAGCTGTTTCATCCTTGTTGGGAATGATCAGCAGTGCACATCCGTCGAGCCCCCACGGGGACTCGAACACGGGATGAACGATTATGAATCGAACACCTTAACAGACACAAGGCTATCCGGGTTGGCTCTCAACGGTTTGTTGAAAATCCACACTAAGAGATATAGCACCGTTCCGTCACTGGCTTTGAACGGTAACAACCCGCTTCCCACACACCGATCGACTCCTATGATGGATGACTTCTCTGTACGGGCCTAAGTACAACGAAGGCATTCCGTTATGAACAACCTACAGAGCTTCAGTACTATTTGCAAATTGAGTAGTAGGAGATTAGATTTGTATATAGTATGATTCATCATGCAGCTTGAACGCTCAACTCACCATTGTAAACCATGGAAGCACTGTACAGCTGTTTCATCTTTGTTGGGAATGATCAGCAGTGCACATCCACCGAGCCCCCACGGGGACTCGAACACGGGATGAACGATTATGAATCGAAAACCTTCACAGACACAAGGCTATCCGGGCTGGCTCTCAACGGTTTCTTGAACATCTACACTACATGATATAGCACCGTTCCGTCACTGGCTTTGAACGGTAACAACCCGCTTCCCACACACCGATCGACTCCTATGATGGATGACTTCTCTGTACGGGCCTAAGTACAACGAAGGCATTCCGTTATGAACAACCTACAGAGCTTCAGTACTATTTGCAAATTGAGTAGTATGAGATTAGATTTGTATATAGTATGATTCATCATGCAGCTTGAACGCTCAACTCACCATTGAAAACCATGGAAGCACTGTACAGCTGTTTCATCCTTGTTGGGAATGATCAGCAGTGTACATCCACCGAGCCCCCACGGGGACTCGAACACGGGATGAACGATTATGAATCGAACACCTTAACAGACACAAGGCTATCCGGGCTGGCTCTCAACGGTTTGTTGAACATCTACACTACATGATATAGCACCGTTCCGTCACTGGCTTTGAACGGTAACAACCCACTTCCCACACAGCGATCGACTCCTATGATGGATGACTTCTCTGTACGGGCCTAAGTACAACGAAGGCATTCCGTTATGAACAACCTACAGAGCTTCAGTACTTTTTGCAAATTGAGTAGTAGGAGATTAGATTTGTATATAGTATGATTCATCATGCAGCTTGAACGCTCAACTCACCATTGAAAACCATGGAAGCACTGTACAGCTGTTTCATCCTTGTTGGGAATGATCAGCAGTGCACATCCGTCGAGCCCCCACGGGGACTCGAACCCGGTATGAACGATTATGAATCGAACACCTTCACAGACACAAGGCTATCCGGGCTGGCTCTCAACGGTTTGTTGAACATCTACACTACATGATATAGCACCCATCCGTCACTGGCTTTGAACGGTAACAACCCGCTTCCCACACACCGATCGACTCCTATGATGGATGACTTCTCTGTACGGGCCGAAGTACAACGAAGGCATTCCGTTATGAACAACCTACAGAGCTTGAGTACTATTTGCAAATTGATTAGTAGGAGATTAGATTTGTATATAGTATGATTCATCATGCAGCTTGAACGCTCAACTCACCATTGAAAACCATGGAAGCACTGTACAGCTGTTTCATCCTTGTTGGGAATGATCAGCAGGGCACATCCACCGAGCCCCCACGGGGACTCGAACACGGGATGAACGATTATGAATCGAACACCTTAACAGACACAAGGCTATCCGGGTTGGCTCTCAACGGTTTGTTGAAAATCCACACTACGAGATATAGCACCGGTCCGTCACTGGATTTGAACGGTAACAACCCGCTTCCCACACAGCGATCGACACCTATGATGGATGACTTCTCTGTACGGGCCTAAGTACAACGAAGGCATTCCGTTATGAACAACCTACAGAGCTTGAGTACTATTTGCAAATTGAGTAGTAGGAGATTAGATTTGTATATAGTATGATTCATCATGCAGCTTGAACGCTCAACTCACCATTGAAAACCATGGAAGCACTGTACAGCTGTTTCATCCTTGTTGGGAATGATCAGCAGTGCACATCCACCGAGCCCCCACGGGGACTCGAACCCGGGATGAACGATTATGAATCGAACACCTTAACAGACACAAGGCTATCCGGGCTGGCTCTCAACGGTTTGTTGAACATCTACACTACATGATATAGCACCGTTCCGTCACTGGCTTTGAACGGTAACAACCCGCTTCCCACACAGCGATCGACTCCTATGATGGATGACTTCTCTGTAGGGGCCTAAGTACGACGAAGGCATTCCGTTATGAACAACCTACAGAGCTTCAGTACTTTTTGCAAATTGAGTAGTAGGAGATTAGATTTGTATATAGTATGATTCATCATGCAGCTTGAACGCTCAACTCACCATTGAAAACCATGGAAGCACTGTACAGCTGTTTCATTTTTGTTGGGAATGATCAGCAGTGCACATCCGCCGAGCCTCCACGGGGACTCGAACACGGGATGAACGATTATGAATCGAACACCTTAACAGACACAAGGCTATTGAGGCTGGCTCTCAACGGTTTCTTGAACATCTACACTACATGATATAGCACCGTTCCGTCACTGGCTTTGAACGGTAACAACCCGCTTCCCACACACCGATCGACTCCTATGATGGATGACTTCTCTGTACGGGCCTAAGTACAACGAAGGCATTCCGTTATGAACAACCTACAGAGCTTGAGTACTATTTGCAAATTGAGTAGTAGGAGATTAGATTTGTATATAGTATGATTCATCATGCAGCTTGAACGCTCAACTCACCATTGAAAACCATGGAAGCACTGTACAGCTGTTTCATCCTTGTTGGGAATGATCAGCAAGGCACATCCGTCGAGCCCCCACGGAGACACGAACACGGGATGAACGATTATGAATCGAACACCTTCACAGACACAAGGCTATCCGGGCTGGCTCTCAACGGTTTCTTGAACATCTACACTACATGATATAGCACCCATCCGTCACTGGCTTTGAACGATAACAACCCGCTTCCCACACAGCGATCGACTCCTATGATGGATGACTTCTCTGTACGGGCCGAAGTACAACGAAGGCATTCCGTTATGAACAACCTACAGAGCTTCAGTACTATTTGCAAATTGAGTAGTAGGAGATTAGATTTGTATATAGTATGATTCATCATGCAGCTTGAACGCTCAACTCACCATTGAAAACCATGGAAGCACTGTACAGCTGTTTCATCCTTGTTGGGAATGATCAGCAGTGCACATCCGTCGAGCCCCCACGGGGACTCGAACACGGGATGAACGATTATGAATCGAACACCTTAACAGACACAAGGCTATCCGGGCTGGCTCTCAACGGTTTGTTGAACATCTACACTACATGATATAGCACCGTTCCGTCACTGGCTTTGAACGGTAACAACCCGCTTCCCACACAGCGATCGACTCCTATGATGGATGACTTCTCTGTACGGGCCTAAGTACAACGAAGGCATTCCGTTATGAACAACCTACAGAGCTTGAGTACTATTTGCAAATTGAGTAGTAGGAGATTAGATTTGTATATAGTATGATTCATCATGCAGCTTGAACGCTCAACTC
Source organism: Fasciola hepatica (assembly GCA_948099385.1). Lineage (NCBI taxonomy): Eukaryota > Metazoa > Platyhelminthes > Trematoda > Plagiorchiida > Fasciolidae > Fasciola > Fasciola hepatica. The sequence continues at coordinate 11,658,813 of CANUEZ040000031.1, read as the reverse complement.
ACCATTGAAAACCATGGAAGCACTGTACAGCTGTTTCATCCTTGTTGGAAATGATCAGCAGTGCACATCCGTCGAGCCCCCACGGGGACTCGAACACGGGATGAACGATTATGAATCGAAAAGCTTAACAGACACAAGGCTATCCGGGCTGGCTCTCAACGGTTTGTTGAACATCTACACTACATGATATAGCACCCATCCGTCACTGGCTTAGAACGGTAACAACCCGCTTCCCACACAGCGATCGACTCCTATGATGGATGACTTCTCTGTACGGGCCTAAGTACAACGAAGGCATTCCGTTATGAACAACCTACAGAGCTTCAGTACTTTTTGCAAATTGAGTAGTAGGAGATTAGATTTGTATATAGTATGATTCATCATGCAGCTTGAACGCTCAACTCACCATTGAAAACCATGGAAGCACTGTACAGCTGTTTCATCCTTGTTGGGAATGATCAGCAGTGCACATCCGTCGAGCCCCCACGGGGACTCGAACCCGATATGAACGATTATGAATCGAACACCTTCACAGACACAAGGCTATCCGGGCTGGCTCTCAACGGTTTGTTGAACATCTACACTACATGATATAGCACCGTTCCGTCACTGGCTTTGAACGGTAACAACCCGCTTCCCACACACCGATCGACTCCTATGATGGATCACTTCTCTGTACGGGCCGAAGTACAACGAAGGCATTCCGTTATGAACAACCTACAGAGCTTGAGTACTATTTGCAAATTGAGTAGTATGAGATTAGATTTGTATATAGTATGATTCATCATGCAGCTTGAACGCTCAACTCACCATTGAAAACAATGGAAGCAATGTACAGCTGTTTCATCCTTGTTGGTAATGATCAGCAGTGCACATCCGCCGAGCCCCCACGGGGACTCGAACCCGGTATGAACGATTATGAATCGAACACCTTAACAGACACAAGGCTATCCGGGCTGGCTCTCAACGGTTTGTTGAACATCTACACTACATGATATAGCACCGTTCCGTCACTGGCTTTGAACGGTAACAACCCGCTTCCCACACAGCGATCGACTCCTATGATGGATGACTTCTCTGTACGGGCCTAAGTACAACGAAGGCATTCCGTTATGAACAACCTACAGTGCTTCAGTACTATTTGCAAATTGAGTAGTAGGAGATTAGATTTGTATATAGTATGATTCATCATGCAGCTTGAACGCTCAACTCACCATTGAAAACCATGGAAGCACTGTACAGCTGTTTCATCCTTGTTGGGAATGATCAGCAGTGCACATCCGTCGAGCCCCCACGGGGACTCGAACACGGGATGAACGAATATGAATCGAAAACCTTAACAGACACAAGGCTATCCGGGCTGGCTCTCAACGGTTTGTTGAACATCTACACTACATGATATAGCATCCATCCGTCACTGGCTTTGAACGGTAACAACGCGCTTCCCACACAGCGATCGACTCCTATGATGGATGACTTCTCTGTACGGGCCTAAGTACAACGAAGGCATTCCGTTATGAACAACCTACAGAGCTTCAGTACTATTTGCAAATTGAGTAGTAGGAGATTAGATTTGTATATAGTATGATTCATCATGCAGCTTGAACGCTCAACTCACCATTGAAAACCATGGAAGCACTGTACAGCTGTTTCATCCTTGTTGGGAATGATCAGCAGTGCACATCCGTCGAGCCCCCACGGGGACTCGAACACGGGATGAACGATTATGAATCGAACACCTTAACAGACACAAGGCCATCCGGGCTGGCTCTCAACGGTTTGTTGAACATCTACACTACATGATATAGCACCGTTCCGTCACTGGCTTTGAACAGTAACAACCCGCTTCCCACACACCGATCGACTCCTATGATGGATGACTTCTCTGTACGGGCCTAAGTACAACGAAGGCATTCCGTTATGAACAACCTACAGAGCTTGAGTACTATTTGCAAATTGAGTAGTATGAGATTAGATTTGTATATAGTATGATTCATCATGCAGCTTGAACGCTCAACTCACCATTGAAAACCATGGAAGCACTGTACAGCTGTTTCATCCTTGTTGGGAATGATCAGCAGTGCACATCCGTCGAGCCCCCACGGGGACTCGAACACGGGATGAACGATTATGAATCGAACACCTTCACAGACACAAGGCTATCCGGGCTGGCTCTCAACGGTTTGTTGAACATCTACACTACATGATATAGCACCCATCCGTCACTGGCTTTGAACGGTAACAACCCGCTTCCCACACACCGATCGACTCCTATGATGGATGACTTCTCTGTACGGGCCTAAGTACAACGAAGGCATTCCGTTATGAACAACCTACAGAGCTTCAGTACTATTTGCAAATTGAGTAGTAGGAGATTAGATTTGTATATAGTATGATTCATCATGCAGCTTGAACGCTCAACTCACCATTGAAAACCATGGAAGCACTGTACAGCTGTTTCATCCTTGTTGGGAATGATCAGCAGTGCACATCCGCCGAGCCCCCACGGGGACTCGAACCCGATATGAACGATTATGAATCGAACACCTTAACAGACACAAGGCTATCCGGGCTGGCTCTCAACGGTTTGTTGAACATCTACACTACATGATATAGCACCGTTCCGTCACTGGATTTGAACAGTAACAACCCGCTTCCCACACAGCGATCGACTCCTATGATGGATCACTTCTCTGTACGGGCCGAAGTACAACGAAGGCATTCCGTTATGAACAACCTACAGAGCTTGAGTACTATTTGCAAATTGAGTAGTAGGAGATTAGATTTGTATATAGTAGGATTCATCATGCAGCTTGAACGCTCAACTCACCATTGAAAACCATGGAAGCACTGTACAGCTGTTTCATCCTTGTTGGGAATGATCAGCAGTGCACATCCACCGAGCCCCCACGGGGACTCGAACACGGGATGAACGATTATGAATCGAACACCTTAACAGACACAAGGCTATCCGGGCTGGCTCTCAACGGTTTGTTGAACATCTACACTACATGATATAGCACCGTTCCGTCACTGGCTTAGAACGGTAACAACGCGCTTCCCACACACCGATCGACTCCTATGATGGATGACTTCTCTGTACGGGCCTAAGTACAACGAAGGCATTCCGTTATGAACAACCTACAGAGCTTGAGTACTTTTTGCAAATTGAGTAGTAGGAGATTAGATTTGTATATAGTATGATTCATCATGCAGCTTGAACGCTCAACTCACCATTGAAAACCATGGAAGCACTGTACAGCTGTTTCATCCTTGTTGGGAATGATCAGCAGTGCACATCCGTCGAGCCCCCACGGGGACTCGAACACGGGATGAACGATTATGAATCGAACACCTTAACAGACACAAGGCCATCCGGGCTGGCTCTCAACGGTTTGTTGAACATCTACACTACATGATATAGCACCGTTCCGTCACTGGCTTTGAACAGTAACAACCCGCTTCCCACACAGCGATCGACTCCTATGATGGATGACTTCTCTGTACGGGCCTAAGTACAACGAAGGCATTCCGTTATGAACAACCTACAGAGCTTGAGTACTATTTGCAAATTGAGTAGTAGGAGATTAGATTTGTATATAGTATGATTCATCATGCAGCTTGAACGCTCAACTCACCATTGAAAACCATGGAAGCACTGTACAGCTGTTTCATCCTTGTTGGGAATGATCAGCAGTGCACATCCGTCGAGCCCCCACGGGGACTCGAACACGGGATGAACGATTATGAATCGAACACCTTCACAGACACAAGGCTATCCGGGCTGGCTCTCAACGGTTTGTTGAACATCTACACTACATGATATAGCACCCATCCGTCACTGGCTTTGAACGGTAACAACCCGCTTCCCACACACCGATCGACTCCTATGATGGATGACTTCTCTGTACGGGCCTAAGTACAACGAAGGCATTCCGTTATGAACAACCTACAGAGCTTCAGTACTATTTGCAAATTGAGTAGTAGGAGATTAGATTTGTATATAGTATGATTCATCATGCAGCTTGAACGCTCAACTCACCATTGAAAACCATGGAAGCACTGTACAGCTGTTTCATCCTTGTTGGGAATGATCAGCAGTGCACATCCGCCGAGCCCCCACGGGGACTCGAACCCGATATGAACGATTATGAATCGAACACCTTAACAGACACAAGGCTATCCGGGCTGGCTCTCAACGGTTTGTTGAACATCTACACTACATGATATAGCACCGTTCCGTCACTGGCTTTGAACAGTAACAACCCGCTTCCCACACAGCGATCGACTCCTATGATGGATCACTTCTCTGTACGGGCCTCAGTACAACGAAGGCATTCCGTTATGAACAACCTACAGAGCTTGAGTACTATTTGCAAATTGAGTAGTAGGAGATTAGATTTGTATATAGTATGATTCATCATGCAGCTTGAACGCTCAACTCACCATTGAAAACCATGGAAGCACTGTACAGCTGTTTCATCCTTGTTGGGAATGATCAGCAGTGCACATCCGTCGAGCCCCCACGGGGACTCGAACCCGGGATGAACGATTATGAATCGAACACCTTAACAGACACAAGGCTATCCGGGCTGGCTCTCAACGGTTTGTTGAACATCTACACTACATGATATAGCACCGTTCCGTCACTGGCTTTGAACGGTAACAACCCGCTTCCCACACACCGATCGACTCCTATGATGGATGACTTCTCTGTACGGGCGCAAGTACAACGAAGGCATTCCGTTATGAACAACCTACAGAGCTTGAGTACTATTTGCAAATTGAGTAGTAGGAGATTAGATTTGTATATAGTATGATTCATCATGCAGCTTGAACGCTCAACTCACCATTGAAAACCATGGAAGCACTGCACAGCTGTTTCATCCTTGTTGGGAATGATCAGCAGTGCACATCCGCCGAGCCCCCACGGGGACTCGAACCCGGGATGAACGATTATGAATCGAACACCTTAACAGACACAAGGCTATCCGGGCTGGCTCTCAACGGTTTCTTGAACATCTACACTACATGATATAGCACCCATCCGTCACTGGCTTTGAACAGTAACAACCCGCTTCCCACACACCGATCGACTCCTATGATGGATGACTTCTCTGTACGGGCCTAAGTACAACGAAGGCATTCCGTTATGAACAACCTACAGAGCTTGAGTACTATTTGCAAATTGAGTAGTATGAGATTAGATTTGTATATAGTATGATTCATCATGCAGCTTGAACGCTCAACTCACCATTGAAAACCATGGAAGCACTGTACAGCTGTTTCATCCTTGTTGGGAATGATCAGCAGTGCACATCCGTCGAGCCCCCACGGGGACTCGAACACGGGATGAACGATTATGAATCGAACACCTTCACAGACACAAGGCTATCCGGGCTGGCTCTCAACGGTTTGTTGAACATCTACACTACATGATATAGCACCGTTCCGTCACTGGCTTTGAACAGTAACAACCCGCTTCCCACACAGCGATCGACTCCTATGATGGATGACTTCTCTGTACGGGCCTAAGTACAACGAAGGCATTCCGTTATGAACAACCTACAGAGCTTGAGTACTATTTGCAAATTGAGTAGTAGGAGATTAGATTTGTATATAGTATGATTCATCATGCAGCTTGAACGCTCAACTCACCATTGAAAACCATGGAAGCACTGTACAGCTGTTTCATCCTTGTTGGGAATGATCAGCAGTGCACATCCGTCGAGCCCCCACGGGGACTCGAACCCGGGATTAACGATTATGAATCGAACACCTTCACAGACACAAGGCTATCCGGGCTGGCTCTCAACGGTTTGTTGAACATCTACACTACATGATATAGCACCGTTCCGTCACTGGCTTTGAACGGTAACAACCCGCTTCCCACACAGCGATCGACTCCTGTGATGGATGACTTCTCTCTACGGGCCTAAGTACAACGAAGGCATTCCGTTATGAACAACCTACAGAGCTTGAGTACTATTTGCAAATTGAGTAGTAGGAGATTAGATTTGTATATAGTATGAATCATCATGCAGCTTGAACGCTCAACTCACCATTGAAAACCATGGAAGCACTGTACAGCTGTTTCATCCTTGTTGGGAATGATCAGCAGTGCACATCCGCCGAGCCCCCACGGGGACTCGAACCCGGGATGAACGATTATGAATCGAACACCTTAACAGACACAAGGCTATCCGGGCTGGCTCTCAACGGTTTGTTGAACATCTACACTACATGATATAGCACCCATCCGTCACTGGCTTTGAACAGTAACAACCCGCTTCCCACACACCGATCGACTCCTATGATGGATGACTTCTCTGTACGGGCCTAAGTACAACGAAGGCATTCCGTTATGAACAACCTACAGAGCTTGAGTACTATTTGCAAATTGAGTAGTATGAGATTAGATTTGTATATAGTATGATTCATCATGCAGCTTGAACGCTCAACTCACCATTGAAAACCATGGAAGCACTGTACAGCTGTTTCATCCTTGTTGGGAATGATCAGCAGTGCACATCCGTCGAGCCCCCACGGGGACTCGAACACGGGATGAACGATTATGAATCGAACACCTTCACAGACACAAGGCTATCCGGGCTGGCTCTCAACGGTTTGTTGAACATCTACACTACATGATATAGCACCGTTCCGTCACTGGCTTTGAACGGTAACAACCCGCTTCCCACACAGCGATCGACTCCTATGATGGATCACTTCTCTGTACGGGCCTAAGTACAACGAAGGCATTCCGTTATGAACAACCTACAGAGCTTGAGTACTATTTGCAAATTGAGTAGTAGGAGATTAGATTTGTATATAGTATGATTCATCATGCAGCTTGAACGCTCAACTCACCATTGAAAACCATGGAAGCACTGTACAGCTGTTTCATCCTTGTTGGGAATGATCAGCAGTGCACATCCGTCGAGCCCCCACGGGGACTCGAACCCGGAATGAACGATTATGAATCGAACACCTTCACAGACACAAGGCTATCCGGGCTGGCTCTCAACGGTTTGTTGAACATCTACACTACATGATATAGCACCGTTCCGTCACTGGCTTTGAACGGTAACAACCCGCTTCCCACACACCGATCGACTCCTATGATGGATGACTTCTCTGTACGGGCCTAAGTACAACGAAGGCATTCCGTTATGAACAACCTACAGAGCTTGAGTACTATTTGCAAATTGAGTAGTATGAGATTAGATTTGTATATAGTATGATTCATCATGCAGCTTGAACGCTCAACTCACCATTGAAAACCATGGAAGCACTGTACAGCTGTTTCATCCTTGTTGGGAATGATCAGCAGTGCACATCCGTCGAGCCCCCACTGGGACTCGAACACGGGATGAACGATTATGAATCGAACACCTTCACAGACACAAGGCTATCCGGGCTGGCTCTCAACGGTTTGTTGAACATCTACACTACATGATATAGCACCGTTCCGTCACTGGCTTTGAACGGTAACAACTCGCTTCCCACACACCGATCGACTCCTATGATGGATGACTTCTCTGTACGGGCCGAAGTACAACGAAGGCATTCCGTTATGAACAACCTACAGAGCTTCAGTACTATTTGCAAATTGAGTAGTAGGAGATTAGATTTGTATATAGTATGATTCATCATGCAGCTTGAACGCTCAACTCACCATTGAAAACCATGGAAGCACTGTACAGCTGTTTCATCCTTGTTGGGAATGATCAGCAGTGCACATCCGTCGAGCCCTCACGGGGACTCGAACCCGGTATGAACGATTATGAATCGAACACCTTCACAGACACAAGGCTATCCGGGCTGGCTCTCAACGGTTTGTTGAACATCTACACTACATGATATAGCACCGTTCCGTCACTGGATTTGAACAGTAACAACCCGCTTCCCACACAGCGATCGACTCCTATGATGGATGACTTCTCTGTACGGGCCTAAGTACAACGAAGGCATTCCGTTATGAACAACCTACAGAGCTTCAGTACTATTTGCAAATTGAGTAGTAGGAGATTAGATTTGTATATAGTATGATTCATCATGCAGCTTGAACGCTCAACTCACCATTGAAAACCATGGAAGCACTGTACAGCTGTTTCATCCTTGTTGGGAATGATCAGCAGTGCACATCCGCCGAGCCCACACGGGGACTCGAACCCGGGATGAACGATTATGAATCGAACACCTTCACAGACACAAGGCTATCCGGGCTGGCTCTCAACGGTTTGTTGAACATCTACACTACATGATATAGCACCGTTCCGTCACTGGCTTTGAACGGTAACAACCCGCTTCCCACACACCGATCGACTCCTATGATGGATGACTTCTCTGTACGGGCCTAAGTACAACGAAGGCATTCCGTTATGAACAACCTACAGAGCTTCAGTACTATTTGCAAATTGAGTAGTAGGAGATTAGATTTGTATATAGTATGATTCATCATGCAGCTTGAACGCTCAACTCACCATTGAAAACCATGGAAGCACTGTACAGCTGTTTCATCCTTGTTGGGAATGATCAGCAGTGCACATCCGCCGAGCCCTCACGGGGACTCGAACCCGGGATTAACGATTATGAATCGAACACCTTAACAGACACAAGGCTATCCGGGCTGGCTCTCAACGGTTTGTTGAACATCTACACTACATGATATAGCACCGTTCCGTCACTGGCTTTGAACGGTAACAACCCGCTTCCCACACACCGATCGACTCCTATGATGGATCACTTCTCTGTACGGGCCTAAGTACAACGAAGGCATTCCGTTATGAACAACCTACAGAGCTTGAGTACTATTTGCAAATTGAGTAGTAGGAGATTAGATTTGTATATAGTATGATTCATCATGCAGCTTGAACGCTCAACTCACCATTGAAAACCATGGAAGCACTGTACAGCTGTTTCATCCTTGTTGGGAATGATCAGCAGTGCACATCCGTCGAGCCCCCACGGGGACTCGAACCCGATATGAACGATTATGAATCGAACACCTTAACAGACACAAGGCTATCCGGGCTGGCTCTCAACGGTTTCTTGAACATCTACACTACATGATATAGCACCGTTCCGTCACTGGCTTTGAACGGTAACAACCCGCTTCCCACACACCGATCGACTCCTATGATGGATGACTTCTCTGTACGGGCCTAAGTACAACGAAGGCATTCCGTTATGAACAACCTACAGAGCTTCAGTACTATTTGCAAATTGAGTAGTAGGAGATTAGATTTGTATATAGTATGATTCATCATGCAGCTTGAACGCTCAACTCACCATTGAAAACCATGGAAGCACTGTACAGCTGTTTCATCCTTGTTGGGAATGATCAGCAGTGCACATCCGTCGAGCCCTCACGGGGACTCGAACCCGGTATGAACGATTATGAATCGAACACCTTCACAGACACAAGGCTATCCGGGCTGGCTCTCAACGGTTTGTTGAACATCTACACTACATGATATAGCACCGTTCCGTCACTGGATTTGAACAGTAACAACCCGCTTCCCACACAGCGATCGACTCCTATGATGGATGACTTCTCTGTACGGGCCCAAGTACAACGAAGGCATTCCGTTATGAACAACCTACAGAGCTTGAGTACTATTTGCAAATTGAGTAGTAGGAGATTAGATTTGTATATAGTATGATTCATCATGCAGCTTGAACGCTCAACTCACCATTGAAAACCATGGAAGCACTGTACAGCTGTTTCATCCTTGTTGGGAATGATCAGCAGTGCACATCCGCCGAGCCCCCACGGGGACTCGAACCCGGGATGAACGATTATGAATCGAACACCTTCACAGACACAAGGCTATCCGGGCTGGCTCTCAACGGTTTGTTGAACATCTACACTACATGATATAGCACCGTTCCGTCACTGGCTTTGAACGGTAACAACCCGCTTCCCACACACCGATCGACTCCTATGATGGATGACTTCTCTGTACGGGCCTAAGTACAACGAAGGCATTCCGTTATGAACAACCTACAGAGCTTGAGTACTATTTGCAAATTGAGTAGTAGGAGATTAGATTTGTATATAGTATGATTCATCATGCAGCTTGAACGCTCAACTCACCATTGAAAACCATGGAAGCACTGTACAGCTGTTTCATCCTTGTTGGGAATGATCAGCAGTGCACATCCGCCGAGCCCCCACGGGGACTCGAACACGGGATGAACGATTATGAATCGAACACCTTAACAGACACAAGGCTATCCGGGCTGGCTCTCAACGGTTTGTTGAACATCTACACTACATGATATAGCACCGTTCCGTCACTGGCTTTGAACGGTAACAACCCGCTTCCCACACACCGATCGACTCCTATGATGGATGACTTCTCTGTACGGGCCTAAGTACAACGAAGGCATTCCGTTATGAACAACCTACAGAGCTTGAGTACTATTTGCAAATTGAGTAGTAGGAGATTAGATTTGTATATAGTATGATTCATCATGCAGCTTGAACGCTCAACTCACCATTGAAAACCATGGAAGCACTGTACAGCTGTTTCATCCTTGTTGGGAATGATCAGCAGTGCACATCCGTCGAGCCCCCACGGGGACTCGAACCCGATATGAACGATTATGAATCGAACACCTTAACAGACACAAGGCTATCCGGGCTGGCTCTCAACGGTTTGTTGAACATCTACACTACATGATATAGCACCGTTCCGTCACTGGCTTTGAACGGTAACAACCCGCTTCCCACACAGCGATCGACTCCTATGATGGATGACTTCTCTGTACGGGCCTAAGTACAACGAAGGCATTCCGTTATGAACAACCTACAGAGCTTGAGTACTATTTGCAAATTGAGTAGTAGGAGATTAGATTTGTATATAGTATGATTCATCATGCAGCTTGAACGCTCAACTCACCATTGAAAACCATGGAAGCACTGTACAGCTGTTTCATCCTTGTTGGGAATGATCAGCAGTGCACATCCGTCGAGCCCCCACGGGGACTCGAACCCGATATGAACGATTATGAATCGAACACCTTAACAGACACAAGGCTATCCGGGCTGGCTCTCACCGGTTTGTTGAACATCTACACTACATGATATAGCACCGTTCCGTCACTGGCTTTGAACAGTAACAACCCGCTTCCCACACACCGATCGACTCCTATGATGGATGACTTCTCTGTACGGGCCTCAGTACAACGAAGGCATTCCGTTATGAACAACCTACAGAGCTTGAGTACTATTTGCAAATTGAGTAGTATGAGATTAGATTTGTATATAGTATGATTCATCATGCAGCTTGAACGCTCAACTCACCATTGAAAACCATGGAAGCACTGTACAGCTGTTTCATCCTTGTTGGGAATGATCAGCAGTGCACATCCGTCGAGCCCCCACGGGGACTCGAACCCGGGATGAACGATTATGAATCGAACACCTTCACAGACACAAGGCTATCCGAGCTGGCTCTCAACGGTTTGTTGAACATCTACACTACATGATATAGCACCGTTCCGTCACTGGCTTTGAACGGTAACAACCCGCTTCCCACACACCGATCGACTCCTATGATGGATGACTTCTCTGTACGGGCCTAAGTACAACGAAGGCATTCCGTTATGAACAACCTACAGAGCTTGAGTACTATTTGCAAATTGAGTAGTAGGAGATTAGATTTGTATATAGTATGATTCATCATGCAATTTGAACGCTCAACTCACCATTGAAAACCATGGAAGCACTGTACAACTGTTTCATCCTTGTTGGGAATGATCAGCAGTGCACATCCGTCGAGCCCCAACGGGGACTCGAACACGGGATGAACGATTATGAGTCGAACACTTTAACAGACACAAGGCTATCCGGGCTGGCTCTCAACGGTTTGTTGAACATCTACACTACATGATATAGCACCGTTCCGTCACTGGCTTTGAACGGTAACAACCCGCTTCCCACACACCGATCGACTCCTATGATGGATGACTTCTCTGTACGGGCCTAAGTACAACAAAGGCATTCCGTTATGAACAACCTACAGAGCTTGAGTACTATTTGCAAATTGAATAGTAGGAGATTAGATTTGTATATAGTATGATTCATCATGCAGCTTGAACGCTCAACTCACCATTGAAAACCATGGAAGCACTGTACAGCTGTTTCATCCTTGTTGGGAATGATCAGCAGGGCACATCCGTCGAGCCCCCACGGGGACTCGAACCCGGTATGAACGATTATGAATCGAACACCTTAACAGACACAAGTCTATCCGGGCTGGCTCTCAACGGTTTGTTGAACATCTACACTACATGATATAGCACCGTTCCGTCACTGGCATTGAACTGTAACAACCCACTTCCCACACAGCGATCGACTCTTATGATGGATGACTTCTCTGTACGGGCCTAAGTACAACGAAGGCATTCCGTTATGAACAACCTACAGAGCTTCAGTACTATTTGCAAATTGAGTAGTAGGAGATTAGATTTTTATATAGTATGATTCATCATGCAGCTTGAACGCTCAACTCACCATTGAAAACCATGGAAGCACTGTACAACTGTTTCATCCTTGTTGGGAATGATCAGCAGTGCACGTCCACCGAGCCCCCACGGGGACTCGAACCCGGGATGAACGATTATGAATCAAACACCTTCACAGACACAAGGCTATCCGGGCTGGCTCTCAACGGTTTGTTGAACATCTACACTACATGATATAGCACCGTTCCGTCACTGGCTTTGAACGGTAACAACCCGCTTCCCACACACCGATCGACTCCTATGATGGATGACTTCTCTGTACGGGCCTAAGTACAACGAAGGCATTCCGTTATGAACAACCTACAGAGCTGCAGTGCTATTTGCAAATTGAGTAGTAGGAGATTAGATTTGTATATAGTATGATTCATCATGCAGCTTGAACGCTCAACTCACCATTGAAAACCATGGAAGCACTGTACAGCTGTTTCATCCTTGTTGGGAATGATCAGCAGTGCACATCCGCCGAGCCCCCATGGGGACTCGAACACGGGAAGAACGATTATGAATCAAACACCTTAACAGACACAAGGCTATCCGGGCTGGCTCTCAACGGTTTGTTGAACATCTACACTACAAGATATAACACCCATCCGTCACTGGCTTTGAACGGTAACAACCCGCTTCCCACACAGCGATCGACTCCTATGATGGATGACTTCTCTGTACGGGCCCAAGTACAACGAAGGCATTCCGTTATGAACAACCTACAGAGCTTGAGTACTATTTGCAAATTGAGTAGTAGGAGATTAGATTTGTATATAGTATGATTCATCATGCAGCTTGAACGCTCAACTCACCATTGAAAACCATGGAAGCACTGTACAGCTGTTTCATCCTTGTTGGGAATGATCAGCAGTGCACATCCGTCGAGCCCCCACGGGGACTCGAACCCGGGATGAACGATTATGAATCGAACACCTCAACAGACACAAGGCTATCCGGGCTGGCTCTCAACGGTTTGTTGAACATCTACACTACATGATATAGCACCGTTCCGTCACTGGCTTTGAACGGTAACAACCCGCTTCCCACACAGCGATCGACTCCTGTGATGGATGACTTCTCTGTACGGGCCTAAGTACAACGAAGGCATTCCGTTATGAACAACCTACAGAGCTTGAGTACTATTTGCAAATTGAGTAGTAGGAGATTAGATTTGTATATAGTATGATTCATCATGCAGCTTGAACGCTCAACTCACCATTGAAAACCATGGAAGCACTGTACAGCTGTTTCATCCTTGTTGGGAATGATCAGCAGTGCACGTCCGCCGAGCCCCCACGGGGACTCGAACCCGGGATGAACGATTATGAATCGAACACCTTCACAGACACAAGGCTATCCGGGCTGGCTCTCAACGGTTTGTTGAACATCTACACTACATGATATAGCACCGTTCCGTCACTGGCTTTGAACGGTAACAACCCGCTTCCCACACACCGATCGACTCCTATGATGGATGACTTCTCTCTACGGGCCTAAGTACAACGAAGGCATTCCGTTATGAACAACCTACAGAGCTTGAGTACTATTTGCAAATTGAGTAGTAGGAGATTAGATTTGTATATAGTATGATTCATCATGCAGCTTGAACGCTCAACTCACCATTGAAAACCATGGAAGCACTGTACAGCTGTTTCATCCTTGTTGGGAATGATCAGCAGGGCACATCCACCGAGCCCTCACGGGGACTCGAACCCGGGATGAACGATTATGAATCGAACACCTTCACAGACACAAGGCTATCCGGGCTGGCTCTCAACGGTTTGTTGAACATCTACACTACATGATATAGCACCCATCCGTCACTGGCTTTGAACGGTAACAACCCGCTTCCCACACACCGATCGACTCCTATGATGGATGACTTCTCTGTACGGGCCCAAGTACAACGAAGGCATTCCGTTATGAACAACCTACAGAGCTTGAGTACTATTTGCAAATTGAGTAGTAGGAGATTAGATTTGTATATAGTATGATTCATCATGCAGCTTGAACGCTCAACTCACCATTGAAAACCATGGAAGCACTGTACAGCTGTTTCATCCTTGTTGGGAATGATCAGCAGTGCACATCCGTCGAGCCCCCACGGGGACTCGAACCCGGGATGAACGATTATGAATCGAACACCTCAACAGACACAAGGCTATCCGGGCTGGCTCTCAACGGTTTGTTGAACATCTACACTACATGATATAGCACCGTTCCGTCACTGGCATTGAACGGTAACAACCCACTTCCCACACAGCGATCGACTCCTATGATGGATGACTTCTCTGTACGGGCCTAAGTACAACGAAGGCATTCCGTTATGAACAACCTACAGAGCTTCAGTACTATTTGCAAATTGAGTAGTAGGAGATTAGATTTTTATATAGTATGATTCATCATGCAGCTTGAACGCTCAACTCACCATTGAAAACCATGGAAGCACTGTACAACTGTTTCATCCTTGTTGGGAATGATCAGCAGTGCACGTCCACCGAGCCCCCACGGGGACTCGAACCCGGGATGAACGATTATGAATCGAACACCTTCACAGACACAAGGCTATCCGGGCTGGCTCTCAACGGTTTGTTGAACATCCACACTACATGATATAGCACCGTTCCGTCACTGGCTTTCAACGGTAACAACCCGCTTCCCACACACCGATCGACTCCTATGATGGATGACTTCTCTGTACGGGCCTAAGTACAACGAAGGCATTCCGTTATGAACAACCTACAGAGCTTGAGTACTATTTGCAAATTGAGTAGTAGGAGATTAGATTTGTATATAGTATGATTCATCATGCAGCTTGAACGCTCAACTCACCATTGAAAACCATGGAAGCACTGTACAGCTGTTTCATCCTTGTTGGGAATGATCAGCAGTGCACATCCGTCGAGCCCCCACGGGGACTCGAACCCGGGATGAACGATTATGAATCGAACACCTCAACAGACACAAGGCTATCCGGGCTGGCTCTCAACGGTTTGTTGAACATCTACACTACATGATATAGCACCGTTCCGTCACTGGCTTTGAACGGTAACAACCCGCTTCCCACACAGCGATCGACTCCTGTGATGGATGACTTCTCTCTACGGGCCTAAGTACAACGAAGGCATTCCGTTATGAACAACCTACAGAGCTTGAGTACTATTTGCAAATTGAGTAGTAGGAGATTAGATTTGTATATAGTATGATTCATCATGCAGTTTGAACGCTCAACTCACCATTGAAAACCATGGAAGCACTGTAAAGCTGTTTCATCCTTGTTGGGAATGATCAGCAGTGCACATCCGTCGAGCCCCAACGGGGACTCGAACACGGGATGAACGATTATGAATCGAACACTTTAACAGACACAAGGCTATCCGGGCTGGCTCTCAACGGTTTGTTGAACATCTACACTACATGATATAGCACCCATCCGTCACTGGCTTTGAACGGTAACAACCCGCTTCCCACACACCGATCGACTCCTATGATGGATGACTTCTCTGTACGGGCCCAAGTACAACAAAGGCATTCCGTTATGAACAACCTACAGAGCTTGAGTACTATTTGCAAATTGAATAGTAGGAGATTAGATTTGTATATAGTATGATTCATCATGCAGCTTGAACGCTCAACTCACCATTGAAAACCATGGAAGCACTGTACAGCTGTTTCATCCTTGTTGGGAATGATCAGCAGGGCACATCCACCGAGCCCCTTTACGGGGACTCGAACCCGGGATGAACGATTATGAATCGAACACCTTAACAGACACAAGGCTATCCGGGCTGGCTCTCAACGGTTTGTTGAACATCTACACTACATGATATAGCACCGTTCCGTCACTGGCTTTGAACGGTAACAACCCGCTTCCCACACACCGATCGACTCCTATGATGGATGACTTCTCTGTACGGGCCGAAGTACAACAAAGGCATTCCGTTATGAACAACCTACAGAGCTTGAGTACTATTTGCAAATTGAATAGTAGGAGATTAGATTTGTATATAGTATGATTCATCATGCAGCTTGAACGCTCAACTCACCATTGAAAACCATGGAAGCACTGTACAGCTGTTTCATCCTTGTTGGGAATGATCAGCAGTGCACATCCGTCGAGCCCCCACGGGGACTCGAACACGGGAAGAACGATTATGAATCAAACACCTTAACAGACACAAGGCTATCCGGGCTGGCTCTCAACGGTTTGTTGAACATCTACACTACATGATATAACACCCATCCGTCACTGGCTTTGAACGGTAACAACCCGCTTCCCACACAGCGATCGACTCCTATGATGGATCACTTCTCTGTACGGGCCCAAGTACAACGAAGGCATTCCGTTATGAACAACCTACAGAGCTTGAGTACTATTTGCAAATTGAGTAGTAGGAGATTAGATTTGTATATAGTATGATTCATCATGCAGCTTGAACGCTCAACTCACCATTGAAAACCATGGAAGCACTGTACAGCTGTTTCATCCTTGTTGGGAATCATCAGCAGTGCACATCCACCGAGCCCCCACGGGGACTCGAACCCGGGATGAACGATTATGAATCGAACACCTCAACAGACACAAGGCTATCCGGGCTGGCTCTCAACGGTTTGTTGAACATCTACACTACATGATATAGCACCGTTCCGTCACTGGCTTTGAACGGTAACAACCCGCTTCCCACACACCGATCGACTCCTGTGATGGATGACTTCTCTCTACGGGCCTAAGTACAACGAAGGCATTCCGTTATGAACAACCTACAGAGCTTCAGTACTATTTGCAAATTGAGTAGTAGGAGATTAGATTTGTATATAGTATGATTCATCATGCAGCTTGAACGCTCAACTCACCATTGAAAACCATGGAAGCACTGTACAGCTGTTTCATCCTTGTTGGGAATGATCAGCAGTGCACGTCCGCCGAGCCCCCACGGGGACTCGAACCCGGGATGAACGATTATGAATCGAACACCTTCACAGACACAAGGCTATCCGGGCTGGCTCTCAACGGTTTGTTGAACATCCTCACTAAATGTAATAGCACCGTTCCGTCACTGGCTTTGAACGGTAACAACCCGCTTCCCACACAGCGATCGACTCCTATGATGGATGACTTCTCTGTACGGGCCTAAGTACAACGAAGGCATTCCGTTATGAACAACCTACAGAGCTTCAGTACTATTTGCAAATTGAGTAGTAGGAGATTAGATTTGTATATAGTATGATTCATCATGCAGCTTGAACGCTCAACTCACCATTGAAAACCATGGAAGCACTGTACAGCTGTTTCATCCTTGTTGGGAATGATCAGCAGTGCACATCCACCGAGCCCCCACGGGGACTCGAACACGGGATGAACGATTATGAATCGAACACCTTCACAGACACAAGGCTATCCGGGCTGGCTCTCAACGGTTTGTTGAACATCTACACTACATGATATAGCACCGTTCCGTCACTGGCTTTGAACGGTAACAACCCGCTTCCCACACACCGATCGACTCCTATGATGGATGACTTCTCTGTACGGGCCTAAGTACAACGAAGGCATTCCGTTATGAACAACCTACAGAGCTTCAGTACTATTTTCAAATTGAGTAGTAGGAGATTAGATTTGTATATAGTATGATTCATCATGCAGCTTGAACGCTCAACTCACCATTGAAAACCATGGAAGCACTGTACAGCTGTTTCATCCTTGTTGGGAATGATCAGCAGTGCACATCCGTCGAGCCCCCACGGGGACTCGAACCCGGGATGAACGATTATGAATCGAACACCTTAACAGACACAAGGCTATCCGGGCTGGCTCTCAACGGTTTGTTGAACATCTACACTACATGATATAGCACCGTTCCGTCACTGGCTTTGAACGGTAACAACCCGCTTCCCACACACCGATCGACTCCTATGATGGATGACTTCTCTGTACGGGCCTAAGTACAACGGAGGCATTCCGTTATGAACAACCTACAGAGCTTGAGTACTATTTGCAAATTGAGTAGTAGGAGATTAGATTTGTATATAGTATGATTCATCATGCAGCTTGAACGCTCAACTCACCATTGAAAACCATGGAAGCACTGTACAGCTGTTTCATCCTTGTTGGGAATGATCAGCAGTGCACATCCGTCGAGCCCCCACGGGGACTGGAACCCGGGATGAACGATTATGAATCGAACACCTTCACAGACACAAGGCTATCCGGGCTGGCTCTCAACGGTTTGTTGAACATCCACACTACATGATATAGCACCGTTCCGTCACTGGCTTTGAACGGTAACAACCCGCTTCCCACACACCGATCGACTCCTATGATGGATGACTTCTCTGTACGGGCCTAAGTACAACGAAGGCATTCCGTTATGAACAACCTACAGAGCTTCTGTACTATTTGCAAATTGAGTAGTAGGAGATTAGATTTGTATATTGGATGATTCATCATGCAGCTTGAACGCTCAACTCACCATTGAAAACCATGGAAGCACTGTACAGCTGTTTCATCCTTGTTGGGAATGATCAGCAGTGCACATCCGTCGAGCCCCCACGGGGACTCGAACCCGGGATGAACGATTATGAATCGAACACCTTAACAGACACAATGCTATCCGGGCTGGCTCTCAACGGTTTGTTGAACATCTACACTACATGATATAGCACCGTTCCGTCACTGGCTTTGAACGGTAACAACCCGCTTCCCACACAGCGATCGACTCCTATGATGGATCACTTCTCTGTACGGGCGCAAGTACAACGAAGGCATTCCGTTATGAACAACCTACAGAGCTTCAGTACTATTTGCAAATTGAGTAGTAGGAGATTAGATTTGTATATAGTATGATTCATCATGCAGCTTGAACGCTCAACTCACCATTGAAAATTATGGAAGCACTGTACAGCTGTTTCATCCTTGTTGGGAATGATCAGCAGTGCACATCCGCCGAGCCCCCACGGGGACTCGAACACGGGATGAACGATTATGAATCGAACACCTTCACAGACACAAGGCTATCCGGGCTGGCTCTCAACGGTTTGTTGAACATCTACACTACATGATATAGCACCGTTCCGTCACTGGCTTTGAACGGTAACAACCCGCTTCCCACACACCGATCGACTCCTATGATGGATGACTTCTCTGTACGGGCCTAAGTACAACGAAGGCATTCCGTTATGAACAACCTACAGAGCTTGAGTACTATTTGCAAATTGAGTAGTAGGAGATTAGATTTGTATATAGTATGATTCATCATGCAGCTTGAACGCTCAACTCACCATTGAAAACCATGGAAGCACTGTACAACTGTTTCATCCTTGTTGGGAATGATCAGCAGTGCACATCCGTCGAGCTCCCACGGGGACTCGAACCCGGGATGAACGATTATGAATCGAACACCTTCACAGACACAAGGCTATCCGGGCTGGCTCTCAACGGTTTGTTGAACATCTACACTACATGATATAGCACCGTTCCGTCACTGGCTTTGAACGGTAACAACCCGCTTCCCACACACCGATCGACTCCTATGATGGATGACTTCTCTGTACGGGCCTAAGTACAACGAAGGCATTCCGTTATGAACAACCTACAGAGCTTGAGTACTATTTGCAAATTGAGTAGTAGGAGATTAGATTTGTATATAGTATGATTCATCATGCAGCTTGAACGCTCAACTCACCATTGAAAACCATGGAAGCACTGTACAGCTGTTTCATCCTTGTTGGGAATGATCAGCAGTGCACATCCGTCGAGCCCCCACGGGGACTCGAACACGGGATGAACGATTATGAATCGAACACCTTCACAGACACAAGGCTATCCGGGCTGGCTCTCAACGGTTTGTTGAACATCTACACTACATGATATAGCACCGTTCCGTCACTGGCTTTGAACGGTAACAACCCACTTCCAAAACAGCGATCGACTCCTATGATGGATGACTTCTCTGTACGGGCCTAAGTACAACGAAGGCATTCCGTTATGAACAACCTTCAGAGCTTGAGTACTATTTGCAAATTGATTAGAAGAAGATTAGATTTGTATATAGTATGATTCATCATGCAGCTTGAACGCTCATTTCAGCATTGAAAACCATGGAAGCACTGTACAGCTGTTTCATCCTTGTTGGGAATGATCAGCAGTGCACATCCGCCGAGCCCCCACGGGGACTCGAACACGGGATGAACGATTATGAATCGAACACCTTCACAGACACAAGGCTATCCGGGCTGGCTCTCAACGGTTTGTTGAACATCTACACTACATGATATAGCACCGTTCCGTCACTGGCTTTGAACGGTAACAACCCGCTTCCCACACACCGATCGACTCCTATGATGGATGACTTCTCTGTACGGGCCTAAGTACAACGAAGGCATTCCGTTATGAACAACCTACAGAGCTTCAGTACTATTTGCAAATTGAGTAGTAGGAGATTAGATTTGTATATAGTATGATTCATCATGCAGCTTGAACGCTCAACTCACCATTGAAAACCATGGAAGCACTGTACAGCTGTTTCATCCTTGTTGGGAATGATCAGCAGTGCACATCCGTCGAGCCCCCACGGGGACTCGAACCCGGGATGAACGATTATGAATCGAACACCTTCACAGACACAAGGCTATCCGGGCTGGCTCTCAACGGTTTGTTGAACATCTACACTACATGATATAGCACCGTTCCGTCACTGGCTTTGAACGGTAACAACCCGCTTCCCACACAGCGATCGACTCCTATGATGGATGACTTCTCTGTACGGGCGCAAGTACAACGAAGGCATTCCGTTATGAACAACCTACAGAGCTTGAGTACTATTTGCAAATTGAGTAGTAGGAGATTAGATTTGTATATAGTATGATTCATCATGCAGCTTGAACGCTCAACTCACCATTGAAAACCATGGAAGCACTGTACAGCTGTTTCATCCTTGTTGGGAATGATCAGCAGTGCACATCCGTCGAGCCCCCACGGGGACTCGAACACGGGATGAACGATTATGAATCGAACACCTTCACAGACACAAGGCTATCCGGGCTGGCTCTCAACGGTTTGTTGAACATCTACACTACATGATATAGCACCGTTCCGTCACTGGCTTTGAACGGTAACAACCCACTTCCAAAACAGCGATCGACTCCTATGATGGATGACTTCTCTGTACGGGCCTAAGTACAACGAAGGCATTCCGTTATGACCAACCTTCAGAGCTTGAGTACTATTTGCAAATTGAGAAGAAGAAGATTAGATTTGTATATAGTATGATTCATCATGCAGCTTGAACGCTCATTTCAGCATTGAAAACCATGGAAGCACTGTACAGCTGTTTCATCCTTGTTGGGAATGATCAGCAGTGCACATCCGTCGAGCCCCCACGGGGACTCGAACCCGGGATGAACGATTATGAATCGAACACCTTCACAGACACAAGGCTATCCGGGCTGGCTCTCAACGGTTTGTTGAACATCTACACTACATGATATAGCACCCATCCGTCACTGGCTTTGAACGGTAACAACCCGCTTCCCACACAGCGATCGACTCCTATGATGGATGACTTCTCTGTACGGGCCTAAGTACAACGAAGGCATTCCGTTATGAACAACCTACAGAGCTTCAGTACTATTTGCAAATTGAGTAGTAGGAGATTAGATTTGTATATAGTATGATTCATCATGCAGCTTGAACGCTCAACTCACCATTGAAAACCATGGAAGCACTGTACAGCTGTTTCATCCTTGTTGGGAATGATCAGCAGTGCACATCCGTCGAGCCCCCACGGGGACTCGAACCCGGGATGAACGATTATGAATCGAACACCTTCACAGACACAAGGCTATCCGGGCTGGCTCTCAACGGTTTGTTGAACATCTACACTACATGATATAGCACCGTTCCGTCACTGGCTTTGAACGGTAACAACCCGCTTCCCACACACCGATCGACTCCTATGATGGATGACTTCTCTGTACGGGCCTAAGTACAACGAAGGCATTCCGTTATGAACAACCTACAGAGCTTGAGTACTATTTGCAAATTGAGTAGAAGAAGATTAGATTTGTATATAGTATGATTCATCATGCAGCTTGAACGCTCATTTCAGCATTGAAAACCATGGGAGCACTGTACAGCTGTTTCATCCTTGTTGGGAATGATCAGCAGTGCACATCCGCCGAGCCCCCACGGGGACTCGAACACGGGATGAACGATTATGAATCGAACACCTTCACAGACACAAGGCTATCCGGGCTGGCTCTCAACGGTTTGTTGAACATCTACACTACATGATATAGCACCGTTCCGTCACTGGCTTTGAACGGTAACAACCCGCTTCCCACACAGCGATCGACTCCTATGATGGATGACTTCTCTGTACGGGCCTAAGTACAACGAAGGCATTCCGTTATGAACAACCTACAGAGCTTCAGTACTATTTGCAAATTGAGTAGTAGGAGATTAGATTTGTATATAGTATGATTCATCATGCAGCTTGAACGCTCAACTCACCATTGAAAACCATGGAAGCACTGTACAGCTGTTTCATCCTTGTTGGGAATGATCAGCAGTGCACATCCGTCGAGCCCCCACGGGGACTCGAACCCGGGATGAACGATTATGAATCGAACACCTTCACAGACACAAGGCTATCCGGGCTGGCTCTCAACGGTTTGTTGAACATCTACACTACATGATATAGCACCGTTCCGTCACTGGCTTTGAACGGTAACAACCCGCTTCCCACACAGCGATCGACTCCTATGATGGATGACTTCTCTGTACGGGCCTAAGTACAACGAAGGCATTCCGTTATGAACAACCTACAGAGCTTCAGTACTATTTGCAAATTGAGTAGTAGGAGATTAGATTTGTATATAGTATGATTCATCATGCAGCTTGAACGCTCAACTCACCATTGAAAACCATGGAAGCACTGTACAGCTGTTTCATCCTTGTTGGGAATCATCAGCAGTGCACATCCGTCGAGCCCCCACGGGGACTCGAACCCGGGATGAACGATTATGAATCGAACACCTTCACAGACACAAGGCTATCCGGGCTGGCTCTCAACGGTTTGTTGAACATCTACACTACATGATATAGCACCGTTCCGTCACTGGCTTTGAACGGTAACAACCCGCTTCCCACACACCGATCGACTCCTATGATGGATGACTTCTCTGTACGGGCCTAAGTACAACGAAGGCATTCCGTTATGAACAACCTTCAGAGCTTGAGTACTATTTGCAAATTGAGTAGAAGAAGATTAGATTTGTATATAGTATGATTCATCATGCAGCTTGAACGCTCATTTCAGCATTGAAAACCATGGAAGCACTGTACAGCTGTTTCATCCTTGTTGGGAATGATCAGCAGTGCACATCCGTCGAGCCCCCACGGGGACTCGAACCCGGGATGAACGATTATGAATCGAACACCTTCACAGACACAAGGCTATCCGGGCTGGCTCTCAACGGTTTGTTGAACATCTACACTACATGATATAGCACCCATCCGTCACTGGCTTTGAACGGTAACAACCCACTTCCAAAACAGCGATCGACTCCTATGATGGATGACTTCTCTGTACGGGCCTAAGTACAACGAAGGCATTCCGTTATGAACAACCTACAGAGCTTCAGTACTATTTGCAAATTGAGTAGTAGGAGATTAGATTTGTATATAGTATGATTCATCATGCAGCTTGAACGCTCAACTCACCATTGAAAACCATGGAAGCACTGTACAGCTGTTTCATCCTTGTTGGGAATGATCAGCAGTGCACATCCGTCGAGCCCCCACGGGGACTCGAACCCGGGATGAACGATTATGAATCGAACACCTTCACAGACACAAGGCTATCCGGGCTGGCTCTCAACGGTTTGTTGAACATCTACACTACATGATATAGCACCGTTCCGTCACTGGCTTTGAACGGTGACAACCCGCTTCCCACACACCGATCGACTCCTATGATAGATGACTTCTCTGTACGGGCCTAAGTACAACGAAGGCATTCCGTTATGAACAACCTACAGAGCTTGAGTACTATTTGCAAATTGAGTAGTAGGAGATTAGATTTGTATATAGTTTGATTCATCATGCAGCTTGAACGCTCAACTCACCATTGAAAACCATGGAAGCACTGTACAGCTGTTTCATCCTTGTTGGGAATGATCAGCAGTGCACATCCGTCGAGCCCCCACGGGGACTCGAACACGGGATGAACGATTATGAATCGAACACCTTAACAGACACAAGGCTATCCGGGCTGGCTCTCAACGGTTTGTTGAACATCTACACTACATGATATAGCACCGTTCCGTCACTGGCTTTGAACGGTAACAACCCGCTTCCCACACAGCGATCGACTCCTATGATGGATGACTTCTCTGTACGGGCCTAAGTACAACGAAGGCATTCCGTTATGAACAACCTACAGAGCTTCTGTACTATTTGCAAATTGAGTAGTAGGAGATTAGATTTGTATATAGTATGATTCATCATGCAGCTTGAACGCTCAACTCACCATTGAAAACCATGGAAGCACTGTACAGCTGTTTCATCCTTGTTGGGAATGATCAGCAGTGCACATCCGTCGAGCCCCCACGGGGACTCGAACCCGGTATGAACGATTATGAATCGAACACCTTCACAGACACAAGGCTATCCGGGCTGGCTCTCAACGGTTTGTTGAACATCTACACTACATGATATAGCACCCATCCGTCACTGGCTTTGAACGGTAACAACCCGCTTCCCACACAGCGATCGACTCTTATGATGGATGACTTCTCTGTACGGGCCTAAGTACAACGAAGGCATTCCGTTATGAACAACCTACAGAGCTTGAGTACTATTTGCAAATTGAGTAGTAGGAGATTAGATTTGTATATAGTATGATTCATCATGCAGCTTGAACGCTCAACTCACCATTGAAAACCATGGAAGCACTGTACAGCTGTTTCATCCTTGTTGGGAATGATCAGCAGTGCACATCCGTCGAGCCCCCACGGGGACTCGAACCCGGGATGAACGATTATGAATCGAACACCTTCACAGACACAAGGCTATCCGGGCTGGCTCTCAACGGTTTGTTGAACATCTACACTACATGATATAGCACCGTTCCGTCACTGGCTTTGAACGGTGACAACCCGCTTCCCACACACCGATCGACTCCTATGATGGATGACTTCTCTGTACGGGCCTAAGTACAACGAAGGCATTCCGTTATGAACAACCTACAGAGCTTCAGTACTATTTGCAAATTGAGTAGTAGGAGATTAGATTTGTATATAGTTTGATTCATCATGCAGCTTGAACGCTCAACTCACCATTGAAAACCATTGAAGCACTGTACAGCTGTATCATCCTTGTTGGGAATGATCAGCAGTGCACATCCGCCGAGCCCCAAAGGGAACTCGAACCCGGGATGAACGATTATGAATCGAACACCTTCACAGACACAAGGCTATCCGGGCTGGCTCTCAACGGTTTGTTGAACATCTACACTACATGATATAGCACCGTTCCGTCACTGGCTTTGAACGGTGACAACCCGCTTCCCACACACCGATCGACTCCTATGATGGATGACTTCTCTGTACGGGCCTAAGTACAACGAAGGCATTCCGTTATGAACAACCTACAGAGCTTGAGTACTATTTGCAAATTGAGTAGTAGGAGATTAGATTTGTATATAGTTTGATTCATCATGCAGCTTGAACGCTCAACTCACCATTGAAAACCATGGAAGCACTGTACAGCTGTTTCATCCTTGTTGGGAATGATCAGCAGTGCACATCCGCCGAGCCCCCACGGGGACTCGAACCCGGGATGAACGATTATGAATCGAACACCTTCACAGACACAAGGCTATCCGAGCTGGCTCTCAACGGTTTGTTGAACATCTACACTACATGATATAGCACCGTTCCGTCACTGGCTTTGAACGGTAACAACCCGGCTTCCCACACAGCGATCGACTCCTATGATGGATGACTTCTCTGTACGGGCCTAAGTACAACGAAGGCATTCCGTTATGAACAACCTACAGAGCTTGAGTACTATTTGCAAATTGAGTAGTAGGAGATTAGATTTGTATATAGTATGATTCATCATGCAGCTTGAACGCTCAACTCACCATTGAAAACCATGGGAGCACTGTACAGCTGTTTCATCCTTGTTGGGAATGATCAGCAGTGCACATCCGTCGAGCCCCCACGGGGACTCGAACACGGGATGAACGATTATGAATCGAACACCTTCACAGACACAAGGCTATCCGGGCTGGCTCTCAACGGTTTGTTGAACATCTACACTACATGATATAGCACCGTTCCGTCACTGGCTTTGAACGGTAACAACCCGCTTCCCACACACCGATCGACTCCTATGATGGATGACTTCTCTGTACGGGCCTAAGTACAACGAAGGCATTCCGTTATGAACAACCTACAGAGCTTGAGTACTATTTGCAAATTGAGTAGTAGGAGATTAGATTTGTATATAGTATGATTCATCATGCAGCTTGAACGCTCAACTCACCATTGAAAACCATGGAAGCACTGTACAGCTGTTTCATCCTTGTTGGGAATGATCAGCAGTGCACATCCGTCGAGCCCCCACGGGGACTCGAACACGGGATGAACGATTATGAATCGAACACCTTCACAGACACAAGTCTCTCCGGGCTGGCTCTCAACGGTTTGTTGAACATCTACACTACATGATATAGCACCCTTCCATCACTGGCTTTGAACGGTAACAACCCGCTTCCCACACACCGATCGACTCCTATGATGGATGACTTCTCTGTACGGGCCTAAGTACAACGAAGGCATTCCGTTATGAACAACCTACAGAGCTTCAGTACTATTTGCAAATTGAGTAGTAGGAGATTAGATTTGTATATTGGATGATTCATCATGCAGCTTGAACGCTCAACTCACCATTGAAAACCAAGGAAGCACTGTACAGCTGTTTCATCCTTGTTGGGAATGATCAGCAGTGCACATCCACCGAGCCCCCACGGGGACTCGAACCCGGGATGAACGATTATGAATCGAACACCTTCACAGACACAAGGCTATCCGGGCTGGCTCTCAACGGTTTGTTTAACATCTACACTACATGATATAGCACAGTTCCGTCACTGGCTTTGAACGGTGACAACCCGCTTCCCACACAGCGATCGACTCCTATGATGGATGACTTCTCTGTACGGGCCTAAGTACAACGAAGGCATTCCGTTATGAACAACCTACAGAGCTTCAGTACTATTTGCAAATTGAGTAGTAGGAGATTAGATTTGTATATAGTATGATTCATCATGCAGCTTGAACGCTCAACTCACCATTGAAAACCATGGAAGCACTGTACAGCTGTTTCATCCTTGTTGGGAATGATCAGCAGTGCATATCCACCGAGCCCCCACGGGGACTCGAACACGGGATGAACGATTATGAATCGAACACCTTCACAGACACAAAGCTATCCGGGCTGGCTCTCAACGGTTCGTTGAACATCTACACTACATGATATAGCACCGTTCCGTCACTGGCTTTGAACGGTAACAACCCGCTTCCCACACAGCGATCGACTCCTATGATAGATGACTTCTCTGTACGGGCCTAAGTACAACGAAGGCATTCCGTTATGAACAACCTACAGAGCTTCAGTACTATTTGCAAATTGAGTAGTAGGAGATTAGATTTGTATATTGGATGATTCATCATGCAGCTTGAACGCTCAACTCACCATTGAAAACCATGGGAGCACTGTACAGCTGTTTCATCCTTGTTGGGAATGATCAGCAGTGCACATCCGTCGAGCCCCCACGGGGACTCGAACCCGGGATGAACGATTATGAATCGAACACCTTCACAGACACAAGGCTATCCGAGCTGGCTCTCAACGGTTCGTTGAACATCTACACTACATGATATAGCACCCTTCCGTCACTGGCTTTGAACGGTAACAACCCGCTTCCCACACAGCGATCGACTCCTATGATGGATCACTTCTCTGTACGGGCCTAAGTACAACGAAGGCATTCCGTTATGAACAACCTACAGAGCTTGAGTACTATTTGCAAATTGAGTAGTAGGAGATTAGATTTGTATATAGTATGATTCATCATGCAGCTTGAACGCTCAACTCACCATTGAAAACCATGGAAGCACTGTACAGCTGTTTCATCCTTGTTGGGAATGATCAGCAGTGCACATCCGCCGAGCCCCCACGGGGACTCGAACCCGGGATGAACGATTATGAATCGAACACCTCAACAGACACAAGGCTATCCGGGCTGGCTCTCAACGGTTTGTTGAACATCTACACTACATGATATAGCACCCATCCGTCACTGGCTTTGAACGGTAACAACCCGCTTCCCACACAGCGATCGACTCCTATGATGGATGACTTCTCTGTACGGGCCTAAGTACAACGAAGGCATTCCGTTATGAACAACCTACAGAGCTTCAGTACTATTTGCAAATTGAGTAGTAGGAGATTAGATTTGTATATAGTATGATTCATCATGCAGCTTGAACGCTCAACTCACCATTGAAAACCATGGAAGCACTGTACAGCTGTTTCATCCTTGTTGGGAATGATCAGCAGTGCACATCCACCGAGCCCCCACGGGGACTCGAACCCGGGATGAACGATTATGAATTGAACACCTTCACAGACACAAGGCTATCCGGGCTGGCTCTCAACGGTTTGTTGAACACCTACACTTTATGATATAGCACCGTTCCGTCACTGGCTTTGAACGGTAACAACCCGCTTCCCACACACCGATCGACTCCTATGATAGATGACTTCTCTGTACGGGCCTAAGTACAACGAAGGCATTCCGTTATGAACAACCTACAGAGCTTGAGTACTATTTGCAAATTGAGTAGTAGGAGATTAGATTTGTATATAGTATGATTCATCATGCAGCTTGAACGCTCAACTCACCATTGAAAACCATGGAAGCACTGTACAGCTGTTTCATCCTTGTTGGGAATGATCAGCAGTGCACATCCGTCGAGCCCCCACGGGGACTCGAACCCGGGATGAACGATTATGAATCGAACACCTTCACAGACACAAGGCTATCCGAGCTGGCTCTCAACGGTTTGTTGAACATCTACACTACATGATATAGCACCGTTCCGTCACTGGCTTTGAACGGTAACAACCCGCTTCCCACACAGCGATCGACACCTATGATGGATGACTTCTCTGTACGGGCCTAAGTACAACGGAGGCATTCCGTTATGAACAACCTACAGAGCTTCAGTACTATTTGCAAATTGAGTAGTAGGAGATTAGATTTGTATATAGTATGATTCATCATGCAGCTTGAACGCTCAACTCACCATTGAAAACCATGGAAGCACTGTACAGCTGTTTCATCCTTGTTGGGAATGATCAGCAGTGCATATCCACCGAGCCCCCACGGGGACTCGAACACGGGATGAACGATTATGAATCGAACACCTTCACAGACACAAAGCTATCCGGGCTGGCTCTCAACGGTTCGTTGAACATCTACACTACATGATATAGCACCGTTCCGTCACTGGCTTTGAACGGTAACAACCCGCTTCCCACACAGCGATCGACTCCTATGATAGATGACTTCTCTGTACGGGCCTAAGTACAACGAAGGCATTCCGTTATGAACAACCTACAGAGCTTCAGTACTATTTGCAAATTGAGTAGTAGGAGATTAGATTTGTATATTGGATGATTCATCATGCAGCTTGAACGCTCAACTCACCATTGAAAACCATGGGAGCACTGTACAGCTGTTTCATCCTTGTTGGGAATGATCAGCAGTGCACATCCGTCGAGCCCCCACGGGGACTCGAACCCGGGATGAACGATTATGAATCGAACACCTTCACAGACACAAGGCTATCCGAGCTGGCTCTCAACGGTTCGTTGAACATCTACACTACATGATATAGCACCCTTCCGTCACTGGCTTTGAACGGTAACAACCCGCTTCCCACACAGCGATCGACTCCTATGATGGATGACTTCTCTGTACGGGCCTAAGTACAACGAAGGCATTCCGTTATGAACAACCTACAGAGCTTGAGTACTATTTGCAAATTGAGTAGTAGGAGATTAGATTTGTATATAGTATGATTCATCATGCAGCTTGAACGCTCAACTCACCATTGAAAACCATGGAAGCACTGTACAGCTGTTTCATCCTTGTTGGGAATGATCAGCAGTGCACATCCGCCGAGCCCCCACGGGGACTCGAACCCGGGATGAACGATTATGAATCGAACACCTCAACAGACACAAGGCTATCCGGGCTGGCTCTCAACGGTTTGTTGAACATCTACACTACATGATATAGCACCCATCCGTCACTGGCTTTGAACGGTAACAACCCGCTTCCCACACAGCGATCGACTCCTATGATGGATGACTTCTCTGTACGGGCCTAAGTACAACGAAGGCATTCCGTTATGAACAACCTACAGAGCTTCAGTACTATTTGCAAATTGAGTAGTAGGAGATTAGATTTGTATATAGTATGATTCATCATGCAGCTTGAACGCTCATTTCAGCATTGAAAACCATGGAAGCACTGTACAGCTGTTTCATCCTTGTTGGGAATGATCAGCAGTGCACATCCACCGAGCCCCCACGGGGACTCGAACCCGGGATGAACGATTATGAATTGAACACCTTCACAGACACAAGGCTATCCGGGCTGGCTCTCAACGGTTTGTTGAACACCTACACTTTATGATATAGCACCGTTCCGTCACTGGCTTTGAACGGTAACAACCCGCTTCCCACACACCGATCGACTCCTATGATAGATGACTTCTCTGTACGGGCCTAAGTACAACGAAGGCATTCCGTTATGAACAACCTACAGAGCTTGAGTACTATTTGCAAATTGAGTAGTAGGAGATTAGATTTGTATATAGTATGATTCATCATGCAGCTTGAACGCTCAACTCACCATTGAAAACCATGGAAGCACTGTACAGCTGTTTCATCCTTGTTGGGAATGATCAGCAGTGCACATCCGTCGAGCCCCCACGGGGACTCGAACCCGGGATGAACGATTATGAATCGAACACCTTCACAGACACAAGGCTATCCGAGCTGGCTCTCAACGGTTTGTTGAACATCTACACTACATGATATAGCACCGTTCCGTCACTGGCTTTGAACGGTAACAACCCGCTTCCCACACAGCGATCGACACCTATGATGGATGACTTCTCTGTACGGGCCTCAGTACAACGGAGGCATTCCGTTATGAACAACCTACAGAGCTTCAGTACTATTTGCAAATTGAGTAGTAGGAGATTAGATTTGTATATAGTATGATTCATCATGCAGCTTGAACGCTCAACTCACCATTGAAAACCATGGAAGCACTGTACAGCTGTTTCATCCTTGTTGGGAATGATCAGCAGTGCACATCCGTCGAGCCCCCACGGGGACTCGAACACGGGATGAACGATTATGAATTGAACACCTTCACAGACACAAGGCTATCCGGGCTGGCTCTCAACGGTTCGTTGAACATCTACACTACATGATATAGCACCGTTCCGTCACTGGCTTTGAACGGTAACAACCCGCTTCCCACACAGCGATCGACTCCTATGATAGATGACTTCTCTGTACGGGCCTAAGTACAACGAAGGCATTCCGTTATGAACAACCTACAGAGCTTCAGTACTATTTGCAAATTGAGTAGTAGGAGATTAGATTTGTATATTGGATGATTCATCATGCAGCTTGAACGCTCAACTCACCATTGAAAACCATGGGAGCACTGTACAGCTGTTTCATCCTTGTTGGGAATGATCAGCAGTGCACATCCACCGAGCCCCCACGGGGACTCGAACCCGGGATGAACGATTATGAATCGAACACCTTCACAGACACAAGGCTATCCGAGCTGGCTCTCAACGGTTCGTTGAACATCTACACTACATGATATAGCACCCTTCCGTCACTGGCTTTGAACGGTAACAACCCGCTTCCCACACAGCGATCGACTCCTATGATGGATGACTTCTCTGTACGGGCCTAAGTACAACGAAGGCATTCCGTTATGAACAACCTACAGAGCTTGAGTACTATTTGCAAATTGAGTAGTAGGAGATTAGATTTGTATATAGTATGATTCATCATGCAGCTTGAACGCTCAACTCACCATTGAAAACCATGGAAGCACTGTACAGCTGTTTCATCCTTGTTGGGAATGATCAGCAGTGCACATCCACCGAGCCCCCACGGGGACTCGAACCCGGGATGAACGATTATGAATCGAACACCTCAACAGACACAAGGCTATCCGGGCTGGCTCTCAACGGTTTGTTGAACATCTACACTACATGATATAGCACCCATCCGTCACTGGCTTTGAACGGTAACAACCCGCTTCCCACACAGCGATCGACTCCTATGATGGATGACTTCTCTGTACGGGCCTAAGTACAACGAAGGCATTCCGTTATGAACAACCTACAGAGCTTGAGTACTATTTGCAAATTGAGTAGTAGGAGATTAGATTTGTATATTGGATGATTCATCATGCAGCTTGAACGCTCAACTCACCATTGAAAACCATGGAAGCACTGTACAGCTGTTTCATCCTTGTTGGGAATGATCAGCAGTGCACATCCACCGAGCCCCCACGGGGACTCGAACCCGGGATGAACGATTATGAATTGAACACCTTCACAGACACAAGGCTATCCGGGCTGGCTCTCAACGGTTTGTTGAACACCTACACTTTATGATATAGCACCGTTCCGTCACTGGCTTTGAACGGTAACAACCCGCTTCCCACACACCGATCGACTCCTATGATGGATGACTTCTCTGTACGGGCCTAAGTACAACGAAGGCATTCCGTTATGAACAACCTACAGAGCTTGAGTACTATTTGCAAATTGAGTAGTAGGAGATTAGATTTGTATATAGTATGATTCATCATGCAGCTTGAACGCTCAACTCACCATTGAAAACCATGGAAGCACTGTACAGCTGTTTCATCCTTGTTGGGAATGATCAGCAGTGCACATCCGTCGAGCCCCCACGGGGACTCGAACCCGGGATGAACGATTATGAATCGAACACCTTCACAGACACAAGGCTATCCGGGCTGGCTCTCAACGGTTTGTTGAACATCTACACTACATGATATAGCACCGTTCCGTCACTGGCTTTGAACGGTAACAACCCGCTTCCCACACAGCGATCGACTCCTATGATGGATGACTTCTCTGTACGGGCCTAAGTACAACGAAGGCATTCCGTTATGAACAACCTACAGAGCTTGAGTACTATTTGCAAATTGAGTAGTAGGAGATTAGATTTGTATATTGGATGATTCATCATGCAGCTTGAACGCTCAACTCACCATTGAAAACCATGGAAGCACTGTACAGCTGTTTCATCCTTGTTGGGAATGATCAGCAGTGCACATCCACCGAGCCCCCACGGGGACTCGAACCCGGGATGAACGATTATGAATCGAACACCTTAACAGACACAAGGCTATCCGGGCTGGCTCTCAACGGTTTGTTGAACATCCTCACTAAATGGAATAGCACCGTTCCGTCACTGGCTTTGAACGGTAACAACCCGCTTCCCACACACCGATCGACTCCTATGATGGATCACTTCTCTGTACGGGCCTAAGTACAACGAAGGCATTCCGTTATGAACAACCTACAGAGCTTGAGTACCATTTGCAAATTGAGTAGTAGGAGATTAGATTTGTATATAGTATGATTCATCATGCAGCTTGAACGCTCAACTCACCATTGAAACCATTGAAGCACTGTACAGCTGTTTCATCCTTGTTGGGAATGATCAGCAGTGCACATCCGTCGAGCCCCCACGAGGACTCGAACACGGGATGAACGATTATGAATCGAACACCTTCACAGACACAAGGCTATCCGGGCTGGCTCTCAACGGTTTGTTGAACATCTACACTACATGATATAGCACCGTTCCGTCACTGGCTTTGAACGGTAACAACCCGCTTCCCACACAGCGATCGACACCTATGATGGATGACTTCTCTGTACGGGCCTAAGTACAACGAAGGCATTCCGTTATGAACAACCTACAGAGCTTCAGTACTATTTGCAAATTGAGTAGTAGGAGATTAGATTTGTATATAGTATGATTCATCATGCAGCTTGAACGCTCAACTCACCATTGAAAACCATGGAAGCACTGTACAGCTGTTTCATCCTTGTTGGGAATGATCAGCAGTGCACATCCGCCGAGCCCCCACGGGGACTCGAACCCGGGATGAACGATTATGAATCGAACACCTTCACAGACACAAGGCTATCCGGGCTGGCTCTCAATGGTTTGTTGAACATCTACACTACATGATATAGCACCGTTCCGTCACTGGCTTTGAACGGTAACAACCCGCTTCCCACACACCGATCGACTCCTATGATGGATGACTTCTCTGTACGGGCCTAAGTACAACGAAGGCATTCCGTTATGAAAAACCTACAGAGCTTGAGTACTATTTGCAAATTGAGTAGTAGGAGATTAGATTTGTATATAGTATGATTCATCATGCAGCTTGAACGCTCAACTCACCATTGAAAACCATGGAAGCACTGTACAGCTGTTTCATCCTTGTTGGGAATGATCAGCAGTGCACATCCGTCGAGCCCCCACGGGGACTCGAACCCGGGATGAACGATTATGAATCGAACACCTTAACAGACACAAGTCTATCCGGGCTGGCTCTCAACGGTTTGTTGAACATCTACACTACATGATATAGCACCGTTCCGTCACTGGCTTTGAACGGTAACAACCCGCTTCCCACACACCGATCGACTCCTATGATGGATCACTTCTCTGTACGGGCCTAAGTACAACGAAGGCATTCCGTTATGAACAACCTACAGAGCTTGAGTACTATTTGCAAATTGAGTAGTAGGAGATTAGATTTGTATATAGTATGATTCATCATGCAGCTTGAACGCTCAACTCACCATTGAAAACCATGGAAGCACTGTACAGCTGTTTCATCCTTGTTGGGAATGATCAGCAGTGCACATCCACCGAGCCCCCACGGGGACTCGAACCCGGGATGAACGATTATGAATCGAACACCTTCACAGACACAAGGCTATCCGGGCTGGCTCTCAACGGTTTGTTGAACATCTACACTACATGATATAGCACCGTTCCGTCACTGGCTTTGAACGGTAACAACCCGCTTCCCACACACCGATCGACTCCTATGATGGATGACTTCTCTGTACGGGCCTAAGTACAACGAAGGCATTCCGTTATGAACAACCTTCAGAGCTTCAGTGCTATTTGCAAATTGAGTAGTAGGAGATTAGATTTGTATATAGTATGATTCATCATGTAGCTTGAACGCTCAACTCACCATTGAAAACCATGGAAGCACTGTACAGCTGTTTCATCCTTGTTGGGAATGATCAGCAGTGCACATCCGTCGAGCCCCCACGGGGACTCGAACCCGGGATGAACGATTATGAATCGAACACCTTAACAGACACAAGTCTATCCGGGCTGGCTCTCAACGGTTTGTTGAACATCTACACTACATGATATAGCACCGTTCCGTCACTGGCTTTGAACGGTAACAACCCGCTTCCCACACACCGATCGACTCCTATGATGGATCACTTCTCTGTACGGGCCTAAGTACAACGAAGGCATTCCGTTATGAACAACCTACAGAGCTTGAGTACTATTTGCAAATTGAGTAGTAGGAGATTAGATTTGTATATAGTATGATTCATCATGCAGCTTGAACGCTCAACTCACCATTGAAAACCATGGAAGCACTGTACAGCTGTTTCATCCTTGTTGGGAATGATCAGCAGTGCACATCCACCGAGCCCCCACGGGGACTCGAACCCGGGATGAACGATTATGAATCGAACACCTTCACAGACACAAGGCTATCCGGGCTGGCTCTCAACGGTTTGTTGAACATCTACACTACATGATATAGCACCGTTCCGTCACTGGCTTTGAACGGTAACAACCCGCTTCCCACACACCGATCGACTCCTATGATGGATGACTTCTCTGTACGGGCCTAAGTACAACGAAGGCATTCCGTTATGAACAACCTTCAGAGCTTCAGTGCTATTTGCAAATTGAGTAGTAGGAGATTAGATTTGTATATAGTATGATTCATCATGTAGCTTGAACGCTCAACTCACCATTGAAAACCATGGAAGCACTGTACAGCTGTTTCATCCTTGTTGGGAATGATCAGCAGTGCACATCCGTCGAGCCCCCACGGGGACTCGAACCCGGGATGAACGATTATGAATCGAACACCTTCACAGACACAAGGCTATCCGGGCTGGCTCTCAACGGTTTGTTGAACATTTACACTACATGATATAGCACCCTTCCGTCACTGGCTTTGAACGGTAACAACCCGCTTCCCACACAGCGATCGACTCCTATGATAGATGACTTCTCTGTACGGGCCTAAGTACAACGGAGGCATTCCGTTATGAACAACCTACAGAGCTTGAGTACTATTTGCAAATTGAGTAGTAGGAGATTAGATTTGTATATAGTATGATTCATCATGCAGCTTGAACGCTCAACTCACCATTGAAAACCATGGAAGCACTGTACAGCTGTTTCATCCTTGTTGGGAATGATCAGCAGTGCACATCCACCGAGCCCCCACGGGGACTCGAACCCGGGATGAACGATTATGAATCGAACACCTTCACAGACACAAGGCTATCCGGGCTGGCTCTCAACGGTTTGTTGAACATCCTCACTACATGATATAGCACCGTTCCGTCACTGGCTTTGAACGGTAACAACCCGCTTCCCACACACCGATCGACTCCTTTGATGGATGACTTCTCTGTACGGGCCTAAGTACAACGAAGGCATTCCGTTATGAACAACCTTCAGAGCTTCAGTGCTATTTGCAAATTGAGTAGTAGGAGATTAGATTTGTATATAGTATGATTCATCATGTAGCTTGAACGCTCAACTCACCATTGAAAACCATGGAAGCACTGTACAGCTGTTTCATCCTTGTTGGGAATGATCAGCAGTGCACATCCGTCGAGCCCCCACGGTACTTGAACCCAGGATGAACGAATCTGAATCGAACACCTTAACAGACACAAGGCTATCCGGGCTGGCTCTCAACGGTTTGTTGAACATTTACACTACATGATATAGCACCCTTCCGTCACTGGCTTTGAACGGTAACAACCCGCTTCCCACACAGCGATCGACTCCTATGATGGATGACTTCTCTGTACGGGCCTAAGTACAACGGAGGCATTCCGTTATGAACAACCTACAGAGCTTCAGTACTATTTGCAAATTGAGTAGTAGGAGATTAGATTTGTATATAGTATGATTCATCATGCAGCTTGAACGCTCAACTCACCATTGAAAACCATGGAAGCACTGTACAGCTGTTTCATCCTTGTTGGGAATGATCAGCAGTGCACATCCGTCGAGCCCCCACGGGGACTCGAACCCGGGATGAACGATTATGAATCGAACACCTTCACAGACACAAGGCTATCCGGGCTGGCTCTCAACGGTTTGTTGAACATCTACACTACATGATATAGCACCGTTCCGTCACTGGCTTTGAACGGTAACAACCCGCTTCCCACACAGCGATCGACTCCTTTGATGGATGACTTCTCTGTACGGGCCTAAGTACAACGAAGGCATTCCGTTATGAACAACCTACAGAGCTTCAGTACTATTTGCAAATTGAGTAGTAGGAGATTAGATTTGTATATAGTATGATTCATCATGCAGCTTGAACGCTCAACTCACCATTGAAAACCATGGAAGCACTGTACAGCTGTTTCATCCTTGTTGGGAATGATCAGCAGTGCACATCCGTCGAGCCCCCACGGGGACTCGAACCCGGTATGAACGATTATGAATTGAACACCTTCACAGACACAAGGCTATCCGGGCTGGCTCTCAACGGTTTGTTGAACATCTACACTACATGATATAGCACCCTTCCGTCACTGGCTTTGAACGGTAACAACCCGCTTCCCACACACCGATCGACTCCTATGATAGATGACTTCTCTGTACGGGCCTAAGTACAACGAAGGCATTCCGTTATGAACAACCTACAGAGCTTCAGTAGTATTTGCAAATTGAGTAGTAGGAGATTAGATTTGTATATTGGATGATTCATCATGCAGCTTGAACGCTCAACTCACCATTGAAAACCATGGAAGCACTGTACAGCTGTTTCATCCTTGTTGGGAATGATCAGCAGTGCACATCCGTCGAGCCCCCACGGGGACTCGAACCCGGTATGAACGATTATGAATCGAACACCTCAACAGACACAAGGCTATCCGGGCTGGCTCTCAACGGTTTGTTGAACATCTACACTACATGATATAGCACCGTTCCGTCACTGGCTTTGAACGGTAACAACCCGCTTCCCACACACCGATCGACTCCTATGATGGATGACTTCTCTGTACGGGCCTAAGTACAACGAAGGCATTCCGTTATGAACAACCTACATAGCTTCAGCACTTTTCGCAAATTGAGTAGTAGGAGATTAGATTTGTATATAGTATGATTCATCATGCAGCTTGAACGCTCAACTCACCATTGAAAACCATGGAAGCACTGTACAGCTGTTTCATCCTTGTTGGGAATGATCAGCAGTGCACATCCGCCGAGCCCCCACGGGGACTCGTACCCGGGATGAACGATTATGAATCGAACACCTTCACAGACACAAGGCTATCCGGGCTGGCTCTCAACGGTTTGTTGAACATCTACACTACATGATATAGCACCGTTCCGTCACTGGCTTTGAACGGTAACAATCCGCTTCCCACACACCGATCGACTCCTATGATGGATGACTTCTCTGTACGGGCCTAAGTACAACGAAGGCATTCCGTTATGAACAACCTACAGAGCTTCAGTACTATTTGCAAATTGAGTAGTAGGAGATTAGATTTGTATATAGTATGATTCATCATGCAGCTTGAACGCTCAACTCACCATTGAAAACCATGGAAGCACTGTACAGCTGTTTCATCCTTGTTGGGAATCATCAGCAGTGCACATCCGTCGAGCCCCCACGGGGACTCGAACCCGGGATGAACGATTATGAATCGAACACCTTCACAGACACAAGGCTATCCGGGCTGGCTCTCAACGGTTTGTTGAACATCTACACTACATGGTATAGCACCGTTCCGTCACTGGCTTTGAACGGTAACAACCCGCTTCCCACACACCGATCGACTCCTATGATAGATGACTTCTCTGTACGGGCCTAAGTACAACGAAGGCATTCCGTTATGAACAACCTACAGAGCTTCAGTACTATTTGCAAATTGAGTAGTAGGAGATTAGATTTGTATATAGTATGATTCATCATGCAGCTTGAACGCTCAAC
Source organism: Fasciola hepatica (assembly GCA_948099385.1). Lineage (NCBI taxonomy): Eukaryota > Metazoa > Platyhelminthes > Trematoda > Plagiorchiida > Fasciolidae > Fasciola > Fasciola hepatica. The sequence continues at coordinate 11,618,818 of CANUEZ040000031.1, read as the reverse complement.
TCACCATTGAAAACCATGGAAGCACTGTACAGCTGTTTCATCCTTGTTGGGAATGATCAGCAGTGCACATCCGTCGAGCCCCCACGGGGACTCGAACCCGGTATGAACGATTATGAATCGAACACCTTCACAGACACAAGGCTATCCGGGCTGGCTCTCAACGGTTTGTTGAACATCTACACTACATGATATAGCACCGTTCCGTCACTGGCTTTGAACGGTAACAACCCGCTTCCCACACACCGATCGACTCCTATGATAGATGACTTCTCTGTACGGGCCTAAGTACAACGAAGGCATTCCGTTATGAACAACCTACAGAGCTTCAGTACTATTTGCAAATTGAGTAGTAGGAGATTAGATTTGTATATAGTATGATTCATCATGCAGCTTGAACGCTCAACTCACCATTGAAAACCATGGAAGCACTGTACAGCTGTTTCATCCTTGTTGGGAATGATCAGCAGTGCACATCCGTCGAGCCCCCACGGGGACTCGAACCCGGGATGAACGATTATGAATCGAACACCTTCACAGACACAAGTCTATCCGGGATGGCTCTCAACGGTTTGTTGAACATCTACACTACATGATATAGCACCGTTCCGTCACTGGCTTTGAACGGTAACAACCCGCTTCCCACACAGCGATCGACTCCTGTGATAGATGACTTCTCTGTACGGGCCTAAGTACAACGAAGGCATTCCGTTATGAAAAACCTACAGAGCTTCAGTGCTATTTGCAAATTGAGTAGTAGGAGATTAGATTTGTATATAGTATGATTCATCATGCAGCTTGAACGCTCAACTCACCATTGAAAACCATGGAAGCACTGTACAGCTGTTTCATCCTTGTTGGGAATCATCAGCAGTGCACATCCGTCGAGCCCCCACGGGGACTCGAACCCGGGATGAACGATTATGAATCGAACACCTTAACAGACACAAGGCTATCCGGGCTGGCTCTCAACGGTTTGTTGAACATCTACACTACATGATATAGCACCCATCCGTCACTGGCTTTGAACGGTAACAACCCGCTTCCCACACAGCGATCGACTCCTATGATAGATGACTTCTCTGTACGGGCCTAAGTACAACGAAGGCATTCCGTTATGAACAACCTACAGAGCTTGAGTACTATTTGCAAATTGAGTAGTAGGAGATTAGATTTGTATATTGGATGATTCATCATGTAGCTTGAACGCTCAACTCACCATTGAAAACCATGGAAGCACTGTACAGCTGTTTCATCCTTGTTGGGAATCATCAGCAGTGCACATCCGTCGAGCCCCCACGGGGACTCGAACCCGGTATGAACGATTATGAATCGAACACCTCAACAGACACAAGGCTATCCGGGCTGGCTCTCAACGGTTTGTTGAACATCTACACTACATGATATAGCACCGTTCCGTCACTGGCTTTGAACGGTAACAACCCGCTTCCCACACACCGATCGACTCCTATGATGGATCACTTCTCTGTACGGGCCTAAGTACAACGAAGGCATTCCGTTATGAACAACCTACAGAGCTTGAGTACTATTTGCAAATTGAGTAGTAGGAGATTAGATTTGTATATAGTATGATTCATCATGCAGCTTGAACGCTCAACTCACCATTGAAAACCATGGAAGCACTGTACAGCTGTTTCATCCTTGTTGGGAATGATCAGCAGTGCACATCCGTCGAGCCCCCACGGGGACTCGAACACGGGATGAACGATTATGAATCGAACACCTTCACAGACACAAGGCTATCCGGGCTGGCTCTCAACGGTTTGTTGAACATCTACACTACATGATATAGCACCGTTCCGTCACTGGCTTTGAACGGTAACAACCCGCTTCCCACACAGCGATCGACTCCTATGATGGATGACTTCTCTGTACGGGCCTAAGTACAACGAAGGCATTCCGTTATGAACAACCTACAGAGCTTGAGTACTATTTGCAAATTGAGTAGTAGGAGATTAGATTTGTATATAGTATGATTCATCATGCAGCTTGAACGCTCAACTCACCATTGAAAACCATGGAAGCACTGTACAGCTGTTTCATCCTTGTTGGGAATCATCAGCAGTGCACATCCGTCGAGCCCCCACGGGGACTCGAACCCGGGATGAACGATTATGAATCGAACACCTTCACAGACACAAGGCTATCCGGGCTGGCTCTCAACGGTTTGTTGAACATCTACACTACATGATATAGCACCGTTCCGTCACTGGCTTTGAACGGTAACAACCCGCTTCCCACACACCGATCGACTCCTATGATGGATGACTTCTCTGTACGGGCCTAAGTACAACGAAGGCATTCCGTTATGAACAACCTACAGAGCTTCAGTACTATTTGCAAATTGAGTAGTAGGAGATTAGATTTGTATATAGTATGATTCATCATGCAGCTTGAACGCTCAACTCACCATTGAAAACCATGGAAGCACTGTACAGCTGTTTCATCCTTGTTGGGAATGATCAGCAGTGCACATCCGTCGAGCCCCCACGGGGACTCGAACCCGGTATGAACGATTATGAATCGAACACCTTCACAGACACAAGGCTATCCGGGCTGGCTCTCAACGGTTTGTTGAACATCTACACTACATGATATAGCACCGTTCCGTCACTGGCTTTGAACGGTAACAACCCGCTTCCCACACACCGATCGACTCCTATGATAGATGACTTCTCTGTACGGGCCTAAGTACAACGAAGGCATTCCGTTATGAACAACCTACAGAGCTTGAGTACTATTTGCAAATTGAGTAGTAGGAGATTAGATTTGTATATAGTATGATTCATCATGCAGCTTGAACGCTCAACTCACCATTGAAAACCATGGAAGCACTGTACAGCTGTTTCATCCTTGTTGGGAATGATCAGCAGTGCACATCCGTCGAGCCCCCACGGGGACTCAAACCCGGGATGAACGATTATGAATCGAACACCTTCACAGACACAAGGCTATCCGGGCTGGCTCTCAACGGTTTGTTGAACATCTACACTACATGATATAGCACCGTTCCGTCACTGGCATTGAACGGTAACAATCCGCTTCCCACACACCGATCGACTCCTATGATAGATGACTTCTCTGTACGGGCCTAAGTACAACGAAGGCATTCCGTTATGAACAACCTACAGAGCTTGAGTACTATTTGCAAATTGAGTAGTAGGAGATTAGATTTGTATATAGTATGATTCATCATGCAGCTTGAACGCTCAACTCACCATTGAAAACCATGGAAGCACTGTACAGCTGTTTCATCCTTGTTGGGAATGATCAGCAGTGCACATCCACCGAGCCCCCACGGGGACTCGAACCCGGGATGAACGATTATGAATCGAACACCTTAACAGACACAAGTCTATCCGGGATGGCTCTCAACGGTTTGTTGAACATCTACACTACATGATATAGCACCGTTCCGTCACTGGCTTTGAACGGTAACAACCCGCTTCCCACACAGCGATCGACTCCTGTGATAGATGACTTCTCTGTACGGGCCTAAGTACAACGAAGGCATTCCGTTATGAACAACCTACAGAGCTTCAGTGCTATTTGCAAATTGAGTAGTAGGAGATTAGATTTGTATATAGTATGATTCATCATGCAGCTTGAACGCTCAACTCACCATTGAAAACCATGGAAGCACTGTACAGCTGTTTCATCCTTGTTGGGAATCATCAGCAGTGCACATCCGTCGAGCCCCCACGGGGACTCGAACCCGGGATGAACGATTATGAATCGAACACCTTAACAGACACAAGGCTATCCGGGCTGGCTCTCAACGGTTTGTTGAACATCTACACTACATGATATAGCACCCATCCGTCACTGGCTTTGAACGGTAACAACCCGCTTCCCACACAGCGATCGACTCCTATGATAGATGACTTCTCTGTACGGGCCTAAGTACAACGAAGGCATTCCGTTATGAACAACCTACAGAGCTTCAGTACTATTTGCAAATTGAGTAGTAGGAGATTAGATTTGTATATTGGATGATTCATCATGTAGCTTGAACGCTCAACTCACCATTGAAAACCATGGAAGCACTGTACAGCTGTTTCATCCTTGTTGGGAATCATCAGCAGTGCACATCCGTCGAGCCCCCACGGGGACTCGAACCCGGTATGAACGATTATGAATCGAACACCTTCACAGACACAAGGCTATCCGGGCTGGCTCTCAACGGTTTGTTGAACATCTACACTACATGATATAGCACCGTTCCGTCACTGGCTTTGAACGGTAACAACCCGCTTCCCACACACCGATCGACTCCTATGATGGATCACTTCTCTGTACGGGCCTAAGTACAACGAAGGCATTCCGTTATGAACAACCTACAGAGCTTCAGTACTATTTGCAAATTGAGTAGTAGGAGATTAGATTTGTATATAGTATGATTCATCATGCAGCTTGAACGCTCAACTCACCATTGAAAACCATGGAAGCACTGTACAGCTGTTTCATCCTTGTTGGGAATGATCAGCAGTGCACATCCGTCGAGCCCCCACGGGGACTCGAACACGGGATGAACGATTATGAATCGAACACCTTCACAGACACAAGGCTATCCGGGATGGCTCTCAACGGTTTGTTGAACATCTACACTACATGATATAGCACCGTTCCGTCACTGGCTTTGAACGGTAACAACCCGCTTCCCACACACCGATCGTCTCCTATGATGGATGACTTCTCTGTACGGGCCTAAGTACAACGAAGGCATTCCGTTATGAACAACCTACAGAGCTTCAGTACTATTTGCAAATTGAGTAGTAGGAGATTAGATTTGTATATAGTATGATTCATCATGCAGCTTGAACGCTCAACTCACCATTGAAAACCATGGAAGCACTGTACAGCTGTTTCATCCTTGTTGGGAATGATCAGCAGTGCACATCCAACGAGAGCCCACGGGGACTCGAACCCGGTATGAACGATTATGAATCGAACACCTCAACAGACACAAGGCTATCCGGGCTGGCTCTCAACGGTTTGTTGAACATCTACACTACATGATATAGCACCGTTCCGTCACTGGCTTTGAACGGTAACAACCCGCTTCCCACACAGCGATCGACTCCTATGATGGATGACTTCTCTGTACGGGCCTAAGTACAACGAAGGCATTCCGTTATGAACAACCTACAGAGCTTCAGTACTATTTGCAAATTGAGTAGTAGGAGATTAGATTTGTATATAGTATGATTCATCATGCAGCTTGAACGCTCAACTCACCATTGAAAACCATGGAAGCACTGTACAGCTGTTTCATCCTTGTTGGGAATGATCAGCAGTGCACATCCGTCGAGCCCCCACGGGGACTCGAACCCGGGATGAACGATTATGAATCGAACACCTTAACAGACACAAGGCTATCCGGGCTGGCTCTCAACGGTTTGTTGAACATCTACACTACATGATATAGCACCCTTCCGTCACTGGCTTTGAACGGTAACAATCCGCTTCCCACACAGCGATCGACTCCTATGATGGATCACTTCTCTGTACGGGCCTAAGTACAACGAAGGCATTCCGTTATGAACAACCTACAGAGCTTGAGTACTATTTGCAAATTGAGTAGTAGGAGATTAGATTTGTATATTGGATGATTCATCATGCAGCTTGAACGCTCAACTCACCATTGAAAACCATGGAAGCACTGTACAGCTGTTTCATCCTTGTTGGGAATGATCAGCAGTGCACATCCGTCGAGCCCCCACGGGGACTCGAATACGGTATGAACGATTATGAATCGAACACCTTAACAGACACAAGTCTATCCGGGCTGGCTCTCAACGGTTTGTTGAACATCTACACTACATGATATAGCACCGTTCCGTCACTGGCTTTGAACGGTAACAACCCGCTTCCCACACACCGATCGACTCCTATGATGGATCACTTCTCTGTACGGGCCTAAGTACAACGAAGGCATTCCGTTATGAACAACCTACAGAGCTTGAGTACTATTTGCAAATTGAGTAGTAGGAGATTAGATTTGTATATAGTATGATTCATCATGCAGCTTGAACGCTCAACTCACCATTGAAAACCATGGAAGCACTGTACAGCTGTTTCATCCTTGTTGGGAATGATCAGCAGTGCACATCCAACGAGAGCCCACGGGGACTCGAACCCGGTATGAACGATTATGAATCGAACACCTTCACAGACACAAGGCTATCCGGGCTGGCTCTCAACGGTTTGTTGAACATCTACACTACATGATATAGCACCGTTCCGTCACTGGCTTTGAACGGTAACAACCCGCTTCCCACACACCGATCGACTCCTATGATGGATGACTTCTCTGTACGGGCCTAAGTACAACGAAGGCATTCCGTTATGAACAACCTACAGAGCTTCAGTACTATTTGCAAATTGAGTAGTAGGAGATTAGATTTGTATATAGTATGATTCATCATGCAGCTTGAACGCTCAACTCACCATTGAAAACCATGGAAGCACTGTACAGCTGTTTCATCCTTGTTGGGAATGAGCAGCAGTGCACATCCGCCGAGCCCCCACGGGGACTCGAACACGGGATGAACGATTATGAATCGAACACCTTCACAGACACAAGGCTATCCGGGCTGGCTCTCAACGGTTTGTTGAACATCTACACTACATGATATAGCACCGTTCCGTCACTGGCTTTGAACGGTAACAACCCGCTTTCCACACAGCGATCGACTCCTATGATGGATGACTTCTCTGTACGGGCCTAAGTACAACGAAGGCATTCCGTTATGAACAACCTACAGAGCTTGAGTACTATTTGCAAGTTGAGTAGTAGGGGATTAGATTTGTATATTGGATGATTCATCATGCAGCTTGAACGCTCAACTCACCATTGAAAACCATGGAAGCACTGTACAGCTGTTTCATCCTTGTTGGGAATCATCAGCAGTGCACATCCGTCGAGCCCCCACGGGGACTCGAACACGGGATGAACGATTCTGAATCGAACACCTTCACAGACACAAGGCTATCCGGGCTGGCTCTCAACGGTTTGTTGAACATCTACACTACATGATATAGCACCGTTCCGTCACTGGCTTTGAACGGTAACAACCCGCTTCCCACACAGCGATCGACTCCTATGATAGATGACTTCTCTGTACGGGCCTAAGTACAACGAAGGCATTCCGTTATGAACAACCTACAGAGCTTCAGTACTATTTGCAAATTGAGTAGTAGGAGATTAGATTTGTATATTGGATGATTCATCATGCAGCTTGAACGCTCAACTCACCATTGAAAACCATGGAAGCACTGTACAGCTGTTTCATCCTTGTTGGGAATGATCAGCAGTGCACATCCGTCGAGCCCCCACGGGGACTCGAACCCGGGATGAACGATTATGAATCGAACACCTTCACAGACACAAGGCTATCCGGGCTGGCTCTCAACGGTTTGTTGAACATCTACACTACATGATATAGCACCGTTCCGTCACTGGCTTTGAACGGTAACAACCCGCTTCCCACACAGCGATCGACTCCTATGATGGATGACTTCTCTGTACGGGCCTAAGTACAACGAAGGCATTCCGTTATGAACAACCTACAGAGCTTCAGTACTATTTGCAAATTGAGTAGTAGGAGATTAGATTTGTATATTGGATGATTCATCATGCAGCTTGAACGCTCAACTCACCATTGAAAACCATGGAAGCACTGTACAGCTGTTTCATCCTTGTTGGGAATGATCAGCAGTGCACATCCGTCGAGCCCCCACGGGGACTCGAACCCGGTATGAACGATTATGAATCGAACACCTTAACAGACACAAGGCTATCCGGGCTGGCTCTCAACGGTTTGTTGAACATCTACACTACATGATATAGCACCGTTCCGTCACTGGCTTTGAACGGTAACAATCCGCTTCCCACACAGCGATCGACTCCTATGATGGATGACTTCTCTGTACGGGCCTAAGTACAACGAAGGCATTCCGTTATGAACAACCTACAGAGCTTCAGTACTATTTGCAAATTGAGTAGTAGGAGATTAGATTTGTATATTGGATGATTCATCATGCAGCTTGAACGCTCAACTCACCATTGAAAACCATGGAAGCACTGTACAGCTGTTTCATCCTTGTTGGGAATGATCAGCAGTGCACATCCAACGAGAGCCCACGGGGACTCGAACCCGGGATGAACGATTATGAATCGAACACCTTAACAGACACAAGGCTATCCGGGCTGGCTCTCAACGGTTTGTTGAACATCTACACTACATGATATAGCACCGTTCCGTCACTGGCTTTGAACGGTAACAACCCGCTCTCCACAAAGCGATCGACTCCTATGATGGATGACTTCTCTGTACGGGCCTAAGTACAACGAAGGCATTCCGTTATGAACAACCTACAGAGCTTGAGTACTATTTGCAAATTGAGTAGTAGGAGATTAGATTTGTATATAGTATGATTCATCATGCAGCTTGAACGCTCAACTCACCATTGAAAACCATGGAAGCACTGTACAGCTGTTTCATCCTTGTTGGGAATGATCAGCAGTGCACATCCGTCGAGCCCCCACGGGGACTCGAACCCGGTATGAACGATTATGAATCGAACACCTTCACAGACACAAGGCTATCCGGGCTGGCTCTCAACGGTTTGTTGAACATCTACACTACATGATATAGCACCGTTCCGTCACTGGCTATGAACGGTAACAACCCACTTCCAAAACAGCGATCGACTCCTATGATGGATCACTTCTCTGTACGGGCCTAAGTACAACGAAGGCATTCCGTTATGAACAACCTACAGAGCTTCAGTACTATTTGCAAATTGAGTAGTAGGAGATTAGATTTGTATATTGGATGATTCATCATGCAGCTTGAACGCTCAACTCACCATTGAAAACCATGGAAGCACTGTACAGCTGTTTCATCCTTGTTGGGAATGATCAGCAGTGCACATCCGTCGAGCCCCCACGGGGACTCGAACCCGGGATGAACGATTATGAATCGAACACCTTCACAGACACAAGGCTATCCGGGCTGGCTCTCAACGGTTTCTTGAACATCTACACTACATGATATAGCACCGTTCCGTCACTGGCTTTGAACGGTAACAACCCGCTTCCCACACACCGATCGACTCCTATGATGGATCACTTCTCTGTACGGGCCTAAGTACAACGAAGGCATTCCGTTATGAACAACCTACAGAGCTTGAGTACTATTTGCAAATTGAGTAGTAGGAGATTAGATTTGTATATTGGATGATTCATCATGCAGCTTGAACGCTCAACTCACCATTGAAAACCATGGAAGCACTGTACAGCTGTTTCATCCTTGTTGGGAATGATCAGCAGTGCACATCCGTCGAGCCCCCACGGGGACTCGAACCCGGTATGAACGATTATGAATCGAACACCTTAACAGACACAAGGCTATCCGGGCTGGCTCTCAACGGTTTGTTGAACATCTACACTACATGATATAGCACCGTTCCGTCACTGGCTTTGAACGGTAACAACCCGCTTCCCACACACCGATCGACTCCTATGATGGATCACTTCTCTGTACGGGCCTAAGTACAACGAAGGCATTCCGTTATGAACAACCTACAGAGCTTCAGTACTATTTGCAAATTGAGTAGTAGGAGATTAGATTTGTATATAGTATGATTCATCATGCAGCTTGAACGCTCAACTCACCATTGAAAACCATGGAAGCACTGTACAGCTGTTTCATCCTTGTTGGGAATGATCAGCAGTGCACATCCGTCGAGCCCCCACGGGGACTCGAACCCGGGATGAACGATTATGAATCGAACACCTTAACAGACACAAGGCTATCCGGGCTGGCTCTCAACGGTTTGTTGAACATCTACACTACATGATATAGCACCGTTCCGTCACTGGCTTTGAACGGTAACAACCCGCTTCCCACACACCGATCGACTCCTATGATGGATCACTTCTCTGTACGGGCCTAAGTACAACGAAGGCATTCCGTTATGAACAACCTACAGAGCTTGAGTACTATTTGCAAATTGAGTAGTAGGAGATTAGATTTGTATATAGTATGATTCATCATGCAGCTTGAACGCTCAACTCACCATTGAAAACCATGGAAGCACTGTACAGCTGTTTCATCCTTGTTGGGAATGATCAGCAGTGCATATCCACCGAGCCCCCACGGGGACTCGAACCCGGGATGAACGATTATGAATCGAACACCTTAACAGACACAAGGCTATCCGGGCTGGCTCTCAACGGTTTGTTGAACATCTACACTACATGATATAGCACCGTTCCGTCACTGGCTATGAACGGTAACAACCCGCTTCCCACACAGCGATCGACTCCTATGATAGATGACTTCTCTGTACGGGCCTAAGTACAACGAAGGCATTCCGTTATGAACAACCTACAGAGCTTGAGTACTATTTGCAAATTGAGTAGTAGGAGATTAGATTTGTATATAGTATGATTCATCATGCAGCTTGAACGCTCAACTCACCATTGAAAACCATGGAAGCACTGTACAGCTGTTTCATCCTTGTTGGGAATGATCAGCAGTGCACATCCGTCGAGCCCCCACGGGGACTCGAACCCGGTATGAACGATTATGAATCGAACACCTTAACAGACACAAGGCTATCCGGGCTGGCTCTCAACGGTTTGTTGAACATCTACACTACATGATATAGCACCGTTCCGTCACTGGCTTTGAACGGTAACAACCCGCTTCCCACACACCGATCGACTCCTATGATGGATGACTTCTCTGTACGGGCCTAAGTACAACGAAGGCATTCCGTTATGAACAACCTACAGAGCTTCAGTACTATTTGCAAATTGAGTAGTAGGAGATTAGATTTGTATATAGTATGATTCATCATGCAGCTTGAACGCTCAACTCACCATTGAAAACCATGGAAGCACTGTACAGCTGTTTCATCCTTGTTGGGAATGATCAGCAGTGCACATCCGTCGAGCCCCCACGGGGACTCGAACCCGGGATGAACGATTATGAATCGAACACCTCAACAGACACAAGGCTATCCGGGCTGGCTCTCAACGGTTTGTTGAACATCTACACTACATGATATAGCACCGTTCCGTCACTGGCTATGAACGGTAACAACCCGCTTCCCACACAGCGATCGACTCCTATGATGGATCACTTCTCTGTACGGGCCTAAGTACAACGAAGGCATTCCGTTATGAACAACCTACAGAGCTTGAGTATTATTTGCAAATTGAGTAGTAGGAGATTAGATTTGTATATAGTATGATTCATCATGCAGCTTGAACGCTCAACTCACCATTGAAAACCATGGAAGCACTGTACAGCTGTTTCATCCTTGTTGGGAATGATCAGCAGTGCACATCCGTCGAGCCCCCACGGGGACTCGAACCCGGGATGAACGATTATGAATCAAACACCTTCACAGACACAAGGCTATCCGGGCTGGCTCTCAACGGTTTGTTGAACATCTACACTACATGATATAGCACCGTTCCGTCACTGGCTTTGAACGGTAACAATCCGCTTCCCACACAGCGATCGACTCCTATGATGGATGACTTCTCTGTACGGGCCTAAGTACAACGAAGGCATTCCGTTATGAACAACCTACAGAGCTTCAGTACTATTTGCAAATTGAGTAGTAGGAGATTAGATTTGTATATTGGATGATTCATCATGCAGCTTGAACGCTCAACTCACCATTGAAAACCATGGAAGCACTGTACAGCTGTTTCATCCTTGTTGGGAATGATCAGCAGTGCACATCCAACGAGCCCCCACGGGGACTCGAACACGGGATGAACGATTCTGAATCGAACACCTTCACAGACACAAGGCTATCCGGGCTGGCTCTCAACGGTTTGTTGAACATCTACACTACATGATATAGCACCCTTCCGTCACTGGCTTTGAACGGTAACAACCCGCTTCCCACACAGCGATCGACTCCTATGATGGATCACTTCTCTGTACGGGCCTAAGTACAACGAAGGCATTCCGTTATGAACAACCTACAGAGCTTGAGTACTATTTGCAAATTGAGTAGTAGGAGATTAGATTTGTATATAGTATGATTCATCATGCAGCTTGAACGCTCAACTCACCATTGAAAACCATGGAAGCACTGTACAGCTGTTTCATCCTTGTTGGGAATGATCAGCAGTGCACATCCGTCGAGCCCCCACGGGGACTCGAACCCGGTATGAACGATTATGAATCGAACAACTTAACAAACACAAGGCTATCCGGGCTGGCTCTCAACGGTTTGTTGAACATCTACACTACATGATATAGCACCGTTCCGTCACTGGCTTTGAACGGTAACAACCCGCTTCCCACACACCGATCGACTCCTATGATGGATCACTTCTCTGTACGGGCCTAAGTACAACGAAGGCATTCCGTTATGAACAACCTACAGAGCTTCAGTACTATTTGCAAATTGAGTAGTAGGAGATTAGATTTGTATATAGTATGATTCATCATGCAGCTTGAACGCTCAACTCACCATTGAAAACCATGGAAGCACTGTACAGCTGTTTCATCCTTGTTGGGAATGATTAGCATTGCACATCCACCGAGCCCCCACGGGGACTCGAACCCGGTATGAACGATTATGAATCGAACACCTTCACAGACACAAGGCTATCCGGGCTGGCTCTCAACGGTTTGTTGAACATCTACACTACATGATATAGCACCGTTCCGTCACTGGCTTTGAACGGTAACAACCCGCTTCCCACACAGCGATCGACTCCTATGATGGATCACTTCTCTGTACGGGCCTAAGTACAACGAAGGCATTCCGTTATGAACAACCTACAGAGCTTCAGTACTATTTGCAAATTGAGTAGTAGGAGATTAGATTTGTATATTGGATGATTCATCATGCAGCTTGAACGCTCAACTCACCATTGAAAACCATGGAAGCACTGTACAGCTGTTTCATCCTTGTTGGGAATGATCAGCAGTGCACATCCGTCGAGCCCCCACGGGGACTCGAACCCGGGATGAACGATTATGAATCGAACACCTTCACAGACACAAGGCTATCCGGGCTGGCTCTCAACGGTTTGTTGAACATCTACACTACATGATATAGCACCGTTCCGTCACTGGCTTTGAACGGTAACAACCCGCTTCCCACACACCGATCGACTCCTATGATGGATGACTTCTCTGTACGGGCCTAAGTACAACGAAGGCATTCCGTTATGAACAACCTACAGAGCTTCAGTACTATTTGCAAATTGAGTAGTAGGAGATTAGATTTGTATATAGTATGATTCATCATGCAGCTTGAACGCTCAACTCACCATTGAAAACCATGGAAGCACTGTACAGCTGTTTCATCCTTGTTGGGAATGATCAGCAGTGCACATCCGTCGAGCCCCCACGGGGACTCGAACCCGGGATGAACGATTATGAATCAAACACCTTCACAGACACAAGGCTATCCGGGCTGGCTCTCAACGGTTTGTTGAACATCTACACTACATGATATAGCACCGTTCCGTCACTGGCTATGAACGGTAACAACCCGCTTCCCACACACCGATCGACTCCTATGATGGATGACTTCTCTGTACGGGCCTAAGTACAACGAAGGCATTCCGTTATGAACAACCTACAGAGCTTGAGTACTATTTGCAAATTGAGTAGTAGGAGATTAGATTTGTATATAGTATGATTCATCATGCAGCTTGAACGCTCAACTCCCCATTGAAAACCATGGAAGCACTGTACAGCTGTTTCATCCTTGTTGGGAATGATCAGCAGTGCACATCCAACGAGAGCCCACGGGGACTCGAACCCGGTATGAACGATTATGAATCGAACACCTTCACAGACACAAGGCTATCCGGGCTGGCTCTCAACGGTTTGTTGAACATCTACACTACATGATATAGCACCGTTCCGTCACTGGCTTTGAACGGTAACAACCCGCTTCCCACACACCGATCGACTCCTATGATGGATGACTTCTCTGTACGGGCCTAAGTACAACGAAGGCATTCCGTTATGAACAACCTACAGAGCTTCAGTACTATTTGCAAATTGAGTAGTAGGAGATTAGATTTGTATATAGTATGATTCATCATGCAGCTTGAACGCTCAACTCACCATTGAAAACCATGGAAGCACTGTACAGCTGTTTCATCCTTGTTGGGAATGATCAGCAGTGCACATCCAACGAGAGCCCACGGGGACTCGAACCCGGGATGAACGATTATGAATCGAACACCTTCACAGACACAAGGCTATCCGGGCTGGCTCTCAACGGTTTGTTGAACATCTACACTACATGATATAGCACCGTTCCGTCACTGGCTTTGAACGGTAACAACCCGCTTTCCACACAGCGATCGACTCCTATGATAGATGACTTCTCTGTACGGGCCTAAGTACAACGAAGGCATTCCGTTATGAACAACCTACAGAGCTTTAGTACTATTTGCAAATTGAGTAGTAGGAGATTAGATTTGTATATAGTATGATTCATCATGCAGCTTGAACGCTCAACTCACCATTGAAAACCATGGAAGCACTGTACAGCTGTTTCATCCTTGTTGGGAATGATCAGCAGTGCACATTTGTCGAGCCCCCACGGGGACTCGAACCCGGGATGAACGATTATGAATCGAACACCTTAACAGACACAAGGCTATCTGGGCTGGCTCTCAACGGTTTGTTGAACATCTACACTACATGATATAGCACCCTTCCGTCACTGGCTTTGAACGGTAACAACCCGCTTCCCACACACCGATCGACTCCTATGATGGATGACTTCTCTGTACGGGCCTAAGTACAACGAAGGCATTCCGTTATGAACAACCTACAGAGCTTCAGTACCATTTGTAAATTGAGTAGTAGGAGATTAGATTTGTATATTGGATGATTCATCATGCAGCTTGAACGCTCAACTCACCATTGAAAACCATGGAAGCACTGTACAGCTGTTTCATCCTTGTTGGGAATGATCAGCAGTGCACATCCAACGAGAGCCCACGGGGACTCGAACCCGGGATGAACGATTCTGAATCGAACACCTTAACAGACACAAGGCTATCCGGGCTGGCTCTCAACGGTTTGTTGAACATCTACACTACATGATATAGCACCGTTCCGTCACTGGCTTTGAACGGTAACAATCCGCTTCCCACACACCGATCGACTCCTATGATAGATGACTTCTCTGTACGGGCCTAAGTACAACGAAGGCATTCCGTTATGAACAACCTACAGAGCTTCAGTACTATTTGCAAATTGAGTAGTAGGAGATTAGATTTGTATATAGTATGATTCATCATGCAGCTTGAACGCTCAACTCACCATTGAAAACCATGGAAGCACTGTACAGCTGTTTCATCCTTGTTGGGAATCATCAGCAGTGCACATTTGTCGAGCCCCCACGGGGACTCGAACCCGGTATGAACGATTATGAATCGAACACCTTCACAGACACAAGGCTATCCGGGCTGGCTCTCAACGGTTTGTTGAACATCTACACTACATGATATAGCACCGTTCCGTCACTGGCTTTGAACGGTAACAATCCGCTTGCCACACAGCGATCGACTCCTATGATGGATGACTTCTCTGTACGGGCCTAAGTACAACGAAGGCATTCCGTTATGAACAACCTACAGAGCTTCAGTACTATTTGCAAATTGAGTAGTAGGAGATTAGATTTGTATAAAGTATGATTCATCATGCAGCTTGAACGCTCAACTCACCATTGAAAACCATGGAAGCACTGTACAGCTGTTTCATCCTTGTTGGGAATGATCAGCAGTGCACATCCGTCGAGCCCCCACGGGGACTCGAACCCGGGATGAACGATTATGAATCGAACACCTTCACAGACACAAGGCTATCCGGGCTGGCTCTCAACGGTTTGTTGAACATCTACACTACATGATATAGCACCGTTCCGTCACTGGCTTTGAACGGTAACAATCCGCTTCCCACACAGCGATCGACTCCTATGATAGATGACTTCTCTGTACGGGCCTAAGTACAACGAAGGCATTCCGTTATGAACAACCTACAGAGCTTGAGTACTATTTGCAAATTGAGTAGTAGGAGATTAGATTTGTATATTGGATGATTCATCATGCAGCTTGAACGCTCAACTCACCATTGAAAACCATGGAAGCACTGTACAGCTGTTTCATCCTTGTTGGGAATGATCAGCAGTGCACATCCACCGAGCCCCCACGGGGACTCGAACCCGGGATGAACGATTATGAATCGAACACCTTCACAGACACAAGGCTATCCGGGCTGGCTCTCAACGGTTTGTTGAACATCTACACTACATGATATAGCACCGTTCCGTCACTGGCTTTGAACGGTAACAACCCGCTTCCCACACAGCGATCGACTCCTATGATGGATGACTTCTCTGTACGGGCCTAAGTACAACGAAGGCATTCCGTTATGAACAACCTACAGAGCTTCAGTACTATTTGCAAATTGAGTTGTAGGAGATTAGATTTGTATATTGGATGATTCATCATGCAGCTTGAACGCTCAACTCACCATTGAAAACCATGGAAGCACTGTACAGCTGTTTCATCCTTGTTGGGAATCATCAGCAGTGCACATTTGTCGAGCCCCCACGGGGACTCGAACCCGGGATGAACGATTATGAATCGAACACCTTCACAGACACAAGGCTATCCGGGCTGGCTCTCAACGGTTTGTTGAACATCTACACTACATGATATAGCACCGTTCCGTCACTGGCTTTGAACGGTAACAACCCGCTTCGCACACACCGATCGACTCCTATGATGGATGACTTCTCTGTACGGGCCTAAGTACAACGAAGGCATTCCGTTATGAACAACCTACAGAGCTTCAGTACTATTTGCAAATTGAGTAGTAGGAGATTAGATTTGTATATAGTATGATTCATCATGCAGCTTGAACGCTCAACTCCCCATTGAAAACCATGGAAGCACTGTACAGCTGTTTCATCCTTGTTGGGAATGATCAGCAGTGCACATCCAACGAGAGCCCACGGGGACTCGAACCCGGTATGAACGATTATGAATCGAACACCTTAACAGACACAAGGCTATCCGGGCTGGCTCTCAACGGTTTGTTGAACATCTACACTACATGATATAGCACCGTTCCGTCACTGGCTTTGAACGGTAACAATCCGCTTCCCACACAGCGATCGACTCCTATGATAGATGACTTCTCTGTACGGGCCTAAGTACAACGAAGGCATTCCGTTATGAACAACCTACAGAGCTTCAGTACTATTTGCAAATTGAGTAGTAGGAGATTAGATTTGTATATTGGATGATTCATCATGCAGCTTGAACGCTCAACTCACCATTGAAAACCATGGAAGCACTGTACAGCTGTTTCATCCTTGTTGGGAATGATCAGCAGTGCACATCCAACGAGAGCCCACGGGGACTCGAACCCGGTATGAACGATTCTGAATCGAACACCTTCACAGACACAAGGCTATCCGGGCTGGCTCTCAACGGTTTGTTGAACATCTACACTACATGATATAGCACCCTTCCGTCACTGGCTTTGAACGGTAACAACCCGCTTCCCACACAGCGATCGACTCCTATGATGGATGACTTCTCTGTACGGGCCTAAGTACAACGAAGGCATTCCGTTATGAACAACCTACAGAGCTTCAGTACTATTTGCAAATTGAGTAGTAGGAGATTAGATTTGTATATAGTATGATTCATCATGCAGCTTGAACGCTCAACTCACCATTGAAAACCATGGAAGCACTGTACAGCTGTTTCATCCTTGTTGGGAATGATCAGCAGGGCACATCCACCGAGCCCCCACGGGGACTCGAACCCGGGATGAACGATTATGAATCGAACACCTTCACAGACACAAGGCTATCCGGGCTGGCTCTCAACGGTTTGTTGAACATCTACACTACATGATATAGCACCGTTCCGTCACTGGCTATGAACGGTAACAACCCGCTTCCCACACAGCGATCGACTCCTATGATGGATGACTTCTCTGTACGGGCCTAAGTACAACGAAGGCATTCCGTTATGAACAACCTACAGAGCTTCAGTACTATTTGCAAATTGAGTAGTAGGAGATTAGATTTGTATATAGTATGATTCATCATGCAGCTTGAACGCTCAACTCACCATTGAAAACCATGGAAGCACTGTACAGCTGTTTCATCCTTGTTGGGAATGATCAGCAGTGCACATCCGTCGAGCCCCCACAGGGACTCGAACCCGGTATGAACGATTATGAATCGAACACCTTCACAGACACAAGGCTATCTGGGCTGGCTCTCAACGGTTTGTTGAACATCTACACTACATGATATAGCACCGTTCCGTCACTGGCTTTGAACGGTAACAACCCGCTTCCCACACACCGATCGACTCCTATGATGGATGACTTCTCTGTACGGGCCTAAGTACAACGAAGGCATTCCGTTATGAACAACCTACAGAGCTTCAGTACTATTTGCAAATTGAGTAGTAGGAGATTAGATTTGTATATAGTATGATTCATCATGCAGCTTGAACGCTCAACTCACCATTGAAAACCATGGAAGCACTGTACAGCTGTTTCATCCTTGTTGGGAATGAGCAGCAGTGCATATCCAACGAGAGCCCACGGGGACTCGAACCCGGGATGAACGATTATGAATCGAACACCTTCACAGACACAAGGCTATCCGGGCTGGCTCTCAACGGTTTGTTGAACATCTACACTACATGATATAGCACCGTTCCGTCACTGGCTTTGAACGGTAACAACCCGCTTCCCACACAGCGATCGACTCCTATGATGGATCACTTCTCTGTACGGGCCTAAGTACAACGAAGGCATTCCGTTATGAACAACCTACAGAGCTTCAGTACTATTTGCAAATTGAGTAGTAGGAGATTAGATTTGTATATAGTATGATTCATCATGCAGCTTGAACGCTCAACTCACCATTGAAAACCATGGAAGCACTGTACAGCTGTTTCATCCTTGTTGGGAATGATCAGCAGTGCACATCCGTCGAGCCCCCACGGGGACTCGAACCCGGGATGAACGATTATGAATCGAACACCTTCACAGACACAAGGCTATCTGGGCTGGCTCTCAACGGTTTGTTGAACATCTACACTACATGATATAGCACCCTTCCGTCACTGGCTTTGAACGGTAACAACCCGCTTCCCACACAGCGATCGACTCCTATGATGGATGACTTCTCTGTACGGGCCTAAGTACAACGAAGGCATTCCGTTATGAACAACCTACAGAGCTTCAGTACTATTTGCAAATTGAGTAGTAGGAAATTAGATTTGTATATAGTATGATTCATCATGCAGCTTGAACGCTCAACTCACCATTGAAAACCATGGAAGCACTGTACAGCTGTTTCATCCTTGTTGGGAATGATCAGCAGTGCACATCCAACGAGAGCCCACGGGGACTCGAACCCGGGATGAACGATTATGATTCGAACAACTAAACAAACGCAAGGCTATCCGGGCTGGCTCTCAACGGTTTGTTGAACATCTACACTACATGATATAGCACCGTTCCGTCACTGGCTTTGAACGGTAACAATCCGCTTCCCACACAGCGATCGACTCCTATGATGGATGACTTCTCTGTACGGGCCTAAGTACAACGAAGGCATTCCGTTATGAACAACCTACAGAGCTTCAGTACTATTTGCAAATTGAGTAGTAGGAGATTAGATTTGTATATAGTATGATTCATCATGCAGCTTGAACGCTCAACTCACCATTGAAAACCATGGAAGCACTGTACAGCTGTTTCATCCTTGTAGGGAATGAGCAGCAGTGCACATCCGTCGAGCCCCCACAGGGACTCGAACACGGGATGAACGATTATGAATCGAACACCTTCACAGACACAAGGCTATCCGGGCTGGCTCTCAACGGTTTGTTGAACATCTACACTACATGATATAGCACCGTTCCGTCACTGGCTTTGAACGGTAACAACCCGCTTCCCACACAGCGACCGACTCCTGTGATGGATGACTTCTCTGTACGGGCCTAAGTACAACGAAGGCATTCCGTTATGAACAACCTACAGAGCTTGAGTACTATTTGCAAATTGAGTAGTAGGAGATTAGATTTGTATATAGTATGATTCATCATGCAGCTTGAACGCTCAACTCACTATTGAAAACCATGGAAGCACTGTACAGCTGTTTCATCCTTGTTGGGAATGATCAGCAGTGCACATCCACCGAGCCCCCACGGGGACTCGAACACGGGATGAACGATTATGAATCGAACACCTCAACAGACACAAGGCTATCCGGGCTGGCTCTCAACGGTTTGTTGAACATCTACACTACATGATATAGCACCGTTCCGTCACTGGCTTTGAACGGTAACAACCCGCTTCCCACACAGCGATCGACTCCTATGATGGATCACTTCTCTGTACGGGCCTAAGTACAACGAAGGCATTCCGTTATGAACAACCTACAGAGCTTCAGTACTATTTGCAAATTGAGTAGTAGGAGATTAGATTTGTATATAGTATGATTCATCATGCAGCTTGAACGCTCAACTCACCATTGAAAACCATGGAAGCACTGTACAGCTGTTTCATCCTTGTTGGGAATGATCAGCAGTGCACATCCGTCGAGCCCCCACGGGGACTTGAACCCGGTATGAACGATTCTGAATCGAACACCTTAACA
The DNA here is from genome assembly GCA_948099385.1 of Fasciola hepatica. Lineage (NCBI taxonomy): Eukaryota > Metazoa > Platyhelminthes > Trematoda > Plagiorchiida > Fasciolidae > Fasciola > Fasciola hepatica. Next base: position 11,598,082 of record CANUEZ040000031.1, on the reverse strand, counting down.
GACACAAGGCTATCCGGGCTGGCTCTCAACGGTTTGTTGAACATCTACACTACATGATATAGCACCGTTCCTTCACTGGCTTTGAACGGTAACAACCCGCTTCCCACACAGCGATCGACTCCTATGATGGATCACTTCTCTGTACGGGCCTAAGTACAACGAAGGCATTCCGTTATGAACAACCTACAGAGCTTGAGTACTATTTGCAAATTGAGTAGTAGGAGATTAGATTTGTATATAGTATGATTCATCATGCAGCTTGAACGCTCAACTCACCATTGAAAACCATGGAAGCACTGTACAGTTGTTTCATCCTTGTTGGGAATGATTAGCATTGCACATCCACCGAGCCCCCACGGGGACTCGAACACGGGATGAACTATTATGAATCGAACACCTTAACAGACACAAGGCTATCCGGGCTGGCTCTCAACGGTTTGTTGAACATCTACACTACATGATATAGCACCCATCCGTCACTGGCTTTGAACGGTAACAACCCGCTTCCCACACAGCGATCGACTCCTATGATAAATGACTTCTCTGTACGGGCCTAAGTACAACGAAGGCATTCCGTTATGAACAACCTACAGAGCTTCAGTACTATTTGCAAATTGAGTAGTAGGAGATTAGATTTGTATATAGTATGATTCATCATGCAGCTTGAACGCTCAACTCACCATTGAAAACCATGGAAGCACTGTACAGCTGTTTCATCCTTGTTGGGAATCATCAGCAGTGCACATCCGTCGAGCCCCCACGGGGACTCGAACCCGGTATGAACGATTATGAATCGAACACCTTCACAGACACAAGGCTATCCGGGCTGGCTCTCAACGGTTTGTTGAACATCTACACTACATGATATAGCACCGTTCCGTCACTGGCTTTGAACGGTAACAACCCGCTTCCCACACAGCGATCGACTCCTATGATGGATCACTTCTCTGTACGGGCCTAAGTACAACGAAGGCATTCCGTTATGAACAACCTACAGAGCTTCAGTACTATTTGCAAATTGAGTAGTAGGAGATTAGATTTGTATATAGTATGATTCATCATGCAGCTTGAACGCTCATTTCAGCATTGAAAACCATGGAAGCACTGTACAGCTGTTTCATCCTTGTTGGGAATGATCAGCAGTGCACATCCGTCGAGCCCCCACGGGGACTCGAACCCGGGATGAACGATTATGAATCGAACAACTTAACAAACACAAGGCTATCCGGGCTGGCTCTCAACGGTTTGTTGAACATCTACACTACATGATATAGCACCGTTCCGTCACTGGCTATGAACGGTAACAACCCGCTTCCCACACACCGATCGACTCCTATGATGGATCACTTCTCTGTACGGGCCTAAGTACAACGAAGGCATTCCGTTATGAACAACCTACAGAGCTTCAGTACTATTTGCAAATTGAGTAGTGGGAGATTAGATTTGTATATAGTATGATTCATCATGCAGCTTGAACGCTCATTTCAGCATTGAAAACCATGGAAGCACTGTACAGCTGTTTCATCCTTGTTGGGAATGATCAGCAGTGCACATCCGTCGAGCCCCCACGGGGACTCGAACCCGGGATGAACGATTATGAATCGAACACCTCAACAGACACAAGGCTATCTGGGCTGGCTCTTAACGGTTTGTTGAACATCTACACTACATGATATAGCACCCTTCCGTCACTGGCTTTGAACGGTAACAATCCGCTTCCCACACAGCGATCGACTCCTATGATGGATGACTTCTCTGTACGGGCCTAAGTACAACGAAGGCATTCCGTTATGAACAACCTACAGAGCTTCAGTACTATTTGCAAATTGAGTAGTAGGAGATTAGATTTGTATATAGTATGATTCATCATGCAGCTTGAACGCTCAACTCACCATTGAAAACCATGGAAGCACTGTACAGCTGTTTCATCCTTGTTGGGAATCATCAGCAGTGCACATCCGTCGAGCCCCCACGGGGACTCGAACCCGGGATGAACGATTATGAACCGAACAACTTAACAAACACAAGGCTATCCGGGCTGGCTCTCAACGGTTTGTTGAACATCTACACTACATGATATAGCACCGTTCCGTCACTGGCTATGAACGGTAACAACCCGCTTCCCACACACCGATCGACTCCTATGATGGATCACTTCTCTGTACGGGCCTAAGTACAACGAAGGCATTCCGTTATGAACAACCTACAGAGCTTCAGTACTATTTGCAAATTGAGTAGTAGGAGATTAGATTTGTATATAGTATGATTCATCATGCAGCTTGAACGCTCATTTCAGCATTGAAAACCATGAAAGCACTGTACAGCTGTTTCATCCTTGTTGGGAATGATCAGCAGTGCACATCCGTCGAGCCCCCACGGGGACTCGAACCCGGGATGAACGATTATGAATCGAACACCTCAACAGACACAAGGCTATCTGGGCTGGCTCTTAACGGTTTGTTGAACATCTACACTACATGATATAGCACCCTTCCGTCACTGGCTTTGAACGGTAACAATCCGCTTCCCACACAGCGATCGACTCCTATGATGGATGACTTCTCTGTACGGGCCTAGGTACAACGAAGGCATTCCGTTATGAACAACCTACAGAGCTTCAGTACTATTTGCAAATTGAGTAGTAGGAGATTAGATTTGTATATAGTATGATTCATCATGCAGCTTGAACGCTCAACTCACCATTGAAAACCATGGAAGCACTGTACAGCTGTTTCATCCTTGTTGGGAATGCAACATACAGACGTCCCTTTTCGCATTGTTGGTGCGCGAGCCTTTGTCTCGGAAAATTTTCAAGTGGTGTTCCCAACCTCCAACAGAGCGGGTACATTCTCTACAGGAGCATATTTATCGCATACCAGGAGGTGAGAACTTAGTCTGTTCTTCGGAATTAGTTATGCCCTGAGGCTTCCCATTTCTAGTGGTACTACTGGTACAGTAGTAATTGTTAGACTTTAACCTTTTCTGAACTTTAGCGAGAAAAATTGAGTTGCTTTATCCGCTTGTGAAAACGGCAGCTTGCGAATTATATGCCCGAAAGTGTTGTTTTAACCGCAGAGTATCAGGTAGATCGTTGAAATTATACAAACCAACATGAACTCATTAATTATGAAATAACTTGTCATGTTTGTCTGTTTAGCCGGACCTTGATTAGAAAGCCCGAATCAAAGAACATCTTACGTAGGAAATTGACCAGCGAAATGGGATCCATCAGTACAGCATTTATCCTCAACCAGTTGGCGGTTTAAGCTGGCTTATTCACTTCGATCTCCTGAATGTGAGAGACTTCAGTGAATCTAGTTCAGTTGAAGTAACCACTACCGGTTTGTGAATTGCGGGGGTTCCCCAATTGCCACCGCTCAGCAGCAACCTAACTTTGAAATCAAAATAATCATCAGTATAGAAAATCGGTAGAAAAAATACTAATGATAGAAATATGATGATCATTTCGAGTGGATGTGAAAGTTTCAATTGTCATGCTAAGTAGTCTTTTCTTTTTTCCGATAACCATTGTTGGTATGAATCTCGCGGAAGCCTGACACCACAAATAATCAAGAGCAATGGTCTGATTATTAGTATCCTTCACCCATCTATTGGACTGACTCCATAACAGTGCTCATGAAACCATGTTTTTTTACATCTTTTGATGAGTGGTAAAACGAACATCGCCTATCTGGCTTCGCACTGAATCCGGCAAATATCATTCGTCCAATACCCGGTATAATTTATGGAAACTAATATTTGCTTATTATTATTGAAAATTACCAGCTGTCTGGCATTAGTTTCAAACACGCCCTCAAATAGGTGTTTTAACCGTGTTGACTTGATACGGCAAAATGCCCTCTTTGCACAACGATCTGTGGTTATTTTACACTTGAACATAATTCGTATTGCCCGGTAGTTGAAGGAATCTCCGATCATTAGAGTTAGGTATTAGTTGACGTTACTTAGGAGGATGTTGGACATAGTTGGAAATTCTACCTAACTTAGTATGAGTACGAGTGCTACGTGCTGCATCCAGCCAGATAACAAGTGCATCAAAGTTACGGAGGTCAATGCAATTGAATATTTGTAACTGCTGTGCGGAGCAAGTGCTATGCGGAGCAACATTTCTGCAGTACACAGATATAGGAGCAGCACCAAGGAAGTCTCATCTTTGTATTTCATATCCAGTGGAGTGGGTCAGAAATCGCATTAGGCGGAATAATGAATGGAATAACACGATACTTAGGATGAAGAAGTTCGACTTTGACGACCTTGACGGACTAGAGTACTGCTAGTATGATGTGAATAGGAACAAGCTTCATTTCAACCACCCAGTCTTCGATGGGGACTCTGTAATGGTCTGAGTTCCTATTTTTTCAAGACTTGCAGTGGCATTCAACCTTGGTTACTTTGTTTAACACGTTCCTGTTTATCTGAACTCGAGCCACCAACCGCGATGGCCACATGACCGTTGCCCGTGCACGCTACACGCACGCTTCTCCAATATACCATAAATTTGTATCTCTACCTGTGGTGATCTCCCTCCCATGGGCTTTGAGAAACATTATCCTGGTGATGGTCGAGGCATATTGCAGAGAACCACTGTGGCGGACAGGTGGTCCAAGCGTGATGGGAAGGACTAGCGAAAGTACGTAACAGGGAAACAGCATGGTAAGGTCTAACCAACCTCACTGACTGACTCACAGCTTGCAGTTCTACAAAGAACTCAGAATGCTCACTCGTACATCCTAACTGTGAATAACTTCCTAATTTAGCCGATGAGGCGTGTCTGTGTAATTAGAAGAGTATTCAGTGCAATTCACGAAATAAGCTGTTGTATTCTCACTGAACGGATGGACTGAAATTGACAGAGATTCGGAGATCTTCCTGCAAGTAAGTGTGGTCGATGTTGCTCGATTGTAGGCAATATAGCTGCATGTTTTCACTATGAATTTCACACTCCTGAACCGCAGCTATTCAGAGTGAAGTCAGCTTTTTCTTTGCGGATATTCAAATTTGTATCTGATCTCGAAATGGTGGTTGGACAAGAAATAAACATAGCAAGTTTCACTAATCCACCTATATGCCTTCACGAAAATCTGTATAAGATGGGGACACGCTAAAAGCATTTCGTATACTATATGATATTCATGAGCAATTGTTGCCCTTTCCATTGTGAGTCATTTTCTGCAATCTATCTGTGGAGCCAAACTTCAATGTTCAGTGCATCATGTTCGTTCAATGTATCTACACAGTTCTACGACCAATCTTGTATTGCTCAATCACGATTTCCATGGCCATGGCTTCCAACTCGACCAACATGACCAATTTATTCACAACAAGCGAGTTGGTATTCGTAAAAGTATCACCAACAACTTTGTCAGAGTGCGTTGACGATTTGTGTAATCAGATCGGGTTTGATATTTTCACGGTTGAAGTCAATATTCGTCAACGACGATGGTGTTCATCTTATTTTCAGAGGAGAATTCGGCAGTGTTCTGACTGACGTGGGTTAAACGTGAATACTAACTACTATGCAAACATACCGATTCCAAGACAATTTTGAAAATGAAAGTCATATTTGCAACATTGCACGATGTTTTGTGGTGTATGAATTCACTTTCGTTTTTTTTGTATTTTTCATTTCACGTGTTCATGTGTTAAAAAGTTACCGGGTGCCGTAATTTCAAAATGCAAATTGCTAGTGAAATCAGTTTATATGGAGCTTTGCTAACTTTGTTAGGTTAACAAGGAACTGTTGAGTATCGAACAAGATGGAGACAAAACTGATGAGGTAATATTTTCAATACACATGGGGTGAAATTCGAGAAGATATTAAGATGCACGAGAAATTATGGATGATATTGTTTTCTACCGTGGAAATTATAAAACTTCTGGACTAGTTTTCCCTACTTTGATTGTTACAGACTTAGCCGGTACCGATTTCTGAAACAATACGCATTTTACACCATGACAAGCTGCATAAAATCGTCTGTATTACACAGTATCCCATAACATGGCTTAGGTCATAAAATAGTGTTCAAATGTGAACAGAAATCATTAAAATGGAACAAAGTGCATTGCAAGCATTATGGAAACAAGACTATTGGGACAAGAATAGAATGATCCGCCAGATGTGAAAAAGCCACAATACCAGTAACAGCATTGTGTACTGCACTGAATCAACCACGTCCAATGTTGGAAGGCTCAGTCAAGATAAACACTGGAAAACTTCAATGGGAAGGTTTTTGCACAAATTGGAAGTTTTGAACAACAGTCAGTATTGAAATAGTTTACTGAATGTGACAGTCTCCTGTCCTTCTGACAGTACTATTCACCACCACTGAGTTAAACACTGACACACACTGAATGTGAATAGATTATAAATTCAGCTCAACAGAACCTAATAGTATTTTCAACTACCCATCACACATCATCAATCAAACTTTTTTCTCATGCCTCTCAAATCCACTTCAAATCTACTCTGTACTTTAAGCTATTGCTTTTATGACCTTAGGCGGTTGTTTGACTGAATACAAGAGTATTCTGTCTGTTTTAAAAATTGAATTTACCTGACCTCAAAACAGCCAAATTGTTCACTTGTGAAATTCGAAGGAAAATTCACCGAATAAATAGAATCTCCGTTGAACTGATGCCTGCCTAAGGCAGATCATGCACACTGAGAATTCATTTTACTCACAAGCGGTTTTCTTTTTGTTTATGATATACTTACAACAAACGGCTGTCAGGGAAACGTCGTCGGATCCTAGTGAATTTAATGCTGTCGTACTAACCCTCCACGACGATTATAGGAAACCATTGCGTGAAAGGCCTCTATCCGGACAACCAAGATATAGTTATTTGCCCAATTTGATTAGTCATGCGAATCTACAATTGATCAGGTTATTCATTGAAGTGGCTATTGCAATCTTTCTGGGATTTATCAATGGTGGAGCGATTGCAACTGAATATTGTTGCTTGGATAAACGTGCATTATCTTTGGATTTTGTAACTCGTGATGTATTCAGACCGGTTATTGTATACCACGTACTTTATCGTGATTTGATTCAATAATCAACACATTCACAATGGTGGAGTAAGAGTGAGGCGTCGTTTTTCATTGTTCTGTGTTTAACCATACGAAATCGGTAATCTGCAGGATGGCCCTGGATTTACAACTTCAATGAAACTATGACAGATAGCCAAACTCGTCTGTTGCATTCAACTTCATTCGTGTAGAAATAGAATTATCCAAATGTTAGCACAATGCCCGTGGTAATTAATGCATTACTACAGTGAAAGTATTCCGAGATTCGATTGATTCACGTAATTTGATTTGCCATGCATTCGGGACATCTAACTCCCCAATGAAAAGCATGGGAGCACTTTACAGGTGTCTCTTCATATTCCAGAATTAGGAAAGCCAGTGGAACACTCGGTTATCTTCATCGTTACTCTATTCTATTCTCCCCATAATCCGTGTGTAACGGAAACTAAGTGATTTTTCCCTATGGGATATGAATTGCGTGTTTTTCTTTGGTCACTCTTCACGACTGCACATACACGATTCCAAATCGGCAACCGATGCTAAGACCTAAACAAATAATTTTCGTGTTTGAACAAAAGAAGCAGATGGGAGAAACATATCAACATTTCATAACTTTGGACAAAGTCTTGAAATAAAACTTGATATTCTGACGAAGGTCCTGAGAATTCCTGCAGTTTTGATGATAAAGTATTGCGTATTGATTTTGTCACGAGTTTCACCTGTTTTTCAGCCCTCCTATCATCTCAGAATTACCATGCTGTTTTGTTTACGGAAAGGTTTTTCGTTTTGCACTGAATGATCTTCGTGGCACGATTAGGATTCGAATACGGGCATCCTCACTTTTGCATGTTGTAAGTGCACTCATGCAATTCACTTGGGTACCATGATCCCGATTGTGCCGGACAAAGTAGCGACTGTTAGGAACTGGTTTAATTGTCATGATATGTTCTTTAGGAGGGTGAACATCTACCAAATGTTACTACCTTACAGAAATAAAGATCAATGAGAGAACGCTTGTCGTTTCACTGTATTGATGAATGAGTTAGCCAATTATTGGGTATTTGGTTCTATTTTACGCAAACACTCAGGCTGCGACAGCCTTATCCCCTTTCCACTATACTGGTTCAGTGAAACTCTATGCGCCCAAAACTAATGTCCATTTCGGCGATGATAATCTCTCAGATGGTATCAAGCACTGACATGGAAACGGAGAACGAGAAGCTCACGTTTCCAAACTGACTTGAGAATTGTCAAATCAGCACGGATAGCTGACTGCTCAAACTGAGTCGCGGTGAAATTTGTAAGTAGTACCACGATTTAGACGCGCTTGAAGCTTGTCAAATAATTTGGTTTGTTATCATGATTCATTGAATGGTCTTTCGAGTGGATGGAAACCTAGCCTTTGCATGGAAAGCAAGCGATAAGCGCAGAATCCTCATAGTGACCAGATAAGTCAAAATTGATAGAACCATGAATCACCAATAATTTCTCTGTTGTGTTCAATGTGCCGAAAATACCACGGCCGTTTTGAGAATTCGCAGTCCGTGGATTCGCCAGACCACCTCATCACTCATTTGTTTCTCCTCAATAAACCTGATTCAGCTGTACAAATAACCTCACGGAACACTTGTGGAATAAAGCAACATGACGAGCACGCTCGTTTCAAGTGATTCGTATTTATGAAATTACGTAAAATGTGATATGAACAGATAACGCCTAACCCTCAAATCATCCAACGAACCCTACACTCGGAAACATCATACTCCAGTTTCGCTCTTGTTAGAATTCATTATGGTAATTATATATATCAAAATTTACTTTATTAGAAACTGTCTCACTCAAAACAATTGTTTTTATCATGTTTACTCGAGAGTTGCAATCTCATAGCTGAATAGTCTTTCTTCACTACTGTAGTTGTTCTGGCTTACAGTAACAACTATTGCGCAGATGGACAAAATTAATTGAGAGAAATTTTTTTGATCTGCTGCCCATGGAGTTGTCGCCGCTGTTGATTATAAATTAACAAACCACAAGCTTCAAAGATCTATTCTAAGAAGAAAATCATAAATAATTCTCAACCAACTGAAGACAACCGAATGAAAAGCGCAATAAAATATTCGATTATTTTTCGCAGGATGTTTGACAGTTATTCACACAACTGCCTTCATCGGGGGAGACCATTTCTAATATAGCCAGCTTTTTACCTGAATAACCCTTAGAATTGTGAAAAATGAAGGAAAAATTCAAGCAAAACTCAATAAATTATGAACGTCGTACACGAGCTTCATAAGAACTCACAATACAGGTTCGCATGAACGATTTTCATCAGTCAGTAAAAAGACGGACAAAATGATACATTCTCCCCTCAATCAGACAAAGTATTGCGTTCTTTTCGAATTACTCATGCTCAGTCCTCCATAATACTACAGGTCAAATGAGCAATTAGGGCAACCATTTTTCGGATACGCAAGGAAGGAGAGAGTTTTCATTAGTGTGGAAAATATATCCTTGTGTTTGATGCTGTTGTCGCCTTGAAATTTTATCACTGATTGCGCTGTAGTATGACGTAATCACAGGCTCGATGGTTTTCTACCGGTTTTACGAATGGGATGGAGCAGCTTGCGAGAATTTTTCACGGCGATAGCACGTTCCATTACAAATGCATGTTGCGTCCACCAGATATCGCGATCTCTGTGAAAATTTGCGTTCAGTCCACGTCTCGTTACGAGCTGTTTTATTATGTTTTCTTCCATACGGAATTGTATGGCTTGCGTTGTTGTTCTCCACAAGTGACTCCCTCGTACATGTGCACGCTGACTATTCTCATCAAACACGCTTTTGCTATGATTTTTCTGTGCCATACTCAGTCAGTCAGTCCACTTACCCTCTCCTACAGGGGAATGTAACTGAACTCGCCGATTGGTGCTCCAAACACAACCCGCTAATGAATTCGTCCGGGTTCTTGATATTTTGTTTCGTCTTCATATCGGGAATAGTTGTTCTCCTTATTCATAATCCTTCTCTCCCCCATCCCGTTCCTCCGATCGTGAACCGTGAGTGCATCGAGAGCAATTCATGCGTGAGGAATCTCCGTACGATTATTTACTGCTGCCTATATTTGTCTGAATATGTTGACGCAGTCTTCTGTAAGACAAGACGGTATATTCTGTCTTTGTTGTTCACAAGTCAAATTTCCTCTCAAATTACTCTACTTCACCTGATCCAACACTTTATTTACTCTTTATTTTTACCCCACTGCTCTACCACTCCTCTGCAATAAACGTGAGCTGATTACGTAAGAGTTTAAACTATCGGTGCGTTCTGTGGAATATCTGCTCAGAAGCACTGGCATACCTTGAAATCTGTCAACCAAATTTATAATATCCCAACATTACAATCCATGAATGAATATCTACTGGGGAGTATTAGCTCACCAACCCCACCACCTCTCCATCGATTGTATTTAATGTAATTCGATGTCATTTACATCCGACAATTTCGGTTATGTATTAGTGGAAATAGCTTGGGAGAACATAGAACATATTTTTGAATTCTACCTCAAGAGTCCTAGTTAAGGCAGCTTTTTGCCCCGTCCGGAAAATTGTGTGGATAGTGGAATGCACTTATTGATAGAGAATTCTTCGACCTGAAAATCGATTCTCTAACTTTTTCTATGCCCACGTTGTCACCTTTTCCAGGAAATACGATTTTTCAGTCAAGACTCACTGTGGCATCTCACATCCCTTTAGAGTTGGGATAAGGAGGATAAAGAATAGAGAAATGAGGAATTTCTTCTCAGATACCGTTTGAGATTTCTGGCGAACGGATACTTCGCGCTGCCCACACCACACAAGGGATTCATCTTCAGGAACCCTAACAGCAGCCTTCGACTTAAAAGTATGACTCTCAAGGCATCATTCAAAGTAAAGTTGAAAATAAGTGGGTATAGAGGGCATTCCTGTCGTACTCCTCTGGATACAACAACATAGGCCAAAGTTGGCCGTACGCCCTAATCTGACTTGGGATGTGGAGATAAATTTCTTTGATGATGGGAGTACACCTAACATATACTCCATTTCTCAACAAACTGCACCACAGTGCAGTCCCACCGACAGAGTTGAAGTCTGTGCGAATGTCTAGAAACACGATGATCATTGAGCTTGGGAAGGTATGAAGGTGCTGTAGCAGCCGTTGGAGGATGAATATTTGGCTGACACATCCACAACCAGCACGAAACACAACTTACTCCACCAGAGTCTGTTCTTCACGCATTTGGTAAAACCTCTGAGATATAACAGGCACAAACATTTTTGAAGTTGTTGGGGAAAACGCTCACATTTCACTATGCCATCCCTTCTTGAAAATGAGAATACCAGTCGATTCAGTCATACAGTTCCAAATGTTGGGGGAAAAATATGAAGTTCTTCAATCAAAGAGATGAGGAAGGCCATCAGGTCCCGGTGCTTTGTGGTGTACTTAGTTTCCGATTTTCTTGTGAATTTCGGTATCGATAGGTGGATATGTGAAAGCAGACCACGAAGCGCGTATTGGAAGAGCCATTGAAGAGTGACAGTGATAGATAGCAAAATTGCGTCTCAAAATGCACCTCCCAACGTTTGAGACGCAACTGCTGGTTATGAATTACCAAACCACGGGCTTCAAAGATCGTTTTATTTACTCCTGGTGGTTTTTCACCGATAATTCGAATGGGATGGAGCAGCTTGCGAGAATTTTTCACGGCGATAGCACGTTCCATTACAAATGCATGTTGCGTCCACCAGATATCGCGATCTCTGTGAAAATTTGCGTTCAGTCCACGTCTCGTTACGAGCTGTTTTATTATGTTTTCTTCCATACGGAATTGACTGGCTTGCGTCGAGATTAGGCAGTGATTCAACAAAAATCCAGGATCTCAGGGCACAATAGGACAAGCCAAAACTCACTAGGCCAGTAGGAAACAAATTATTCCTAATAAGCCTCTAGTGCTGGTTAATTTCGTCAGGTGGGACTAGCTTTACAGTTAGCGCGCGTTGGAAGAAAAGCTAATTAAGACAGCTGATCGTAGTCTAACCGTGGCTACAACATTTTCAATGAGAGCAATGCCAATGCCTGCAAGACCAGAAGCTGCGGCCTCATCGTACTCATTCTGCAAAGCCGAAACATTTAGAAACATTTGTTTTATTCAGAGGAAATCCACTAGATTATCAATTGAATAATACTTTTTTAATCTCGTTTTACTGTTTACCACCCACCACTCGTACGCCTGTCCCTGAAGAAACAATTGGTTGGTGTGTGTTGACAGTTGCAATTCACTCTATTTTATCTAGTTTTACCTTGCTGGTACTGGACACTTGCACGTTGGTTTCTTGAATGCAACACATATCGATACCAATGTGCTCCAGTAATCGGGTCAATCCCGATTGTTGTTTGTTACAGGCCAGGTTTTACCAGGTAGATGTGATTAATTCGAAATGGGAACCGAGAGCGACGGAGGGCATCAGCCGGATGTAGCTGGTTTCGTGTAACATGAAAGCTAATCAAAGATGGAAAATAGTGATCGTGATCGGCTCCATCGGTGGCACTAGAGCTCGTGCGATCGGTCGATTTAATGTGACAACGAATCAATTGCCTATTCTAATGAATTTATCGAGATATATTTAACCCCAGTTGGTTTTCAATAAACGCCGCTGAAAGGACTTTAAAATAAAAGTCACGTTTTCCTCTGTTTTTTTATGAATAACGGATTATTCATGTGTGCTGCCTTCGAGTGATCTGACCACAGCCTATTCACTTGATCATTTATTCAACTTAAAATCGAGGCATAATTTTTATGGTCTTCTCACTGATCTTCGATCAATGGGGATATCATTCGAGGCATTGAAAGTCAAATGATGTATCGAATAGCCGATATTTTGCGGTGAAACTTGAAGTCCGTGAATTTGGAAAATGGAGCACAGAATCTGAGGGCAAACGCTCTGGATCACCATCATCAGCCAGCCGGGAATCTCCTGATAACACGTCACCAGCGATGCAGCAGTCCGCATTCCTCCGACCCACGGAAAGGATGCTTTGTTAACACTAACCAATGAGATGGTTCACATATCCTGCATGGCAGTGCAGTTATGACGCACGCTGCCGTGAACCAATCAGTTCATCACACGTCACTGTTCATACCGACCATTGACAGACAACCTGCTGATTATCCTTCACACCAACCCGCCTACCAAGAATACATTGTTCGATCTGACTTAACCAATCACATCCGCACTCCCCGCTGGACAACCAATATACGCCATATGTGTCCATGTATTCCTTGTCCCACGCTATATAATGTTTTGAATTTTGATTGCACTTGAATATGGTTTACCTACTTGTTCGTGGTTACTTTTCAGTTGGGATCAGACGATCGAGGAGTCACTGACAGGAGTCAATCCAGAGGTTTGCACACTGACACAACAACCACTAAGTACTTAGTTGTTTATCCGAACAGTGGCGAAAGAAGCTGAGAAAATGTAGAGTATGCCGTCTGGCTCGAACCGGCGACAATCTGTATGTGCACGTGTGCGTGTTCAAAGGTACGGACAAGTGATCCGATTTGTAAGGATGTGTGAATGAACCAAATCGTTTCGTTCAAAGTATGCCTGCGAATCCCCAAGAGAAGTGAAGAATGGCAGTTGCGTGCATTGTAAACGATACACAGAGCCTGTTCATGGTGGTTCTTGCTTCCAAAGAGCAAGCAAAAATTTCCCAACTGGAGTCAACCGGATTGGAGTCCAATTTGCAGATGACAGAGGAAATCACGCCATTGAACTGGAACTCAGCAAACAAAGACAATGCAAGTATGAAGTAATGATGGGTAGGGGGTGGGGTGGGGATAGGAGTTTTGTGTGGGGCAAGGTAGAGCATTTTGCCAGGTTTTGTTAAAAAAAGTGCTTAATATTGTCTTTTTTTATCCGCATTCAAGTTTAAGGGAGTGTCCATGGTTAAGATCATAACTGGATGCGAACATAAAATCGTAGTGATAGATGTGGTGACTGGGATATCTGTGACACTGCGTGTGTGTGGGGGGGGGGATTTCGGTGACACCATGATAAATACTAGTGCGTGCCTTCGGGTGCGGAACTGTGCGATAAATAGGTAAGGAATAACAGCTGCCGTTTCAGACCGGCGATGTTCACGTAACGCATGAAATCGTACTGGCTGAGGGGCTAGCTGAGACGATTGTTTGCGGTTTTGGTCAATAGTGCACATGACAAGTATATTCGATTGCAATATTGGTCTGACTAGTCTTCCTCAGATCTGAGAAGATCCTAACTGGGCACATTGTACAAGATATATCTGACCACATGTTTTGTATGTGTATTAGAAGCACCAGTAGTGAACCAGCTTCTGAAATGTCCTATTAAAATCTTCTGGAACACAACCCTGTCTTTTACTCACCATTTCCCAAAATCGCCTCTCTGGTTGTGGGATTTCCAGTACTTCATTTGTTTACACAATGTCTGTTATGTGTTACACAACCACACAGATAACGTGGCGAGTAGCTGGGCGAAGTTGATGACAGATGTGTGGTTATGCTTCAGTTTGCTCTTCCGTCCGTTATTTGCCCCAGTTCTATTGATTTGTTCCGCGTAATTACTTTTGATGGGCAAACTGTAGTCTGCAACTATGGACGAATACGAAACATCGACCCAGTCACCTTCGTTATTGTTACTTGTCTGCCCGCGGTCTGGCATCCAGCATCGTGACTCGTCATCAACCTCTCAGTAACCTCAGGGGGGCATTTCAAGTGGCCATCAGCTTATCAATAAAGGTCCGGGTCCAATCCCAGGGAGCAGTTTAGGATGAGTTAATGATTAGCTCAAAAAGAGCGAACCTCAAGTCTAGTTCTACGGAATGTAATGTTGATCGGACGGTCTGAGGTTCGCGCGTGAATAGTGTAGTCCAAATGACAGTCAATCAAGCAAAATTATCAACAGCCGTTGATTCAAACAAATGCTACAGTCAAGGAGAAATTTTGAAAATCCAATATCAACACAATAGTTCTCTTTGATGGAACATTTCTGATTAAAATGTCATCAATACACAAGCATTTCAAGATGTGAGCATTATCTTTGCTCTCTATGGTGTTTAAGATGAAATATGACTACCGTGCACAAAAGTGACAGAAAAGATATTCGTCGATCGATGAGCTGATAATTCTTGATGAGAAATAATGCGTGCAACATTCTGAAGTATTTTATCTCAATAGATAAATAATAACAATCAATTTTAATTGCTGGGCATGGATTAAATTGTAGGGAATTGCTGCCATGGTTAGACGAACCACAACTCAGGTTGCTGCGGTGGATTTCACATGCTAATTAAATTTCAGCTCATTTATTTGGACCCGAACCCTTCGTCTAAGCATTCTACAGTTCTCGGGAGGCAAGATTTGCCCTTCAAAACCCAGTGCTGTGCCTAAAAGAGCAACTTGTGGTTCATGGAGTGATTACATGTGTTCCCTTAAGAGTCACTGTAAACATTTGCACAGAATGCATGTAAGGCTTGCAGTGTGTTAGTTTTCCATTTCTGTCCTTAACCCACCCCTCACGTTTTGGATAGCCACAACTGTAGCTAACTTCTAGTCAAACGGTATTACCCATTGGCTAAATGTGGCACAGTATGGGTGGCAGGCATGTCCGCTCATCATGGCAGCCAACGGCTGTATAATGGCTGGATGAATACCTAATGTCTCGCCAACTTATGTTTGCTTGGTCCTTCCAATAATTTTTCATAATCCCCGTTCTTTTTTGAAATTTGGAGTGAATGGAAGCCACCATCGGCTTTCGGTAGGTGTTCTTCATCCTCCGTCGCGCCCATGTACATCCTCAAAGTGTGGGCCCAATTCACCGGCTTTGCTTTGATCGTCATCACATATTTCACCCTCATCACCCAAGACCAGAGGTCTCACTTCATTCCTAGGCGAAGCTTTGACTGGACACATCTACACTAACATTTTGGGTGTTGATTGAGTTCATTGACCAGTACCAGTACAAAGGCTCTTTTTTCTGTCGTTGGATCATCACGGCTGAGTTTCTAACCTCGTTGTACCGTAGCCAGTTTCTTTCGCGGCCTGCCACCTTCAAGGTCTGCCAGCTTCTGTCTGTTTTTTTAGCATTCTTGAAGTGGGGCAAAACAGTCCTGTAACACAACCTGGTTTCCATTGATTCTCTGTCATATTTTCTCCACACCGACTTCTCCACCCTCTATCCCCAAAACCAGTTCTGCAGCTCTAGTTCCGTGTTCCTCTATATCTGGCCTTTCGAGATTTCTGCGTAACTTTCCCACGGCTTTCGCGTGCCTGAGAACGAGGAAACAATTGCTGGTGTCATGATCACTTTTGCTCAAAGCAGGCAGCAAATCTCCCCAGACTGTCATTTTCAAGACTTGTGATCACCAGGTCAAGCAATGAAAGCTGCTACCCGGATCTCTGCATTGTATCTTCTTTTTAGCGACTTGAAGATGGCTAAAATACGAGAAACTACTGTATGCAAGCGATCATTTGATGCTTATCACTAGGCAGTTTTAAATTGCTCGCTGCCATGGGGCCGTTCATTATTTGTGTGCTTACTGTAAGAATAAATGGTTTCCGCTAATTGAAAAACGTAATTTCGACAACTCTGTTTGCGGATGGCTGGAGATATACCTCCATCAGCCAACATCGAGTCCGATGTCACTCGTAAAAGCACACGTGATCGATATTGTTTCAGCACAAACCGTTTTTCGACGGTCGTCGGAACTCTTGGCTTGTTGGCCGTTCCTAAGGACATTACCAAGATTAAGTTAGCATCCGATATCCGGAGTACTAAACCTCTAATACACTGAACCAGACTCCTACTCTGCATCCAGTTGACAAAGTCTTTCTCTGCTCCACTCTATATGCAGCCACAAGTTGCCCAGTGCGGTACTAGCGGGTTAAAGTCTCCCACTAATAAAAGTCCGCTTACTAATGCTTGAGGCTGCTGTAGTGCATCCATTGATCTTGTGTCTTTATCTGAGGTCGAGTTCGGGCTTCTACACACGCAGGCATCATCTGTCTTCCTGGTTCGTAATCTCACGGGGATAACACACACTTGAGTTCTTGCTATGCACAAGCTCAATCGTGATCCCATGTGCACTATTCCTTCTCGGACGAGGAGGGATAATCCACTACCTACTGTGTAATTTCCTCTGTCTTGTCGACAGACGAGATGGTTGTCTTACACTTTCTGTGGGTAAAGTCGTTTTGGAGCAGACAGGTCTTTTAGACTAAGGCTATTTCAGCATAAAAAAACAGTGCCTTGAGAACTATCTACCCACACATGGCAGATTTTGTTTACGGGTATTTTCGAGCATGGAAGAAAACACATTCTGGTGCTGGTTGACTAGAACAGCGATTTTCTCAAAATTGACTGGAAACGTACTACAAGCACATGCAGCGTGAACAACGGATTGCGTGCTCATTTTGCTGGGCATGGATTCCCGGAGGACCCGTTTTCTGAAAACAGCCCTCAGCCCACGAGTTTAGAGTACTGGTAGATCAACCAGCGGGGAAATTTCGAAAGTTGGACCAACTGTTCCTGCTACAGTCTGTGCAACTTCAAGGCCAAATCCTGAAATAGTACACGGGTGAGAAGCTGTAACCTAAGTATTCATGGATCTAGTCAACATTTGTTATATTAGTACTATCGGTGAGCTGGGCAAACATCCTTCGGATAATTGGAGAACGGGAAAATAGGTGGGTTCAAAATACAAATCTTGAGCTGCCCAATAACAACGATGCGGTTGTTTTTATCCGTGGATCTCGCCGTTTTAGAAAATTTAAATTTTCATAACCCGCAGTTCCTGCACCTTCATTTCACACGAATTTTTCATTCACCTTGACGTCATCTTTTCCGATCATAGATATATATTCACTTTATCGCAAAAACCAGACGAGGCCGCCTTCCCCATGAGGCGAAGTATTCCTTCCTCTGTGACCAGTGTCTCATTCCTAAATCCGGACGAGGCGGTTCTTCTTATTTCACTACCAACGGATGCAATAAAATGTGAAGTCAAAAGACACTTTGCAGAGACAGACACACTAAAGGCTACCGACGCACCCCCAAGGATGAGATAATCAGCCTGTGGGGCTTCGTTATCAAATCTCGTTCAGTATTTCGGGCAGCCGATCGCGGGGAAGGGTGGGGGGGGTTGGGTATTCCATCAGCGAATTCTCGATATCGTCAAAGTTTTGTAGGGTACTGAGAAATTCCCAAAACGAGTGATCATTTGGAGTCGCTTCCTCGATTCATATCACTCACGTGACACTTATGCCTAGGTTTTACCCAACTTAAGCTCCCTCACCGATTTACCAGTCGATCCACTTTGCTGCTAACCAAATGCACTGTCGGATGCAAGGTATTCCGATAAAAGTAGGTTCCACGGAGGCCGTCGAAAAGTTATTTCCTCAGTTGCAAAACTCAGGGAGGTAAGAAAAGAGCTTAATTTATAATCGATCCACAAGTCTTTTAACCTAAAACTCTAATGAGAAGGCTAAAGCACCAACCCCACCGAAAGTCGATTCCAAGCTCAGTGTGCTGTTTGTCGTTCGGGTTACACGCTTCAAGGATCAAGGCCAATGTCCACTATTCGATATTGCCGAATTTCCTCCATCTTCCGCCGCGGAAAGTACCCTGAGTAGTTGACCTGATGCTACAAAATGTCTGTGGCCCACGTGAAGTATCCGAGACCCCACACTCGTTACTTAGCCCACAAATAACGGATGAGATTCACCCTTCATCGAGCCTAAACACCAACCTCAAACCTTTCCTGTGGAATGACACAGTGAAAAGATTGGAGCACCAGCGTATACAGCTGATGCGGTCATACAAAACGAGATCATTAAACTGAGAACTCACAACAGTGAGTGTCACAGTGCTCAAAAATGTAGACCGCGGAAAGTAGCCTACGCTTTATGGAAATCGAGAGATCTTGATCGTCCGCTTGGTACGCTGCCTCCCAGGTTACTAGACATCAAAACCTGCCAACCTCCCAACAGTTATCGTTCCCCATAGCCCTCAGAATTCTTAGCTCCTGACCCCCTCCCCCCTAAGGCCTCTGCACCACCCCGAGAATCACTCTCCTTCTCCTACTCAAACCCAAAATAAGTTGTCTCTAGCAATACTACAATAACTCTAAATCATCCCCAAAGACTTGGAGAGCTGATTCTGTAGGTCACAATAATCGTAATTTGGGCAACGCGCAGCCGATTCGCACGAATCCCAAAACCAGAACAAGATTGATTCGTAGCTGCCACAGTACCAATATGGTGGTAACAAAAGCACAAATATACGAAAACCCTAAATCATGCCGCAAAATAGACTTGAGAGTGTAACCCAAAGGTCCAACATTTTGGTCCATGCACGACAGTCAGAAATGATTCAGTGAAAATGTAAATGTCTCGCACAAACAAACAAACCTACAAAAGTGTTTTGTATGGAAGAACATAGCGAAGTAATGTCAAGTAATCACACTCAAAAATGCCGTGGAAATTTCGGAAGGATTATGTTGTTTCCCTCACAAACGATACTCAGGGATATCACTTCGGTATGAAGCACTTGGTTACGTATAATAAGTGGCGGACCTTACTACAGCCGAGTGAGTGCTATGGCGTCCTCCTCAACAGCTTGTTTCCTACCCAAAATTCGTGAGAAAATTTGGATGGTTTCTTACTACTTGTCCAAGATTGGACAGAAGTAATTAGGTGATCGTTTAATAAAACGGCTAGTTTGGACAACACCGTTAATTGGGGTTATTCGTCCGTTGAGACACGTTTCAAAATCCGTTGTCGACGGCAGAATATGAAACCATGCATGGATGCTTCGTAGGCTTCTGCGTTCACTCTACCAGCCACTTGGAAGGACTGGAAAAATTTCGCATGAGGATCGTGAGTTACAGGAACTCCAGCTATAACTCCGTGTGAGAGTCAAAGTAACTCGAATTACTGCCAAAGATGCCATGTGCCAATATTGCTTGGGAGGTATTTCTCGGAAAACTTGTGTAAGTTTGCCGCTCTGGTGAAGTTATGTCACCATATCATTCCGCACAGTGTGAAGATGATGTGAATTCTTACCGATCCTTTGAGGAGAAGTGCTATCTACATCGGCCATGTTGATACATGATTGTAGGCTTCGTCTGCCTGGACTGTACGTAGCCCTCACAACAACCGTGAATTTCGACTACGGCGACTGTGCTCAGTCTCTCACACAGCATATGAGAGTGCTAAGGACTAGCGCACACTCGAAAACCGTCCGCGAGCTGCGTTCCAGATGCTTCAGAAACCACTATCCACGTATTTTCCCACGTGGATGATGTTCGATCATTGCTTGAAAAGCCACACTCTGATCCGTTTTGTGTGATAAAATGCAGAGCAAAAATGTTTGTCATAGACGTCATCGGCCGACTTGCGACCTATCCATTGATCGCCTCAAACATGCCTTCGTCGAATGCAAGCCGCTCGGCCAAACTTCACTTGCGAAAGCCACTCAGTCAAATGCTCCAATGGGTCAACAATTCGCACTACCCATAATCGTACATATTAAGAACTGAAAAATTAGTCTACCAGGATCTCCAAAATATACGCCAAGAGGAGCAGCCTTCGTGGTCGCCAACTATTAAATCCTGTCCGTTTCGCTAAGTTTTGACAGATTTATCAACTAAATGCCATTACTAAATCTTGAAAGTCATCAATGATTTACCTTCGAATAAACGGCTAGTGTGTCTCTTGCTTCCCCTGTTGATACTACTTCCATTTGGGTTACCATATCAGCAGTATTTTTCTTGGTCATTCTTTACTCTCATTCTCTGAATTTATCACTTTTGACCAAGCCTCACCACTTGCTAATAAAATGAGCCCTAACTCTCGCGCAAACAAGACCGCGAATGGCAATTCTCCGTCCCACCAACGATGCAGCCGACAGTTTCTGAAGGCCCGTGACCTCTACGATGATTACAAGTGTCTGAAATGGGTGTGTTGAAAGTGCTAAACCCTACGCAAATTCAGGCGACCAGCATGCAAGGGTTCATATAAAGTGGGGATGACTAAATGCATTGTCTCCTCGGGGTTGGATATCATGAGTCGGAGAACCCAAAAAGAGGTCCAACTGTAAAAAAACCCACAACAGCGGTGTTTGTAAGAAACCAAAAAAAAGAGCTGGGACAGATGCACAAAAGTGTGGTAAACAAGATGTGGACTTGTAGGCCTTTAGAAATAGGCTGTATATTGACTGTCAGTCTGAGCACACTGATGCTAAACGCAGAATTAGCCCTGGGTCAAAATCGCAACGTTACTGTGAAAATGATACCTGAACCCGTTTGCCAGGCCACCAAACAGAGGTGAAAGATGTCGGGCATCAAACCGCAACCCTCTTGCGGACGGACGGGCTTCAGGCGCAAACCGAACTCAAGAGTTCTCCGACTAGGGTGGTGGAAACTTATGCAGAGTGAGCATCCACCTCCCAGGCCAGTGCTCGTGGGGTTCGCTAGTCCTAGAAAGAGGAACATCTTCTTATCCTGGGCGGAATTAGTGAAGACTGAAACCCAGAAAATGTTCACGGTAGAGCCGGATAAATCGGCCAGCTGGGGCTGGCGAGATATTAGGGGGACTGTCGAATCTATGAAACGTCACGAACAGTGAGTCAGCATTGAAGAGTGCCGCACCGAATGCACGTACCTAAACCACAATAACACAGCAGAGTTAAAATAACTCGAATTGCTGCCGTGGATGCCATGTGCTAATGCTATTTGTAAAGCAGCTCTTGGAATGCTTGACTCCAACTACTCTTCATTTCCCACTGTTATCAAAGATTAGAGAAGCTGACGATGTGATCCTCAAGTATCAATTGAAAAAGCATCCCTTCAAAAAACGCTGATGTGCTACCGTGACTGCATAAACCCATCACTATTCAATCGGGAGTTGTTCCAGAATCGGAGAAATTTGTAAAGACCATCCTCAAGAATTTTAGTCAGCGTAACTGGTAACCTGTGACCTTACCTGGACAAATCACTGTAGCCACAGTCTTCCTGAGAATCTGATGATCCACCTTTTGTTTTATAAGATGGAATCTGTCTTAGGTCTACCTCATTGAATTCTTTCTATTGGTGTACATTCTTCCTCAGCGACTTAAGCTTTGCCCGTCGAATTCGGGGATAAAACTTTAAAGAATTTTAAATTACTGATATATTCCCTAACATGTGTCACGCAGCAACAAAAAAGTGTAACCTACTTGCCCCCAATATAACAGCCCAAAACATCTAAAGACGTGTTTCACGTTGTCTCCTGAGTTCCTGACTAACAACAAACACATCATTCAATTCGGCCTGAGAATGTGCATACTAACATTTGCGACTCACCACATTACGAACCATTGTGTGTTCATAATACATCTAATAATTCCTGTGGATTTTTTCTCACCTTACTGGATTTTTCACCAACCCAACAATCATCACCGGTGTCCCTAGTTGTTTCATCAAACACACGGTTTTATTGAAATTCATTTGATCACAAATGTCACTTGGATGTTGAGTGCTCAACCTCTGGTGCATAGTGCACGTTCGGGAGGTGAACGGACTTAAAACATCAGAACCGTGATTGCAGAATATGATGACACTATTGATTGCGCTGGCTGATTAACAGCTGATTTGTCTCTAGTTGTCAGTATACTCACAGAAACGTGATTTGTTGATTTCATTTATGATAGACCCGAGAATAGTTTCATCAGCCGTATGATTTGGGCGTCTAAATTATTGTTAGAATCAATCTATTTAAAAAATTCCAGAGGTGGCTTCATTAATGAGCTACCCTACGCCGAACATGGGACACCAACAATCGGCACAACGAAGGATCAATATATAGTCACAAATGAACCAATAACACCAACGCTAACAAACGCGAGTAGCTCAAACATGACAAATCCAAATGATTCAAGTGCGCTTAGTCTAGTCAGTTTCATTCAAATCGGGCACAGCATCTCACGATCGACAAAAGTAGTTTTGACCTATGTAGTTGGTGATTCTCTTCAGTGATATATAAAAGGACAGTTTTCGACTTTTCAGTCAACCGCTGTGTGAAAATGTCGTTATTTTAGATGGAAACCAATTTCCATTCTGTGCACGGAAAATAATAACTCCAAGTAAATCTCAGTTTGCTTGCTTCGCCTTTCGGCGCTCGCATGAAAATACCTTTGTATCAGTTGAGCGGAAGACTAGCATTTTATGGTGGCATTGTTTATTGTCACGGGGAATGCTAGAGCAACAAGGTGACATGGATATCAAACAGAAAGGGCCAACCGATCAAGAGCCGCCGAAGGAAAAATCAGACGTAAAGTGTATCCTCGGAATCCCGAAGCAGAAAAAAGGAGGCATATGGACTAGCATATGGGGAAAAGCGGGATCTTAGGTTACGAGCAAGACAGTCCGTATGCTAGGATCAAGTGGTCAACTGATACAACTGGTCCAGCCGAACAGAAAGTTGCCCAAGAGATCCAAGCTTACGCCCGCAGACAAGTGACCAGAACCCAGAACACTGATCATTGTTCGTGCAGCGCGGTCTGGAAATAAGGGTATTTAGACCATTGCATGTGTTTCATGAACGTAACTTGTTTTGCAGTCCAGATACAAATATCCTAACTCGTCTTGCCGTCCTCGTTACAATAGGACTACACAGGAAGTTCTGTGCCTCTTGATTGTCCCACCGGCGATCTAGTCGAAAAATAGGTAACACGCATTCAATAGATTAGACTGTGTCAAGAAACACCACAAGTAACCTAGGGAGGTTGGAATTCGCAACTTACTGATTCATCGCTTGTTATTAGGCAGAATATTATGAATACCACAAAGTACCGTGTGTTTTTGAAAGCGTGAAAAATGTTTTTTAGGGACTTGTCTAGACGCAATCAAACTACATTCTGCATGGAACTACGTTTATGCCTGCTAGTAGGCAAATTTCCGAAAAATCCATTCGGGACGTGAGCGTCGGCGTAATTGCGTGAACCGTATATTTGCATTCTGGCAAGAATCCCGCCAGTAAAATCTGGGATTAAAACCGAGGTTATCGATTGATAAATAACAGTATGCAATCAACTCATCTGGATTCCACAAGGTTAGGAACCCAGCGGTCCAGACTTCTTTCCGACTATCTTATTGTATGCGGTAACGGGTTAGTATTATCAATACCAATGCCTTTTTGGATACATCGGACAACTGAAAAGTTGGATCGGTCGCATTATTAACAGACAAAATTGCAATCCGTATGACGTATATGAGATTCTTTGAAGGCATGGAAATGTTATTTTAAAGGATCCTTAATATGAACGATAATGAGTATTATCACTCGCACAACAGATCAGATACCATAAATTCTTTACCGCCATAGCTTTTTTCTGATACTCTTCAGAAACCGTGCGGTGTATTGACGTTTTCAATGCTAATCCGATGGATTGAGCTTCACCAAGCTGTCAAGAGGAGATGGATGATGCTTACTTTGGTTCGTGTGTTTTACGAATGTCCCCTGACAGGATCTCTTGTCGTGCTATGTTTGCTAAGGTGGATACCGGTTGGAAGATGAGTAATTATGGTCCGTCCATGACGTAAGAGGAAGGTATAAAAAGCTAACTAGTGGAACTGGCCACGAAAGGCGTGTTAGTATTCCTGGGTGAGGTCCAAGATACCCTCCCACTCAACGGTTAGATACGTTGAGGTATATGGCTAGATGCTGCGATCAGTGGCGCTCTAGCACTCACAAACTTTCATCGTCCACTTAACTCCATGTATTTAGTTCTCTTCCTAATCCTTTTACACTGTTTTCGCCCTCATCATTTCCTTTTGAGATTGCTGCAAGGAGATAAAAACTAAAGCCATCACACCCAGTGCCTGGTTATTGGTTGCCTGAACAGAACTGAACAGAACAGAACAGAAACTTTTGTTCCTCCTGATTAAGTACCAAGTAACTCGAATCATTATGTGCAATATTATTTGCGCGTACAGTGTAGCACTTAGAATAATTTGCTTTGTTCCTTTATTAGCATTAGAACGCCAAAGGAGTCCAAGGGGACACTGGGTCGAGCCACTATGACCGTAGTAAAAACTGAATAAATTGGTTTTCCTGGCAGTTTGTTGAAGTTTCGTGAATTTTTCTGGTGATGTGTTTCACACGTTTCTCTAAAGGTTCGCTGAACTGGTGTTTCATAGTTGCATTCTAATACCTTATTAACTTTGGTGTCTTTGAAAACATCTCATTAGTGGTTTTCGAATTTGGTCCGATTAGTTTGTGTGGTGCATTTTTTTGCGGCTTCATGATGCAGTGCGTCCGCATCAACATGTCGCCTTTATGTCGAGGATTTTTCCTTCGTCTTTCCAGCTTTTCGCTTGTTATGGTAAAGTGGCATATCAGGCAATTTGGGAAATCTTGGACATGTTGTAAATTTTCACTGGAGTTCATTGTTCCGTTATCCTGTTTTGCCGGTCTTCTTGGGAATGATTTTGCCATTCTGGGAAGGTACATTGAGGTAATATCACGACTAAACTAACCAGTTTCCTAACAGGGGACCACTTGGCTACATGCGACAAACCGTGCAGCGATACCACAGTTTGGCTTATCTCGACAAACTGCAAAAAGTTGCAATCACTTTGTGTTAAAAGCAAGCTATTCTGTTGAAACATATAATCGCCTTGATCTCTGAATAACAATTCGCACTTTCATTCTACTATAATAGTGAAGGAATACGTCCAGTGGTGACAGATCGGAAGTTAGAAGACATTGTTGATCATGCTACTGCCCACACCCATTCATCTCATTAAAGACGTGCTAAAGACTGGTATTGCTGTTAATGCACCACTGAATCAGTCAAAAAACTGCTTCAAAGTGAAATGACTTGGAAGCTAAACCGTAGATCTGGTGGTAGACAAGCGGTTCACATTTAGTTATCAAATTCGATCATCCACTAAATATTACAGTCCAAATTAGAATGACTAGCTAGTTCATCACTTCGTACTTACAAGCATGAAACGGAAATCTGAATTTGCTGGTGGCTGTTATCGGGCAATCCGCCGGCTTAAGCCGATGAAAGCTTCCGTAAACAGTTAAACTTCGAACTAAGCGAAAACAAAACAACAGCAACGGTTTTGGCCGATCCGGATGCCTGTGGTGAAATGTTCCGCATGCTTCTCGTAAGCTAGGACCTCCTGCTCTTCACAAAGCCCACTGGACCATGTCGGAGACAGAGCAAGCCATGTGAAGAAGGCCGTGCATGAACGGAAAGTGACTGACACTACCCACGGCTTATTCCGTATACCCAAGTTGAGCTGAATTCCTGTCGAAAGACTGCCCCAACAGTCAGTTGTGTGTGTATGTGCGTGTGTGAGTGTGTGTGTGTGTGCGTGCGTGCGTGTGTGTTTGTGTTTGCAGCTCGTCCACCAACGCCATACATACACGAGGGTTCGTTTTAGACATTTATGTTTTGGTTGTGCACTAGGCAGCGCAACCTGACCTCTCAGATGAAAAATGCACTACATTTGATCTTCGAATGAGATGCAGGTTGTCACTATGCCCAAATACATGACCCAGCAACCTGTTTATTCATTGTGCTTTACCAAAAAGCTGAGATGATTCGAAGGCAAAGAAGTCTTCCCACTAAAGTTGGTGGGACCGATCGAAATTCCTGTTGTCCATGTCTGGCGATCAAAAAGACCACAGAACAGACAGGCCCTAAGTGAGAGCTGGGTGACTGAGTAAGCGCATCTCTGTGCATGTGCACGTGGACACAAGCTGAGAGCAAAAATAAGATGCAGTGGAGTATTAACTACGCAGTTATGTGTATACCCAAGTTAAACTGTGTTCTCGTTGATGGACGCATCATTGCTAAATCACATATGCGTACCACGCACGTTCAGACACCAAATATTTGTGCTACTTTCAGGACAGGAGGCCCCAGTCTATGTAAATCATGTAGACAATTTCGCTGCATTTCGTATATTGTGCGCATGTGTGCACGCACACAAGTACGCTCACTCGGTC
Organism: Fasciola hepatica; assembly: GCA_948099385.1. Lineage (NCBI taxonomy): Eukaryota > Metazoa > Platyhelminthes > Trematoda > Plagiorchiida > Fasciolidae > Fasciola > Fasciola hepatica. Next base: position 11,570,957 of record CANUEZ040000031.1, on the reverse strand, counting down.
ATCCAGCTTTTAAATAAAACCTGTTTAGTCCGTGGTCCTTTGTCCGTCAGGGTTTCAACACCAGGCGGATTGCATTTCCATACCAGATAAAGCTGAGCCCTTTGTCCGTGGTTTGCCTTAGTCTCCCACGCTCTCATACATCTCACGTGACATGTTGGCGATATGTGGGTGGCGTGCAACTATCAGGAAGATACACAGTAGATTTTTGTAAAATGCGTTGAGAAACGAAGGAAATGTGAAAGTAGATTAAACGCAGACTTAACTGAAAATCCCGGCTGAAGGATCAGAACACTCGGTAAAGAACACGAGTGTTTTCGGTGCTTCACAACTGGCTTGATGAAGCTCGTTTAACAGGTATTTAAATTGAGAATAAAGAACAGGGAACAAGAAAATTGGTTATCATGGTGAAAAAAGAATGATGTTTTCCTGTGCTTCATAATTACAGAACCATCGGTGTCACCAGAGATTGTGTGTGTTGGTAATTGTCAAGCAGAATTGCCTGAGCTATCAGATTCGAAAGACAAGTCAGCGCAATTCGAGCACACCATTGACAACATGAGAATATCAGCCCTTAACGTCACTCCATGGTACTTAGGAGCCTGAGCTCCGGGTAACTGAATGGCGCGCGGAGTATACTCATCATTCGGGAAGGCTGAGTCAGATGGGGTGGAGATACACTCAGAACACTACGAAGGGTTACGTGAGAGATCACTTTGTTCATAATAACTCACAATGTTTTGAAGGTTATCAGATAAGTGATTTTTTGCGTTTTGGTTGATGGAGCATGGCGAATAATTGCGACGTTAGCAAACTACGTTTCAGTTCCCGAGGGCCTATAAGGGAGGTCACCCACGCAATGGGGTGGCCCTGAGCACCTTATTTCTGTGGCTTGGAAAGCGACTAGGGGTCTTTCTGGAGTATGAACAGAATCCCAGATTTCAGAGCAATTTTCAGGAAGGGCGCGAAATTTATCATCACGAAAATTCAAGAAATTACAATGGACTGCTACGTAAACTAAGTTAATAAAACTTTTGGAACCAGCGGGTGTCCTCCTTGGACCCTTTCGACATTCTATTGCTAATTAGGAACCAACAGGACGCATTTCAAGATTTACACCGTACGCTCAAATGATCAAACACAAAATCATTGCTATTCTTATGCATCCTACCAGAAAAACTTGATTGTTTTTCAAAGTAGTCACTCTAGGGAAGCTTGAAGGGAAAACCACGGAGTGGTAAGGGATTAGTATCCATCCCTATTCGAAAACTTCATCAGTTTTTTTTTGAATTCAATTATTGTAGACAAACAATATGCACATTTAACCCGTAGTCGGATTGATGGTGTTGATTTGGCTAATTAGTAAAAGGCCGAACTAAGCATAACACCAGTTCTGCCCAGTAACCAGTAGTCGAACAATAGCATGTGTATAAGAAGGAACGTGTATTCAAGTACGCCGTACAATAAGCGGTAGTTTGGAGTGCAACGACGTGTTGTATTGCAGTTGGGTAACTGATCTTTGGTTGGGAGTGGGATAGCGATAGTCGCTGAATTATGTAGCAGGTTTTCTTGCTGACATAATTGAATTCAATGGTTTGTTATTTACCAAGTATTGACTTATTCACGGCTCCCGATGAGTGAGAGAAAAAATTTATGGCATCGCAGAGGATACAACCTCGGATTCCCTGTTTGGGTGGAAATAGCCCCAATGATTTCATTCCAGGTATCTTTTGAAATAAAATTTACATGCCGCGGATTGTGTGGATCGTATTTTTCATTGTTTTGCAAGCTTTACAAATTCAAATTTTTGATTTTTTGATACATTCAGACTGAAGTGGTGTTCATAAAATTAATTTGTTACCGCATGCAATGCCGCTATCGGAAAGCAATCTGAACCACTGGCTTCATAGCATTTAAACTAAACTAACTTCTTGCAGGGCACCGATTAATCGAATACATGCTGATATTTGCCCATCGATGATCTTGCTTTCACGGAAGCTTTTACGGGAGATAGTTTGTTTCCGATGTGCAAGATATACGGTCAAAGCTGTCAGGCTATCTCTGAACCCAAGTGAATTTTTCGATCATTTGCCTACTGAAAAGCATAAAAGTAGTCTAGTGCAGAGCGGAGTTCAGATGGGTTGAGACACATTTCCTAAATTTTTTAGACCTTAAATACTGCGTGTAATGCACCAATAAGCAACAATCGACAGCCTCAAGTCGCACACACCTTACAAATATGTCATGTGAGACGAGTAAGAGTGTAGGCTACTGAGACAGACCACGGAAAATGTGATCAGCTCCGTTTCGTATCGGAATTCAGTTCACATGTGGTCGCAAGCCTGACAGTCAAAAGGACCACTGAGTGGGCAGGCGTTGGTTGAAAGCTGGGTGACTGAGTGTGCGCATCTGTTTGAGTACGCGTTTGTGTACAGGCTAGGATAAAAGCAACGAAATCGAATGCGGTTGATTATCGACCGTAGTAGGTTTGTTAAGCGAAGGTGAGTGGGAAAATGTTCGAATTCAACTTCACGATTGGGCGTGGCACCTGATGCTGTGATTTCATTCCTCAAACCAATTGGCACACGAGTCCGATAAAGCCCAAGCTGGAAGACTACCACGTAATTATGATACTTTTTTTCTAATTATTGAGTTGACAAGTTTACCGAATGTATCTTACCGATAAGGACCTCCAGTACTTTGTACGTTCGAGATATTTGCGACTGATTTGGTGACTACAGCCCGGCAGCTGCATCCGTAGTTTATCAAATTACAACGTGATATGATTCGATAGTCATTATTTTATGATCAAAACATAGTGCGCGTTCCAAAAGGGAATTGAAAGGCCGTCTGTAAAGCGTTCGTGTTTAACTGAAAGGGTCGGTTTCATCGGCCGAGGAAGTGTTCGTTCACAACTGATCAGCCGTTCGGGAAATGACTCAATCATGTCTAATTACACTTTCGAGTGCAAAACGCATCTCAGACAAACTGACACACGGTGTTTCTCCCAGCTAGCAAAAATAATTAAAGTGGACGTACTAGATGATAAACTACACACCTTGTAACTAAAATTGAAGCCAGTGTTCATTCATCGAGTTCCGTTCACTGCTCTTGAAATACAACGCCAAAATAATGTGATGCAAGATATTCCAGCTTCTGTTTGATCAGAGAAACTGCGATAACAGGATTATTTGGAAGCATTTGCTAAAACCTCTTTGATGAATGACAGTGAATTTATGTCTGGCAGACGAACAAGTTTACTGTCAAATTTAGATAGATAATTCGAGGGGAATCAACCGATGCTTTTTTGTTGGGTATTTCCACGCTCTTAGTTTAACCTTTGTACACAAAGCTTGTTTGCGAGAACAGAACCATCGAGTTATTATTAGCGTTTTTAAAACACACATTAGTGAATGTATGGTAAACATGATAAATTCCTAAGGGTCGATCGTGATTTCTAGGCGCCAGAGAACTCGCATCATTCAACATGTTGAAACCTAATGAATTAGGATCGGTAATAAATTACACGAGGGTGGAGATGAATGCCATTAAACTAATACGTTTGGGCTTCTACATCAGATCGGTGGTTTGTGGAATTTGGTGTTGATCATAGCGCTGGTTGGTGTGCTGATTCGTGATTGCATTGAGCTCAGTTTGTAGATCGCGAAAGTTTCACCACCAGCCAAATGGTATCACGGTGCACACGTTAAGGTCTCCGTACTCTTGTGTACCTATAGGAACCCTGCCCTTTGATATGACTCGGAGCTTCCTCCGGACCTCAACCCGCGAATTCTACCAACTATGGCTAGTTGAACTTTGACCTTTTCACCCATGTCTCTAAGTTGAGAAACATCATCTTTTGACATTTTCTAGTGCCATCTAAACTTGGTAACTTGATCTAATTTTATGCCACCGCTTCTAATTTCAGAAGCTCGGCTCACTGAATCTTCTGTTATATAGTACCAAGGATGTGCTTCTTCTTAGAATCAGGCTACGGCTTATAAGTTGATGGCATGGTTTCAGCATTATATATACATATATATATATATATATATATATATATATATATATATATATATATATATATATCCAGTGTCAACCGAGTCAAAGGCCACTCGTAAACTGACAAAAATAATCTGAAGTTGTTTATAGAAACATGATGCGTAGTTATACTACTTGACTAAGGGTTAATATTTGTTTACGTAAGTGCAAGCTTCAAAACACACGGTAAACCGTCAAGACGGCATGTAAGAAGGTTTACAAAGAAACTTCTTATTTATGGGAAGCATTTTGATCAATCAGATGACAAGTAATCGTCCGAATGAACAGACAGAAACGCGTGGCGAAGAACAAACGGAATAGCTTGACTATGGGAAAATGCATAATCATAACGGAATGGACTAAATTTAGTCATTCACACAGAAATGGTAGATAGAGAGAAAGATAATTGTGTCCAAATGTTTAGGCCTTGTCAAGTAACCCAGGCAATTATGACGCAATAACGGAACGGTTCTTGGATACCAGTGGGTCAGTGTACATTGGTTCTGAAACAGAGGAAGAAGGCTACGTATATGATAAAATCTTTTTAGAATTAGAGTTCAATACTAACAGATAAGGCCAAAAATTCGACAAATGACGACCAAGTCAATCAACATCTGCCACAAAAACAAGGATAAAATTGCTTGAAGCAAAGGGATTGAATAAACAAATTGGCCTGGATGCTAAGGGGAAGTGGTCCGCTGGAAACTAGTAGATTAAGCACATAAACATCATAGGAATCCGTTGGTGATTGCAGGACAAAATTTCTGATGGATATCACGGAATCTGGACTGAGCTAGTTTAGGGAAAATTCTTGATATGTTGGGCTGAATTCCCCTTGTTCAGTTTTATCACATATTTACTTCTTACACACAAATAAAAATCAGGTGCTACACACTTTAGGGCATGGATACAGTTGTGCACATTTTGTCATCATCACTAAAATAAAATGGTCTTCTAAAGTTTGGTATGCAAGAACCAGTGATCGTTCGCGGAAGGCTTTGCACGTTCTCTGTCTGATATGATGAATACAAAGATATCTTCATGAGCCTGAATCTCGGTCAGTGTATCACTGGGTTCCAACATTTACATTATATAAGCAACAATATGTCGATCCATGATCCGGGTGGAGTGGTAGTTGGAAAAACATGGGGAGTTCATTACTCAGGCACCAAAATACTAGTACATTTCAAAGTCTCTCTCAAATATAATATATAACATAATTTATACTTTTGCACGACCAATATCAATGATTGTTTAGGTACTTCCAAAGTGCTCTTATAAATGAAATGTTCCGAAAACCCTCTGTTTGGTAGTGTTTGTTTTATGTAATCACACTGTGTGTCCATTGTTTACTCAGAACAGACATTTGGTATGCAAGAGGCAAGGTACCGGACTGGTATCTGCTTGCTCGTTATGAGCGCAAAATTGGTGAATTGTTTAAATTAGTCTGCTCATGTTGGGTTGCGATATACTTGGCAGACCGGCTTGCCTGCTTCCCTCTTTGCGAGGGTCATATTCAGAAAATGAAAATTGCTTCCCCGTCCCACTTCGGTTGAGAGACTGATAGCTATGTGGAACTGATTAGAATTTTCCACTAGTTCATCAAGGTGTGCGTCTTTGTTTATGAATGTAAAAATGTTGACCACACACGGACAACGATTGTGTAGTCCTTCGGTTACGTTTTGGAGCACCCTGTTTTAGAGTTTCGCAAAGAAGATGCCATCACGTAGAGGTCTCAGAGTCGGTCCTATAGAAACTTCATCAGTTTGTTGGTAAAAGTGCATCGTCAAAGCAAAAGCCGGATAATTAGTGCATTTTACTAATAGTTGTTTCAGACTGGCTATCAAAATACAAAACTTATGTCGTTCTCCCTCAATGCATTGCATGTATGTACGAAAGCTTCCATTAGAGGGAAGTTTGTAATGAGTGATGTCATATTAAAAGAGACTATTTCTAGTCCTGTCCATTTTTATCCTCTGTTTACTTCCACGAACTGGAACATGACGTCCAAGCTACATTGCACAGGGCTTTCGCACGCTGGTTACGTTATGTCCACCAGCTGACGAGCAACCCATTGGAGTGGGAAAGCGCTTATGTAAGTATGAGTCTGAGTGGTGCGCCCGACTCATATGCATTCGGTGAGCCATATAGACGAGGAATACTAGTGCGAGTCCATCACTGCTGTTCATGTGTGCCTTTGTAGATTGGATCAGTGACAACCTATATTGAGAAACTACTCATGAAGACAACTGGGCCAATAAATGGAAAATGAACATCAAATAGCCTCTTTTATGTACGGTGACTTTCTGTGACGCGGGATAGTAGGATTTCAACAATATTAGTTTTTTTAAATTGTGAAGGGCATAATGACAACCTTCGAAACCATAAGATCCCGTCGTCGGCCGTCGCTCGTCATCATCTGCTGACGCAACATCCAGCTGACCGAAGCATTGTTTCGGGTCATTTACGTTTCAAGGGATACCGGGCTATTGAGGTTTGCTGAAGCTATTGCCATACATCGATGGAAACCTACATTGTGTCATCAGAAACAGCTCTTTGGTAATGTGTCTTTAACACGGTGACGTAACGTGACTATTGTATTTTTCCCTATATTTGTCGAACATAATGGTTTTACATGAACTTATATAAACATTATCGTTATGCAGCATGTACCATGTTGAAATGCAGCGAAATCGTCCCGGACATAAATCGTGCTATATATTGCAACTCTGGCTTTTCTTTTCAAGATTATTTTGGGAAAAGCATGTTTCAAATTGTCAGGATGTTTTCCAGATCCGTTGATCACGTGCACCGGAGAGCCTTATCTCAACTGAGACCATTCAAACTAAAGTAAAATTTATGACATTGAGACAGTCTGAAGTATTATCCGGTGCTAGCTGTTGAAGATAATGTTATTGGTATATTCACTGACACTGACGTGTCCAAAGCAATCTGGGTGGTAGAAAAGCAAATCGGTTGCCCTGAGGATACTCACAATGTGGAGGGCCGTTGGGATGGGTGACGTTGAGAACAATTTTGAACCAATGTCAGACTAATGTGAGAGCTCACACACATCAGGCCACACTCGGCCAATAAGATTTCAAATTCATGACAGCGGCCCAAACCAAACGAACTTAGTCTGAAAACGAAGTCAGCCCTGTTGCATTACATATTTAAAGCTAGAGTTAGAAGGTCAGCATGCAATAGCCCTGTAATGAAAACTTGGCTAATCATGTCTGTCAGATAATGAAGTTCTGAACTCCGAAGTGAGATACGGTGTGGTAGTCACTTCATGCTTCATCAAGGATAGTGTTGAAGCAAAATTCTCACTTGTACTAGAGAAATCAAAGGTAGGTCCACAGAAGTCAATATTCCTTCAGAGGTTAGAACTCGCAGTGGCCGTGGTTGCCGTAGGAATGATTTCCTTCGCCACAGATCATTTATCTCTACCTATTTAATCAACTAAGCTTTGGAAGGATTCACAGACAGAGGTACAGTTAGTGATGAATGAAATTTCCGTTTCCGGTCGTTCGTGCTTACCGCATGTGAGTGGTTCGTGAACTTTCTGACCGTAATCGATGGTTATAGGCAGATCACCAAAATAATCCAGCGCACTTTGACTCAAGAGGTTCTCATCCAAGGAGGCCTCTATAAGTGCTTTGATTTATAGGGCCGGAGTTTCCGAGTAACATTTCTGCTCCATGGCCGACGCAACCTAAGTGCACTGGTACTACACGAGATCCACCATGGTCAAGAAATGCATTTTCACCATTTTTAGGCCATGATCATAGAGGAATGAATAAGGAGATCTCATGACGGTAAACAAATTTCAGACCTGCTTAGACCAACGGCTTGACTCTATCAGCTTTGAGTATGACTTTAGTGAAAGAGTAGTATTGGGTTTATTCATTTCTCCATGCAAAACCCTTTGAAACTATCAAAGGTTGTATCTGCGAAAGAGCTTTCCATTCATATGGTATAGAATGCAGCCTTTGATAAGGAAATGGAAATGCTTTCTGAGTGGTCAGAGGTACATAGATGTCTCAGTTTGATACCAGGTTGCTCACAAAACCATCATTTCAGGAAAGTTTGGTTATTGTGAGTTTTTAGATGGGCTGCCATTCCGTTTGGGTCTATGTACCAAATCACACTTCCGGTAAAAAAATCATTTCGTCACTGAAGTACTGGTCCAGTTTCATCATGAAACGAACAGACATAGAAGTTCACTGCATGTATTATCGCTGCCGAGTAGTACTGGATTGTTCACGGATAGTCGACAGATCTGTGCACCCTGTGATTTCACTAACAGCAATTGCTTGACCAAGTCAAAAAGACATGCCACAAATAACGAAAAGTAGAACGCTACTTTGACAAACCGTTTCATCAACTGATCCCATTCATATAATTGGTTGTTTGGTTAAACTGTTACCAGCTATTGGTAAAAATATTGTTCTATCTCTTGTGAAAATTGATGCTGTTTTACCTAGAAATGGCCCATTTGTTTGTTTATGATATAAGACCGGAAAATAAATGAACAAACTTGTGAAATAAGTTCTCAATTGAACTAGAAGCAACGAATGAGTATGTCACGGGACTCACATTGATTGCGGATAGATTTTCCACTCAGAGGAAGCAGACGATGAAACATTTCACATCCACGATCTCGTTTTCTACCAGCAGTTGTTTACTGAAACCATCCATCATCAACCCCATGTTGTTCCTGCGTCTGTCCGATCCGTCTAAAAAACATTCCGAAAGATTACCTGCTGTTCCGATAACCATAGCTACTTTGTTAGTTCACTGCACAAGTACTCTGTCTGTCCTTTTGGAATCGAAGTTACTAGACCTCAAAATATTCTCATAGTTCTTTCGTGAAATTCCACTGAAAAATCACCAAACAAACATACAAAAATCGGTAAAAAAACAAAGCCTTGAATGAACTGGTATCATTCTGTGTCTTAGAAAGCAAATCATGTATTCGCCTTCTCCACATGCTAGCTGGTTTTGTTTGTGATACAACTGTGACAAACAACTTCCAGTAGTGCGTCGATAGATTTCGATCAAACAAATCTTGAATGCTGACTCTGCCCAACGACTTGAGAATAGAAGTACAGTGAGGTTCCTTACGCAGACAGTAAAGAAGTATTCAAACATCTGGTCCCCTTGATCCAGTTTATCAAAACAGATGGAGGAAGTTAATTGCGTAAAGCCAGCATCTCTTTTATTCTTCTCAATGGCGCACGCAAAACGTGCTGATTAGTGTTCGAATCCGAACAGAAGATGCGGACAATCAATGACCAGCTCAATATTACCGGAACAAGCTCCTCCTTCCAAATGTCACGGAGCAAGACAGTAAGTGATTTTACCAAAGCATCTTCACCCAGTTTGAAAAGAACTGAGGGAAGTTCGTCGGGAACCGCCGCTTTCCCTCGCTTCAGTATTCGAATGCATGACTCCACTTCCACTTCCGATGGGGGCTCCAGTGATACCACCCAAAGAGTCGCAGTTGTTGACACAGGAGTAACTATACTAGTATGCGGCCAGCTAAACTGTTCTTCGAAGTATTCGGCCCAACTGGCAAGCCTTTGCTGTTTGCTATGGATGGGATTTCCATTTCTATTGCAAACTGTTATGCTGACCTGGGTGCGCCGCCCACCGGTGTCACGAGTAAGTTTGAACAGTCTCTGACTGTAACCTGAAGCAGCTGCTATTTCCACTACTCCGGCTACCTTGACCCACCGATTTTCGCAGTCATTCTTAAAGCTTTTCGTCATTTGCTCTTGTAGCTTTCTCCGCATCTTATTCATCTCCTCACAGTTTGATAGCTGACGCTTTTGCTCCAACATACTCAGCGACTCTTGCGAGATCCAGTGTCTTTGATGGACAACGGATCTAGGACCACAGGCAAAACCTGCTTCAACGTGCATTGCCTGTTTGATATGAGCCCAATGCTCATCTACATTACTGCTCGCGGTGAATCTTTGCTCAAGCGCTAACTTCTGTTCAGACCGGGTGCGTACTTCTGGATCACATAAACGTTGCACGGCTAACCGGGTTTGTGGATTGCGACGATGACCATGGAGCTGGAGAGATAATCGCAATAAAACTAATGCATAGTTCGACTCTACATACGTGGACCAGCAAGATCGGGACTTCTGAACAGAACTGCTTACGGTGATATGACCAATTTGGCTTAGAGTACCTGTAGAGTCAGAGCGCCATGTTGCTGTGTGACATGAGCTGTGTCGGAAATTGTTACTAGACAAGGACAATCGATTGTCTGCACAAAATTGGGGAATCCCATCCCTGTTATCTGTGCACTGAGTGGGTAAAGCACAACGGCCAACTAAACAAGCTTCGGACAAAACCTAAGTGTTCCAACTAGTTCGTTGAAATCACCAGCTAGCACTACAATGTCAGAATCTTTACTGCTGCGAATGAGGGTGATGAGTTCATCATAGAACTCATAATTCTGAGCGTCTAAGCTGCAGTCCGTTATGGTGTACGCCGAGATCATAAATAAATTGCAGTTACTTGGGTCCCACTGCTCGAATCCTGGCAGCAGACATCAATCATCAGAGAGTTCATTGTGAGGGCTAGGCATGCCTGCTGACCAGCCTGCATGAGTGTACGCACGTTGAAGAAGCCGAGATTCAGATGCTGACGAGGCTTGAGAAAATGTGAGTTACCAAACAGAGGAACATTCCCGACACTATTTGACAGTGAATCGTTGCGAGTATCGGCCGTGTTATCAGTGGGAGCATTATGCGTGGATAGATGGGGCAAAGAGGGGTGATTGGGGACAGCAGACAAAGATTAAGTAAAAAAGAGGGAACTCTGAGCAGCCGCCCACTTATCACTACCCACCCCGCTCAATGTAATGGGCAGCGTGGTCCAGATTATCTTGCGCGACGACCGATGCAGTATGGAATTCTTTCTATTCGTGCAGTTTGATGGGAGATGTTGGATGGGTACTGCTAGGGTGTCTAGCCACAAAGCAAGAGAACGATAAGCATCCTCATCCAAAGCCTTTAGTTCCAACAAGAACCTATCCGCAAGGCAGTGGAAGCCCGTTACCTGGATCAATTATTCTTCCACTGATTTGCCGATTGGGTTGCCAGCTCAAATCGACCTCTAACCTGGAGAACCAGGAGATCTCTAGCCATTGTCCTGTCAGGTATGATTGCATCTCCGGCTTAAAGAAGCCATCCTGTTTAGCTCTTTGGGTCATAGAGGCGCGCAAGCCATCCCACCACGTCAAGGTGCAGTCTCGTCGTGATGGTCGAACAAATTAGGAAGCTGTCCGGTAAATATGATGGGCTACCACCACGGCAGACATACATTGTGGATCAACAGCTTATGTGCCTATATGGCGGAATGCTACTTCAGCTTAACACTACAGCCTCATTGAAGGTCAGAAGCGTTGGGGTCCGATTTCGTGTTGTCGATCGGTGTGCTTGATCCGGATCAATCAGATGACAAAAGTTCACAAGGTGTTTCACGACCGGTGAAGCCGGCTTTCTCGTGGTCGTTTGCTGTCTGGGTGAGGGATAACGCATCCATTGCACTAGCCTATTTGACTGATACACCGATCCCTTCTCTTTATGTAATTGTCACCATAGCTACAAGTGAACTGAAAAATGACGCAGGAATCCTTCGGGTTGGTTTAACTATTTGAATGGGCCTGGAGGATTATTCATCTGGTGGTTTGCAAAATCTGTAGTAGGTATCACACTCCCCGATACAATCTGCCAGCTTAATTGGTCAGACAGAGGAAAGAGTGTTTCGTCGGTTGTGTCAGACAGTGAGTGCATTTCAAGTATTCCGAATCCTATATCCGCATGTCTGTTTCGAAGTGACGTACTATTCCGGCAGTTGATCAATAGTTTGACTGAATGATACCCCATAATCTACACTCAGGTTTACTACGTAAACGGAATTGGATTTGATGAATCAGGATTGCTGACCATAGTTGACGAAAACTATGACTGATCCCATGAAAAACTGGTTATTGAGTTGTTCAATATACTTTTATGAACGTACCAATCCTGCCGACCACTTTTCTCTTCACCTCTCTCCATAATCAAAAGTGTGAATAAATTCAACTAGTGGACACAGATCATTTCATAGGGAAATCCTGATGCTGTTGGTCAGAATACAAGTGAGTTCAGTGCAACTTAGGCGGGTGAGCGGTGTGATGCTTATGCAAAAGGTTAGAAGCCGTCTGGCTGTGGCACGAGCCACAGTTAACAGGCTCTCCGTATCGCTCACACTGCACGCAATTGCAATTCTCCACTTTTCGTGGGCATTTACGGGCATAATTTGAACGAAACGATCACGAATAGGGCGTACTCTAGTTACGTTACTTGCCACAGGAAGGCAGATCAATAGCCGGAGCAAAAGGCACTAATAACGGACAATCGAGTCTCGGGATCTCTTATACGAAGGTGTGTTGAACCGGCCCATGTCTTTCTGTCGATCGCATTCTTGTGTGATCCCAATCACCAGCCTAGCACTCAGCTCGAAATACGCAAGACCTGTTTTTCTCCCATTTTCAAGCTATACGCCACCTTGACAGGCCCAGCCAACAATGATCCAAGTGCAACCGACAGACGTGCGCCTCCTTTCTCTCCATTGTATATCTCTATCCTTTCAAAGTCCGTGATTCACACTCCCGCATCTCCGTTCACGAACAAGGTCAAGATAGCTTCACTGCGAGTGTAAGTCTGGTCACGGCACCAACGTAACAAGGGTGGCAAGACAGGTGACGGCACCCGCATTTAAGCGGCCAAACAAGTTCAACCCGTGGAACATGTTCACTAATGCGCATGATCCGTTTTCCAAACCGGGCTGCAGAAACACCGATCCTCTGGCTGCCTGAACATTCCGATTTCGTTTTGAACAGTTGCCGACGCCCATAAGCTTGATTATTTTGCGCATTATTTCCGTTTGACTGGTCCGATTGCTCCACCTGACAGCTTGATGGGTAACAACTCCCGTTGGCTATCATTATAGCTGCCAAAGATCCCGCTGAGATAACTCCGCTAGTGCGAATGCCTCTTTTTCCTGTTATGGGAGGATTCCGACATATTCACAGTCTATTCTTTGGTCTACGGTTCTCGACTGGATGGCTCGACCAGTTCGATATTCTCCATTTTCTGTGGTTCCAGCATTCGCCGCTACAATTGTGTGCCGATCAATATCTCAGTTGTGGCATTTGGTTTCATTGAGAACTTATTTCACAAGTTTGTTCATGTATTTTCCAGTCTTATATCTTAAACAAACAAATGGGCCATTTCGCGGTAAAATAGCATCGATTTTCACAAGAGATTGAACAACATTTTTGCCAATAGCTGGTATTAGTTTAACCAAACAACCAATTGGGAACATAGGAACCACTGGTAAACTTTTCTGCCGAAAGTAAAGCAATGTTGGTTAGAGATAAAAACTGAATGAAGCGCGGTGGATTTGAATAAACAATTGTTGGTTGAAAAGAAACTGTGGACGTGAAACATTTGACAATTGGTTGGTATGAGTTTGCAACTAACCTACGACAAATGAGTCAATGAATAACTCAGTGTTGATACTGTACACCTTCATTGGGAAATATATATACCAATTCCCCTCACATGATCATTGGTGTTGCAAACATGTGGACGTCATCCACTCCGAAGCTTCAATCATTTCGAGGATGCGTGCGAAGTCTAGAGGACCTAATTCTCCGCAAGCAATTGAGCGAGAACGAATATATTGACTCTGTGGCTAAGTTTCTTCACTTGAATCCCAACAAAACCATTCCAAATTCGATCTGGTGAACCTGCTACCAAACATGTGGTTCTTACTGATTTTCCGGGATGTTTTATTTTCACGTCATAAGTCAATTTCTTTTCATCATACCAATTTAGTCTTTATCCTGTACTTTGTTCTGTTTCTTCCGACTTTTCATTAAAACTATTTTTCTGATTTTATCCGTATTATACGACAAGCAGTAATGTATAAAATACTATGCTTTCTAAGATATTGTGTATTCGGTGTGGTTTCCTATGTCGGAAATAGCGAAATCCGCAAGGTTTACAGTAAGGAGATCGTTGTCGGTAGCTCAGTGACAACCATTATTAGAAAGAATAATATAAATCATGCCGCCTACAGATGAGTTCTTTTTCAATAGTTGCCTAATGCCTTATACGAATAGTGATTCATCCATTTGATATCTTAGTCGTTCAATTCGCATCAATTCTTTGCAATGGTGCAAAGGATAAACTTGACGCATTGGGCAAAACTCTAGCCAAGTAGATCTCAGCGGTAAATTGCATTTGAATCGCGGTATCTAGTTTTTGGTCACACTGTTCACGTTATATATCCGAGAACAAAGTGATGGGAACAGATACCTCATAATGTGTTGGCGACAATTCACGAGAAACTTCAATCCAAAATAGAACTTATCGCAAAGTGAAATGTCTGTAACTCGACTAACACTGTTTTCTAATTGATTGTGTACTTCAAATTTCAAAGCATCGCGAAATGACTTGGACTGAAGTGTGGTACTGTTATATATTCATCGACCATACCGCACTAAGTATCTTGTTGCAGTCCTACCACTGGATAAAATTAATGTCTCCCTGAATGAAAGGTGGTCTTGTTCTTCCTTGTAAACTAAGTGTCTGTATTGGATCGCAATCCGAATGGTCAGGATGACAGCAAACGGTATCATGGAGACTCAAACAAGCAGCAAACACATATTAGAGAGGTCGCACCACTTAAGAACCCACGGTAAAGAATTAACAGTTGGACACTGTGGAAAGTACAGAGCGAAACCACAAAACCGTGTTCGAGGAGGAAAGAATGGCATCACCGGAGATGAGCAACAGATTTTCACTTTAGAGAAGTGTGGTTGATTCGTTCCATGTGCTGCATAATCAAAAGGGAAGCAGTATATATGAGCGACCAGTATTTTGAACATTGGAATGACAAACTACGTGATGCAGCCAGGATGATCGCAAGGAAAACACTCCATAAATAATGACTGGAGATTTATCGAGGTATTCGAGGACTTGTAGGAATCTTTAAGAATATCGTCAAACTGGAGAAATTTGAGGAATTTTTGGGGTTGCCCGGTGATAGTGATAGTGAAAGCACCACAAAGGACACCTTGATTGCTGGTTTGACACAATGGGAATTCGACTATTCCCTTTGTGTTTTGAATGGCATTGTCCCACGGGGTTATTATACCTTGGCGCAACTATGATTCCATGAAAAGGTACTGATGCTGTAGATTGTTATTTTAGTAGGGAGTGTAATATGTTGTATTATGAGATGTGAAAAGAATGTGCGGACCAACTGCTTCACCTAGATCAACAGATCTCGAGCCCCAATCAGTCCACCGTCGAAGCTGTTCTACTTCTGACTAATCTAACAGAGATAATGTCCCGTGTACAGCATCGAATACCAATCGCTGCCAAGTGTGACAGTGTTTTTTGAGTGTCTTATTGGTAAACGTATATGATGCATTTCTATATCCGATATTTTTACAGGTAAAAATTAGAAAAAACAGACTTATATTTTCAGTTGTAAATTTGAGCTACTTCTCAGTACAATAAAACTATCTGACTTCACCACGAGTTTATCACTATTCATTTCAGTTTTTCGAAATTAATTCAAAAGGAATTCACTACCAGGTCAAATATTATTTAAAATCAATTGACGTGATACGAAACCGTGACTACTGGAGACATCCTCAAACACCGGGTAAAACGAATTATGTCCGCGGTTGACCCAAGCGCCAATGACCGTGCACAAAATGAGCACAGTCAATTTGCATTCCGATATACATAGCAGACTGGACTGTGTTTCTTTTATCATATCAATTGGGAAACTAATGGAAGAAAGCTGACAATTATTTACAAAATGTGAATATTTGTATCTTCCCAGCCTGACAATTGCTGAACAAAATGCGATAGACGATTAATTCTTAATCGGTTTGGTCGAGTTGACTTTTCTGACTAGACGTATGCCACTTATCAGTTATTACGTCACGATTCATAGGGTAAACGCTATTGAGTTGTCAGTCCTTATGATAGAGGAAATGCATTGGAAGTCAGACAAGGGAACTTGGCCTTTTCGTGCGTATCGGGCTTCCATGAATGTTCCAAGAAACATATGGAACCAGTGATTATAGGCAGGAAAACATGACCACGCCTCATGATCAATAGGACTCTTGTATTCACACAAAATAGTCATAAATTTGATGTCATTATTTTTATATCTCTCTCAACTTTGTCATTTGGGTGATTCCTTTGATTTTTCATTTGAGCTGTTACTGAGAAGTAGCAATCAGATCACGACCGTAGCCCGTAAACCGCGAACAGCTGACACAACTGAATCAGATTTTCTGAAGTGGTTTCACATTTAGAAAAGCAAAGCAAATATATGACATTACATTGTATCTTTATGCTAATGGATGACATAGCACTGAGCAAATACTACGCAAATTCCTTTCAGACTCGTGCAGTCTATACAAGGAACTTCCAAATTGACTGACATAACTAGCCTATTCACAGTAAATCATTTCACAGTGATTGATATACCAATAACGGAGCCATCAATTTGAGTCAACAGGTATGGGCGATGATTCGGCAGTTAACAGTAGTAATTTCGAAGGTATGAATTGAAATTTCCGTTGCCGTTCATCGTCTTCCTAAGCGAACAAAGCAAGCATAGGTGACACCTTGGTTTCGTACCACATGCTCTTTACCAGCTAAGCTACATGTCGACTATTGTGAACTACACACTTTTCTTGTAAAGAAAATGGGATAACCTCACCCAAGTTGCATCAACCTTGGTGTGTTAGGGGAATTTAGGCGATTGTACTCTGTTTTATTTCAAAGTGAAAAGATCTCAGTCTTTCGGCATCACCCGGTAGTTCATCTGGTGGAATACGCGCAGCATTGAAGCTTGGGTGGCATCAGTGTGTGGGTTAGAATCCCATCGAAATCAACGTCTGGTTGAATTCAGATGACATCAAAGCCATTTATGACCTAACTACCCGTATTCTGCTATGAATTGAGCAAACGTATATTGGGAAATAGGTCAGGGTAACGAGTTGGATAAGTTAAAACCAATCTTATCAGTATGAAAGCAAAGTATCACATAGTGGTTACAGACCAAAGCAGTTATATTCTTTTCTGTGGTGCTCATGTTAATACTGATGGTATTCTTCTCGGTAACAGCAATTGTAAAGCACTGTTCAGTTTCTGAAATTTCACATCCTTGTTCCAGTAATATCTCATACGGGGATGATAATGGACCGATTATTCAGATATGTGAAAAATGATATAAATTATATAGGTACGCTTACTTTGGACAGTAATTGCTCAGGGCTTTATGCGTTACGTAGATCGGGAAAATGCAGACAGCTAACGCACAGCCAAGATGAGTGGTCTTGGCTCAGACAATTTACAGTGCATACACGTGAATAAAGTTCAACGTGAGCTGCGAGACCAAGCCGGACGGCTTCGAACATTTTTGCATATGCGTCACACAGCTCACCCGCCTAAGTTGCACTGAACTCACTTGAAATCTGACCAACTGCATCAGTATTTCCCTATGAAATAATCAGTGTCCACCAGTTGGATTTACTCACACTTTTGATTATGGAGAGAGGTGAAGAGAAAAGTGGTCGGCAGGATTGGTACGTTCATACAAGTATATAGAAAAACTGGATAACCAGTTTTTCATGGGATCCGTCATATTTTTCGTTTACTATGGTCAGCAATCCTGATTCATCAAATCCAATTCCGTTTACGTATTAAACGTGAGTGTGGACTCTGGGGTATCATTCAATCAACTATTGATCAAGTGCCGGAATATTACGTCAATTCGAATCAGACATGAGGATATAGGATTCGGAATAATTGAAATGCACTCACTGTCTGACACAATTGACGAAACACTCTTTCCTCTGTCTGACCAATTAAGCTGGCAGATTGTATCGGGGAGTGTGATACCTACTACAGATTTTGCAAACCACCAGATGAATAATCCTCCAGGCCCATTCAAATAGTTAAACCAACCCGAAGGATTCCTGCGTCATTTTTCAGTTCACTTGTAGCTATGGTGACAATTACATAAAGAGAAGGGATCGGTGTATCAGTCAAATAATAGGGGAGTTTATATTGAGTTGGCTAGTGCAATAGATGCGTTATCCCTCACCCAGATAGCAAACGACCACGAGAAAGCCGGCTTCACCGGTCGTGAAACACCTTGTGACCTTTCGTCATCAGACGGGTCCAGATCAAGCACACCGATCGCCAGCACGAAATCGGATCCCAACGCTGCCGATCTTCAACGAGGCCGTAGTGATAAGCTGAAGTAGCATTCCGCTATAGGCACATAAGCTGTTGATCCACAATGTATGTCTGCCGTGGTGGTAGCCCATCATATTTACCGGACAGCTTCCTAATTTGTTCGACCATCACGACGAGACTGCACCTTGACGTGGTGGGATGGCTTGCGCGCCTCTATGACCCAAAGAGCTAAACAGGATGGCTTCTTTAAGCCGGAGATGTAATCATACCTGAAAGGTCGATGGGTAAAGACCAGATTAAGTCCAATCGTCCGGTCGATTTGAGCTGGCAACTCAATCGGCAAATCAGTGGAAGAATAATTGATCCAGGTAACGGGCTTCCACTGAGCCATCCCACTGCCTTGCGGATAGGTTCTTGTTGGAACTAAAGGCTTTGGATGAGGATGCTTATCGTTCTCTTGCTTTGTGGCTAGACACCCTAGCAGTACCCATCCAACATCTCCCATCAAACTGCACGAATAGAAAGAATTCCATACTGCATCGGTCGTCGCGCAAGATAATCTGGACCACGCTGCCCATTACATTGAGCGGGGTGGGTAGTGATAAGTGGGCGGCTGCTCAGAGTTCCCTCTTTTTTACTTAATCTTTGTCTGCTGTCCCCAATCACCCCTCTTTGCCCCATCTATCCACGCATAATGCTCTCACTGGTAACACGTCCAATACGGCCGATACTCGCAACGATTCACTGTCAAATAGTGTCGGGAATGTTCCTCTGTTTGGTAACTCACATTTTCTCAAGCCTCGTCAACCTCTGAATCTCGGCTTCTTCAACGTGCGTACACTCATGCAGGCTGGTCAGCAGGCATGCCTAGCCTTCACAAGGACCTCTCTGAAGATTGGCATCTGCTGCCTCAGTGAAAAGCGTATCCAGGATTCGAGCAGTGGGATCCAACTAATTGCTCCTGATATTGCATCGAGGTATTTTCTGCGCACTTCAGGAGACGAAGTAGCTCGAGCTGCGGGTCAACGTGATGTAGGAATAGTCCATAGTGAAAAGGCTGAGGCTGCCCTCTTAGACTGGATCCCGAATAACAGTCGTTTATGTGGTGTGAGACTCCAGGGGTCAGTTGGCTTTCGAAAGGATAGTTATGTCAAGTGCAATTTATTTGTGATCTCGGCGTACTACCCAACGGAATGCAGCTCAGACGCGCAGAAAGATGAGTTGTATGATGAAATCACCACCCTCATTCGCAGCAGTGTTTTTTTTACATTGTAGGGCTAGCTGGTGATTTCAACGGACAAGTTGGAAACTTAGTGTGTGTCAGAAGCTTCTTTGAGTGGCCGTTGTGCTTTACCCACTCAGTGCACAGAAAACGGGAATGGGATTCCCCAATTTTGTGCAGACAATCGATTGTTCTTGTCTAGTAACAATTTCCGACACAGCTCATGTCACACAGCAACATGGCTCTCTAACTCTACAGGTACTCTAACCCGGTAAGCCGTGCAACGTTTATGTGATCCAGAAGTACGCACCCGGTCTGAACAGAAGTTAGCGCTTGAGCAAAGATTCACCGCGAGCAGTAATGTAGATGAGCATTGGGCTCATATCAAACAGGCAATGCACGTTGAAGCAGGTTTTGCCTGTGGTCCTAGATCCGTTGTCCATCAAAGACACTGGATCTCGCAAGAGTCGCTGAGTATGTTGGAGCAAAAGCGTCAGCTATCAAACTGTGAGGAGATGAATAAGATGCGGAGAAAGCTACAAGAGCAAATGACGAAAAGCTTTAAGAATGACTGCGAAAATCGGTGGGTCAAGGTAGCCGGAGTAGTGGAAATAGCAGCTGCTTCAGGTTACAGTCAGAGACTGTTCAAACTTACTCGTGACACCGGTGGGCGGCGCACCCAGGTCAGCATAACAGTTTGCAATAGAAATGGAAATCCCATCCATAGCAAACAGCAAAGGCTTGCCAGTTGGGCCGAATACTTCGAAGAACAGTTTAGCTGGCCGCATACTAGTATAGTTACTCCTGTGTCAACAACTGCGACTCTTTGGGTGGTATCACTGGAGCCCCCATCGGAAGTGGAAGTGGAGTCATGCATTCGAATACTGAAGCGAGGGAAAGCGGCGGTTCCCGACGAACTTCCCTCAGTTCTTTTCAAACTGGGTGAAGATGCTTTGGTAAAATCACTTACTGTCTTGCTCCGTGACATTTGGAAGGAGGAGCTTGTTCCGGTAATATTGAGCTGGTCATTGATTGTCCGCATCTTCTGTTCGGATTCGAACACTAATCAGCACGTTTTGCGTGCGCCATTGAGAAGAATAAAAGAGATGCTGGCTTTACGCAATTAACTTCCTCCATCTGTTTTGATAAACTGGATCAAGGGGACCAGATGTTTGAATACTTCTTTACTGTCTGCGTAAGGAACCTCACTGTACTTCTATTCTCAAGTCGTTGGGCAGAGTCAGCATTCAAGATTTGTTTGATCGAAATCTATCGACGCACTACTGGAAGTTGTTTGTCACAGTTGTATCACAAACAAAACCAGCTAGCATGTGGAGAAGGCGAATACATGATTTGCTTTCTAAGACACAGAATGATACCAGTTCATTCAAGGCTTTGTTTTTTTACCGATTTTTGTATGTTTGTTTGGTGATTTTTCAGTGGAATTTCACGAAAGAACTATGAGAATATTTTGAGGTCTAGTAACTTCGATTCCAAAAGGACAGACAGAGTACTTGTGCAGTGAACTAACAAAGTAGCTATGGTTATCGGAACAGCAGGTAATCTTTCGGAATGTTTTTTAGACGGATCGGACAGACGCAGGAACAACATGGGGTTGATGATGGATGGTTTCAGTAAACAACTGCTGGTAGAAAACGAGATCGTGGATGTGGAATGTTTCATCGTCTGCTTCCTCTGAGTGGAAAATCTATCCGCAATCAATGTGAGTCCCGTGACATACTCATTCGTTGCTTCTAGTTCAATTGAGAACTTATTTCACAAGTTTGTTCATTTATTTTCCGGTCTTATATCATAAACAAACAAATGGGCCATTTCTAGGTAAAACAGCATCAATTTTCACAAGAGATAGAACAATATTTTTACCAATAGCTGGTAACAGTTTAACCAAACAACCAATTATATGAATGGGATCAGTTGATGAAACGGTTTGTCAAAGTAGCGTTCTACTTTTCGTTATTTGTGGCATGTCTTTTTGACTTGGTCAAGCAATTGCTGTTAGTGAAATCACAGGGTGCACAGATCTGTCGACTATCCGTGAACAATCCAGTACTACTCGGCAGCGATAATACATGCAGTGAACTTCTATGTCTGTTCGTTTCATGATGAAACTGGACCAGTACTTCAGTGACGAAATGATTTTTTTACCGGAAGTGTGATTTGGTACATAGACCCAAACGGAATGGCAGCCCATCTAAAAACTCACAATAACCAAACTTTCCTGAAATGATGGTTTTGTGAGCAACCTGGTATCAAACTGAGACATCTATGTACCTCTGACCACTCAGAAAGCATTTCCATTTCCTTATCAAAGGCTGCATTCTATACCATATGAATGGAAAGCTCTTTCGCAGATACAACCTTTGATAGTTTCAAAGGGTTTTGCATGGAGAAATGAATAAACCCAATACTACTCTTTCACTAAAGTCATACTCAAAGCTGATAGAGTCAAGCCGTTGGTCTAAGCAGGTCTGAAATTTGTTTACCGTCATGAGATCTCCTTATTCATTCCTCTATGATCATGGCCTAAAAATGGTGAAAATGCATTTCTTGACCATGGTGGATCTCGTGTAGTACCAGTGCACTTAGGTTGCGTCGGCCATGGAGCAGAAATGTTACTCGGAAACTCCGGCCCTATAAATCAAAGCACTTATAGAGGCCTCCTTGGATGAGAACCTCTTGAGTCAAAGTGCGCTGGATTATTTTGGTGATCTGCCTATAACCATCGATTACGGTCAGAAAGTTCACGAACCACTCACATGCGGTAAGCACGAACGACCGGAAACGGAAATTTCATTCATCACTAACTGTACCTCTGTCTGTGAATCCTTCCAAAGCTTAGTTGATTAAATAGGTAGAGATAAATGATCTGTGGCGAAGGAAATCATTCCTACGGCAACCACGGCCACTGCGAGTTCTAACCTCTGAAGGAATATTGACTTCTGTGGACCTACCTTTGATTTCTCTAGTACAAGTGAGAATTTTGCTTCAACACTATCCTTGATGAAGCATGAAGTGACTACCACACCGTATCTCACTTCGGAGTTCAGAACTTCATTATCTGACAGACATGATTAGCCAAGTTTTCATTACAGGGCTATTGCATGCTGACCTTCTAACTCTAGCTTTAAATATGTAATGCAACAGGGCTGACTTCGTTTTCAGACTAAGTTCGTTTGGTTTGGGCCGCTGTCATGAATTTGAAATCTTATTGGCCGAGTGTGGCCTGATGTGTGTGAGCTCTCACATTAGTCTGACATTGGTTCAAAATTGTTCTCAACGTCACCCATCCCAACGGCCCTCCACATTGTGAGTATCCTCAGGGCAACCGATTTGCTTTTCTACCACCCAGATTGCTTTGGACACGTCAGTGTCAGTGAATATACCAATAACATTATCTTCAACAGCTAGCACCGGATAATACTTCAGACTGTCTCAATGTCATAAATTTTACTTTAGTTTGAATGGTCTCAGTTGAGATAAGGCTCTCCGGTGCACGTGATCAACGGATCTGGAAAACATCCTGACAATTTGAAACATGCTTTTCCCAAAATAATCTTGAAAAGAAAAGCCAGAGTTGCAATATATAGCACGATTTATGTCCGGGACGATTTCGCTGCATTTCAACATGGTACATGCTGCATAACGATAATGTTTATATAAGTTCATGTAAAACCATTATGTTCGACAAATATAGGGAAAAATACAATAGTCACGTTACGTCACCGTGTTAAAGACACATTACCAAAGAGCTGTTTCTGATGACACAATGTAGGTTTCCATCGATGTATGGCAATAGCTTCAGCAAACCTCAATAGCCCGGTATCCCTTGAAACGTAAATGACCCGAAACAATGCTTCGGTCAGCTGGATGTTGCGTCAGCAGGTGATGACGAGCGACGGCCGACGACGGGATCTTATGGTTTCGAAGGTTGTCATTATGCCCTTCACAATTTAAAAAAACTAATATTGTTGAAATCCTACTATCCCGCGTCACAGAAAGTCACCGTACATAAAAGAGGCTATTTGATGTTCATTTTCCATTTATTGGCCCAGTTGTCTTCATGAGTAGTTTCTCAATATAGGTTGTCACTGATCCAATCTACAAAGGCACACATGAACAGCAGTGATGGACTCGCACTAGTATTCCTCGTCTATATGGCTCACCGAATGCATATGAGTCGGGCGCACCACTCAGACTCATACTTACATAAGCGCTTTCCCACTCCAATGGGTTGCTCGTCAGCTGATGGACATACCGTAACCAGCGTGCGAAAGCCCTGTGCAATGTAGCTTGGACGTCAAATTCCAGTTCGTAGAAGTAAACAAAGGATAAAAAATGAACAGGACTAGAAATAGTCTCTCTTGATATGACATCACTCATTACAAACTTCCCTCTATTGGAGGCTTTCGTACTTACTTACAAGAACGTTTCAAGAGCAAAACCCCTATCCGGAGAGATGACTGCTCCGTAAGTTTCAGTATACCTTTGTGAAGAAAGATGAGGTGAGGTAAGCTGGTGCATCGTTTGGTTGATCTGAAGAGAACATCGTTCACCCGACAAAGCTATCAGTTGTTTTCCAGTTGCAAATACATTAAAGTGTCATCTCTATTTGTTTTGGACATGGAGAGGGTCTCACACACACGTAGCCCATGATTAGAATTTCACAGAGAAATTCATCTAGGTAACTTCTGGGTCATGGGACTTTTTACGACGGTTGACACAGGCTTCAATAATTAAGGATCAACATCCCGCTAAAGTATTACGCACAATATTTGGAACAAAGCAGAATTCATTGGACTCACAAAACAGTACATCCCTTCTATTGTATTCATACGAAGGCATGCAATTAGGAAATGTAAACTCAATGGTTAACACTTTTCCCTGATGTCTGAGTTTAGCCAAATGAGGAATCTGTTACCAAAACGTTTCGCCGAAATGCTCACTATTCTGACACAACTGTATCCAAGGCTCTTAAGTGTGTAGCACCTTATTTTTATTTGTGTGTGGGAAAAAAATATGTAATAAAAATGAACAAGGGGAATTCAGCCCACCATATCAAGAATTTTCTCCAAACTAGCTCACTTCAGATCCCGTGATATCCATCAGAAATTTTGTCCTGCAATCACCAACGGATTCCTATGATGCCCGTGGGCTTAATCTACTAGTTTCCACGGGGACCACTGCCCCTCAGCATCCAGGCCAATTTGTTTATTCAATCCCATTGCTTTAAGCAATTTTATCCTTGTTTTTGTGGCAGATGTTGATTGACTTGGTCGTCATTTGTTCACTTTTTGGCCTTATCTGCTAGTATTGAACTATAATTCAAAAGATTTTACCACTTACGTAGCCTTCCTCCCCCGTTTCAGAACCAATGTACACTGACCCACTGGTATCCAAGACCCGTTCCGTTATTGCGTCATAATTGCCTGGGTTACTTGACAAGGCCTAAACATTTGGACACAATTATCTTTCTCTCTATCTACCATTTCTGTGTGAATGACTAAATTTAGTCCATTCCGTTATGATTATGCATTTTCCCATAGTCAAGCTATTCCGTTTGTTCTTCGCCACGCGTTTCTGTCTGTTCATTCGGACGATTACTTGTCATCTGATTGATCAAAATGCTTCCCATAAATAAGAAGTTTATTTGTAAACCCACTGACTCGCTCCTGCATTGGCGTCTTGACGGTTTCCCGTGTGTTTTGAAGCCTTTTTGATTGTTATGATTCTGTGGTCGGTTCTCCTTCAAACTAGGGTAAGCCATTGTTATTATTTAATAATTTTTTCTACAGTAAGCTAATAAAGCCAGCTTGTATGCTTTGTCCTAACCTCGGGGTTTGTTTATCTGCAAATCACTCAATTACGGGAGGAAAACCGTGTATAACGGAACTACGTAAACAAATATGAACCCTTATTCGAGTATTTTAACTACGCATCATGTTTCTATAAACAACTTCACATTATTTTTGTCGATTTATGAGTCGCTTTTGACTCAGTTGACATAGGGTCGCTTTGCACTTAACTACAAACAGATAGAATACCCCGTAGAAGATTTTAGGGAGCCTGAAGACGTGCTATCGAAAAAGGCTTTCAAGAGTATGCATTTACGGATAAGATTTACATGGTTTCTCTCCCAAGTTCGGCGCTTGGCCAGGCTGCCCTTGTCGCAGTGCTGTTTAACTACGCTGTCCATTGAACAATGTATCAGGCACTCATCAATTACTGTGGTGTATGGTTGGGCTTCGACGACTTTCTCGTGAACGTAGCATTTGCGGACAACATTGTTGACCTTGGGGACAGCTCATCCGCCCTAAAGCTAGTCTGAAATCGCGTAAGATCCTCCTCAAAAATCATAAGAATAGAGATCGGTGGACCCCCAGGCCAAGGTAGTTCTGACCTGGTACCTAGTACATGCAACCAATATGTATCAACGTCCCATGGTTCAAATATATTGGCTCTACAACTGCATCAAACGGTGGAGCCCAATTCAAAGTCAAACTGTGTACCACTAATGATAGAAGAGAGTTTCTTTGATTTCAGAAAATCATCAGGAGGTGAACGAGATCTGTCTCCTAAACAAAGGCCACAACGTTAGGGCCTGTCTATGACTGTAAAACGTGGCTACCCAGCGTCAAAGACCTCAGGAAGCTGAAAGTGTTTGAACAATGATTTTGACGACGTTTCCTGAAGGGACTCGATTTGACCTGATTTCAAACGAAGCAATAGGACAACGCTACTCTGATATCGAAAATCTATCAATGGTCAGGCAATTCCAACTCCTGTCGCGGTTCGTGTGAGGGTACAGGCTAACACATGTTTCATAAGCGACATCTTTCGATTAACAGAAAGCATTCCCCTACCGGTCCAGAAATGATGGGAGAGGTAGAGCCAGTAAAGCAATGTGATTACTGAACAGTTGCTTCTCAGCCCCTATTATCTAATGTCAGTACTGACGAACAAAACGTTCTTATGGTCGAGTTATTTGCAGACCTTAGTAATTCGAATAATGGTGGCTTGTTGCCATAGATAACGGATTAGACGGTTAAACAGAGCTTCAATTACCAAAGTTTCCAAGTGTTTCGCACCTTGAGTTGCTCTTTACCTTAGCTCTGCAGATGCAAGACCATCCGAGCTAGCTTTGCGCTCGAGGATAATTTGAATTACTTTCGACACAATGAAT
The DNA here is from genome assembly GCA_948099385.1 of Fasciola hepatica. Classification (NCBI taxonomy): domain Eukaryota; kingdom Metazoa; phylum Platyhelminthes; class Trematoda; order Plagiorchiida; family Fasciolidae; genus Fasciola; species Fasciola hepatica. The sequence goes on along the minus strand of CANUEZ040000031.1, from coordinate 11,544,193 downwards.
GATTCAAGGTTTACACTAAAAAGGGCGAATATGATGAGCAACAGTCAAGTGGATTACGTAGAATTTGTGTGTTACGCTGGTCTACTTTATTATCATTTTTACAGGTTTGAGTACCCAGTACGTAGAGAAGCCCTATGTTGTGCCATAGAAACTTGGGATTCTTAAATTTCAGTATCTGTGTGGCAAATGACACAGTCCAGCGTCCTATGTATCCCGCATTTGGGTCCCTGTAGTATTTACCTTCTAAACCTTCGGGAGACCTATAGGAGCGTTCCTTCAGCCTCCTGGAAAACTTTAGTAGTGTAGATGCCACCTTACTCGAAAAGCAAATAGGATTTCTATTGGCAAATAACTATTGGAGATAGAATTTATAAAACCAGTAAAGCGTTCAGATACTCGAAAGAACAAGTCTGAGAAATATATGAAAAAGCAACTCTGAAGGCTGTACTAAGGGGATACATGTTGCCAGGCTAAAAGTGGTGAAGTTCAAACTTTATTTTGTATAGAAACCATGATAAATGTTTGCCCTCAGAAGAAGTATACTTTAGGCTATTCCTCATCAATCCCACGAATGACCCCTTAGAGTCTGTTTATAAACCGAACAGGTTCACTGTAAATCCAATGGCTTCCCCATTCCATCACACAGCCAAATCATTGGAGGGATCACTGAATTTTGTAAGACGTGGTTTTCTAGACTACTCGTCCGCTTGTGATTCTAATCCACGTTCTTCTTCCTTGCAAACTGGAAGCTTTTGACTGTCCCACAAGCTCATTTGCACGGTTTTCTGATTAGTTTACCAACAGGACTCAGTGCACATGAATAAGTTTCAAAACATCCAACATTTCGGTGAATTGATTAGGAGTGATTCAGGGAGTTGTCCTTTTCTCTATTTAATCTCCATCTCTATCAGCGAACTTTCAACCGGTTTTCCGGCGCATTTGTTTTAATATACCGATCATATGGATCTTTGCGAAGCTGTTTCTGTAACCCAGGACCTTACCAATTTTTCCAGTAATCTGCCCCTTATTTGTAATTTCCCTGTTTGAACCGGTTTAACTTTAATCTTTCTCGGTCGATTTATACTTGTGATCCATCTGTCACCTCCACAAAACCAACAGGTTGTGTCAAATATTTAGGAACTACCACGGATGAGATTTTGAGGTGGTCATCCCATATTTCAAACAGTATAAAGGAACTACCGAATACGAAGGCTTGGTCATTTTTATTGATAAACAGAGTGCTATATCCTTTTTCGTATATCAATATTTTCCCTGTTCTACTTTACTTATTCCCTGTTATTTTCACTGGTCTACTGAAGAAAGATTTCAAAATTCTTCGTCGAGGTTTATCTATTGTTATTCGGGCATCTTTCGTACCCTTAACTGAACTATCTGCTAAATTGTGTGAATTACACGTGGCCGCATGTGAAACGTTCGCACCACAAAATCCTCACTCTTTACACAGTGAGCCATTCAAGTTCAACTCTCTCGCCTCTGCACATCATCTATTCCATCAAAACCCTGTCACATTACAATCTGCAGGTACTCTACTGTCCCATGCCTGACTCGATTTCTCACAAGCATCAGCTGACTTTCTTTCTTAATGAAAATAGAGCCGAAAGTAAAGTAGAAGAGGAACTCACATGGACAAGGTAAGAGTTCGAATGCAACTGTTACTGACCACGACAGCTAGCCATATCACTTGATGTCTCCAATCATCTGGTAGTGGGATCGCCTGGATCCCAACCCTGAAATCTAACACGTCATACTTGGCCAAACCTATCGGTCAAGGTTTTCGTACTCTTCGCCATGCCATTGTACTGACCACCTGGACCTACCTTCCAACCACCACCTGCCTCGAAGAACAGCGTTTGCAGAGAAAGTCTACAATAACATAAAATAGCCTGTGCACCGCCAAGTAATCCCTTATAGTTAGCGGCTCCACTCCAGATGGGTCGGTGGCCAACTGTATGGTTCATTCGCCTCTTCCGAAAACGATGCCATCTATCATCAAATAAACTATCACATGATGACCCCTTGGAGATTAACTGTGAGGCATCATTCAATCATATACAATCCTGATGGATGGCTTTGAAATGAATGATATTTCATTGTGATTTGTACAATTGAAATCTACGCACTAGCATACACCCTCACTCATACCAACATTTACACACATCCACAAACACACACACACACACACACACACACAAATTGACAAATTTAGCTCGTAGGCCACAAGTGGGTTTCGTTGAGCTAAATTGTTGGAAACGACTGGACTACAAGGTAATCAATATATATATATATATATATATATATATATATATATATATATATATATATATATATATATATATATATATATAATTCTGAAACCATGCCATCAACTCATAAGCCGTAGCCTGATTTTCCGAAGAAGCACATACATGGATCTATATAACAGAAGATTCAGTGGGCCGAGCTTCTGAAATTAGAAGCGGTGGCATAAAATTAGATCAAGTTACCAAGTTTAGATGGCACTAGAAAATGTCAAAACCTGAAGTTTCTCAATTCAGAGACATGGGTGAAAAGTTCGAAGTTCAACTAGCCATAGTTGGTAGCATTCGCGGGTTGAGGTCCGGAGGAAGCTACGAGTCATATCAAAGGGCAGGGTTCCTATTGGTACACAAGAGTACGGAGACCTTAACGTGTGCACCGTGATACCATTTGGCTGGTGGTGAAACTTTCGCGATCTACAAACCGAGCTCAATGCAATCACGAATCAGCACACCAACCAGCGCTAAGATTAACACGAACTTCCACACACCACCGATCTGATGTAGAAGCCCAAACGTATTAGTTTAATGGCATTCATCTCCACCCTCGTCTAATTTATTACCGATCCTAATTCATTAGGATTCAACATGTTGAATGATGCGAGTTCTCCGGCGCCTTGAAAGCACGATCGACCCTTAAGAATTTATCATGTTTACCATACATTCACCAATGTATGTTTTGAAAACGCTAATAATAACTCGATGGTTCTGTTCTCGCAAACAAGCTTTGTGTATAAAGGTTAAACTAAGGGCGTGGAAATACCCAACAAAAAAGCATCGGTTGATTCCCTTCAAATTATCTATCTAAATTTGACAGTAAACTTGTTCGTCTGCCAGACATAAATTCACTGTCATTCATCAAAGAGGTTTTAGCAAATGCTTCCAAATAATCCTGTTATCGCAGTTTCTCTGATCAAACAGAAGCTGGAATATCTTGCATCACATTATTTTGGCGTTGTATTTCAAGAGCAGTGAACGGAACTCGATGAATGAACACTGGCTTCAATTTTAGTTACAAGGTGTGTAGTTTATCATCTAGTACGTCCACTTTAATTATTTTTGCTAGCTGGGAGAAACACCGTGTGTCAGTTTGTCTGAGATGCGTTTTGCACTCGAAAGTGTAATTAGACATGATTGAGTCATTTCCCGAACGGCTGATCAGTTGTGAACGAACACTTCCTCGGCCGATGAAACCGACCCTTTCAGTTAAACACGAACGCTTTACAGACGGCCTTTCAATTCCCTTTTGGAACGCGCACTATGTTTTGATCATAAAATAATGACTATCGAATCATATCACGTTGTAATTTGATAAACTACGGATGCAGCTGCCGGGCTGTAGTCACCAAATCAGTCGCAAATATCTCGAACGTACAAAGTACTGGAGGTCCTTATCGGTAAGATACATTCGGTAAACTTGTCAACTCAATAATTAGAAAAAAAGTATCATAATTACGTGGTAGTCTTCCAGCTTGGGCTTTATCGGACTCGTGTGCCAATTGGTTTGAGGAATGAAATCACAGCATCAGGTGCCACGCCCAATCGTGAAGTTGAATTCGAACATTTTCCCACTCACCTTCGCTTAACAAACCTACTACGGTCGATAATCAACCGCATTCGATTTCGTTGCTTTTATCCTAGCCTGTACACAAACGCGTACTCAAACAGATGCGCACACTCAGTCACCCAGCTTTCAACCAACGCCTGCCCACTCAGTGGTCCTTTTGACTGTCAGGCTTGCGACCACATGTGAACTGAATTCCGATACGAAACGGAGCTGATCACATTTTCCGTGGTCTGTCTCCGTTGCCTACACTCTTACTCGTCTCACATGACATATTTGTAAGGTGTGTGCGACTTGAGGCTGTCGATTGTTGCTTATTGGTGCATTGCACGCAGTATTTAAGGTCTAAAAAATTTAGGAAATGTGTCTCAACCCATCTGAACTCCGCTCTGCACTAGACTACTTTTATGCTTTTCAGTAGGCAAATGATCGAAAAATTCACTTGGGTTCAGAGATAGCCTGACAGCTTTGACCGTATATCTTGCACATCGGAAACAAACTATCTCCCGTAAAAGCTTCCGTGAAAGCAAGATCATCGATGGGCAAATATCAGCATGTATTCGATTAATCGGTGCCCTGCAAGAAGTTAGTTTAGCTTAAATGCTATGAAGCCAGTGGTTCAGATTGCTTTCCGATAGCGGCATTGCATGCGGTACCAAATTAATGTTATCAACACCAATTCAATATGAATATATCAAACAATCAAAAATTTGAATTTGTAAAGCTTGCAAAACAATGAAAAATACGATCCACACAATCCGCGGCATGTAAATTTTATTTCAAAAGATACCTGGAATGAAATCATTGGGGCTATTTCCACCCAAACAGGGAATCCGAGGTTGTATCCTCTGCGATGCCATAAATTTTTTCTCTCACTCATCGGGAGCCGTGAATAAGTCAATACTTGGTAAATAACAAACCATTGAATTCAATTATGTCAGCAAGAAAACCTGCTACATAATTCAGCGACTATCGCTATCCCACTCCCAACCAAAGATCAGTTACCCAACTGCAATACAACACGTCGTTGCACTCCAAACTACCGCTTATTGTACGGCGTACTTGAATACACGTTCCTTCTTATACACATGCTATTGTTCGACTACTGGTTACTGGGCAGAACTGGTGTTATGCTTAGTTCGGCCTTTTACTAATTAGCCAAATCAACACCATCAATCCGACTACGGGTTAAATGTGCATATTGTTTGTCTACAATAATTGAATTCAAAAAAAAACTGATGAAGTTTTCGAATAGGGATGGATACTAATCCCTTACCACTCCGTGGTTTTCCCTTCAAGCTTCCCTAGAGTGACTACTTTGAAAAACAATCAAGTTTTTCTGGTAGGATGCATAAGAATAGCAATGATTTTGTGTTTGATCATTTGAGCGTACGGTGTAAATCTTGAAATGCGTCCTGTTGGTTCCTAATTAGCAATAGAATGTCGAAAGGGTCCAAGGAGGACACCCGCTGGTTCCAAAAGTTTTATTAACTTAGTTTACGTAGCAGTCCATTGTAATTTCTTGAATTTTCGTGATGATAAATTTCGCGCCCTTCCTGAAAATTGCTCTGAAATCTGGGATTCTGTTCATACTCCAGAAAGACCCCTAGTCGCTTTCCAAGCCACAGAAATAAGGTGCTCAGGGCCACCCCATTGCGTGGGTGACCTCCCTTATAGGCCCTCGGGAACTGAAACGTAGTTTGCTAACGTCGCAATTATTCGCCACGCTCCATCAACCAAAACGGAAAAAATGACGTTTCTGATAACCTTCAAAACATTGTGAGTTATTATGAACAAAGTGATCTCTCACGTAACCCTTCGTAGTGTTCTGAGTGTATCTCCACCCCATCTGACTCAGCCTTCCCGAATGATGAGTATACTCCGCGCGCCATTCAGTTACCCAGAGTTCAAGCTCCTAAGTACCATGGAGTGGCGTTAAGGGCTGATATTCTCATGTTGTCAATGGTGTGCTCAAATCGCGCTGACTTGTCTTTCGAATCTGATAGCTCAGGCAATTCTGCTGGACAATTACCAACACACACAATCTCTGGTGACACCGATGGTACTGTAATTATGAGGACACGAAAACGTCACTCTTTCGGCTAGATGCCTACTAACAAGCATGAAAGTAATTCCGTGCAGAATGTGGTTTTAATGCGTCTAGACAAGTCTCTAAAACATTTTCACGCTTTCAAAAACACACGGTACTTTGTGGTATTCATAATATTCTGCCTACTATCAAGCGATGAATCAGTAAGTTGCGAATTTCGACCTCCCTAGGTTACCTGTGGTGTTTCTGGACAGTCTAATCTGTTGAATGCGTGTTACCTATTTTTCGACTAGACCGCCGGTGGGACAATCAAGAGTCGCAGAAATTCCTGTGTAGTCCTTTTGCAACGAGGACGGCAAGACGAGCAAGAACACTTGTACCTGGACCACAAAACAAATTACTTTCATGAAACACGTGCAATCGTTTGTATACCCTTATTTCCAGACCGCGCTGCACGAACAATGATCAGTGTTCTGGGTTCTGGTCAGTTGTCTGCGGGCGTAAGCTTGGATCTCTTGGGCAACTTTCTGTTCGGCTGGTCCAGTTGTATCGCTTGACCACTTGATCGGTATCCCAGCATACGGACCGTCTTTTTTCCGGTTACCCGAGATCCCGCATTTCCCCATCTGCTAGTCCATATGCCTCCTTTTTTCTGCTTCGGGATTCCGAGGATACACTTTACGTCTGATTTTTCCTTCGGCGGCTCTTGATCGGCTGGCCCTTTCTGTTTGATATCCATGTCACCTTGTTGCTCTAGCATTCCCCGTGACAATAAACAATGCCACCATAAAATGCTAGTCTTCCGCTCAACTGATACAAAGGTATTTTCATGCGAGCGCCGAAAGGCGAAGCAAGCAAACTGAGATTTACTTGGAGTTATTATTTTCCGTGCACAGAATGGAAATTGGTTTCCATCTAAAATAACGACATTTTCACACAGCGGTTGACTGAAAAGTCGAAAACTGTCCTTTTATATATCACTGAAGAGAATCACCAACTACATAGGTCAAAACTACTTTTGTCGATCGTGAGATGCTGTGCCCGATTTGAATGAAACTGACTGGACTTAGAGCACTTGAATCATTTGGATTTGTCATGTTTGAGCTACTCGCGTTTGTTAGCGTTGGTGTTATTGGTTCATTTGTGACTATATATTGATCCTTCGTTGTGCCGATTGTTGGTGTCCCATGTTCGGCGTAGGGTAGCTCATTAATGAAGCCACCTCTGGAATTTTTTAAATAGATTGATTCTAACAATAATTTAGACGCCCAAATCATACGGCTGATGAAACTATTCTCGGGTCTATCATAAATGAAATCAACAAATCACGTTTCTGTGAGTATACTGACAACTAGAGACAAATCAGCTGTTAATCAGCCAACGCAATCAATAGTGTCATCATATTCTGCAATCACGGTTCTGATGTTTTAAGTCCGTTCACCTCCCGAACGTGCACTATGCACCAGAGGTTGAGCACTCAACATCCAAGTGACATTTGTGATCAAATGAATTTCAATAAAACCGTGTGTTTGATGAAACAACTAGGGACACCGGTGATGATTGTTGGGTTGGTGAAAAATCCAGTAAGGTGAGAAAAAATCCACAGGAATTATTAGATGTATTATGAACACACAATGGTTCGTAATGTGGTGAGTCGCAAATGTTAGTATGCACATTCTCAGGCCGAATTGAATGATGTGTTTGTTGTTAGTCAGGAACTCAGGAGACAACGTGAAACACGTCTTTAGATGTTTTGGGCTGTTATATTGGGGGCAAGTAGGTTACACTTTTTTGTTGCTGCGTGACACATGTTAGGGAATATATCAGTAATTTAAAATTCTTTAAAGTTTTATCCCCGAATTCGACGGGCAAAGCTTAAGTCGCTGAGGAAGAATGTACACCAATAGAAAGAATTCAATGAGGTAGACCTAAGACAGATTCCATCTTATAAAACAAAAGGTGGATCATCAGATTCTCAGGAAGACTGTGGCTACAGTGATTTGTCCAGGTAAGGTCACAGGTTACCAGTTACGCTGACTAAAATTCTTGAGGATGGTCTTTACAAATTTCTCCGATTCTGGAACAACTCCCGATTGAATAGTGATGGGTTTATGCAGTCACGGTAGCACATCAGCGTTTTTTGAAGGGATGCTTTTTCAATTGATACTTGAGGATCACATCGTCAGCTTCTCTAATCTTTGATAACAGTGGGAAATGAAGAGTAGTTGGAGTCAAGCATTCCAAGAGCTGCTTTACAAATAGCATTAGCACATGGCATCCACGGCAGCAATTCGAGTTATTTTAACTCTGCTGTGTTATTGTGGTTTAGGTACGTGCATTCGGTGCGGCACTCTTCAATGCTGACTCACTGTTCGTGACGTTTCATAGATTCGACAGTCCCCCTAATATCTCGCCAGCCCCAGCTGGCCGATTTATCCGGCTCTACCGTGAACATTTTCTGGGTTTCAGTCTTCACTAATTCCGCCCAGGATAAGAAGATGTTCCTCTTTCTAGGACTAGCGAACCCCACGAGCACTGGCCTGGGAGGTGGATGCTCACTCTGCATAAGTTTCCACCACCCTAGTCGGAGAACTCTTGAGTTCGGTTTGCGCCTGAAGCCCGTCCGTCCGCAAGAGGGTTGCGGTTTGATGCCCGACATCTTTCACCTCTGTTTGGTGGCCTGGCAAACGGGTTCAGGTATCATTTTCACAGTAACGTTGCGATTTTGACCCAGGGCTAATTCTGCGTTTAGCATCAGTGTGCTCAGACTGACAGTCAATATACAGCCTATTTCTAAAGGCCTACAAGTCCACATCTTGTTTACCACACTTTTGTGCATCTGTCCCAGCTCTTTTTTTTGGTTTCTTACAAACACCGCTGTTGTGGGTTTTTTTACAGTTGGACCTCTTTTTGGGTTCTCCGACTCATGATATCCAACCCCGAGGAGACAATGCATTTAGTCATCCCCACTTTATATGAACCCTTGCATGCTGGTCGCCTGAATTTGCGTAGGGTTTAGCACTTTCAACACACCCATTTCAGACACTTGTAATCATCGTAGAGGTCACGGGCCTTCAGAAACTGTCGGCTGCATCGTTGGTGGGACGGAGAATTGCCATTCGCGGTCTTGTTTGCGCGAGAGTTAGGGCTCATTTTATTAGCAAGTGGTGAGGCTTGGTCAAAAGTGATAAATTCAGAGAATGAGAGTAAAGAATGACCAAGAAAAATACTGCTGATATGGTAACCCAAATGGAAGTAGTATCAACAGGGGAAGCAAGAGACACACTAGCCGTTTATTCGAAGGTAAATCATTGATGACTTTCAAGATTTAGTAATGGCATTTAGTTGATAAATCTGTCAAAACTTAGCGAAACGGACAGGATTTAATAGTTGGCGACCACGAAGGCTGCTCCTCTTGGCGTATATTTTGGAGATCCTGGTAGACTAATTTTTCAGTTCTTAATATGTACGATTATGGGTAGTGCGAATTGTTGACCCATTGGAGCATTTGACTGAGTGGCTTTCGCAAGTGAAGTTTGGCCGAGCGGCTTGCATTCGACGAAGGCATGTTTGAGGCGATCAATGGATAGGTCGCAAGTCGGCCGATGACGTCTATGACAAACATTTTTGCTCTGCATTTTATCACACAAAACGGATCAGAGTGTGGCTTTTCAAGCAATGATCGAACATCATCCACGTGGGAAAATACGTGGATAGTGGTTTCTGAAGCATCTGGAACGCAGCTCGCGGACGGTTTTCGAGTGTGCGCTAGTCCTTAGCACTCTCATATGCTGTGTGAGAGACTGAGCACAGTCGCCGTAGTCGAAATTCACGGTTGTTGTGAGGGCTACGTACAGTCCAGGCAGACGAAGCCTACAATCATGTATCAACATGGCCGATGTAGATAGCACTTCTCCTCAAAGGATCGGTAAGAATTCACATCATCTTCACACTGTGCGGAATGATATGGTGACATAACTTCACCAGAGCGGCAAACTTACACAAGTTTTCCGAGAAATACCTCCCAAGCAATATTGGCACATGGCATCTTTGGCAGTAATTCGAGTTACTTTGACTCTCACACGGAGTTATAGCTGGAGTTCCTGTAACTCACGATCCTCATGCGAAATTTTTCCAGTCCTTCCAAGTGGCTGGTAGAGTGAACGCAGAAGCCTACGAAGCATCCATGCGTGGTTTCGTATTCTGCCGTCGACAACGGATTTTGAAACGTGTATCAACGGACGAATAACCCCAATTAACGGTGTTGTCCAAACTAGCCGTTTTATTAAACGATCACCTAATTACTTCTGTCCAATCTTGGACAAGTAGTAAGAAACCATCCAAATTTTCTCACGAATTTTGGGTAGGAAACAAGCTGTTGAGGAGGACGCCATAGCACTCACTCGGCTGTAGTAAGGTCCGCCACTTATTATACGTAACCAAGTGCTTCATACCGAAGTGATATCCCTGAGTATCGTTTGTGAGGGAAACAACATAATCCTTCCGAAATTTCCACGGCATTTTTGAGTGTGATTACTTGACATTACTTCGCTATGTTCTTCCATACAAAACACTTTTGTAGGTTTGTTTGTTTGTGCGAGACATTTACATTTGCACTGAATCATTTCTGACTGTCGTGCATGGACCAAAATGTTGGACCTTTGGGTTACACTCTCAAGTCTATTTTGCGGCATGATTTAGGGTTTTCGTATATTTGTGCTTTTGTTACCACCATATTGGTACTGTGGCAGCTACGAATCAATCTTGTTCTGGTTTTGGGATTCGTGCGAATCGGCTGCGCGTTGCCCAAATTACGATTACTGTGACCTACAGAATCCAATGGGAAATTTGAAAGAAACTTCTTCGGAAGTCTTCAAACGGGAGATCAATAACCTTGTATAGCCACTGGAATCAGCTCTCCAAGTCTTTGGGGATGATTTAGAGTTATTGTAGTATTGCTAGAGACAACTTATTTTGGGTTTGAGTAGGAGAAGGAGAGTGATTCCCGGGGTGGTGCAGAGGCCTTAGGGGGGTCAGGGGCTAAAAATTCTGAGGGCTATGGGGAACGAGAACTGTTGAAAGGTTGGCAGGTTTTGATGTCTAGTAACCTGGGAGGCAGCGTACCAAGCGGAGGATCAAGATCTCTCGATTTCCATAAAGCGTAGGCTACTTTCCGTGGTCTACATTTTTGAGCACTGTGACACTCACTGCTGTGAGTTCTCAGTTTAATGATCTCGTTTTGTATGACCGCATCAGCTGTATTCGCTGGTGCTTCAATCTTTTCACTGTGGCTTTCCACAGAAAAGGTTTGAGGTTGGTGTTGAGGCTCGATGAAGGGTGAATCTCATCCGTTATTTGTGGGCTAAGTAACGAGTGTGGGGTCTCGGATACTTCACGTGGGCCACAGACATTTTGTAGCATCAGGTCAACTACTCAGGGTACTTTCCGCGGCGGAAGATGGAGGAAATTCGGCAATATCGAATAGTGGACATTGGCCTTGATCCTTGAAGCGTGTGACCCGAACGACAGGCAGCACACTGAGCTTGGAATCGACTTTCGGTGGGATTGCTCTTTTAGCCTTCTCATTAGAGTTTTAGGTTAAAAGACTTGTGGATCGATTATAAATTAAGCTCTTTTCTTACCTCCCTGAGTTTTGCAACTGAGGAAATAACTTTTCGACGGCCTCCGTGGAACCTATTTTTATCGGAATACCTTGCATCCGACAGTGCATTTGGTTAGCAGCAAAGTGGATCGACTGGTAAATCGGTGAGGGAGCTTAAGTTGGGTAAAACCTAGGCATAAGTGTCACGTGAGTGATATGAATCGAGGAAGCGACTCCAAATGATCACTCGTTTTGGGAATTTCTCAGTACCCTACAAAACTTTGACGATATCGAGAATTCGCTGATGGAATACCCAACCCCCCCACCCTTCCCCGCGATCGGCTGCCCGAAATACTGAACGAGATTTGATAACGAAGCCCCACAGGCTGATTATCTCATCCTTGGGGGTGCGTCGGTAGCCTTTAGTGTGTCTGTCTCTGCAAAGTGTCTTTTGACTTCACATTTTATTGCATCCGTTGGTAGTGAAATAAGAAGAACCGCCTCGTCCGGATTTAGGAATGAGACACTGGTCACAGAGGAAGGAATACTTCGCCTCATGGGGAAGGCGGCCTCGTCTGGTTTTTGCGATAAAGTGAATATATATCTATGATCGGAAAAGATGACGTCAAGGTGAATGAAAAATTCGTGTGAAATGAAGGTGCAGGAACTGCGGGTTATGAAAATTTAAATTTTCTAAAACGGCGAGATCCACGGATGGAAACAACCGCATCGTTGTTATTGGGCAGCTCAAGATTTGTATTTTGAACCCACCTATTTTCCCGTTCTCCAATTATCCGAAGGATGTTTGCCCAGCTCACCGATAGTACTAATATAACAAATGTTGACTAGATCCATGAATACTTAGGTTACAGCTTCTCACCCGTGTACTATTTCAGGATTTGGCCTTGAAGTTGCACAGACTGTAGCAGGAACAGTTGGTCCAACTTTCGAAATTTCCCCGCTGGTTGATCTACCAGTACTCTAAACTCGTGGGCTGAGGGCTGTTTTCAGAAAACGGGTCCTCCGGGAATCCATGCCCAGCAAAATGAGCACGCAATCCGTTGTTCACGCTGCATGTGCTTGTAGTACGTTTCCAGTCAATTTTGAGAAAATCGCTGTTCTAGTCAACCAGCACCAGAATGTGTTTTCTTCCATGCTCGAAAATACCCGTAAACAAAATCTGCCATGTGTGGGTAGATAGTTCTCAAGGCACTGTTTTTTTATGCTGAAATAGCCTTAGTCTAAAAGACCTGTCTGCTCCAAAACGACTTTACCCACAGAAAGTGTAAGACAACCATCTCGTCTGTCGACAAGACAGAGGAAATTACACAGTAGGTAGTGGATTATCCCTCCTCGTCCGAGAAGGAATAGTGCACATGGGATCACGATTGAGCTTGTGCATAGCAAGAACTCAAGTGTGTGTTATCCCCGTGAGATTACGAACCAGGAAGACAGATGATGCCTGCGTGTGTAGAAGCCCGAACTCGACCTCAGATAAAGACACAAGATCAATGGATGCACTACAGCAGCCTCAAGCATTAGTAAGCGGACTTTTATTAGTGGGAGACTTTAACCCGCTAGTACCGCACTGGGCAACTTGTGGCTGCATATAGAGTGGAGCAGAGAAAGACTTTGTCAACTGGATGCAGAGTAGGAGTCTGGTTCAGTGTATTAGAGGTTTAGTACTCCGGATATCGGATGCTAACTTAATCTTGGTAATGTCCTTAGGAACGGGCAACAAGCCAAGAGTTCCGACGACCGTCGAAAAACGGTTTGTGCTGAAACAATATCGATCACGTGTGCTTTTACGAGTGACATCGGACTCGATGTTGGCTGATGGAGGTATATCTCCAGCCATCCGCAAACAGAGTTGTCGAAATTACGTTTTTCAATTAGCGGAAACCATTTATTCTTACAGTAAGCACACAAATAATGAACGGCCCCATGGCAGCGAGCAATTTAAAACTGCCTAGTGATAAGCATCAAATGATCGCTTGCATACAGTAGTTTCTCGTATTTCAGCCATCTTCAAGTCGCTAAAAAGAAGATACAATGCAGAGATCCGGGTAGCAGCTTTCATTGCTTGACCTGGTGATCACAAGTCTTGAAAATGACAGTCTGGGGAGATTTGCTGCCTGCTTTGGGCAAAAGTGATCATGACACCAGCAATTGTTTCCTCGTTCTCAGGCACGCGAAAGCCGTGGGAAAGTTACGCAGAAATCTCGAAAGGCCAGATATAGAGGAACACGGAACTAGAACTGCAGAACTGGTTTTGGGGATAGAGGGTGGAGAAGTCGGTGTGGAGAAAATATGACAGAGAATCAATGGAAACCAGGTTGTGTTACAGGACTGTTTTGCCCCACTTCAAGAATGCTAAAAAAACAGACAGAAGCTGGCAGACCTTGAAGGTGGCAGGCCGCGAAAGAAACTGGCTACGGTACAACGAGGTTAGAAACTCAGCCGTGATGATCCAACGACAGAAAAAAGAGCCTTTGTACTGGTACTGGTCAATGAACTCAATCAACACCCAAAATGTTAGTGTAGATGTGTCCAGTCAAAGCTTCGCCTAGGAATGAAGTGGGACTTCTGGTCTTGGGTGATGAGGGTGAAATATGTGATGACGATCAAAGCAAAGCCGATGCATTGGGCCCATACTTTGAGGATGTACATGGGCGCGACGGAGGATAAAAAACACCTATTAAATGTGCCACATTTAGCCGATGGATATTACCGTTTGACTAGAAGTTAGCTACAGTTAGCTACAGCTACGTGAGGGGTGGGTTAAGGACAGAAATGGAAAACTAACACACTGCAAGCCTTACATGCATTCTGTGCAAATGTTTACAGTGACTCTTAAGGGAACACATGTAATCACTCCATGAACCACAAGTTGCTCTTTTAGGCACAGCACTGGGTTTTGAAGGGCAAATCTTGCCTCCCGAGAATTGTAGTATGCTTAGACGAAGGGTTGGGACCAAATAAATGAGCTCAAATTTAATTAGCATGTGAAATCCACCGCAGCAACCTGGGTTGTGGTTCGTCTAACCATGGCAGCAATTCCCTACAATTTAATCCATGCCCAGCAATTAAAATTGATTGTTATTATTTATTTATTGAGATAAAATACTTCAGAATGTTGCACGCATTATTTATCATCAAGAATTATCAGCTCATTAATAGACGTTTATCTTTACTGTCAATCCCGTATACGGTATCACGGTGAGATAGTCATATTTCATGTTGAATATGACAGAAAATAAAGATTATGCTCTCATCTAGAAACGCTTGTGTATTGATGACATCTTAATCAGAAATGTTTCAACAATGAGCACGGTTGTGTTCATATTAGGTTTTAAAAATTTTTCCTTGACTGTAGAATTTGTCTGAATCAACGGCTGTTGATAGTTCTGCTTGATTGACTGTCCTTTGGACTCCATCATTCACGCGCGAACCTCGGACCTTCCGATCAACATTACATTCGGTAGAACCAGGCCCGAGGTTCTCTCTTTTTTGAGCTGATCGGTGACTCATTTCCTAAGCCGCGCACACCGATTGGACCAGGACCTTTATTGATAAGCTGATGGCCTCTTGGAATGCCTCCTGACGTTACTGAGAGGTTGTTGACGGGTAACGATGCTGGATGCTAGACCGCGGGCAGACGAGGAACAATAACGAAGGTGACTGGGTCGATGTTTCGTATTCGTCCATAGTTGTAGACTGCAGTTTGAGCACCCATATAAATTAGGCGTAACAGTTCGATAGAACTGGGGCAAATAACGGAAGAGAGGGCAGACTGAAGTATAATCACCCGTCTGTCATCAACTTCGCCCAGCTATTCGCCACATTCTGTGTGTGTTCGTGTGACACAAAACGGATACTGAGTGAAAAAATGAAGTAGTGGAAATCCCACAACCTGAGAAGCGATTTTGGGCAATGGTGAGGAAAAACCAGGGTTGCGCTCCAGAAGATTTTAATAGGACATTTCAGAAGCTGGTTCACTACTGGTGCTTCTAATACACATACAAAACATGTGGTCAGATAAATCTTGTACAATGTGCCCAGTTAGGATCTTCTCAGATCTGAGGAAGACTAGTCAGACCAATATTGCAATCGAATATACTTGTCATGTGCACTATTGACCAAAACCGCAAACAGTCGTCTCAGCTTCCCCCTCAGCCAGTACGATTTCATGCGTTACGTGAACATCGCCGGTCTGAAACGGCAGCTGTTATTCCTTACTTATTTATCGCACAGTTCCGCACCCGGAGGCACGCACTACTATTTATCATGGAGTCACCGAAATCTCCACCCCCCCCCCCCCCCCCCACACGCACACACACGCAGTGTCACAGATACCCCAGTCACCACATCTACCACTGCGATTTTATGTTCGCACCCAGTGATGATCTTAACCATGGACACTCCCTTAGACTTGAATGCGGATAAATAAAGACAATAGTAGGCACTTTTTTAAACAAAACCTGGCAAAATGCTCTACCTTGCCCCACACAAAACTCCTATCCCCACCCCACCCCTACCCTTCATTACTCCGTTCTTGCATTGCCTTTGTTTGCTGAGTTCCAGTTCAATGGCGTGATTTCCTCTGTCATCTGCAAATTGGACTCCAATCCCGTTGACTCCAGTTGGGAAATTTTTGCTTGCTCTTTGGCAGCAAGAACCACCATGAACAGGCTCTCTGTATCGTTCACACTGCATGCAACTGCCATTCTTCACTTCTCCTGAGGATTCGCAGGCATGCTTTGAACGAAACGATCACGAATAAGACTTGCTCTAAAACATCACTTGTGTCAGGCAAGCTGATCGATATCTAGCGCAAAAGTCACTGATAATGGACAATCGCGTCTCATGCGAGCAGTCGTACAAAGCCGCGTTGAACCGGCCGATGGCTTCCCGACGACCGCCGTCCTGCATGAACTCGTTCACCCGCCCCACACGCGATTCCTAATACATAAGGCCTGTTTATTCCTCATTTTCAGGTTATAAGCCACCTTGACGCGCCCAACCAACAATATCCCAAGAGCAACCAACAATGATGTATCTCCTTTCATTTCGTTGCATGCCACTTCCTTTTCAAAATCTGTGGTTCATGCCTCCGCATCTCCGACCACGAACAGAACAGGCCATGAAAGCTTCAATACCAGAGGGAGTATGGTCACAGCACCAATGTACCAAAAAGAAAGCCAGGTGAAGGCCAAACGGATGAGCGGCCAAACAGGTTCCATTTGGGGACATGAACTCTCGTTTTCATAGTCTGTCTTCCAAACCTATCCGCAGCAACACTAATCCTCTAGCTGCTTGATCATTCTGGCTCCCTTTTGAATAATTGCCGCTGTTCATTAGCTTGATTCTTTTGGCATTATTTCCGTTTGACTGGTTTGGTTGCTCCGGTTGACGGCTTGATCGGTAGCCCCTCACCTGGGCTATCTTCTTGGTTTCCGAAGATCCCGCTGCGTTATCTTCGTTAGTGCGAATGCCTGTTTTTGTTCGTTGTGGGATGATTTTGACTTATTCACCGTCTGTTCTGCTGTCTGTGGTTCTCGACTGGCTGGTCCGACCGGTTTGAAATTCGCACAGTTCTGTTGCTGCAATGTTCACCGCTATAACTGTGTGCTAATCAATATCTCAGTCGTGATATTTAGTTTGATTAGGAACTTATTTCACAAGTTTGTTCAGTTATTTTCCAGTCTGATATCATGAACAAACAAATGGGTCATTTCGAGGTAAAACAGCTTCAATATTCAAAGGAGGTAAAATCAGGTTTCTATCAATTTCTCGCATCAGTTCACCGAAGCAACTAGTTGGAAACATGGGAATAGTTGGTAAACTCTGTGGCTCGAAGGAGATGCTGGTTGAATTAGAATTAAAAATGACTGAAACTAAGTGAAATTGAATGAAAAAATGCAACTAAAAATGAATCAGTGGACGTGGAAATTTCGATAATTGGTTGATATGAATTTGCAACTGATCTACAACAATTGAATCAATAAGAAACTCGGTGTTGATGCTGTACGTATTTGTTGGGAAGGATAAATGCCAATTCCAGTCACGTGGTCCCCGTTCAAACGAAACAATTGGTGATTTTTTTACTATGAAGCCTCCGTCGTTCCAAGCTAGTGTGTGTAGTCCAGCAAGTGGGTGTGCAAGAACTACTAAGAATGCTTTGCAGCTATGTTTCTTCACTCGAAACCCAACGAAAACATTCCATATTTTATCTGATGGACCCGCTGGCAAATACGTTATTCTCCTTGATTTTCCAGGATATTTTGTTCTCACATATGAATGGTTGTATCTCCGGCTTAACGTAGCCATTCTGCATAGTTCTCTGGTAAAATTCAGTGCACAGACATATCTTCCGTAGGCCCCCAATCTCTGTCTTTCTTGATCTGAAAGCGGCGATCACTTCAGTTGGCCGCACAGCTCTCTGTCACTGCCCCTCATTGAAGGGTGTGCCAGAGAAGTTAATAGTAAAGTGTACACTGCGATGGTTAGGTGCGTTCTTTTATACGGTTCAGAAACATGGTCGTTCAAAGCAGAAGATAGACGAAGACTGTGGGTGTTCGAGCACCGATGTCTCCGTAGCATTGCCCGAGTATGGTGGGAACACCGTATCAGTAATGCTGAGGTAAGGCGTAAGGTTTTGGGAACCAGAGATCAGTCTCTGGATCAAGTACTAAATCTAAACAGGTTAGGGTGTTAGGGACGTGTGTTACGAATGCCTACGGATAGATTTTCCACAGCATAAGCTGTTCTTTTAGGCGGATGGTGATATGAAGGTAGGTCGAAGTGGTCAGTCCGTGACATGGCAAAAAGGTATGGAAACCTTGACCAGTGGAGTTGGCCGAGTGAGACGTGTTAGACTTCGAGGTTGGGGTCCACGTGATCCGCCTAATAAATAGTTGGATACATTGGGTGATATGGCTAGGTGTCGCGTTCATTCGCGCAGTTGCATTCGAACTCTTCCCTTGTTGTCTTGGTTTTCTCTCGGTGCTTCGACTTTTCGAATGTTTATCACTATCCTTCCATTCTTTTCGCCCTTAACTGGACGATGCCGGAAGGTAGCAACCGAAGTCAGAGCGCAGAAGTGCGAGGTTGATGGTTGAATAAACTGAAAGTGAAACTGAAAAATATGGAGGATCGATTTCTGATCATACTAGCAGTTGAGTCTTCATTACTATTGTTTGTTTCCCTCCATTACATAACTTCATTTTTGTGGCTTTATTCGTATTACACGGCAAACAATACGGAGCTTCCTATTACGCTGTGTAGTAGACCTAATTTCCTAGGTCAGAAAAGAAGAAGTCCACAAGGATGAAGTGAGGAAACCCACATTGAAGGGAATGACAAACCGATTCTCCCCATGCATTATTTCCGTTCCAGTCGTTGTGTAATGCCTAACGCACATTTGTGCCCTATATATTTAATCCCAATTGTTCTCAATGGTAAACTGCATTGGAATTACAGTAGCTGAATAGGCAATTTATGGACACTGCGGAAGATACAGAGCGAAACCACAAAAAGCTAAAACCGCGTGATAAGCTTGAGGGGAACGACATCGCTGGAGATCACCAATAGATTTCCATACTATAGAACCAGGGTCGATTCTTTCCGAATTATTATGTATTATTCCCGAGCGACTAGTATTCAGAACACTAGAGCAGCAAACCAAGTGACGGATAAAGCCTTTCTGAGTTCTCAGTTCTCGTCTAAAAGCACGGAAACTACATACAAATCAAAAAAATTACGAAGAAATTGGAGTTTCATCGCAACTGCTTCAACTGACCACCTTTGTTGGGCGTTTATTTCTGGCTTTTGATTGGTCTATAGATTTACCAGCTCGATCTGCTTAGACTTTATTCGTAATGGCATGAAAAAATCTTTACTGGAACGTTCTCCGTTGGTATATTCAGTTCACCTTGACCGTTCTTTCCTCAAATGGATACACAGATAGCCTTTATTCATCCCGATTGTGCTGACCGTTTGATCATCGCTTATTACTTGTGCTTTCCTATCCCATTTCAATTGGCAGAGAAATGGTAGCAAAAAACAGGAAAACGCATCAATAAAGAAAACGTAAAATAGTATTCCTTATTTATTCAGTCATCACCAACAATAATTCATTCATTTCACTTCAGCTGTGAGTTTTCTGATGAGAAACGTTCTATGAAGTTCGGGAAAAATGTGAACAACAGCTGAAATATCGACTGAAGCAACAACGTCGACGATATCAACAGTTTTTCCATGCGTACGAACGAGCGCAAACAAAACTATGTTGATTTAGCATTCAGAATATCAGATTGAAAGGAGCCTAAACTTGCTTATATGGTTTACTTGAGTGGCTAGTCAATATGATCGGAAACCGCATGAGTCAAGCCTGAATTTCCTTCCCACTTGAAATATTTTGATTCATCAGTAATTTGCGCCACATTCTCCGCTGACTTACCCGCACAACAGACGTTGACATCGTTGAACACATTGACTGTTAGGCTCTACTCGTATAGGCTTTTCATTTTTTCTCTCAGTTTGCAAGGAGTTGCATTCTTATTTTAGTCCTGTCCAGCTGTAATCCGCAGAGTGGTTTGTCTTGTAGTCGTCTATTAGTCATGGAGGCTTTATAAAAGATCCCTACATGAACACGCTTGGGCGCTTATCGGCGTTTGAACTGCGTGACTCAACTGACGACTCAGTTTTGGTTACAGAGTATTTGATAACAATTTTGTCCTATTTATTTTGTCATAGATTGGATCATTATGACCGTCCTCACCATTAATTTCACCTGGTCTGAAAAATGACCACTTAACCTTTGGCCGCTTTTAGAACTGTCGTAATGACGGTATGCCGCGTCGATGAACAATGAATCTTTTTTTCGAATGTGAAGGCGTAAAATTTGGGCGGAGAAAGCACTAGGCTTTTCGACAACTCCACAGACAGCAGAGCATAAAAGATTTCTCCCAATTAGTTTTGTCCATCTGCGCAACAGTTATTACTGTAAACTAGAACAACTAGAGTAGTGAAGAAATGCTATTCGGCTATGACATTGCAACTCGCGAGCAAACATGATAAAAGCAATTGTTTTGAGTGAGACAGTTTCTAATAAAGTAAATTTTGATATATATTATTACCATAATGAATTCTAACAAGAGCGAAACCGGAATATGATGTTTCCGAGTGTAGGGTTCGTTGGATGATTTGAGGGTTAGGCGTTATCTGTTCATATCACATTTTACGTAATTTTACAAATACGAATCACTTGAAACGAGCGTGCTCGTCATGTTGCTTTATTCCACACGTGTTCCGTGGGGTTATTTTACAGTTGATTCAGGTTTATTGAGGAGAAACAAATGAGTGATGAGGCGGTCTGGTGAATCCAAGGACTGCGAACTCTCAAAATGGCCGTGGTATTTTCGGCACATTGAAAACAACAGAGAAATTATTGGTGATTCATGGTTCTGTCACCTTTGACACATCTGATCTCTATTAGGACTCTGCGCTTATTGATTGCTTCCCATGCAAAAGCTAGGTTTCCATCCACTGGAAGGACCATGGCTGTCGCAACCTGAGTGTTTGCGTAAAATAGAACCAACTACCCAATAATTTGCTAACTCATTCATCAATACAGTGAAACGACAAGCGTTCTCTCATTGATTTATATTTATGTAAAGTAGTAACGTTTGGTAGATGTTTACCCTCCTAAAGAACATATCATGACAATTAAACCAGTTCCTAACAGTCGCTACTTTGTCCGGCACAATCGGGATCATGGTACCCAAGCGAATTGCATGAGTGCACTTACAACATGCAAAAGTGAGGATGCCCGTATTCGAATCCTAATCGTGCCACGAAGATCATTCAGTGCAAAACGAAAAACCTTTCCGAAAACAAAACAGCATGGTAATTCTGAGATGATAGGAGGGCTGAAAAACAGGTGAAACTCGTGACAAAATCAATACGCAATACTTTATTATCAAAACTGCAGGAATTCTCAGGACCTACGTCAGAATATCAAGGTTTATTTCAAGACTTTGTCCAAAGTTATGAAATGTTGATATGTTTCTCTCATCTGCTTCTTTTGTTTGAACACGAAAATTATTTGTTTAGGTCTTAGCATCGGTTGCCGATTTGGAATCGTGTATGTGCAGTCGTGAAGAGTGATCAAAGAAAAACACGCAATTCATATCCCATAGGAAAAAATCACTTAAGTTCGGTTACACACGGATTATGGGGAGAATAGAATAGAGTACCGATGAAGATAACCGAGTGTTCCACTGGCTTTCCTAATTCTGGAATATGAAGTTACACCTGTGAAGTCCTCCCATGCTTTTCATTGGGGAGTTAAATGTCCCGAATGCATGGCAAATCAAATTACGTGAATCAATCGAATCTCGGACTACTTTCACTGTAGTAATGCATTAATTACCACGGGCATTGTGATAACTTGGATAATTCTATTTCTACACGAATGAAGTTGAATGCAACAGATGAGTTTGTCTATCTGTCATAGTTTCATTGAAAATGTAAATCCAGGGCCATCCTGCAGATTACCGATTTCGTATGGTTTACCACATAACAAAGAAAAACGACGCCTCACTCTTACTCTACCATTGTGAATGTGTTGATTATTGAATCAAATCACGATAGAATATGTGGTATAAAATAACCGGTCGGAATAAATCACGAGTTACAAAATCCAAAGATAATGCACGTTTATCCAAGCAACAATATTCAGTTGCAATCGCTCCACCATTGATAAATCCCAGAAAGTTTGCAATAGCCACTTCAATGAATAACCTGATCAGTTGTAGATTCGCATGACTAATCAAATTGGGCAAATAACTATATCTTGGTTGTCCGGATAGAGGCTCTATTTATTCGGTGAATTTTCCTTCGGATTTCACAAGTGAACAATTTGGTTGTTTTGAGGTCAGGTAAATTCAAATTTTAAAACAGACAGAATACTCTTGTATTCAGTCAAACAACCGCCTAAGGTCATGAAAGCAATAGCTTAAAGTACAGAGTAGATTTGAAGTAGATTTGAGAGACATGAGAAAAAAGTTTGATTGATGATGTGTGATGGGTAGTTGAAAATACTATTAGGTTCTGTTGAGCTGAATTTATAATCTATTCACGCTCAGTGTGTGTCAGTGTTTAACTCAGTGGTGGTGAATAGTACTGTCAGAAGGAGAGGAAAATATCTCACTCAGTAAACTATATCAATACAGTCTGTTGTTCAAAATTTCCAATTTGTGCAAAAATCTTCCCATTGCCTTTTTCCCGTGTATATCTTGACTGAGCCTTCCAACATTGGACGTGGTTGATTCAGTGCAGTACACAATGCTGTTACTGGTATTGTGGCTTTTTCACATCTGGCGGATCATTCTATTCTTGTCCCAACAGTCTTGTCTCCATAATGCTTGCAATGCACTTTGTTCCATTTTAATGATTTCTGTTCACATTTGAACACCATTTTATGACCAAAGCCATGTTATGGGATACAGTGTAATACATACAATTCTATGCAGCTTATCATGGTGTAAAATGCGTATTGTTTCAGAAGTCGGTACCGGCTAAGTCTGTAACAATCAAAGTAGGGAAAACTATTCCAGAAGTGTTATAACTTCCACGGTGGGAAACAATACCATCCATAATTTCTCGCAGACTTTATTATCTTCCCGAATTTCATATCATGTGTATTGCAAATTATTACCTCTTCAGTTTTGTCTCCATCTTGTTCGATACTCAACAGTTCCTTGTTAACCTAACAAAGTTAGCAAAGCTCCATATAAACTGATTTCACTAGCAATTTGCATTTTGAAATTACGGTACCCGGTAACTTTTTAACACATGAACACGTGATCCGTTGGGAAAGATGCTCATAGAAATAAAAAAATACAAAAAAAAAACGAAAGCGAATTCATATACCACAAAACATCGTGCAATGTTGCAAATATGACTTTCATTTTCAAAATTGTCTTGGAATCGGTATGTTTGCATAGTAGTTAGTATTCAGGTTTAACCCACGTCAGTCAGAACACTGCCGAATTCTCCTCTGAAACGAAGATGAACTCCATCGTCGTTGACGCATATTGACTTCAACCGTGAAAATATCAAACCTGATCTGATTACGAAAATCGTCAACGCACTCTGACAAAGTTGTTGGTGATACTTTAACAAATACCAACTCGCTTGTTGTGAATAAATTGGTCATGTTGGTCGAGTTGGAAGCCATGGCCATGGAAATCGTGATTGAGCAATACAAGATGGGTTGTAGAACTGTGTAGATACATTGAACGAACATGATGCACTGAACATTGAAGTTTGGCTCTACAGTTAAATTGAAGAAAATGGCTCACAATGGAAAGGGCAACAATTGCTCATGAATATCATATAGTACACGAAATGCTTTCAGCGTGTCCCCATTTTATACAGATTCCCGTGAAGGCATATAGGTGGATTAGTGAAACTTGCTATGTTTATTTCTTGTCCAACCACCATTTTGAGATCAGATACAAATCTGAATATCTGCAAAGAAAAAGCTGACTTCACTCTGAATAGCTGCGGTTCAGGAGTGTGAAATTCATAGTGAAAACATGCAGCTATATTGCTTACAATCGAGCAACATCGACCACACTTACTTGCAGGAAGACCTCTGAATCTCTGTCAATTTCAGTCCTTCCGTTCAGTGAGAATACAACAGCTTATTTCGTGAATTGCACTGAATACTCTTCTAATTACACAGACACGCCTCATCGGCTAGATTTGGAAGTTATTCAGAGTTAGGATGTACGAGTGAGCATTCTGAATTCTTTGTAGAACTGCAAGCTGTGAGTCAGTCAGTGAGGTTGGTTAGAACTTACCATGCTGTTTCCCTGTTACGTACTTTCGCTAGTCCTTCCCATCACGCTTGGACCACCTGTCCCTCACAGTGGTACTCTGCAATATGCCACGACCATCACCAGGATAATGTTTCTCAAAGCCCATGAGAGGGAGAACACCACAGGTAGAGAGAGAATGAATATGGTATATTGGAGAAGCGTGCGTGTAGCGTGCACGGGCAACGGTCATGTGGCCATCGCGGTTGGTGGCTCGAGTTCAGATAAACAGGAACGTGTTAAACAAAGTAACCAAGTTTGAATGCCACTGCAAGTCTTGAAAAAATAGGAACTCATACCATTACAGAGTCCCCATCGAAGACTGGGTGGTTGAAATGAAGCTTGTTCCTATTCACATCATACTAGCAGTACTATAGTCCGTCAAGGTCGTCAAAGTCGAACTTCTTCATCCTAAGTATCGTGTTATTCCATTCATTATTCCGCCTAATGCGATTTCTGACCCACTCCACTGGATCTGAAATACAAAGATGAGACTTCCTTGGTGCTGCTCCTATCTCTGTGTACTGCAGAAATGTTGCTCCGCATAGCACTTGCTCCGCACAGCAGTTACAAATATTCAATTGCATTGACCTCCGTAACTTTGATGCACTTGTTATCTGGCTGGATGCAGCACGTAGCACTCGCACTCCTACTAAGTTGGAGATAATTTCCAACTGTGTCCAACATCCTCCCAAGTAACTTCAACTAATATCTAACCCTAACTATTGGAGATTCCTTCAACCACCGAACAATACGAATTATGTTCAAGTTTAATATAACCACAGATGATTGTGCGAAGAGGCTATAGGGCATTTTGCCGTATCTAGTCAACACGGTTAAAACACCTATTTGAAGGCGTGTTTGAAACTAATGCCAGACAGCTGGTAATTTTCAATAATAATAAGCAAATATTAGTTTCCATAAATTATACCGGGTATTGGACGAATGATATTAGCCGGATTCAGTGCGAAGCCAGATAGGCGATGTTCGTTTTACCACTCATCAAAAGATGTAAAAAAAACATGGTATCATGAGCACTGTTATGGAGTCAGTCCAACAGATGGGTGAAGGATAATAATAATCAGACCATTGCTCTTGATTATTTGTGGTGTCAGGCTTCCGCGAGATTCATACCAACAATGGTTATCGGAAAAAAGAAAAGACTACTTAGCATGACAATTGAAGCTTTCACATCCACTCGAAATGATCATCATATTTCTATCATTAGTATTTTTTCTACCGATTTTCTATACTGATGATTATTTTGATTTCAAAGTTAGGTTGCTGCTGAGCGGTGGCAATTGGGGAACCCCCGCAATTCACAAACCGGTAGTGGTTACTTCAACTGAACTAGATTCACTGAAGTCTCTCACATTCAGGAGATCGAAGTGAATAAGCCAGCTTAAACCGCCAACTGGTTGAGGATAAATGCTGTACTGATGGATCCCATTTCGCTGGTCAATTTCCTACGTAAGTTGTTCATTGATTCGGGCTTTCTAATCAAGGTCCGTCTGAACAGACAAACATGATCAGTTTTTTTCATAATGAATGAGCTCTTGTTGGTTTGTATACTTTTACCAATCTACCTGATGCTCTGCGGTTAAAAATAACACTTTCGAGCGTATAATTTGCAAGCTGCCGTTTTCTCAAGCGGATAATGCAACTCAGGTTTTCTCGCTAGAGTTCAGAAAAGGTTAAAGTCTAACAATTACTACTGTACCAATAGTACCACTAGAAATGGGAAGCCTCAGGGCGTAACTAATTCCGACGAACAGTCTACGTTCTCCCCTACTGGTATGTGTTGAATTTGCTCCTGTTAAAAGTTTACACACTCTGTGGGATAAACCTTCACATTATGATGAGTAGGAAAGCCGGGTGTTGGAGAATACCACTTGAAAATTTTCCAGGACAACGTCTCTGGGACCTTGCATGCGAAAAGGGACGTGTGTATGTTTTATTCCTTCGTCAATTGAGTTAAGTGCTTTTTTTTACTCACAACTGCTATTATCTTAGTCAGTGGTGATGAGGTTGGTTTTCGATGTGACCTTTGGGTTGTTGGTTCGTTCGTATTGTCAGTGCAATCCAACTTCCGGGAATCTGTCCGTCATTTCGGTTGACGCATGCAGGGTGGGTGCTAATTGTTATAGCATCGGCATACAAACACTCATTGCATATCCTCAATCCGCACTGGGCGATTTTCGTCTTTTTTCATCGATACTGTGTCCATCCGCCAGGACATGAAAAGTGATCCCTGCATCCCACTCTAGTTTCATCAAGGCATTCATGTTTCAAGGCACGTATTTCTCTTTTCTTCCGTGTTCCGTTATTCTGATCTCAAGTTATCTAGAAGTATGTTCAGTATATTCAGCTAGACATATATTGCAACTAATTTCCTAAATGAAGATGTTTTGTTGTTGCAAGTTGATTGAATTCTTAGCCTTGGTGAAGTGGTGAACCGAAGTGTTGTCAGTCCGGGAGAATTTGGGGATATTATTATGACCGAAAATGTTTCTGATTTTCTCAGAATTGCTTAGTCTGTATGGAATACTGATGGAAGCCAAATGGTCTTTACCTCCAGCAGTTTGTGTCGTTGGTTTGTGCCTCCTTATTAGATTTCTTGCTTGATGTGCACAGTCACTGACCCCTACATCAGAGTTTCTATAATTATTATGCTCTTCGTTTCTTCGTAGAACCTGGATCACTTGCACATTACTCATATGCTCTGTGCTGTTCGAGCACGGTAAACATAACGATATTCTCCGTGATCGTCGTGAACCAGAAGTCAATCCGGAGGGACATCGGTTGGTGTGCTTTCGAGAGCGTGCAGGAGTAGCGCACCAAGAGCAATAGTAAATAAGGAATCACGCGAGGTGTTCAGCGTTCATTTAAACAATAACACGTGTTGAACGAATAACCTATGAGCAATCTTGTTACAGGTCCCATCTCTCAGAAGTTCGACGGAGTTAAGCTACCATCGCAGCCGTATGCCGAATGTACTGATAATCCAGGAACTCCTCGTATTTTGTTCCTTGTATTGTTGGTGACTTCAAACGACTCCTGGTGAAAGCTTGACGGAATCTGCAATCTCGAAGTCTAATGTGCGTCAATCGAATAGTGGATCAGAGATGTTTCAATATCCACGGGTTTCACACGCGTCAGGACAGGTCAGGTCCATTAAAAAAGCGTTCAGTTGTCTACTCCAGATCCACGCTGACCAATCGTCCCGTCATCCAATGAGTCGTTATTTCTCCGAAAGTACACGGGAGTCAACGTGGAGACGGATGTAGCCATTGTGACTGTGTGGACCCCTCTGTGAGAAGATAAGACAAACTGGAAGTAAATAGTGACAGAGAAAGCGGGTAGAAATGAAATCAAGACATCAGACACACGAACAATTTTCGGGGTTGCTGGAGTCCCTAGGAGGCCGCAAACGTTAGATTATAAATGACGAGTGTATTTTGTCAGGTATGCTGGTAAATCTACGGTGACGTTTGCGACTCAGTAATACGAATTCGATATAAAAAAGCTAAAAATCAGCAAAAAGGACGGGATTTCGTGGTTAAAAACCATGACGGCTACTTCGTGTGACCGATACGAATAGGGATCTCGGTAGACTAATTTTTGGGTTTTGACTGTTTGGTTATGGGAGAAGTGAGTGGTAGACTATTCGAAGCTTGTGACTGAAAGACTTAAGCAGGTGTAATTTGGTCGGGCGGCTTGGATTCTATGACGGCATGTTCGAGGCGATCAAATGGCACCTTGTCGTGCAGCCCGGTGATGTGTATGACAAATGTCTTCTTTATGCTTCTTATCAAGAACCGGATAGTGTAAGGAGTTTGTAGCGGTGATTGAACATCATTAACGAGGAAGGATGCAAGCGTAACGGTTTCTAGCGCATCTGGAACGTAGTCTGTAGACAGTTTTACGTGGTAAGATCAGCGACACAACCCTTCTGTTATTTGTTCAGCTACTCCAGAGCAGGCATTCTTTTGTAGACCAGACATAAAGGCAAGCCGGAACAATTGATATAGCCCACTCCGATAGTGGTTTTTGGTTTGGTTTCATTAGGCACAATGAGAGAGCAGCCTTTAATGATGTATTTTACCGAATTCGATACTTTTCTAAGCATAGGAGAGTTAGGAGAGTAACACGTGCCCCCACTCGGTCAGTCATTGAAGCAATTTGTGAGTGGACTGATTTGTGACCTCCGATCAACAAATTGGCGAACTTGCCACATCCACAGTTTCTTTCTTTTGTAGTAGTTGATTCTTCAGAATCACCAGCCACCAATCATCCATCGACAGTAAAACTACCCCGTAAGATCAAAGACTGTCCTCATGACCCTAACTGGTTGCTTGCTTACTTTTATTTCAGCTGCTGACCACAAAAGTGTTCTACCTACTATGCATACTGGAGCCAAAAGGCCTTGAATGCAAGATGGGACTTAAAAATTGCTGAACAAACATGAAATACCTCTTACCAGGAAGTTTCAAATGAAGTGCTTCACATCATGTTATTACAGAAATCATCTCATGCATATGCCATATGCTTTCAGTATATAATATATTCAAAGACAACTGGTTTCAGAGGAGCGTCAGAGGATCCTGATCAAGCTGGTATTGATCTACTCGATCTGCATAACAATCATAGAAGGGCAGTGCGTGAAGAATTTGTAGATGGACAGCCTGGAGCCGCGGATATGCCAGATTAAGTAAGTCTTACTCATCTCACATCGACGATGCTGTTCAGTGATGTGACCATTTTACACGTCGTATGATCGATCACTTGATGAAACTATCCCAACCAAACATAAGTATTTTGATTCATCATATATTTTTTCTGATGGTGGTAACCTTTTCTTACCTTTAAATTTGCAATTGCTTACGAAATATTCATTTATGTAGGATCGCGTTCCATGATCAACTGATTCGCCGTATGATATTGAGGCAACCGCGTTTTGGTTTTCAAATACTTCAGTTGTTGAATCACAAAAAATGGTAGTCAAGAAAGTGGCATTTAGTCCAGGATTATATGAATACTAACCTTATCTATGTATAGCGCAATGTCATCGATCTTCTTTGGAGCTTATTCCTACTTGGTGCCTGATATCTTAATGCCTCTCTATGAACCAGAATTAATTGTCCCTTATGTTTCGGCCCTGAAACATTGTCAATCTTTCGCTCTGACTACGCCAACTTTATGCGACAAATTTATCAGAATCAGGAAAGCGAATCGATCGTGTGAACTGTCCATCCCACTCGCTCAGGTTAGCCAATATTACGGGCCCAAATATTTAGAACTTCCATTAATGGCATGTAAAAATTTTCTCGCAATTATATCATTTCAACTTTAGTCCACAAAGAACGACTTCCACCAACCGCTTTTTGTTTTGCGTAATCGTTGACGCAATTTGATTCACATAGCATCGTAAAAGTGGACAGATCACGTAAGGAGAACCAATCCTCGGTCGCAAAATACAGTGACAAGCGTCACCTTATAGATTATCACAGGTTGTATATTGTCAGTTTATAACATCAAGCGACTCATTCTAAGAGATCAGAACAGAACGATATATCCACGCAAGTTTAAATGATTTATTGACTAAACCATTTATTGTTGTTGAACACTGACAATGATTGACTCCTGTGTCAGGTTACGTGGGCGAACCCCAAAGCATTTTAGCACCATCGGTTAGATTCGTTGATCAACGAAACATCGATCCTTCATTAAGGTCAGTGAAAAACGAAGTCCTAGATTAGCCGTTTTTTTGTTAATCAGTGATTCATTCTGTAATCGTTTTGGCTGTCGTATTGTATTCTATTCTGTTCTACTCGTCACATCCACTATGCGTAAGAGAATCTGTATGACCATATCCGAAAGGATGTTTATTCCACAGTTTGTTGTTATCTATCTTAACGGATGTAGATATGTGACCAAGATCTTGCAAGTAAAGCTCAGACTTTGGCAAATTCTGGAAGTGACACTCGTGATACGAACGATGACAGAAAAACATCGAATTTCCTACTGGTTGGACAAAAATATCGCCTCTGGTCCAAGCATTCTAATGTGAGTCCCAATTACTCTCTTTTTTCCGATTACCTTAATAAACATGAGATCATTCACGTTTCTAAGCGCACTCAGCATCTAAATGTGGGTGCATCATTTCCGTTTTGCAGTGATTTGGTTCTTGGACCGCTGGATCCAGCTACTACCATCAAGAATCAAACTCCTGCCAATGGTCTGGTGCATGTAACGATAGCATACAGGTAATTCGTTCTTCCAAGCTTCTTTCTTCTACCGTTTCATTTCCTCATACTGATGGAGTGGTCTTCCCAGCTTCAGAAACGATATATATATATATATATGTATGGGATGTCTCCGAAATGGATCATGAAGCTAATTCTCGCAAACGAAATTTACATGTGATAACCGTCAGAGTGAATTTATTTTTCATTGACCACCGAAGCAGGATTTCCAAAAGAACAAATTCGTATCTACCAGTTGGACTCGGAAGTAAGCTTTCATCTGAAATGTGGTTTGTCAGATTTGACAAATTGTAAAAATTGACCTGTGGTTCTGATCAATCTGACATCCCGGGGCGACACTTCACGCTTCTGTCTCGGTGTGTCCAAATGCTGCTGTCGCCGCTACCGTCAAGCAGTATCCCCGAAATCTAGTTGGCCACTACCCTCATTATGGAATATGGTGCTGTTATTGAAGAATAAAGGATTAAACACAAAAAAGGATTTCAAAATTCATTTTGGTAGAACTCATCAATTTTAAATTGCTCCGAATTTCACGCATCCTTGAAATCGCCAAATTTCAAAACCCCCTCCAAAGCCACCCATGCTTTGACACCGCCTATGCTCCAGCAAAATGTTAGCTAGTTCAAACCAAGAATTTCCAAGGTTTCGCCAACACATCAGGCTGTCTACCTGCCTACAATGTATTAACAATTTGTATCCGTCACAGTGAACAAGTTAGTAATTGACTTAAATACAACGGCATTTATATATTAATTCAACCCGCGCCGACAAAACAATTGACGTGGACAAACATGGTTACGCTATTTTATTAGACAGATTTGACTAGTTTCAAATTGAGCGAATGGATTGGTGTCGTTGAATTTGGCGAAAATCGAAGCCATGCTTCAGTTCGTCGTACGCACGAAAAGCTGAGCTAATAGCTCATATCAAATTCCTCAGAACATTGGAAACGGTGCTCCACGATTCACTTGCACAAATACTTCAACACAAGTTGGTTTATACTTGATACCGTATTTCAGAATAACAGGAGAGTATTCTCGTTACGAGTGAGTCCAAAAAGGAAGTGCTACTCTGACTAAACCTATGGAAGGCACATAGTCTGTGCTCAGGGAGTGGAAAGTGTTCTTGCTTAATCAGCGCAACATTAAGAACCCCCTAGTGGAACTGCTTTGAAGGACCAGAGTAGGTCAGTTGGTAACTTGTAAGTTTATACAGCACTACTTTGTTGGAGATCAACTTGTCAGTCCGCATGGCGTTTCTTAAATTTCCCACCATGTATTTTCGATAATTCGGTTGAACGTATTCTGAACTTTGTTATCAATATTTACAAAACATTAAGTACAAGCAGAAACTGGTAAAGATTTCGTAAAAGTGCGTGCTTTTGACAACACTGGTGGCTATCGAATTGTACAGTTACGATTATCGAGAGAAATATCCACGGAGAGTGGTATAATTTGACGTTTCAGCGACAGCACGCCTAATTTCAATGTTCCCGCTACTTCATCAGGGAACGTGGTAAGACCGAAAGATAAGGGTGACAATCAACCGGGTTCTAAATGCTACTAATATAATGTCATCAAGATATTGACCGTAATGAATGAGTAGTATTTAGAATATATTGACCTTTCACGGTTTTATATTCATCATCATCATCATCATCGTACAGCGTTGAAATGTACGGCAAGCCCCTTCTTCTGCCTATCTCATCATGTTTTACTCTGGATTAGAAAGTACGAGTATACAAGATGGACTGGAAAAACACGGATGGGAAAAGGAAAGAATGCCCCAGTAGCCAACACACGGAATACACAGTCTAACTGTACAAATGCACATCGATCAGTCATTCTGATTGAATAGAAATTGACAACACGATCACCACTGTTCACAGTTCGCTGCCATATTCTTCAATGTCTCCAGCCAACTGGTAGACGGATCTTTTGGACCCCAACCACGAAGACGCTAAGCACCTACTTTTCCTAAGTCTGCTGTACATTTCCTCATTCCTCTTTGCCACGTCATCTGTTGACCTCCACGTGGTCTCTTCCACTCCGTAGGAGAAACGGAGAATAGGACACCGTATGGTAGATGTGTTTGCCATACGTAACACGTGCCCCAACCAAAGAAGTCTACCAATCTGGATACGTTGTGACAAAATGTTCTCCGAAATAATACCCAATACTCGCTTTCTGACCTCGGCATTGCCTACTCGGCCACACCAACCGATCTTAGCAGTACTACGTAAACATCGGTGGTCGAAAACCCCAAAAGGACAAATATCTTCAGCGCGCAGACTCCAAGTTTAGCAACCATACAACAAAACTGAACGCACTGCAGCACAGTATACCGACCTTTCAACTTCAGTGAAATATCATATCGACGCCACGAGTACTTCAGTCTCCCATGAACTGCACGAATAGAAAGAATTCCATACAGCATCGGTTTTATATTGATCATAGTTCAATAAGCAAGTATGGGAAAACTGGTAAACTTTTCTAGTACCTAATGAGAAGGATGCGGAACGAAAGTTAACGGAATGAGAATAACTGAGAAATTCACATTCATTTTGTTCTCCCATCGATAAATTGCGTTTTTGATAGGACATAAATTATCCGCACCCACGTGTTAGTACGGCGGTTGCTCCATCGACAGAAATACGAATTTACACTCCGGGTTTCGGTGTATTCACAGCTAAATCATCTCGAGTTTCCGGTGACCTATGGCACCTTTTACATCTGTCACAAAAACGCACAACAGTTGAGGTAGGGAGCCGTGGTCAGTTAGAGGCTGTTAAATGGGAAACTGATCAGTGGTGGCGGAAATCAAACCCACGTCGTTTTTGTCCATAGTTTACGATGGTAGCCATGTGACCACCACCAATCACAGTTCTTTGAGCACATGCGGTATCGATCACGGGTATGCTTGCCTAGGATGACCAGTTTGGCCGATCTGGCAGATTTGACAACTTTCGACCTTGACGGGATTCGAATAGACGTACAGATATCACCCACATTTTAGTCCCAGTTCCGCATTACGGGCTGGGCTAGGCGCGTAAGCCGAAAGGATTCGGACCAAATAAATAGGCTCAAATTTAATTAGCCTGTGAAATCCACCACAGCAACCTGATTTGTGATTTGTCTAACCATAGCGGCAATTCCCCATAATTTAATCCATGCCCAGTAAGTATTTCCCTAAAGTTCAGTTTTAACTCCTCTGTCTGCTGTTGACATTGGTTATACTGTTCTGTAATAGCGACATGAACATAATGTCTAGAATAAAACAAATAATAATGAATACTTACCACTGAATCAGGACCTGTTCCCCCTTCACGACTGTTTCTAAATTTTGGAAGTTTAACTTCTGAACTGTCACGTATAGGTTCAAGTCGACCTAACCGACAAGAAAATTGTTTATTTCTTGAACCATGGAGTCCCGTCAAGGCTGAATTGAAGAACAGTTTTGTATCCAGATGAATTCACCATTGTGGTTAAAAGCAGGGTTTTTAGGACAATAAAAATCAGTTTCTGGTCTGCTTACGTGCGCGGAAAAGCATCTAGAAATGAACGAATATTGTCTTTTGTCTTACATACGCAGGCCTGATTGTATGAGAAACATTTTATCGCCTGAATTGGTCTCTGGTGAAAGAACGATGGAGATTTCATGAATATTAGGAAACAGTTGATCGTCGCTTTTGGCCATACCGACGTAAATGTGCTACTGCATAAGTCTGTACCCTTATGCAACAACAGAATTAGTAATATCAGTAACGACGCCACTGAATGAAAATGACAAATCACAAAATTCATTCAACCGCAAGAGTCCATGCATAATTGCTCAAGCTAAGTTCATTGCTTGAATTCCTGCATCCGACGTTCACCTCAGTTATTGGATGAGTGAGCCATTCACCGAGTGATGTACTGATTGTTTGAGTGATCAAGTGAGATAAGCTGCTTGTGATCGTAAGGATCACCGCAATTATCACGATGCTTGGGAGACGGACACGTTAGTGTTTCTGTGGCTAACCGAATGTCGATTAGTGATTACTTGATCGAATGCATGAAAGTATTACAACTCTGCAGCCAACAAAATAGAATCTTATTTTGCCATATTGGGAGTCATGTGAGCAGTAGATGTGATGCTCATCGCTCTATTTAACCGGACTTTCCAGAGTTCAAATCCGCAAACTGACCACTTGTATCATAACTTAAAAGTCTAAAAGCCCTGAAAAATATATCTATGGAATGGTCCATGGAGCTCCGATTGATTGTGATGAATTTTATTGGCTTCGAGCAAAAGTCAGCTCAGATCCGATGAAAAGACTATGAAATGAATGTAACCGGAAAAGTAGTTTGGAGCGTCTGCCTGAAATAGGTTAAAGTTTTGGACCCAATGAATTTCTGAACTCATTCATACTCCCCTCAAACGTACATGAGTAGAACAAGAGCGATAAAATCCTGTCATGGCCATCACGAAAGTAAAACCAGTTTCAATTATTCACAAATGAACATCTCTTGGTTAAACATTGATCAATGTAACATCATAACTTAATCATATGTAGAAAGTAGATGATCTGTGGAATCTATCATTATTCCCCTGATTTACACAGTAGAAAATGGCCCAACACAAAGCGCATCGTTATCAGTCTGTAAATGTATGCTCACCGAGTGATTGACACCATGGTCATCCGATGGGATATATGGATGTGTTTATATCGAGGTGTTAGTTCAGCACTGATATGGCCAACAGACAAATGACGAAACCAGTTATACAATCTTGTGAATCCATAAATCGTGAGTGGAAGGCAAAAAACCAAATGGATTCACAGCTGAAGTGCAGAAGAGAAGCACACATAGAGAAAGAATGTTCAAGATGAAATTGATCGTCAAGACAAATAATGAATAAAAAATCCGAACTCCTCCCTGGGTGTTTCGATACACCCTCCAGATGCGCAGAACTTAACACACTACCATATTCCAACCCAAATATGATTAGTGGCTGTTTTCCTAGCAATTTCATTATCATCCACTATATCATGAGCTAATCTTGCCTGCTCAGCCTACGTTCACGTAGCAATTTCATCCGCTGTTGTTTTGCCACAATGCTTTTGTTTCCGTAAAACCGGTCAGGTTATAGATTGCATAGTCGGTCTGAAAGAAGACATAAATAACTGAGAATATCATGCACTGGATTTTGAGTCTTATCCCTGCTGGTTTGTATTTCTCATGAGTAGGCATAATCAGTTTTTGGAATATGGTTGAAATAATGTTGAGCATCTCAAGAATAGCTGTGATAAGAGGGTTTCTTTGTAGAAAGCCCAAATGTGAAGGTGAGAAGTAAGGGGCCTTGTCGCGGTAGCACTTAACTTGTTGGTGCTGCACATCCACTTCACTGTGATCTTGTCCAAAGTCGTTCTAATTCCACTACTCGTGTAGGTTACAAACACTTATACTCTCATTGAAAAACTTTACAAATATTTGGTCATACCTCATTCCGTGATATTCCTAAACACGGATGAACAAAGTATTCCTCGGCTGAAGGCCATGCTTCCCTTGAGCCCCGTATCAATTTTCCCATTCGTAAAATATTGTGGTTATGTGACAGCTGAAACTTCACCTGGGCTTAAATCGACTTGACCTGAACTACCAAATTTTTATTGTAAAATTTTTAGTAATAATATTATTATTATTATTATTACTATTACGATTGTTATTATGATTACCTTAATATTTCAGAGACTTGGAACATTCGTCTCCAGAAATGAGTTTGAAAACGAAACACACAATAATGAGATTGTACAACTTATTCCCGGAGTCATTTCGTTGTATTTCGACTTGTGCTCAATGCAGAGATCCCACTTTTCAATTACAATTCCCTTGTCGTATAAAAAATGTGTCCAAGTAGTTCTGCTTCAATCGCCATAGTGGGTTTGACGCAGGCCATAACCAGTGTTTGATTTCTAACCCTGGAATTGGATATCTGCCAGCCACATAGTCATTCTCATTTGTAATATAAAACAATAAGTAGAAAATAGTGTCCACTCAGCTTCGCGTTTGGTTCTTCAGTCAAAGTATCAGGGTTCGAGAGCCAACGGGCAGGGCATGGTTCTTTAGAGAACTTGTGGGTGTTGATAGGGGAATACAGATTTTTTATAGCGGGATCATGTAGATGATTGAGAAATAAACTTACTAAGATTGTGGTAAAAGGGGATACGATTCAAAAGCCTAGATTATACAATGAACTTTGTACATTGATTTTAGTGCTGTCTGGTTAGAGAATTGTTTAATGGATTGTGACGTATACCACTGTGTGCAGATAATTCGTTCAGTGATTAGCAGTTGATTTAAAGTATTTACCAAGCAATCCTGGAAATATTGCAGGATAAGCTCAGCGCGAGTGAGGAAGAATGTAGAAGGTAACAAAATTTCTCTGGGGATAAAGGGAAGTACCTACGAGGTTACCTGCTGAAAACATTGCTTAAGCCTTCTTATCCTCAGGACTCTTAGGGCAGCATGTTCAGACCTAGAAAAATCACGGTTGGAGGTAACACCGAGGTACTTCACTGAGGAATCGCTCTCAATACACTCACCATTATTAGAATGACGGTTGGGTGGGGGGAATATTCCAAAAGACTAGAATAGCTTATCCTGTTATGAAGAGAACAATGTCAGAAGAATTTGAAGGATTCACTCACAGGTTATTTTACGAGTATTAATCATCTAGAACAGTAATGTTGCCCGTAAAAGACGTTGTGTAAACTGGCTAGGATAGGACTTCCCAGGCTTAGACGAAGTCTGTGTGAAAAATAAAACACGGAGATAGAATCTCACCATGTAAGAAGCATTGTGTAGACAGAAGCATGGACTGGGTTTTACCACAGAATCGCGCAAACTGCTGGTAACCAAAGAAGGGATTGTAAAGCAAATTCACTTCATTCAATTGCATTTCGTTATCCCTCAGGATCCATGGTAGCTAGGATCTGTCTTCGCAGTCAAACACACCAAATTTACCAAAGAAACAAATCGTCAATGGTGTACGTTTCTGATCCAGCGGTGACAATACAAGATGTATGAAGGAAGCGAGAGCTTCGACGATTGGACTTGGATGATGATAAGTGAATTGTTTGGAGGAGATATTTGTAGTAGTAATGGTCCGTCAAATAACTTACTGACGATGCGAATGCAAGATACTGGGTGAGATTTACTTTTCCCCTTCTTGGGTATGGGTCAAACGGTTTCTGTTCTCCAGCAGTCAGCGATTTTCATGAGTTAGGCAATGAATAAAGAAGCTGGACGTGGTAGGAGATAGCACTTCTGCATATTCCCTTACCAGAATCGGCTACAACCCATTGGAGCCCAATGCTTTCTCGGGCCAACATTGAGAAAATTGTCTGTACACTCTGAGAGAACTAACAAGATAGACGATGGAATTCAAATGAATGTTGCCACCGTAGATCAAGGCTGACAGTTTGTCTTTACCACTGAAGAAGTTCCGATTACGTTCTTCTTCGTCTACTGCTGGTGATGGTTCCACTGAATTTTGTCGCAATTCTGTTGAGAATCTTCCGCATACCGGGAGTGATTTATTTTGGGCTTCGGTGTCTAAACTTACATGACATTCAGTTTGTGTCTTGGCTTTGATGAATCTGGATGGAATTATGACAAAGGGATTATTTTTACCATTGTAAGCATGTTTCTCGTTAGGAATCATTTGTTTCCGAAGAGGTGGCGCATACTGGGACAAACATCTAAGTAGTTTGACAGGTGATCGCACACTAAAAACAAAGCTGTTTGGGAGAATGAGCTAGGGTTCGTTCACGCAGTCATACTCACCATTCTTGTGAGTTGCTCCGGGAAGTATGGAAGTTTGCAAATCTTCCATTGGTTGCCATATTTGAAGTGGAGACCACTCTTACCGTAAGTGGATGTAGAAAGTTCATTGATCATTTGACCCAAACAGTCCACTGATGAAAGATAGTCATTCGTTGGCATAGTTGGGAGTATTTACCAAACCGAGATGTGAGTGTGGCTCAAGTCCGATTGGGAAGGTTAAACAATCCTGATGCGATGAGAAAGCCAACATCCAACCTAATGAAGTCACTACAGATAATGCAACGGAATGATTGAGGCTACTGAAAAGTAAAGTATGCAAAAACTGGTCAAGCCCAGTGGTAGGACATATATATATATATATATATATATATATATATATATATATATATATAAAATATACGTAAGTGATAACAATTGATCGAAGTTCTTGCAAATTCTTAGGTTCAGGTAGAAGAACAGAAACACTGACGTGCGCTATGGAATAAACGAACGTGTTTCACGACGATTTACTCCACCGATCGTTGACGGAGATGGTGAGGCTACCACCGCGATTTCTGTAGGCGATTAAACAGTATTTGCGGAAAGGTATGACGTTTTCCATTTTGACGAATTTATCGGCTACGTGGTGTTGAAGTAGACCCTCATGGATTAGAAAATACTCAGTTGTTTATGTTCTCGGCTGCGAATAGCATCGGTCAAATCAGACAAATTTCCTTGGAGTGAGCGTATGCTGCAGTTCGTAATGGTCGAACTAACTTGAAGGTCATTTGGCTAGCAGAGGGTGGGATGCCATCCAACGATCACAATCACCTCCGCTCCTTTTAGCAAAAGAAAGCTCATGCTATAGTGGAGGATTCTGAATGACTTATCTCGATCTGCTTTTTGGTTCATTGCAATATATATATTTTGCTTTCGATGATACCGGTAACGTGTGGCTTCGCGGTCACACTGTCCCCTTCGTTGACCTTGTTTGCAAAGCACTCGAAATAAATTCAGCCACATGATAAACTGAGTATGTTTCCGTTCTTCTTATATGAGTTGTAGACTTCAAAGAATATCTAACCACGAGCTTCAGCAAGTGCTACTCAACAGGTTCCAGTGAAATTGCCTAGACATCGTAGTTTTCGAATTATTCCAAATCCAAATACAAGCTATAACCCAGTAAACTTTCTATGGCAAATGAAAACCTGTGAAATATTACTCCCTGAACACTGATAATAATTCATCAATTTTAGACAACTTGAGACAATTAGTAGAAAGTTCCGACTGTTAGGTCATAAAT
The DNA here is from genome assembly GCA_948099385.1 of Fasciola hepatica. Classification (NCBI taxonomy): domain Eukaryota; kingdom Metazoa; phylum Platyhelminthes; class Trematoda; order Plagiorchiida; family Fasciolidae; genus Fasciola; species Fasciola hepatica. The sequence continues at coordinate 11,504,401 of CANUEZ040000031.1, read as the reverse complement.
ATTTTATATGTCTTCACGGCTGCTAAAACATGTATTGACTAGATAGAGCTTTCCATCGATGTAAGATGTACAGCTTCATTTCAGCCATGACTTTGCACGTTATTCTACTGCAAAACTGTTCACGTAAAAGAGGTTCCGGTCTAACTGACAGGTTACTCTCAATTTTAGGCATGACGTGTTTTATATTGAACAGGGTATGTGCGACAACTACTCATCACGAAGATTGATCGAGATTTTCGCAGTTCATACAGATCAGTTTGATAAATTTCACGACATCAAAGTCAACAAAATGGGTTTCTTCACAAATTTATTTTACGACGGACGAATTTGTCAGTCTAGCCTTCAAATTCTCAGCTCGTTCAAAGTAAATCGCTGGCCACGACGATTTGCGATGCGATGGGAATATTTTGCGGTTGAGAAATTTTGGACAAAGATCCAATTGCCCAAAATGGCATCAAAAAACACTCGCAGTGGCCATAGAATGTGCAGGTCCATTAGCATTGAAAATACGACATATCTATAGACATGGAAAATGTGGAGAAAAACATGAGTACGAAGTCACCGATCCATGAACACTGTGATTGGTAGATATGATGTCACCAAACGCTGTCACATAATGTGGAGGCGGATAATGAGTCATAAGTGGACAGTGTATCCGATCATGTACGGAGAGGCATGGATGAGGATTGGAGTGCATACTCAATAATTTAGTAGCCATTGGTCCAGATGAGGTTTCTACAGGCTGGTTTATCATGGTGACCAATGCCAACGGATGGAAACAACATACTAATTTTTCCTGACATCAAGTTCTATAGAATTTGTTATTTCGGCCTCGGGCTATTATATACTACTATTGGTCCACGAAAGAGGGGTAATTATGAGGAGAACCATTTTTATAAGAAATTTTACCAATACCAGTAAGGAAGATATTTTGATGACAGTTTGATTTTCAAAACACCACTCCCGTGTCAAGAATAATCCCCCACTTTCTAAATAGAGTGCACAAAAATATTTCTAGCCTACAAGGCCTCATCTAACAGAAGTGGAACATTGCACGTAAAGGAGAATAGAAGCCGTTTCACTTCACCAAAAGACGATCCAGAGCATCTTACTAACATTCCAATTTACTCTGCTCTTTATGCAGTGGTTTCTTCCAAAAGTATATTCGGAAATGAAGTAGAGATACCAAGCTAGTGGTTCCTCTCGTCGAGCACACCTTTGGATTCTGTGAAATTCTTAAGTAAAAATGCCTCATGTTGGCTGAATCTTACATTCCTCCTCTCGATAGACTAATGATTTCAGGTAACCACTTCTCCACTTATTGACATCTAAATTCATTTCTTATTCATTTTTGCTAATCATTACGACGTGATGTTTAGCTATTGGCTGGGATCCGTTGAAAGTATCGGAGCTGAGTAATCCGTTTTGTCTCGTCTGTTTCACTGTTTTGCCAACTGGTTTTTCTACGGGGACTATTCGTCCTTCGCTTTACCATTCTTTCACACGAAGGATCCAAAATCAAGCAGTGTGATCATTTTGATAATATAATCTAGAACGGCAGTTCGTCAGGATGGCATCATTATTTTTTTACAATTCACTTTTATCCTCTTTTTCTCCTCATGAGAAGCGGTTGACGTCGTGTACCAAGGCATTCGGTAGATTTTACAGGGGTTGTGACTTAAATGGCACAGGGTCATTGGGGTATGCATATAGAGTTTCAAGTAAAGTGTACAGATACGACCGTTGAAATATATTTTGCAAAATACACAATTTGAGACTCGGTGAAGGTGCCTCTGGCGTTACTTCATCTGTGAACGGAGTAGAATATTGTAAACATACCATTCTGTGTAGCTTTGGAATTGTTTCTGTTCATTTTCTATGTGTTATCACGGTCTTACTAGATTGAATGTGCGTAGGCAGTTTACAGACGTCAAGTACACAAATTAGATCAAACCCACTGTAACACTCTCCCCGTGCTATTGTGCTTTCCGTGTTTTGCTACTGACTACTATTCCAGTAGTCAGACGTCACTTTTATGTTCTTCAATCTCGTTCTTTTGATCTTTCTGACTGGCTGGCCATCTTGAATTTGACCAGTGTTCGTTCGTTACGCAAGTATCACTGACAAAATTCTTATATTATTACAGAACCACGATTTTACCCATAATCTGACTGTCCTTTTAAACCTAAAACAGAATACACATAAAGGCTGCTTTTCTCAGATATCGTACAGAGGGCTCACCAAATTTACCAGATAACCATTAGAAAACGCTGATGTTTATTATTCACACCGAAAGATTTTGCAAGTTTATTGCACTAGACTAATCTTACCCACAGTTTGACTGGTAGAACGCCTGAGATATATTCCACTGACAGCATTAAAACTGTTTCTAATCCAACAGGCGGAGTGGATTCTGGTTGATACCGGTGGACGAGACAAGGTTTTCCGATAAAATAACTTCCTTTGTAATAACCGCTTAGTAATCACTAATCGAGTAGGAAAACCAGGCTAGTGTTAAGCGAGTGCTGTGTTGAATATTTCGAAGTTGGATCTGAGGCTGGTGAGGAAAACTTGAGAAAATTTAATTCATAGTGGCACAAATATTCCGTGCTTATTCTAAAAGCCACTTTTGCATGGTTGAAGGAACTCAGTGAGCTTTTGTTGGACTCAATTATGCGGTGACATAACACGACACAAAAGATTTTTTCCCAAGCTACCGAGTAAAGCTTCACACTACGGAATCAGATTCCCATCATTCAGTAAAATTTCGCTCAACAAATCAGATATCATAATGTAACGTGATGCAAAAATAGTGGTTTACTATACATGTTTTCTTTGGTAATTATTTATGCATGGTCATTTTTTCTAGAAAACGTCTCATCGCAAAACGGGATAGCATGTATTAATCTATATGCATGGGCGCAGCATTAGGAACGGAAAATCAATACCATCAAAGAGTCTTCGAGGTAGAGTTCCGAATCATGAAGCAGGTTGAATGAGGCAGGTTTGATGTTCATTTGCAGTGAACTTAGGCAAATCAAGGCAAACGCTGTGGTTATTTGAGACGTAACTATTCAGTTGCTGCACCACCGCTGCGACAAAAATATAGTGAAAGCAAATTCTGAGAACCCACGTGAGTGTTGTACACCAAGGACTCTTTCTAAATGCTTTCGTGAAACTATACTGCCTTGGTATGTACACCAGTGGGCTAGTTTGCAGTTTGCAGATACTGACATTTTAGGTGGGCGTCAGCTGAGAATGTTGACTTCAAATTAATAAGCTATCGGTAAGCTGCTTCTCACTGACCGGTCGGTGTATTCAAGGAGAACACCAGATGGGTATTTCTGTATTTGGACGGTTGGTAGTCACACAGCACGTGGTCGGACGTTTATTCATAGTGCCTATGAGTATCGCAAGGAAATCATGGGAAATTTGAATTGTAGTAGAGAATACGTATAAGTATGTAAGGAAAGCTACAGCGATATTTGCAGGTCATATGTGATCCCCATTGAGCATTATCTAGCAAATGATGTTCTTGTTATGAACTTGTCGTATGCGAGTTAACTGTGGACCGGAAACAAGTGGGCTGCAGTGCCGTTTGACCGGCTGCGCCACTTTTCTGCGGTAATCTCCACACCACCGAATCACGATGAATCGCTATACTGTGTCAGAAATGCTCCCACTCAAAAAGAATGTTGGACTTTCCGCCTAATCTGACTTAGCCGATCATTTTTATCGACGAATTTCCCTAAGACCTAAAAAGTGCTTCCGTGATGGTTGGAAGGCCACTCTCAACTTCACCCCTCCAGTAAAGATTCCCATTCCGTATTTACTCATTAAGAACATACAGTCACTGTCCGCAAAATATCGGATCAAACCCTCGTTATTCGTTCTCGCTTGCTCGCTCATACTTGTGTGGGTTTCATGAAATAATGTTGGCTAATTCCGGGCATTGCTGACTCACTCGTGTAAATACGTGGCTTCAAACTATTCAAGGGAGCACAGAAATTATACCGAAAAGAAGACTACAAGCAGAGCGGTCACAGATGCCAGCTCCACCTGGAGTGGGAAGTCTGAAGTCGTTCGTTCGTACTCAGTGAACGGTATTGATTGTTTCGTTAAGCAAGGTCATCTTTAATTTTCTTCGCTCCAGGAGCACCACCATAACAAACACATATATAGCTCCATTTTACACACAGAACGCTTTTCATCTTGTTATGACTAACAGTTACTCATCGTCTTGTTTTATGAGAATTTTGAGCAATATAGTGGACGATTTCAGTTAAGCTTCCACCCAACTTCGCAATGCACTTGATGTATCTGTTCTTGGTGTTTCTCTAACCAGAGGCAATTAGGTTTTAGACAGGATTATCATCAATCATTCCGAATTATTTTTCCTTATTTTTGTGTGCACCCTTCTCAAACAATTTCCATTGTTTGCCTCCGTTGAGGCCTGATATATACTCCCGGTTCTGTTCCCCACCGTTTCATTCATTATGCATTATTTTTGAGCGACTACTATTCAGAACACTGGAGCAGCAAACCAAGTGACGGATAAAGCCTTGCTGAGTTCTCAGTTCTCGTTCAAAAGCACGGAAACTAAATACAAATTAAAAAAATTACAAAGAAATTGGAGTTTCATCGCAACTGCTTCGACCGACTACCTTTGTTGGGCGTTTATTTCTGGCTTTTGATTGGTTCATACATTGAGCAGCTCGATCTGCTTAAACTTTATTCGTAATGGCATGAAAGAATCTTTACTGGTAGCAAAGAACAGGAAAAATGTATCAATAAAGAGAACGTAAAAATAATATTCTGTATTTATTCAGTAATCGCCAACAATAAATTATTCATTTCACTTCATCTGTGAGTTTTCTGATGAGAATCATTCTATGAATTTCAGGAAAAAATGTGAATAACGGCTGAAACATCGACTGAAGCGACAATGTTGAAGATATCAACCGTTTTCGCATGCGTACGAACAAGCGCAAACACAACTATGTTGAGTTCACATTCAGGATATCAGATTTAAAGGAGCCTAAACTTGCTTATATGGTTTATGTGAGTGTCTCGTCAATGTGATTGGAAACCGCATGGGTGAATCCTGGATTTCCTTCCCACTTGAAATGTTTTGATTCGTCGGTAATTTGCGCCACATTCTCAGCTGACTTACCCGCACAACAGACGTTGACATCGTTGAACACATTGACTGTTAAGCTCAACTCGTATAGCGCTTATCGGCGTTTGAATTGCGTGACTCAAATGACGATTCAGCTTTGGTTACAGGGTATTTGATAACAATTTGTCCCATTTATTTGGTCATAGATTGGATCATTTTGACCGTCCTCACCATTAATTTCACCTGGTCTGAACAAAAGGACCAGAATGCGCGGCACCAAGATTGCTATTGCCGCTGCTTGAGCGCTTTGGCTGCTTTCTGGCCAGTTGCTCGTGGCCGATGGTTTGCTACCATTGGGCATAGTTTCTATTCGGTTGGACCGATTGCCTCAGTTGTTAGCTTGGTCGGCAGCCCTTCACCTGGACTATCTTTCTTTATGCCGAGGATTCCGCTGCTTCCCTCTGGTAGTCCGTAGGCTATCTTTTGTCTGCTTCGAGACCCCTCCGACATATTCGCCATCTGTTCTTCTGTCTGTGGCCCTCGCTTGGTTCGTCTGTTCGCCTTGATATTCGAGTCTTTCCCTTGGCCCGGCATTCCTCGTCACAAAAGTACTGTTGCTCTGACCGATCTTAATAATCCTCTCTTAAACTAATTTTTGTACTGGTTTTCTACTTTCAGCTAACTGCTCTGCAGATCGACTTCTATTTCATATGGATAGGGGAAAATATCGTAATGGTTACCGTACTCGAACAGCGTCGAGCATTGGAGTAACGTGCAGGTGATCCAGGTTCTACTAAGAAACGAAAAGCAGCACCAAGTAAGTCTGATCTTTGTATTTCAGATCCAGTGGAGTGGGTCAGAAATCGCATCGAGCGGAATAATGAATGGAATACCGCGATACTTAAGATGAAGAAGTTCGACTTTGACGACCTCGACGAACTAGAGTACTGCTAGTATGATGCGAATAGGAACAAGCTTCATTTCAACCACCCAGTCTTCGATGGGGACTTTGTAATGGTCTGAGTTCCTAATTTTTAAGACTTGCAGTGGCATTCAAACTTGGTTACTTTGTTTAACACGTTCCTGTTTATCTGAACTCGCGCCAACAACCGCGATGGCCACATGACCGTTGCCCGTGCACACTACACGCACACTTCTCCAATATACCATAACTTTTTCTCTCTACCTGTGGTGTTCTCCCTCTCATGGGCTTTGGGAAACATTGTCCTGGTGATCGTCGTGGCATTTTGCAGATTACCACTGTGGTGGACAGGTGGTCCAAGCGTGATGGGAAGGACTAGCGAAAGTACGTAACAGGGAAACAGCATGGTAAGTTCTAACCAACCTCACCGACTAACTCACAGCTTGTAGTTTTACAAAGAACTCAGAATGCTAACTCGTACATCCTAACTCTGAATAACTTCCTAGTCTAGCAAATGAGGCGAGCCTATGTAATTAGAAGAGTATTCAGTGCAATTCACGAAATAAGCTGTTGTATTCTCACTGATCGGAAGGACTGAAATTGACAGAGATTCAGAGATCTTCCTGCAAGTAAGTGTGGTCGATGTTGCTCGACTGTAAGCAATGTAGCTGCATGTTTTCACCATGCATTTCATAATCCTGAACCACAGCTATTCAGAGTAAAGTCAGCTTTTTCTTTGCGGATATTCAAATTTGTATCTGATCTCAAAATGGTAGTTAGACAAGAAATAAACATAGCAAGTTTCACCAATCCACCTATATGCCTTTACGGGAATCTGTATAAAATGGGGACACGCTGAAAGCATTTCGTGTACTATATGATTTTCATGAGCAATTGTTGCCCTTTCCATTGTGAGCCATTTTCTTCAATTTAACTGAAGAGCCAAACTTCAATGTTCAGTGCATCATGTTCGTTCAATGTATCTACACAGTTCTACAACCCATCTTGTATTGCTCAATCACGTTTTCCATGGTCACGGCTTCCAACTCGACCAACATGACCAATTTATTTACAATAAGCGAGTTGGTATTTGTTAAAGTATCACCAACAACTTTGTCAGAGTGCGTTGACGATTTTCGTAATCAGATCAGGTTTGATATTTTCACGGTTGAAGTCAATATTCGTCAACGACGATGGAGTTCATCTTCGTTTCAGAGGAGAATTCGGCAGTGTTCTGACTGACGTGGGTTAAACCTGAATACTAACTACTATGCAAACATACCGATTCCAAGACAATTTTGAAAATGAAAGTCATATTTGCAACATTGCACGATGTTTTGTGGTATATGAATTCGCTTTCGTTTTTTTTGTATTTTTTTATTTCTATGAGCATCTTTCCCAACGGATCACGTGTTCATGTGTTAAAAATCACCGGGTACCGTAAATTTAAAATGCAAATTGCTAGTGAAATCAGTTTATATGGAGCTTTGCTAACTTTGTTAGGTTAACAAGGAACTGTTGAGTATCGAACAGGATGGAGACAAAACTGATGAGGTAATACTGTTCAATACACATGGGGCGAAATTCGGGAAGACATTGAGGTGTACGAGAAATTATGAATGATATTGTTTCCTACCGTGGAAGTTATAACACTTCTGGAATAGTTTTCCCCACTTTGATGGTTACAGACTCAGCCGGCACCGACTTCTGAAACAATACGCATTTTACACCATGATAAGCTGCATAGAATCGTATGTATTACACAGTATCCCATAACATGGCTTTGGTCATAAAATGGTGTTCAAATGTGAACAGTAATTGTCCGAATAATCCCACAGGGCATATGGAGAACAACACAAGGTGTTGAACAAGCTCGTTTTCAGTGCCATGCGCCCCATTATCAACATTCGAATGCTTCACGTCATACACACACTTTCCAAACATACCAAGTGTGACACGCAACAGCGTGGGCTACCGACACAAATCACGGACTACATGCTCAACTTTATTAGGCCTCGGTATTCGGTCTATCTGTGGTCGCACTCTTGACGGTCAAAAGGACCACGTAGCCGACAGGCGTGTGCCGAAATATTGGTTTACTGGGCGATCGCATCTGTTTGAGAAGGCGTATGTTCACAAACCCGGAATAAAAACAACAAAATCCAATGCGGTTGATTATCGGCCGTAATAAGTTTGTTGAATACGGGCGTTTTTTAGGACAAGGAAACTCACCGGTTCTTGACCGCAGCAACACTAACCGCTGGTTTTTCTCTTTACAGATAAAAAGCGTAATGCGGAGAAATCTGCAAGGCTTATACATCAACAACGTCTGGAAACGAGAAGTCGAAACTACACAAACTATACACAGACAGGCGAATAAATTTGAAGAAATGGAGCTGGCGGAAGACAGAAGGTAAGGGGCTGACTGAACTTGCTTAATCCTTCCAGTAACAGAGGGACCATATATCTACTATCCGGTTACGTGTTGGTCTATGCACACTCGACGGAACTACCTATGTTCATTTCCGGCATTTGAAGAACTGAGTGTCCCTTTTTCCAATAGGTCAATATAAAAGGAACGTAAATATTGTGAGACAATAATATTTTGTCCAATATTCTAAATCACTTGGGTAAAAGAATATGAAAATTACACGAATGTACTTTTCAACTGAGATGAACAGAAACTGAACGTTGCGTTTACGTCACAAAGCACTAAGATTATATCTATCGTAAGCGGATTGACTGTGTCAGTACTTTCTGCTTGTAAAGACCAAGATTTCGCAGTCTGACTTAATTAATAGTCGCTAAACTTCAACAGCATCAAACTATGAATAAAGAACAGAAGTTTGAAAGTAGTCAGGTCAAATTTTCTGTGTTTGTCAAATATAGATGACCGCGGATTTCAATCAGGATAAACTCTGACCCTTTTCACTTTTCATATGAACTAAAGAGAAGCTCTCTGAACGGTAAAGCCTCTCTCCATTTATTGGTTAAATATATCACTAAAGAAACACCTACCACTTTCCAATTTAGTCTGGTCTCACGCTGAACCTGTTCACTCATGCACACCCTGAGACTACCCTACGACTGTGTGTAGTAGTCATTAGGCGCGTGCATTCGTGCATGCATGAACCTAGAAACACATGCACCATATTGTTATCACTCTCTCACAGCAATCCGTATTGATGCGCATAACATATCAGACTTGCTTGCGACTTTCACAAGTGTTGAGCAGAATATGCACGTGGCCCACAAATGCCACCAAACTAAGCTGCCCCCGCGTAATCAACTTGCATTATAGTAGAATATAGTAAGCAGTGGGACTGAAATTCAGGGTGTTCAAGCCTTTAAATAGACCGAGTACTTGTTTTTCCGTTCCGAATAGAAGAGTATGTCTTTCTGGATACGGATATTTGCCATAGTTCCCCCTGAACTAGTTGCTGGAAAACACCACCATCCCCACCCCCCACCCTTCCCCCCTCCACCACCCCCCTTCCCCCCCCCCAACCACACTCGCCTGAACACTATCACTAAATTTGGAATCTGGTTGCTGGCAGATTTGATTCGAGCCTCTGATCCGTCCAGAATTTCTGGCTTTGGATCTCACATTGATCTCTTGACACAGCTTCACAAGAACATTTCAACGTGGTTAACTCCGCAGATGTTGGGGACAATGGTACAGGGCCTTCCCTCTCGATCCATCTCAAAGAGAATTCAGTCAGTAACAACGATTGCAGAATGTGCTGCTGCTCTGTCCTGCTGGAGGAACATGCCCAAGATGGTGGGCTATGGTCGACTTTCTGTATTTTCACAAAGTGTTTCCCTGGTCGGAAGCGGATGCGTTCTTGCATTCACCACGTCAGGAAGATGCACAGCATCAACGAGACGTGAATCGTGGATGCCGCACCATACGATCACATTCATATTACCTTTTCTACTAGCATCATAACAGTCAACGAGATTCTTCTCGTGCTGGCTCATTCCGCGTCGATAACATTTGATGGTATGACAATGGGATGTGGATTATTCAGTAAAATGCATATTACTACATAACGTTGGTTGACGTGTCAGTCTATGTAAGAATCAGTCACGGAACTCCATCCTCTGAGCGTAGTTTCACTGGAGGAAGGTCTTGACCTTGTTTCTTCGCGATATTCATGACGGAACCGGAGGAAATTGCTACTTTTCTGGCAGCTGTTCGAATGCAGTTGTGCAGTTACGTTGCCTACAGTTCTTCTCAGTTGGAAGTTTGTGCTTCGTGGGCAACTCTCTCGGTCTCGGACGACTCACGAGAGTGCGCACTCCCGAAAATAGTTAGTCTCTCGGAGATACGTGCGTGAAATCACACTGACGGTTTCGACAGGCCAGAATGTTTGCGATGGAATTTGCATGATTTCGTAGACTGAGGCTTTCTACCCTCAACGTAGCTAGCCTGGTCATATCGGAAAAAGATCAAGCCAAGTGGCCATAAAAGCGCACAAATGGAAACTGACGACTGGGTCAACCACAGACGCATATACATCACACCTTGGTTAAGGTCAATTCACGTTGGTGAACACACCGTTGCTAATCCACATGTGTGCTTTCAGATGCGAAATATATGTGGTACATTCATGATAGGAGGCCTCAGCCCACGAAAATCATGCAGACCATCAGCCGCTGTGTATCTCGCTTCACACAAGCTCGAGCAAACAGATAGGCTCATGCAGTCAAGCAGCTTTCAATCAACTGCTATCCGCTTCGTGATCCTTTTGACTGTCAGGCTTGCGACCACAGCTGGACTGAATTCCGATACCGAGCGGCCCTCGCTAGTGCTACCAAGTAGCACGACTCCCAGAACATGCATACTTGAACTTAGATGTTTCATGCATAGCATATTATGGATTTACTATTGTCAGCTGGGAAATCTGTAGAGATCCAGGAACTAAAGCTTCTTCATCAACTGAAGAACGGAGACAAAAATCTATAAGACGATCTAGACAGTATCTCGGAAACCATGGACGTTTTAGACAAGTTATGAGGAATGTGTTGAAATGTTTTGCTTTTCGATCTGAATGTTGTCAACCGAAATGAAGTCCTTCAGGTACTCTGGAATATATTTTTCCTGGATATGGAATTGGTGATGCTTCAAAAGGTAAAACTGAATTCGCTTTGCTTATTCAACAACTGGTTTCCGATGTGAATGATAATGGCACTAGAGAATATCTGTGGCCGGCGGAATCCCAAAGCCTATTTGAGTTGCGGTTGCGCTGACCGCTCGAATCTGAACAGTTACTTTGGAACAACCCAAAACAGTACAAAATTTATGAATTTTTAAAGGTTCAGGTTTCGTCCCTAATACAGAGATCATATACAAATGTTTCTGTGGCAGGTGTCTCCAACACAAAGCTATTTGTGCGACAGGTTCAGAACTAACTGTAGACTATAACACCTGTGGTAATCAAGGATGCTACATCCGTCATTGCCGTTCCGATGAGGTCCAACAATTACGTTTATCCACCTTTGACATTGATTTAACCTTATAGTCAGTTAGGAATTATTATTCATATATGCTTGTTCATTGTATTTCTTCCTTACCAGCATTTTCACAACCCCAGCTTCTTTCGTGCTACAGTGAATTTTGCTGTAATTGGTCGTATGACGACCACTGATGGGAAGCGGGACTCAACTTTTCCCATCAGCTTAGACCTTCCAGCTTTTAAAACAATCAACTGAAATGAACTTTATTCGCATTGTTCTTATTTCAAGTTTGACGATTACTGTTGCGACTATCCCGATTTCTTGGGCTGTCACTGTAACGGAAACATAATCTCACTAGCTCTACGCATGATATGATCAGAATACGGTTGAGATCAGCGGAACAGTTTCGAAATGAATAACCGTGTTTACCGGTAATTCGTGTTTGGCCAGGAGAGAAACCAAGAACAATGAGTAGTAACTCACCGAAAATCAATTCAGAGCAGAAAATAAAATGTTCCATTTAGCAAGCTGCTGAGCGAAACGGTAGAGCAGTTCAGTTGCGGTACAATCTGTGAATCGGAAAACTTTCACAGTCACTAATCAATAAAGAACAACACAAGGTGTCGAACAAGCTCGTTTTTGGTTATTCGTAATCATCTCATTACATCACATTATATATATAAACAATATTAAGTGAACAGAACTAAAATCAAGATAAGGCAATGAGCCAAAATTAGGTAGGGGGAAGAAGTGACCGAATTTCACATGCGTGACCCAGATCCATCTCTGGATTGCGAGTGGGTGTCGTCGGTATCATTAGTCTGATCGACGGATCTGTGGCTTGTTTGGGAGTAGAGGATGGACCAAGGAAGCTTCATTGCTTGCACGAACTGCTTTGGGGCACATAAAGGCGGATTGAGGAGACTAATGAATACGGCTTCCGCGGTGGCTAGGACGTGGCACTTCACTAGTCTTGATTTTCCACTTCGTACATTGTATGTTAGCCAGAACCCTCGGTCACATCCACTGTGAGGTTGTACTGAACAAGGTGTGAACACACAGCACTGGTAGTTACTTCAATTACCGCAGTGTTCAACCGAGCCGGATGGTGTTCAGGAACACTTTCAGATAAGCGTTTGGTCGTACGACCAATGTACGTAATCCCAAAAGAAAAACTAAAGGAGTAGACACAGAATGAGACCATAGAACCTGACACCTTATCCTTTATTCGTAAACACACAGACGACTTTGAAATGAATAAAATATAGAATTTTGCAGCGTAAAATGTTTTACCAACAGTTCACGATAATCTGTAACGTAAAATATCCGCTGAGATATCACCTTTGAAAGGCAAGCGGATGTATACTTACTTTTTCGGGACACCTTTCCCTTTCGCTCTTTCTTCCACTTGTCGCATTGTCCCGTCAGTGACGAGATCTGGATATCCATCTTCCCGGAACAAACTGCACATCAATCGAAGTTCATTGTCTAATGTGTCTACAACACAGGTTTTGAGCACCCTATTAGCCAAGCAACGAATTAAGTTGCGTTTAAGTATGAGTGGCACAAAACTTTCAAAGTGAATATGCTACTCATTCTATGTTGCTTTCCTGTGCATTCACTGTTGAGCACAGCCATCCACCCGTCGGGTGGATGCACGTTTTACGTCGAATTTGAATTCAGTGACGAGATTTATGGCCAAAAAGATGGATTATCCATGGGGTCATCTCTGGGACCACTATTTTCGCCGAAGTGTTCATGGCAAAAATTGGGAGTAATCAACTTCAGTCGCCCATCAGACAACATGAATGCTGTATGGAGGATATGATGTGCGTGAAAGATGAAATCATGGACATAAACTTTATATTAAACATGTTCGACAAAACTGATCAAAATATCCAGTTTACGATGCAAAAGAAACAAACGATAAAATAGTCTTCCTAGATGTGTGCCTGATACGACCGGTGTATGGCTGTGCTCAAACATCAATGTACAAGAAAGCAATGTAGAATGGTGGTATATTCACACTGGAAGTTTTCCGCCACTAACATTTAAACGAAAATTAATTCGTTGCTTAGTTACCGGAGCTCGCGGAGAGTTATCGATAAATGAGTATAAATAAGCTCAGTTTGTGGAACAAACGACAGCAGGTCCCAACATGGATGGGCAAACCCGGTGCTAGGTTTGGTAATGTCTTTCATGTGGCGGCCAGCGGTGGGGTGCGGTGATAGGGACGTCAAGGCTGGGAGTTCGAGCCTCCGCGCGGCTCTGCAAGTGAAGCATACATAATGATTGCCTTACAGTAAAATTAAAAACCCTTGCGGAATCAAAGTCACGCATAATTACTTAGACGGTTCACGTAGGAGGCACGGTAAAACGCGTGTATAAACCAATATGGTATCCCATAAAATGAGAAAATACATGACAAATAACACACTTTCGCGGTGCACGCGCTCACTACTCGGGAGTAACCAAACACAAAAGACGGAAAAACACTGTATACAATTATAACAATCAGCTACAATGACTCAGTATTAGTTATGGTAGTGTTGTTTTCAGATATTTCATACTTCTACCATGGTAGCGTATGTACCTCCTGGTGATAACCTTGTTTATTTCACAGGGGCATTTTTGCTTCGATTATGTCACTTTCCTTATCTTTTATGCGCTTTGTCTATCAATATCTATACACTCCATCCACACTATCTTACTTTGCTTGGTTTGTCCATTCGGTGAATTTCTTCGCCTTCCGCAAAATTTGTTCGAAGGCGAGTGCTGTTTCATTCGTTGTTATATAACACTGAATTATCCAGCTGGCACAAAGACAGGCTGTATCTTTTACTCTGCAGTAAATGGTAGCGGATCTTTTGAATAAAACTACTGATTGTTTGTAGTGGTCACATCCTGCAGCCAATGTCTTGAAAAAAGACAGTGTCGATTTGTTTAGTCATCCAACCAGACTGATTTTCTTTTTGTCTCCATGTGTTCTCATCTGTCTTTGGTGCCTGAAAATCACCTTCCGCGGTGTGTTTATTTGTCAACAATGTACCGTTATTTTCGAGTTATGTTGAAGCTGTGTGGGTTCTTTCTTCCCCGAATAAGGTCTTTTGTGACTGAATCAAGTTTATTTTCCACACGGGCCGAATTTCAATCCGTGTTGATCCTCGTACCACTGATGTTCTCATATCCTGCCTTCGACCTAACGCGTAACCACTAGGCCGTACTGTTACCCGAAACAAAATTACTCACAATCACAGCTCTTTTTTTCACTCGGTTGATTCCCTGCACATCTTGATTACTTCGGACAACTGATTCCTCGCCGGTCAATGCACTAGTTTTGCTGCAAGTGCTTATTTTTTGGCAAAACAACTTCGTCCGAAAGGACGGCAGCCAATCGACATTTCGGTTAAACTTTCCCGAGCTAGCAATCGAATGATCGTTGGATAATAATCTTACCCACTCGTATGTAAACGTATGCATGTGCGCGCGTTTACTGTGAACGTGAAGGATGGGCCCCTATTCCCTCAGTGGAGGCTCGGTCATTTTAATTGGATAGGGCTTTGTGACCTTTGGGGTGTTTATTCATCAGCGACGCCTGAAACCTCTGGCCCATGGTTTCGAATGAGGCATGTAGGGTGGGTGATATTTGCCAAATCATTGGCTTACTGGAGCCCAGTTTAAGTGCGCAAACCCCGTTGCAGGATTCAAGCGTGATCGTAATCGACGGTGTGGTTTGTCGGCTATAGCAAGCATTGCGACTGCCGAGTAGTGCTTCGATTACTGCAAACTAATTCTGTATCTCAGGGGTAACCGAAAATTCAACCGACAACCATCTTTACCGCCAACGTTGTTACCCAAGAACAAAAACTTACCTATAGCACATCATACGGCCCATCGTTTTTTCGATGCACTCCGAACTGATCTCGGCTCGGATACATTAAGATCTAGTTCCGTCGTCAGACGTCGTGCGTGCTAGCTTGGACGCGAGATTGACACTGTGCGTACGATCGGCTTTTCTTCGGACTCCTTCTAGTGGACACCTCGACTGGCTGTCTCGTTATTCTTAGAACACCATATCATTTGAAGTTCTTTGGGTAACATTGCGAGTTAAACAACCGACGATTTTAGTCCTACACCAAGAGACAGTCTCCATTCTCAGTGGTCTGGAATAGGGACTCTACACTCTGTTGAGTTGTACGGTCTTGATCGCGGCAAGCAGCTGATGTTCAGGATTTCATGCGCAAACCTACGGCAATTGAATTTGGTTTCACGGTATAAACTGATTCTTCACCCTCCGGATTTAGTACCGACAACATGTTCTGAACGGGTGATTTGTATTAGGGCATTTTTCGGAAGAATTAGAGGTGGACATCAGGGAGCTAGAAGAAGACGCAAACTGGCTATCCGAAGGCGGTTTCCGTGTGACAAGGCCTTAGAGGAACTGTATCTCTCTCGAGAAAGAACTGACCGAAAAACTCTCAGATTCAGCCTCAGTATGTGAAGCGAACAAAAGTTTGGGGTTCGGTCAATTCCAAAAATTACGGAAATGGGCCATATCGAAAGAGAAGAAAGCACGACAAATCAACATACCTTTGTGGTTGCCACCAATGGGCTGCCCAAACAGTCTGCTGGTATACGGTCCAGCTGGTGGATATGAGTAGAATTTCTAAGTAATCAGAAAGTGTTTCCTCCATCGCATTCAAATGAAAAGTAGTATTCATCTTGTGAAGAAGAAACACGGGACGGATCGATCTTTAACCGCCGTTGCAACACCAAAATTTCAAATTCGCATCGTCTTGTCTACTACTTTCATGATAGCCAAGGGGATTCTTCCTATGTCAGCTGCTGCCCTGTTGATAAAGTTTAATGTTATGCAGATGGAACGTTGATTCATCGATGAAAATACTGTTGCCGCATAACTTTGATCGCATCTATGTAAGGACCAATCACTGAACTCCATCCGTGGAGAATAATCACCTTGAAATAAGGTTGGAACCGCGCGGGATCTGTATTTCTTATATCCTTTTTTCCTAGCGATTTTCGTGATGGAACCGGAATAGGTTGCTAGTGTGAAGTTGGCTGTTCGCAGGAAGTTACCTGGCTCCGTAGCCAACAGGTCCTCTAGAATGGAAATTTGAATTTCCATAGGTGTTCTTTTTGTGCGCGCGAACAGCTAATAAAGATGAACACCACCCTGAAATGTGAGTCTCTGGGACATAAGTGAGCAACACTGCACTGATAATCATGGCCCATCAGAGTGTCTGGGTTGAAAATTCTCGCATGTTTTCCAGGAAGCTGATGCTTCCTATCTTCAACTTAGCTGTCTTGACCTTGTCGAAGATAGACCAAACCATAGGAACATAAATGTTCACAGATAGAAATTGACGATCACACCAACCGCAAAGTAACACGGGCTTGATTCACTTTGATGAGTGCAAAACTTCCAAACGATAGACTCAAAAAATGTGTGCACGTACTTTGACCGCATATTTTTCAGGAGACATTGTGACCTTCGCACAACTTACTGTGCAACTGATCAAGGTTATCGCCACCGCATATGGTCACGCCATCACAGCTTTAGACTGATCTGGGCATAAAATGGTTGGATAAGCGTGTTCCATTCAAAACCTCATACAGCCGTCTTGTACCGTGCAAACGTATACTCACAGAGACATAGAGACGTATTAACGCTGACTGCAATCTTCTGGGTGCTCCGTATAGTAACTCTTTCACGACCACGATCACCGGCATTCGACATGAGCATGTGTGCGTGCGTCAATCAAAAAAATCGTTGTTAAAAGCCTTCAGAAAGTATGTTATTGCTAAAAATTCTTCCTAAATTGGCGCTTGTTCACAAAGTGGTAACATCCTGCTGGGACTAGCACACGGACGCACGGTTTGCAGAAGAACGGCTCCCAATTCATGTTGCCCATCATCACAAGGTGTGATTATAACGTGTTAGGCCCATGGCCATCACGATAAACTGCCTCACACAACCAAATAATAATTGTTTTTCCCTTATCCACATCTGGGTTTCCTCTGTTATGTTAACTGAGCTAATTGTAAAAGACAATAATGAAACGAAATTGATTGCAAGATACAGGTTAATCTCTCCGTAAGAAAACGCCAGACTGGTTAGCAAAAACAAAAGTGGAAGGCAAAGTCTTCATAAAACTTTTCTTTGTTACCCATGTCAACTACCCACATCAGACGGCAATCTTACATGGAGAATATTTCAATCAGAAAAATGCTATTGAAAGTGACTTTTACGATCTCATTACTGACTTCTTTCTGGATTTTTCTCTCCTGGACAAAATTATTCACTGTGTACCACGGCAGCCACCACCGTCGCTTTCAAAACTGAGATCACCCACTATTCTTGCAGTTTTATTTCTAACTGAGAAAAACCAACCTAATTTTTCCAAATTTTTCAACTCCCTGTACACAGTAGGACTCTCGAGCCCACAGGATGTCATAGGGCGATCTATCAGAATATATCATACCAATCTTGGCTTGTCAGCTTACGAGCAATTGATCCTTCCTCATAGAAATTTCTAGACCAGTCAAAAACCAGTGTCCATTGTGTAAAATACAACTCTTGATACGATAAATGTGTGTCGACTAATGCATACACACCCGTCGATGGATTATGCTACTTTACAGTTGAGCTACAAAATATACATTTAAACTCGGACATTTTCTATTGAATTATCCATTATCCATCTTGGTGTCTGGAGTAGAGGATAGTTTTCAAAGGTAACGCAGTAAACAACAAGCTATTTAATTGAAGAATTCCTCTTTATTCAGGAAATCGTGACATACTTACCGGAAAGAACTTTTCTATTGGCCTATTTTTGACACCTTTCGCACGTTCGAAGCAATTAGGTCCCATAAAATGACGAAGTTATGGCGTATCGTTCAACGGATCACATAATAGTTCAAATGCTGATCAATAGGCTGTCTACGCTTGCGTACGCAAACACATTTGATACCCTGCATGCTGTTCTACTAACGAATTGTCAGCAGATGCGTTTGATATTTCGCTCTTAGGATCTATTGATACACGTGACTCCATCCATCGGCTGAGCGGAAAATTAGTGTTATTCTTTCAAACGTCAGCTCACTAGCACAGTTGTGAAGAGGCGCAGCACATGTGTGGTACGTAAACCGATCTGAGACTTATCAACCTCTTTGAACATCTTCACATAGTGAGCTCCACAAATTTGTCCAAACTCTAATATTATTGTTGATATTCGTTCCGTGATAAATCTACCATCGATTGTGGACAGATAGAATGGCTCCGTTCCCCGACGTATTTGATTCGACCAGATTGGGAGAATATGTCACTAGGTTAAGGGTAAGTTTTTGGTCAAGTTAATGTTGTTTTCGCCGAAATGCACAGTCATTTTTACTTTGCAATGCTCTTGGTCCTACTCGATATATTTGGCATTTTCCGTCCGTGTATCGGAATACAGTTTGGTTTGGTGTGTATTAAAACCGTTGCACCATGTGAAATGTGAGTAGAAATCGTTTTTTATTTCGCTATTGTAGCGTCGTAGGCTTGTAACCAAGTCTTGAAAAAGATTAACCATAGTAGCCGAAACGGTACCGGATTGCAAACATTTCTGACAACTTTGTATTCCTGAATACCGAGCAACTCGTAGAATGTACTCTTCAAAGTCTTATAACTGAATTCAAATATCTGAGTAGGAATTCACGCCAGGAGACTGAAAGATGTATTATATCTGAATAAAACATTGACGGTGAATCTCCGTGACAGTGCACAATTTCTGATACGAAATTTGTAGAATGACAGAATGATACATACATACGTTGGCTACGAATCATGTACCCTAGCTGTGATCAATGTTCCGCACTCAGATGGCATTGTATTGCTTCTGATTTCTGAAAAAGATGAGACCACTCTGCTGTGAGTACTCTCATGGTTTTCACATGCAAGACTCGAAATGACGAAGCATGATAGGCCATTTCATAAACAAGAGGAATATCGTGCCACTAAAATGGATACAAGTTATACTCATTAAATTTATCATCGATACAATGAGCTTGATAATATAGTAATAATAATAATAATAATAATAATAATAATAATAATGTAAAAACTATATGCATAGTTCGCATCCGAAAACCCCACACCTGGGCTGGAAACGGATCGAAGACCTTCTATTTTTCAGGCAGTTGCTGTACTCTCTGGGCTATCGTAGTGTGGCCCATCAGATAAAAATGACAAAGCGAATATGAATACTGGAAGCCTACATTTTTATATAGTGTGATTCAAAATGCATAATGAGCATTCGAACAGCCAGATTCCTAACAAGGATGAAACAGATGTGAGTTGTTTCCACAGTCCTACAAGGTATGAATGCTCACCCCGCATAGTGAGACACCCTACATAAAAATCTAACCTCTGACTTATAATATAGCAATCGACACGCTGTAGGTTGTAGTCAAGCTTTTCAATTTCACCTGGTTAACCAAAGCTTCTGGACTGACCAGTTTACCTTCGACAGTACTAAAACACGGGGATTGACCTCTCTTTGAGCTGATGACTACGGTTACCGACAATTCTTTTGAATCATTCTCCATTCATGACAGTTGGGCTCCTGTCAAAACCATTCCCATACCAAGAGGGTCGTGTAACCAGAAGGGAATCAATAATTTCCCCCCACTTGCACTTTCCTCATCGGCATCAAAGCTAGCTGGAAGTGCCGTACTTCAACGCCTTGAAAGCACAGTCAGAAGTCCCGCGGACGAATACCGATTTACGTATGAACCCAGAGGCTCTAAGATCAATGTAGTAGCGTAGATAGCCCATTACATTGCAAAATCTCTCAAAGATTCGTGAAAATCTGTAAGGTATGCCTAGAGTGATTACGCATTAGTGTTTACCAGCGTAGCACAACCTTTGCTCCTTAAAAAATTGGGAGCTTTCAGTTGCCTCACATACTTACTTAACCAAAGGACTACTTCTCTCGTAGAAATGAATGCACCAAATTTGGAAGAAATGTTCCCGGACATCTCTTAGGCAAGGCCGGTGTTCTCCAGTGAGCTGTGCTCTCCTCAGACTGATTCACTGCTTACATTAGTGACTCAGTTGCAACTCACCCAACCCCCTTGTTCTAGTATGCTGATGGCGTTGTTTGGCTCGGTCTGTCTCTCATCCGTCTGATTTAGATGAGCTTCATGGAAATATTGCACTTATCCAAGACTTTTCTGAGCAGTCTGGTCCACTGTTACACAAAGCTAAATGTCAAGAGTGCATAATTTTTCACTTTGCTATCCCGTTTTTACTTTACATAAAATGACGCCTTCTTTAGTTCATTTTTTCTCTGGTATGCAAATTCGACTTTTACACGATTCGGAAATTAATTGAATCCTGCTGATGGAGGAGAAATAAATGTGCATTGAAATTTCGGTGAATAGCGAAAAGAGACAAACTGTTACCTGATGCCGCGTGCCCTGGCAACTAAGGAAAATATATCCGTACGACATCAACAGGAACAAAATTACACTTCAGAAGGGTAGACAGGTGACACGTTTATCATGAAAGAAAACTTATAGAAGAAACACTTCATTTTGACCGGACATATCGATAAGCCGTCTGAACAACTGTCCAGATACTGGATTTAGAAATCTCTCTGAAAGCTAACAGGTTGTACATTATCTAGATTCGTATTCTAATGACGAAAATGGAACAGATGCACCGCTTTTTTCGAAATTCCAAAAGCTGCTCGTTTCTTGTTGCCCGTCACTACCCCTTTGTGATTATTAGGTGCAAAAATCTTTCTGGATTACCTTTCTTAGCCTCAGATTAAACGACATAGAAGACTGAATAAATTCATCATTTTATAAGTGGTATTAGCCCCTAAACGTGCACGGATGTGAATGACAAATGGGAAAACTAGAGTTATTTATTCAAACAAGAGCTCTCCCTATGATATTTCCGCACATAATTTTGTTCGGTTAATGATATTTTCGCTTATCTCTAACCTCAGTGAGGTTTTGAGGCTTTTTGGGCAAATAGTTTACCGTCCCACCGGGGTAAACCTTGTTACCTTGTGCTTCTATAAGTGTACTACCTTCGCACTCGTGGCTTATTTACTCAAAATTTAGAATCAGTTTCCATAGTGATCAAACCTCGGCTCTCAAGAGGCAAATCTGACAACAAAATCTTCGAAGTGTCCACAAGACTTTCTACGAAAAAGCATATAAAAAAGGGAATAAGCACATCATTTTTCCCGCCTTGTAATTTAGCGTATTGAGGACTTTTGTAATCTAACAGCTCAAATTTCCTCCTCGAAGAGAATAAAAACCACAACTGTCAATCTCGGAGTATCTCAAAAAAGTAGACAGAAAAAAAGAGACAAAACCGGAATCAGGTTCAACCAACGAGGTCGGTTCAGAGTTCCTCTGCGATGTCCACTTTGCTAACGAGAACACCTGTTAAACTATGCATTGCAGAGTTGAGATAAATATTTGTACGGGATGGGATGTATCTTAACTTGAGACGTGTAAAAGAAAACGAACGAGAAAGAGACGAGTCACGGAAAAGAAGATGGATGAGGTCCGCAAGTACCTTCATAGCAAAAGTTTCACATGTAAAATTGTGTAGATCACATATTCTGACGATAAGAGATGTTATGGAAATCAGAGAAACAAGACTGATGACGGTAAACTCAGGGAGTAGTGAATGAAAATCTTTTTAAGTGAATAGGAGAGCCGTGAAGTAATATTGGTAGACCACGTTGGTGAACAAAAGGAATGATAACAGCTTGTTTGCCAACAAATTACCTTAGTTTACGGATTTCCGAAGAGATTTGACGTGGTTTCTTTACACTTCCAAGAATACTGGAAGACCACCGTAGCTTGGTGATCATGGTAACACCTTAGTACTTGACCAAGTTAGCCTTGGTAAAGGGGACAGCGTTAATCATTGATTCTTCACTGGGATAAGGAGATCAAGAAAGGGTAAAATGGCACTCGAAACATTTGGAAGTGATAAGATTTAGGCCAGAAAGAGACGAAAATCTCTGAATACTGTATCAGTTCTCAGAAAAAGAGATTTAGTTGGGTTCAGTAGAGATGAACTGACAAGGAACCACATCATCGGGATATATAAAATGCCCCGAAGAATGGGCCGTAAATAAGTTGTTAATGTAAGTGTTGAAAAGGAAGGGAAGGAACAGCACTCTGAAGAACACTAGAGTTATTAAGAGATTCGACCAAAAGTTGCCAAATTTGGTAAGCTGGTCTCTGCTGAGAAGTAGTCCTTAATCGAAGAAAACAGAGGAGCCGAACAGCGAACTGATTTCACAGAATTATTTAGGCTTTCAGAAATAAAATGGCTGACTGAATCAGCTCCATTCAGAGTGCATCTATTTGGTTTGTATGCGAAAAGAGAAATGCACTCGACTAAGGATGACACGTTCAGTCAACTTGGGTTCGGAAGAAAGATAGCTATGGAACGAATAGGTTTTAAGGAAATGCTAGAAGTAGAATGCTTGGAAAAATACATGTGTCACGAGCTTCTAAAAAGCAAAACATCATCGGTATCAACAAATTTGTTGATGGAAGAAGTCGATGCTTCCATTGGAGGGCTTACTCCAATTTTGAGGAGGGCTTAGGATAAACCATGTAAGCCAACAAAGAAAGACTCTTTGGAGGTTTAGATGATCCGAGTGACTTATTCTAAGGGAAAAGTTTAGAACTCGAAACAAGGAGATGGTGAGGGGTTGGTAAGATCTCCATGGATGGGTACATGAATTCAGCATTCACACTATCGGCATCTATGTAGAATTTGCTTGACCGGAGCTGCTAACCGCGTGGGAGTTTGATTTCGTGTTAAAGTATTCTACTATAAACTCTGCTCAAAGATTGATTCTCTAAAGAAGTATTCGGCCATTGTATCTCCCAGATGATCAGGAAAGAGTGAGGTTTCATAGAGGTCCGGTTATGAAGCGCGTAGGCTTGTTCTATTCTCCTCCTGAAGGATTTTAACAGCGTAGAAACTATCAACCCGCAATTAAAAAATACCCTTTCCGTTGGATGACAAAAGTCCGTAATAACATTCAACGCCATTGTAAGTGTGTCTAGAAGGTGAAAAGTAGTATTTCTTGTTGAAGAAGATGACTGCCTTTATCGGGCTGAGATCAGTCAAAAGATGAAGCAATTTATCCCGCCTCAACCTTCTTCAAAATACAGCACAGGGCTTTACTGGAAAATCTCTCTGAGTGTTCTGTGTTAATCGAGTGTTTCTGATTTACTAAGATGCATAAAGCATAATTATCCAATCCATCTACCTTGAAATTTGCCTCATACCTCTTTCTTTGAAAGTGTTTGTTAGGAAAACTGAGTAAAAGTGTTCGTTCATATATAGAAAGCTTCTGAGTGATTTCCACTGCAAAAACATTCACATAATGAGTCGTTATAAGTCTACTTCTCTCTGGTTTACTAAAGTACCAAAAGTTCCCAGTTCTGACTGTACATTTCTTCATTATCGAGGAAACGAAATAGGCTTTCAAGGGAAGACTCGTATGTAGTATGCAAGGATCAGTATCCTCACTGGGAGTTGCTCGATCTGATGTAATAAAAAAGGAAAAACCTCCATGATCTCAAAACCGAGTAGATGTATCAGAGGGAACCCTCAGTTAGATTATTCGAACTCCGAAATGGCTTGCCAACAGCCTGCTCTTTACACTGGCATAAGAAACTGCAAGGGAAATTTGACATAACTTAAATATAAGGACAAATTACGTTACCAAAGGAATGATCGTGTGACTGCAAAACTCTATACATGCACAAAATTGCAAAGCCTCAAAAGCACTTCGAGGATGTTATATTGCAGAAATTAGTTTTATCAAGAACCGTTTAGACTTTACTGGACAAGAATACTGGCCTTTTAATTTCCACAAATTTTGCATTGTTTCAAATGCCTTGGATAGCACCGTTTCAGCACGTTTGACCTTGATTTGATATACCCCATATCATTCTTCTGGATGAGTTTTGTAGTCATGAAGTGACTGTGATGAGTTTTCCTGGAACTGACAAATAAATAACCTATTTTGGACCTCAGAGTCCCAAAGTAGACAATACGAAGTAACTCATAAACCAAAATGAATAACGGTTTATGATGTAGGTAGTACGTTATTGTATCTGGTTGATAGGACAAAATAGGTGATTGCGAAACTGACTACCATTATTCAGTGTATACTGCTTGTCTTAGATCGGCACAGCTTACTTCGGTTTGTCTTTCTCTCCGACGACGTATTAAAGCTATCCAAGCTGGATTTGTTGATTTACCGTTCATAACGTCTTGTCGTTGCGTCGAATGCAACATGAAAGAAGCGAGAAAACATGAATGAATTTAGTGCAAGATTCTGAGAAACATCTAAGACAAAAACCTTCGCCGGATAGGTTCTCATAATTATATCTCGTATTTACTGAGGAAAAATAAAATTTTGGACCTCAGTGCACATTTTTTATCGTTGTGAAAATGCAATGCTCGGTTAAAGGACAACGTTCGCATGACCTTGCTCTCAAAGTCATTCCCTCCATATGAACCAGCAGCGTTTTCTCCGTGATCTTGCCAACAACCGCGAAACTAGCATTGGATCCATGGTCAAAAACATATTCTCCAGAAGTATTTTATTAGGGCACGCATCATTCTGCTACGAGTAGAATCATCAAGCTGCCCATAATGACAAAACTTACTAGTGAAAGTCACCATATTCATGGTTTCAAATGTGGTAATATTCAACCTACTACTAAAGTTCTGCCATCTAGCTTTATTCAACTTCTCTGTAGTTACCAAAGTCATAAAATTTCAACCACCTAGGAAAACAATATGTTGCCATCACCAAAGTTACTAAGTACTGTAAGGTTTTTCAGCCATAACTTTTACTCTGAGACACTAGTGACTTCTAGAGTTCCATTCAGAGTTATCGGTGGATGATACAAAGGAATGTGATTTCATCCATTCCAAATTCAGTTTTGCATAATTTAACTGTGATCAGAAAAGTTTCAAATGTACTCGGTAACCCAGCCAGGTGAAAAACGATTACAGCGCGATAATGGTTTCTTTGGTAGAAAAAAAAGAAATTCGGATGAAAGTTTCCAATTAAATTAAAACGGGTCCAGTGTTGCCAGGTATTTCCACGTAGTATTGGTAACTTGTAAAGGCAACCCAAGTTTAAGAATATTAGAGCAACTTTTTCAAAGGAATCAATTCAAAACATATCCGTGTTGTTTATAGTTCAGGGTAAATATGGTGTATATGAGAAGACTCAAAAATGCCTAGGGTTTGTCGTGGATTCGTGGTACCGGAGACCTGGAATCATTCAACATCTTGGATGCTAGTAAATTAAGCTAAGCAGCAAACGAGGTGACCATGGTACTGTACATGGCCAACGTGGTCAAGTGCTAATCACTGTTAGGCTCTCATGGTTTATTCTTTACTTCACTAAGTTCATCTTGAAAACTAGTGTTAATCTTAGCTCAGTTTGATGGATTTCATACTTTTCCCAACGCTGAGGTTGGAGTTGAAGTCGCAAATATTGTGCACACCAGACAAGGAGGTGCAACCAGTGTGCAGCGAAAGTTCCGTCTACTAATCTTCTTGCATAGGAATTCCGCCCGTGGGTTCTATTTTGATGTGTCAGATAAATTCCAACCGAGAAGGCTACTAGTTATGGTAAAATAAACTTTTGACCTTTCTGAGCATCTATCTAACCTGATTTTTCTAAATTAGCCCACACCATCCTCAATTGGCAGTTTGACCTAAATTATTGCCGTTGCTTCCATTTTCAAATATCTGTCTCAGTGAATCTTTCGATGTTCAATTTCACGAAGTACTCCCACTAGTAAATTCGTTCTTCATAATGTTTAGATAGAATCACTGTAAACCGATTATTTTTGTTTCCTGAATTAGTTCAGTTGTTGCGCTTCAAGGGACAGTAAATCCGATCTAATTCAACTTGTTTGTTGACTAAATCCTCGCAGTGTGTCAACCTTCCAGGTACTTTTTCAAGTACTAGCTTCTAATTCGATTAAGTATGACGACTTTATCCATAATGAAAGTGTTTTTCTCAATCACTTAGAACGAATATTCTGGAGTTGTTCACTCTTGCAGTCAGTACGTGTCTTTACATTCGTGCGGCGAACCTTTCTCCAGTCTGACGACGTCAACGTGTTACAGCCCTTTCATTAGACCTCGCATAAAGTATTTCTTTATTGTTTGGTTTTGAATTACTCTTTCGGTCAAGATTCAAATATTCCCCGAATTTTTCCGCATTCTGGGGAAACCATGATGCTCCATGATTATGGGTATCCTGTTAAAACAAAGTTTCGATTGATCCGGTTGATAACCCAATCGTTAGCCTCTCTCGTGAGTTATCTTCCTGACTTCTAGAGATTCCGCTAAGTACCATCTACGAGTCAGGATTTCCCTTTTTGTCTGTTGTGAGATGCTTTCAACACACCCCCGCCGTCTTCTCTTTGGGCTGTGGGTCTTAACTGGTCCGACGATCGGTCTGACACTCGCTTCACTCTGTTTCTATGGGTATCCGCTCTACGTCGTCGCCGTCGTTTCAGTTACTTACACGACGTGTTATTTGTTCTGACGGCTATAGATATCTACACATTCCAGCGGATGAAGTAAATCTGTTCTCGTTGGCAGTAAAAAAATTCACCCCAAATAATTGTCCGGCATACTAAATAAATTTCACACCTTAAGATGTGATAAAAAAGTAACTCGATTAGAGAACTGCATTCCACTTGGAGATCTGTGGATTTGAGTCCATCCCTGCTTTATCGGTATGCATCTGCGATGATAACCACATTCGCGTGAATGTTCTGGTAGCTGATGTTTTATTAAGTGCGATTGCTTCCAATCTTTGTGCCCACATCATCGTGAGGCACTGCTGGTTGACTTCGGTGATCGTTTATGAGAGTTGCTTTAAAATCAATTGTTACACTTTGACATCGTCCTCATTTATGAAAACCACTTGAACGACGAATTCGAATCTACGGAGACATATGGATTGTTCATACTGTATCGCCCAATCAACCGCATGACCACTTTCAACCAAGGGACGAGCGACGGCGAATAAACTGTTTGGTAGATCCTTTTGTTTCATAGTGCAATGAATCTTTAGCTGGATATTATACGTATGCGACCGATGAGAGTACACAAAAGGAATTCCTCTCACCGTTTTTATCCAGAATCGTTTGTTCTAATGAGATAATATATACATATATTTTTAAAATAACCAATCACTTTATGACATATGAGTCCGACTGAGTTCACCCGAAAAACATTTACTTTCTTCCAGTTGCACAAAGTGAAGTAGGCAAGCAAAGCCTAATAATCTCACAGAGTAGGGTGTACCGGACTTCTAGTGTTCGTTGAAATACGGGCAACACAATCCAAAATTTCCAAACTTCCAGCTTTGGATTTCAATACTTTTCTTCATAAATAATCACGAATAACACAGTGAAACTTTACAAAGCTCAGCGAGATTCGCTACCTGAATCAGAGTCGGCTAAAAGCAGGTAAATTCAGGATCTCATGAGGTTCAAGCTTTCAAGCGAACGAAATGCCTATAGAAAAGGTGGGTCATAGGTCTTGGGACAAAATTAATGCATGCATCAGTCAGCGCTCGCATAAGGTCAATGTTCGATATGGGTTTCACAGTGCGAGCAGGTGTGGTGCAGAACGTTAATGGGAAACACAAATCTTAGGTGAAGGTAGCAAGTCGAATCGATCTTCAGCTAGAGCGTCAGGTCCAGCTGTTGTGTCTATTGCACAAAATATACTGGGGTGCTTACTGCACAGGCGGATCTTGGATTCTATCGCAAAACCATTCACGCTAAGCAACTGTAACTACCACTTTCGAACGTTATATAAATACCCGAAAAACCGAGTTGCTTTTTTAGCATATTGTGAGCTCCAATGTAGGATAATTGTAAAACCATTGAAATTGTACAGGGGAATTCAGGTCGCCATATCGAGAAAATCCATTAACCTGGCTCAGTCTAGATTCCATGGTTTCTATCATAATTTTGTCTTGTACTTACCAAACAGTTCGTTTGCTTTTCTTGCACTTCGACCACCAGTTTCCAAGCCGGCTTGATAATTTGTTTGTTCAATCCCTTTGCGTCACACAAGTTTAGCCTTGTTTCTATGGCAGGTATTGATTGATCTTAGTCGTCATTTATCTAATTGTTGATCTTATCTCTTCTACTTTATTGCTTACGTAACCCTTCCGTACGGTTATCGAATGCCCCATTAGTATCGATGACCCGTTCTGTTATACTCCATGATTGCCTGGGTAACTTGACAAGACCCAAAAATTTGGACGTAATTATCTTGCCCTCTCCGTCTATCTTATCCGTGTTACTTACTGAATTTGGCCATCCCTCTTTGATCATGCACTTTCTCATAGCTTTGCTATTCCGTTGGTTCTTCACCACGCTTGTGTGCGTGTGTTCCCTCTAACCATCACTTCACTTCTGACCCCGTATATAAAGTCTTTCTTGGCAAAACCACTTGACTTTCTTCTTTATTGCTGACTCTAGCACTTATTGTCCATTGTTGCCTGGGCATGATAAAGCCTTTTTTGACCGAATGATTGATCCTGTAGTCGGTTTGGTCACAATTTGAGATATATTATTGTTAATATTTGACAACTGGTCCTGTAGAACATGTAGTAAAAAGAGCTTGTGCTCTCTGCCTTCGGACTCGGGTTCCGCTTATCCTCGAGCCACCCACTTACTGGACGACAATCCTGTACAATAATGTTTCACTGTTAATGTGAACAATCGGTATTCTGAAACATTGGTTCTATTTTGGTTTATAAATGTACTCGACGAAAATACTCCGCAGTCCAGAACCTTTCGTAAGGTTGCAATTTGTCACCATTGGTACACTACTAAATGACATCGCTATTCGAAAACTGGACCTGAAAATGTCAGCAAAAGAGGAACTTTTCTTTTCACGAACACCAACGTAAATGATGAATCCATCAACCAATTACAGAAAGTAGTGTCATTCATTAAAACGTACTGAAGACCTTATGAATGATAACCACTACTGGGATGGAAATAATCATTGTCATAATCATAACGGCAGGTTGATCGCTCATGCTGTATGAGAATCGTATTACGCAAAATCTAATTTTCTAATGCTCACACCCCTATGGTAGCCATGCTCTGTAGATTGTTTAACTGAAGACCATAGTAGTAGAGAAATCGTTCAGCATAGGAATCCAAGCCATACGGGAAACATTCTGCTAACATTCAAGGCTAGTGACTAAAGGGTGATTTATCCTGTGGTGCATACGTTCAATAAACAGTTGGGAGCTAGCACGGATAGCTTGGCAGATTCAGTTTGACTCACAGTCATTCATCCTGGGTTCGAGTCCTCTTGGGAGCTGGGTGGATTCGCGTCACTAATGATTCACACCTAGGGTGAAATAGGTATGGTGTGCATTTTTAGTCTTCACTGACGAGTTAGGCTTTCGCAATGTATGCTAATTCATATTATGCAAGATAATGAAAATGAATTGGTTGCAACGGTAAAATTGACTGATCCTTCCGGGATTCAAACTCACTTATTATCGCAATCCATACTTTCGTACCACTGTTGCCTTTGCAGCTGATATTCGATTTCGGTTAAACGGTAGGATTAACTGATGAAATATCTGAAACACTTTAAAAGGGGTTAGTTGCTCATCTCACATGAAAAATGTCCGCGGGTTTGAACGTCTTGTTTATAGGCACAGATCAATCTACCCTCTTCGGCAACGAATTTTTTCACCTAGTTTCGTTCAGGAGTATCACTGACTCACGTCTTCATTAACGAAGTGGATGTTTGCATGGTTTTGACGAACCAAGCATTTCTGAATCTAATATCGAATAATAATAGCTATTGCTGGGTTGATTCTTCTCAAGTACCATCCGAAAATCTGCCAGG
This sequence comes from Fasciola hepatica, assembly GCA_948099385.1. NCBI lineage: Eukaryota > Metazoa > Platyhelminthes > Trematoda > Plagiorchiida > Fasciolidae > Fasciola > Fasciola hepatica. The sequence continues at coordinate 11,473,909 of CANUEZ040000031.1, read as the reverse complement.
TTACAGCGTAATATATCCATAGAACTTAGTTATCTATTGAGAATCACTGTTTCATTTACTGGTAACGCTCTAATGCATAAAAGTGCCCCTAAAGCTGTTGTGGTCGGCATAGGTTCTTCCTATTTTCTTCTTTGTTATAATGTATTATTCAACTTATCACTAAAAGCTGCTTATGAAACTTCATCCGAATCAGACAACGATAAGGTCAGGAGGGTTTGCAGTCTGTGAGAATAAAAACCTATACACCGACAAAAGTCATTCTTATCATCAAAATAGTTTTGTGGGCAGCGTGTTACACTGTTTTAGTCAATCCTTTGTGATTAAATCTAGATGGCGTACAGTGTGTTCCGTTCAGCCCTAACACCGAAACCCGGGAGCGATCGAACAGACTCCTCCCTGTATTAACTGAGCGCTGATAATCTTTTTCTAATCGGTTTATCATGATTGTTCAGTGGGCCAGATAAAAGAACTGCAGAACATGTTTTCATACCCAACGTGTTTTTTCCGCTATTCATTTGAACCAAACCATTTAGGCTGGTCAAATTTGACTGGCTGATTTGTCAACCCATCACTATGCCAAGTGCACACACGGCTTTTAGACCGGAAACAGATAAATCGATTTGTCCAGGAAACAAAATGTCAGAGAGAGTAAACAGCGAATAAATCCACAGCACCCCCCCCCCCCCCCCTGGACGAATGGAAGGAACAGAGACTTGGGGATGGCGCGAAGTTCAGGACTGAAACAAGGAAAAATAGTCGCACACAACCACTTGGGGATAAGCGTGATCCGAATTCCCCAGATAAGTTCTAGATCGACCGTAGTTGTTCTTAAATTTTTGAAGGATCCCTATCATGAGGCTGTTGAGAATACACGTGGAATTCCAAAAATAGATCCGAACGGGCCATCAGAAGACTCTCGCGCAGTGCTTCGAACCGACTTGCGGGTGCATCGAAGCTGCAGATTTCCTTGCAATTATATGTAAGCTTTAGGCGTGTACAATGACACAGACTGTCTGCACCACATTCGCAAAACAGAGGAGATCAATGCTTTGGATGAGTCATCATCATTTTTAAAGTTGATAGGAATGGGCCAAATGCCACATGGCTTGGAAGGCAGAATGGAATAAAATTTAAATTCTGTGATAAGAAAGAGGTTACTAAATACGTTCAATATGGAATCATGTACTACTGGAACGATTTCGGGAAGAGCAAGCTGGACTTCAGTGGTAAACTTTTTTATAGCGGCTCAGTGATGATCTCTGGTGCGCTTTTTAAGATGGAAAATCCCACCTAGTTGTGAGGGAATGGGCCAAGCAGATTGCTAATAGACGGCGTGGTTCAATAAAGCAGACAGCACGCGATCGGCCGACTAGAATCACCGACAAGATCAGAGCCAGAAAGACGATCAATGGATCAGAGCAGGTGCAGCCAGATAAACCAGCCAGAATAGGCCGATTAGGTCTATCGATAGACCAATAAGCTTTTATACACGGTTTTGGTTATGACGAGCGCAGCGTAATTTGTACCAATAAAACAAACTAATTTTGAGGCAGAACTGAGCTCTAACTAGAGTTAGTGGGGCGGGACAAAACAGAAGTGGTCTTCAAAGAGAAGCAGATCACTGAAAATTACATCAACAGAGTGAGTGCTTTCACTTCGGACAATACCATAAAATCGACTACGGACCATGATTGTTCAACACGATGATACAACAGCACACACGACCAAACCCATCCGAATGTGGCTCCACTGTAACATAAATACTATGGATTGGTCCACCCAAAGCTCACAGTTGAGCCCGGTAGAAAATATTTGGGGTCTCTTAGCGAGGAGATTCTACGCGGATGGCTCTTTACACGAGTTGACTCCCGTTTTTCTCCACGAGTGGGACAACATAGAATTAGAGACCATTAGGATGATAACCGGAAGTATGTCGGGATGTCATGTTCCAATCATTACCTATAAATAGCTTTGTGATTTCTAACAAGCTGGTGGTTTTTTTCTATTCGTCAGGGGTCGGCTTAATTATACTTCTCACCTTCTCAGGCTTCCTCTCCTAGATTACTAAACTTATCAGTTTTCTGCCCCAAATCTGTGTGCATGTTTGTTATCGCTGTGAGCTCGTACAGGAAAATGCCAAATTCGGCCCACCTAAGTGGTTTGGTTAAAAATTAATCGCACCAAATCAGGTCATGTTTATTAGCAATTCGTGCACTGTGGTTGCGGCTGATATCCACAGTCTCGCCATCGCAATCTTCAAACCGTCAGAGTACACTGAATTATTTCACGCTTGAAATGAATTTTTCTTTCATTTTTCATAGAATTTCAATGAGAAAATGTTTTTTCAAGAAGCGAAACTTGTCTCGCAAATACTCTGAAAGCCGATTTTGATAGTCATGTATCAAGAACACATGACTAAGCGCACATTCAACAAAGCGTGCAATGCAAAAGTGCCACGTCCCAAGCTCACATGCTTTTTTCTCCAACTACCACAATCTGAACATCGATTACTCTCACTGGTACCAGTGAATCTGCGTGATTTTTCAGTGTGTCTCGCCTTGCTCACAAAATAAATTGTACTGGCAAAGGCAAGCAAAACTTATCCTCAACATTCACAATGACATTAAGAATTATCATAATGATTTTCTGCGGTCTAGGTTCAATAATCCTACTGGAATAAATGCAGTGAATGCCCACCCATTTGTAGAAGTGAAATCCGATGATATATTTTCAGAGGTGTCAGAGTATGTCTTGAAATCGTGCCAAATGGTAATACTTTGTGATTTACCAATTAGTTTAATGTATGACAAATGATGACAGTAGCGTGTTAGCAAACAGCATATGCTTGAGTAGGATAGAAACTCATGTTCAGTTGGTCTCTTTCAGCTGTTACCTTTGACTACAGAACCTTTTTTATTGCCGAGTCGTCATTTTTCTTTCCAGATGTGAAACGTGCATAAGTCTAGTTGGTTTAGTCAGTTTGAGGTCAACATAAAGAGCATTTGGTGTGATATAAAGCACGAAAGAATTCAATTGATTATAAATTATTTAATGAGTGAAAACGTAGAGCTCTTACTGAAGATGAATAAACACTGGAATGCTTCAGTATTCCTTAGTACAGTGTGCCTAAGGGCTGTAACCTTCAATTTACATTCAATGTGGTATGTGTTTGGCTGCTTATGTGTGTGTATGTCATCATTCCAAACCTATCGCGAGGTACTTCAGACTTTAGCCAATTTTCTGGGCGACCTGCTCATAGAAGAGCTTTTACGAATCCTGTTTCGCCCTATCAGCAGTCAATTTTCAAAGTCCATCATTATTTTGACACTACAGACTCCTCCGATACCATTTAAAAGGCGCACGCAGTGGCATTGAATCTTTATGAATTACCACCTTCTGTGAATTCCCATCCGTCCGGGCAGCTCGAAAACGAAGACTTTTCTACCTTCAAATCATCTCAATTTATTGTTACAATCCGAATCACTTGACTGAGATATAAGCTGAATATAACCAAAACCTTGCATAGAAGCTTCTTGGTACATCAACAGACTTAAATAGCCCATCTGACTGGTTTGTTTGGTTGCTCCCGGATTGGTTGTTTCGGCTCAGGTCAGTTCAGACAAATGCCAACCACTGAATGGTCTACTGTTCTCTTGACTGGCTCTACTCCTGTCCTGGACAGTCGTTCAAGTGTTGTCTTGTGCTTGATTCTGGATGAGCGTTTGGCAAGCTGTCCGACCACGGAACTAGGGTGTCTATTGCCAATGTGCTGGGACCATTCTCTCTGACAGAGTCTACTTTTAGGGGATGTTAGAAAGACGATTTCGTGGAGTGATAAAATTAAGGAATGAGCGGTTGGAAATAATTTCTTCAACTTGCCAGTTACAGGGAATAATGAATAAAGCGGAAAAAGTGCCACAACCTACTTTATCCCTGAAGTGATACAAACAGAACTGTAAGACGACAGAATTTTGTAAACATATCAATCGTAAATGATCTATTGTAATCTTAAGTTGTTGGTTGTCTGCTATATCTAATTATGCACGAAGTCTTCGAGGCAACGAGGTCTAGACCTTCTACATTAATCACGAACAAGCAAGTCCTTACTGAATCTGACAACAAGCCAATTTAACTGAAACTGACCACAATCATGAACGTTGATGTCGTTAACATTCAAGTCAGCTAGCTGAGCATAAATTGTTTGCAAAAATGAGGCCGCTACGGATTTCTGGTTCGTTAGCTCAGAATTCAGAAAAACGGTGACCAGATATATGCGCCAAATTTTTCTCACATTCAAAGCCTTCAGTAGTCTTCATTCAATTGGTCAGTACTAGAAGAAGCTAAATGCTGCAAGGTGCTCACACTTCCCTTACTCTTCTCAATGTCCATCAAACGTGAAGTTCACACCTAACGGTGTTGTCAAATACATTGAACGAACGTGAAGCATTACCCACCATATTTCTCCAGAAACTGGACCCAGAGTTTTACTATTTTCCATCCAAAAATCGCACTACCTTTTTTCCGAGGATGTTTATTAGCAACAAAGCTTATCAGTAATTCCATCGCTCTTAGTGCTAAGTGATGTCTTGTTGCTTCATAACGAATAATTTGGCAATCATATCCAATCTCGTACTACCAAAATTCCTCTCAGGATTATTTGCTATCGGAAAGAAATATGTCTAACAAACGAAGGATGGAAACTTGCCAAACTTAACCCTCAGAGAGTCTTGAATTTGATGAAGATTTCAGGGAATAAGACTGTCGAGGTTCCTGTTGTCAATACGCTACGAGCTGAGTACTTGGACAATAAACACGAGGGATTGCAACCAATGATACTACCAGGAATGAATGTGCAAAGAAATACAGCCTCAAGTTCGTGGTTTCATAATTTAGGACTACGTCACAGGAGAGGAAGGCATGACTGCATGCATTCAGGAAATCATTAAATATCCATTACAATAAAGGGGTTTCTACTTGAAGTTATTGCATTCGATGTGATGACAGGAGACGTTCGTTGCCTTTTTGATTTTATCCGCCGAAATTGAAAACAACCTCAAAAATGCAACCTAGCCTGGTTTTTAATCCAAAAACCAAATGCCAAATACTGAGTTCTATTTTTGGAGGAACGGGGTCCGTTCACTGTACCTGACAACACAGTTAGGTGTGAACTTCACGACTGATAGACATTGAGAGGAGTAAGCGAAACATGAAGACCTTGCAGCATTTGGCTCCTAGTACTGACCAATTGAATGAAGACTACTGTTACAAAATCCCAATCAGTTGTTGAGTGACTTGCAGCAAACCGATAACCCGTTTAGTCTAGAATACGAATTATCCAACTGCTACGTGTACTATAGGAGCAACGTCAAACAAGATACGTGTACATACCTCAATTGTGAATGGTCTGACAGCAGTAACCGACAGTAAATCAACAGCAGTCTTGACAAGGTAAGTTTAACCAGAAATACGAACGCGCTATTCGCAGTACCAGTGAAAATGCGGGGAGGATATACCGTCGAAACGAGCCAGTCAGAGATGAGTGATGGTTTAAGCGCACAAGTGAAAGCAATTGGCAATGGAGTGGTGGAGACTCTTGCACAGTGAAGGGGTCACTACATCAAGGGAGACTGGCAGGTGACAGACATTTACAAAACCAATAAAAGGGGAAGAAAAGTGGCAGATGTCCGGGTCGCAATGACCAGGCACATGTATGAATCTAGTTGGCATGGCAGGGGAGAACAGTAGGAATTCCGACAAACAAACACAACATGAGCAGTGACAGAAGTGTCTCTGACGAACGTTCAGATAGTAACGGCGTTGAAACCGGCGGGCACACACAGTAAGGGAGCGGTCTAATCAGGTGCCATAGAATAACATCGTCTAGCAAAGGGGGGAAGGCAGGGCTGGTTGGCAAGTATCAATGTTATGATAGGGAGATATAGAGAAACCGAAGGGTTACAGAAATCCAGTCATACAGGAAGAGGCTAAGCGAGGAAAGGAAAAATACTCATAAGATATTATCGAACAGCCGGAGTTTATGTACGCGAACAGGTAGGACAGATGTTCCCAACGGGTCCGCTGAAGCGAATTCCAAACACATTGAACGATCGTAACAACTACTGAAGGCTTTCAATGTGAGGACAATTTGGCGCGCGTATTTAGTCACCGTTTCTCTGAATGGAGAGCTAACGAACCAAGAAACCGTAGCAATAGCATGTTTGGTAACAATTTCATCTCGGATCAACCCTGCACTCGGTAGCACCAGACTCGAGTTCCTCCCTCGTCAGAGCTCATCAGTGGTGCATATCCTCTGTCACACCCTGGGTTTGAACCCAGGGATTTTCAATTCGAGGTTGTGTACTTTGCCATCAAGCCACACTTTTCCCGTCCGGATTGATTCGAACCACGCAGTTAAGTTTGTTCAGGTGTCGTTCGCCTTGACAGCCAGAAAAGCCTGACTTTTTCGGAGTGAAACACAGTATCTGTCCCGTTAACACACATCCCTTCGAAGTGAAAAGGCTTTGGTTCAAAGCCTGGGTGCAGCAGAGGGTATGCACCAGTGCTGAGCTCGAACAAGGGCAAAACTCGAGCCTGGTGCTTCCGAATGCAGGGTTGATCGAATAACCTAGGGTTTGTGCGTGAAACGTGCGATCCAAAGGATAGTCAGCCAAGTGAAGTATCACCAACCCCACACACTACTTGCAAGTAATTGCCAGATATATACATTTGTGATTGCAGTCAGTTGCAATTAAACTGGCATCCAAAGCATAATTAGGGATAGCCGACAGCCAGACCCTGAAACTTGGAGTAATGTGCACATAAGGTCACAATAGTTTAGGTGTGGAAACGAGCTGAATGATAATGTCTTACTATCCACCATCAAAAATGATCAACTACATCAACATTTCCCTCAAAACCCTCTCCGATTTCCGCCTTGTTGTGCACTCCGTTTTCTGAAGTTTTCTTACGGAAAGCTGAATATGCAATCCACTAGAGCGTACTGACTACAGGGTTAAAAATAAACTTCTACACTTGTAGTTGTACAGGGATTCTCAGATTTCTGCGTGAGATTCTACTGGTTACATTTAGTTGGACATGATCTGTTCTATTGATTCTCAGGAAACATGTAAATGGGGATTAAGGACGCTATATCTCAATAATAACATGAACCCAAACATATTACACATCTTTGCATATACGCGTACATTAAACACGATGCGTGTAAAATTACTTTTCAGGATGGGAATTAGGAATGGACTGAGGTGTTATCCAACAAGGCTGACTGCTAAACTGGTGAAGTGATCTATATATTTTCATCTCCATATTATGTCGATGGACTGAGTGCCCATATTATTCGGAGACCAGTATCAAAACTCCGTCTGTCGGATAACGGGAATGTACTCACCACCCAAGTGCGTCGAAAGCAATGCGCCACCGTTTTCATTGATAGTTTGAGGACAGTTTGGTATTCTGGCTCAGATCACATGACCCCACTGATCCACCGGACCGAGGTCCCTCGGTGAGCGCGACAAATAGCACAACTGAGGTCTGTGCAGTTTCTGCACAGGAAGAGCGTCTTAAGACAGGCTGTCAAAATGGACGCTGATCGACCAGAAAGGCTTGTGGCCAGATGACCGATGAAATGCACTTTACCGATGCGAAGACCAACAATTATGTTCGGTTCTCAAATTAGAGATGCTGTTCTCCAAATCTATGCAATAATTTCAAAAACCAATATGAGAATTTTGCAAATCAGTGTGATAGTTAATCAAGTCAGTTCTAAAATCTTACAGAGGCCTCGAGATTCGCTTCTGTGTCTGAGAGAATATTGTTCATTTTGGATCAGTCCATGCGGGCCCGGCTAACGCCGTATTAACACACCAGACGTCCGTGTATAATGCCGGACTAAAATTCTTGGCGCGGCGGAAGATAGACACCAGTGGTGAACCCTAACAAGAACGAACTTCAAGTATGGTGCTTCCCAGTGCAAGTTTGAACGGATAAGATTTGTGCGTGAAAAGGGAGTCCAAATATATTCAGTCACGCAAATTATCGTCAATCCCACGCATTATCTGCAAGTGATTATGAGATATCGTGGTGATTCGGCAGCTGCCACACGTGAGACGGCCAGGTACAGCCTCGTAGCCACGTACACGGATGAGCCTCAACCAATGAGGATCGCCTATTGACCGTAATTTACCTTAGGCTTATTCTGAGAAAGGTTACTTGTAGTAACCGAAATAACGGCTGATATCCGGCTCTAAAAGTTAATAACTGTTACCGAATTTTGAACGTCTACTTACAATCTACTTCAAAGCTTATGGAAGATAGTTCGACACAATATGGTTTTCAGTCTTGCAACTCTGTTTGCAATGCTCTGTCGGCGGGCTAATTTGCTTTTTGATTCAACGTTGATATCCGATTCCCGATGGCTTGAGAAAAATATTTCACAATGAGCGAATTTACTACCGAAATTGAAGTTTCCTTCAATAGGAATTTGTCTCCATCAGTCATCTAACGTTGTCAATGCGTAATTTGATGATTCAGACAGGAATACAGTTTCGGGTGCAAAGATTTAGCTTTTCGATTATCTTATAAAGTGCGGATCGAATCTCGGCTAAATATGTTTCAAAAGTGGAATCTTTAAATGATTAACCATGGAATATCCACTTTCAGCTCACCACCACAAACTATAGACGCACTACGTAACTGATTCAACGTAGGTGTTGAAAATCAAACGCAGTGTACTACCACCGACAGTCCGCTGGGGCTTGAATTCAGTGTGAATAACTGTGAATCAAAACACATGAACACCAAGTTATCAGGGCTGGTACCCAACGATTCGTTGAATGTGGGCACTGCTTGATGCATCGCCATTTCGCCACTTGCTTTGCAAGGTAACAGTGATCTATCCTTGTGACGAATGAATTCTCTGTATGGGCATGAGTTCAACGAAAGCTTTCCGTTACTGAGATCAAACTACGGAGCTTGACTACAACATGTATATATATATATATATATATATATATATATATATATATATTCACTAGAATCTGATTTGAATCGTCTGAAGTGTGAATGGATACTCTTCATTGAAGAGCCCACAAATGAATCACAACTGTGATTTCTCAGAAGAGTACCAGGTACGCATACTTGATTAGCGTCAACAACCGCGAAACCGGTCGTGTGCTTCCGGGGAAATTTTGTCCACACGTTTATTTACTACTTATAACCAATATATATATATATATATATATATATATATATATATATATATATATATATATATATATATTCGTATGCACTTTCAGCTGTCATTCAAGTACTCTGCAGGAGATCTGAGTTTAAATAACTGTAGCCCTTAACACCGTATAATGCAATGCAATCTAGTTAAAACTAACTGAATGATGTTGTACTTATCACAAATTCGGCCTAACTCCGTGTCAAACTCCCTAAAGAATACTGTCTGTTGACAAGGTCCATGACCTAAAATAGGACTAATGTTAAGTATGGAAATTCTATCCCATTCATATGTAATTCGAGAAAATCCACTTGGACTAATCGGTGTTCATTTGTTCAATGTACACTGCAATCAGCATCCACGCATTTCCGCACACAAATACAACATGCGCTTATGATTCATCTTAGTGCAACCGTGGATACTGATTATCGCAGTACACACGTCTGGCGCGCATGATCTGCTTCCACATCACGATAATGCTTGGCAAGTTTTGGCCCATCAGTCACATTGTTCACGGGTGAATATACGTTTCGTTACATATTTAATGGATACATAAATGCAGTATTTTATATGCTGAGTGACCAAAAAATCTCAGTGCTAGTTGGTGTTCCTTCCGATTCCATTTCGGGCAATTCGGCTATCATATAAAGGCACTAACCATAAAGTATGTTAGTGAATTCATCCACTACCCGGCCTTCAAAATCCCAAAGAAAAACAGTCACGTAAAACCTCCTGAGATATCAAAATTTTTGGACTATAATTCACGGACTGATGAAAGAACATTTGTTACACTCGCTGTGCACCTTAAACCAGTTAGTCCTTTGTTTCCAGTTAAGACTTTCGTTGTCGAAAAACGCGAAACTTCGGATAATTACATTGGCATTGTTTGCCTGGTAATAATGATGCACATAACACTTATGAAAGTGAAATCACAAGAAGGGTAAACTGATCATGAGTGGAAAACTGCAACAGGTTTGAAGTGTGCTGAATTGGTTCAGTCTGTTCGAATTACCGGACCGTTCGTGGTCCCAATCCAAGTTCGGTGTAGCTTGCGCTCTACCAAGACAGCTACAAGATAATACCACCACATCTGGATCAATTCAGTATTTGTCAATCCAGAAAACCTTGTTAAATATTCATTTTCAGAAAATAATGGATTACGCGTGGAAGCCCACCAGCAATACCTTCATCATGTCCCTCCGTGAACTGATAGGAAAATATTGTATTGCAATGATGTAGATGAGCCAGTCAAGCGATAGTTATCTGTACATGGATCGGAAAGCTCTCCGTGAACGGATACTCAAATCATTCTAAGAACTGTTTTATGAAGTTGCTTTCTGACATTCCGTAAATCATCCTATTCTGGACAGAATAGTTCATGACTTGTCTCGAGCATAGGCTTTGAATGCGTAAAAGAGTATTCATGAAGTAAGAATCTAGAAAGGATTGAGTGACAAACACGTTTATTTCGGTACTTCTCCTCAAGCCAATATAATTTACATGTAAATTCCTAACGATGCTCACAAATCTGTGGTACACGCTGTTACAAAAAAACCTTAAAAATGAGCGTCAATTCTGTTTCAATAGCTTTTGGATGGACCAATGAACCACCAGTCTTGCTAGTCCTCTGTTTGTTCCATCCATCTCCCTGACATATGGCCAAGTTAAATGCAATACCTTGACGAACTGATAGTTCCGTGTAGTCTGATTGTAATCCCCTCTGGCATACAGACAAGATTCGCTGTTGGTTTGGCACCACATAACAGATGTCGCTAAACCGCCTATCTCTCGGTTGTGTGACCCGTATTGATCGAATGGGTCCGTATTTAACTGTAAAGATCCACTTTTTTAACCACTCCCCTTCAAATCAGTCGGACAGGCACCTGTTTTTTCAAGGTGCTTCGTTTTACTGGAGCACGGAAATCTACGTACACTTCTTGACGTCAAATAATTAGGCACCTTGTTACTGAGTTTGAATAGAAAAAATGCTCGATGTTGGACACGATTTTCATTTTACTGAGTAGAATGTTTTCATTATCGCGTCAGACAGCTGAAGGGTCATTATTCCTGAGGCCACATTCCATTCGAAACTTACAGGAGCAGAGACGATCCACGCGGCAGAATAAAAGTGCACTGATCAAAAGTCAGCCTCCAGGGGTACATGGCGAAAGCTATCCGGGTACTCGTTTTTCATGATCAAGTAGACCGCAAATTCCATGGCTTCCAGAAAATAGCCATTGGACATATTTGGTGCGAATTACCTTGACGAAGCAACTGATTCGACATCAGTTCGTCACAAATTTTGGCCTACTTTGTGGTGGATCATCCATCCACCACCCTTAAATAGTGGATCAATGGCAAACCTTACTCATTTTGTTTTCCTGAGGCTCCTACTTTGTAACGATGGAAAGTAACCATTTGACGCTACTGTCAGATATTCAATAAATTAAGCACACTGAATCGGCCGTGCTTACTTGCTGAACCCATTTGACCATTTTCACTCAGCTAGCTTTCAGCATAACACAATTCACTTCTTTGTGACTAATTGGTAACCTCATTACATCTAGCACACATGCACCCATACATGCTTCTACCAATCCATCCACACTTGTACACTAACAAGCACACGTATTCCGCATTATGCACCTTGTGATAGTGCAGCCTATGGTTAATCTAGTCCATGTTCCGCTCAATTTACATTTCTAACTCATTTTCTGATTGGACAGAATATCTGATCAGTATATGATTCTTAACTGAGTGCTCACTTCCCGGCTAGCCCATCTGTATTGTTCGGTAGCCGTAGTGGGCGACTGCTTTCTGGCCATTAGGTCCCAGTTTATCGTTGTCATTCTCCGTATCTTATCCGAAATACAGCGAGCTGTAGACTACCCTATGGGCACCATGATTTGGAGTTTGCGTGTGTTCTGTTTGTCATCATCGAGTCTCGTGTTACTGTACCGTCTTATAAACCTCGGCTAATTGCAATTGGTTTTCTGGGGTTTGCGAGTCACTCTTCGCTGTCCTGGACACAGTTCAGATTTAACACGTATTTTTATTTTATTGAGAAAAAACAAACGTAGCTGGCAACCGTACATGAAACTACAAACCATACGATGGTTAACTTCGATTTGGAAGCGCTTCCCTGCACAATACTCGCCATGCAAGGCGAAAAAGATCACTAATCATTATTCTGAAAATGTGTAAGCACTGGAATCCTGACTTGGTCAGTTTTTTAGTTGTCACTTTTAAAGTTTTTGTTATGCAATTTCGCAGAATTTGGCCGAATATCCGGAATTTCGGTACACTCAAAAAGGCCTGGAACAAGAGATGTGCGAACAACGATCCGCCTGGCGGGAAGCAAACTGGATCGGAGAAAATCTTGTAAATGAAGTAAGTCAAAAACCTCCATCTCAGGTTCAAACAATATTCTCATCTAATAACATTTGTTCTATATAGGTAATCAAGTTATTTATCGATGGCAAAGGCAAACCCAGCTCTCCAAAAGACAGTGTAAGGTTGGTTAGACTTTAATTCGCGGTTTCCTTAGTACTGCGGGGACCACCTGAACGTTACTCTAATGCTCGGCACTGTACGGATATGTTAACCAGAACGGTATTCTCCACGATCCATGAGAGCGAGGAGGCGATTGGGAGAGATAGTGGTTAGCGTGTATTCGGGAGCGTGCGTGAGAGCGTGCGCAAGAGCAACGGTCAAATGGCCACCGCACTTGGCAGTCAGCGTTCAGTTAAACAATAAACGTGGTAAAAGTATGAACGAAGATGGCCACCGCTACAGGGGCTCCTCCTAGAAGCTCGACGGAGTTGAGCTTTTATCACCCGTTTTATCACCCGAAACGGGCCAATATGTGGCGCTTGTAGTGGTGATCGAACGCCATCGACGCGAAGGAATACATGAGTAGCGGTTTCTAACTCAGTTGAAACATAACTTGTGGACTGTTGTTCGCGCGGTGGACTGGCCTTGAGTACACGCATGTGCCGCATAAGGCGCTGAGCATAGTCACCGTAGTCGAAAGTCACGGTTGGTGAGGGGGCTACCAACTCCCCAGGCAGACGAAGTGTACAGCCATATACTAGTACGACCGGTGTTGTGTGTAATTCCTCATTAACGGTACTACGCAGGCTTAAGAGTGCTAATGGTAGTGTTTCACTCCAAAGGGGGTTACCGTTTGCTCGAAGGGCGGCTTTTAATTGCCGGTGGAAACGCTCAACCATACCATTGGCCTGAGGGTGGCAAGCTGTCGTCTTAATGTGTTGGCAACCGAGCGTACTGAGTAGGCTGCCGAAAGCGCCGTCAAAATGTGGACCACGATCGGTGGTCACTATTGCCGGGCAACCGAAATGACTAACCTAACCGGTCAGAAAAGCATTCGCGGCCTCTTCGGACGTGGAACGAGGGATATGAATGGCTTGCGGCCAGCAAGTAAAACGATCCACGCATGTGAGTATGTAAACATACCCAAGCGAAGGTGGAAGTGGTCCTACGAGGTCGACGTGCACATGATGAAAACGTGTTTCAGATTCTGGGAACCTGGCTAACGCCGCCTTGGTATGCCTATGGGTCTTGACACGTTGACACTGCAGGCAAGCACGAGCCCATTGACGGACATCTCGTTTGACATTGTGCCAAACAAAACGCTCAGTTATCAGTCTCACCGAGGAAGTCACACCCGGATGAGCCAGATTATGGAGTGTCAGGAAAGTAGGATAACGGTGGGCAGCAGGAACTACTGGCCTAGGGCGACCTTGCGACACATCGCACACGATGGTATTCTGGGAAGTTGGGACAGGTACTGTGGTTAAGCTCAAAGAACCGTTTTCTCGAAGTTGTTCGATGTTAGGGTCCATAGTTTGGGCCTGTGCCATTGCGTCCAAGTTTATGTTAGGCGTCGGTGACAAACGTAGTTGACGTAAGCATGGTAAGGCGTCGGCGACAGGATTAAGTACCCCAGAGACGTGTCGTATGTCCACAGTAAACTGTGAGACAAAGTCTAAGTGGCGAATCTCGCGCGGTGAGTATCGATCGGAAGCCGACTTTAGTGCGTAAACCAAAGGTTTGTGGTCTTTAAACACCGTGAACGAACGGCCTCCGAGTGCATGTCGAAAATGACGGATTCCCAAGTAGATGGCTAATAACTCTCTACCAAATGTGCTGTACTTAGATTCGGCGGGTTGTAGGTGCTTGGAGAAGAATGCTAAAGGTTGCCAAGAATCGTCTACGAACTGTTGCAGTACTGCTCCAACCGCTGTGTCCGAGGCATCCGTCACTACCGAAATAGGAAACAAAAGGTCGGGGTGGGTAAGGAGTGCTGTGTTGGCGACAGCATCTTGGACCAAGGCGAATGCGACTTGTGCTGTGTCGGGAAACATGAACTTCCGCTTACCTCCGCGCAACAGGTCCGTGAGAGATTGCATCATTTCCGCACAGTGAGGAATAAATCGGCGGTAGAAATTCAGCAGGCCAGCAAACTCATGCAACTGGCGAAAAGATTGTGGTTCAGGGTGGTTGCGAATAGCGGAAACTTTATCTGACAGAGGGCGGATACCCGAGGATGAAATAGAATGTCTTATGAAGGTGATATCAGACTGGCCTAATTCGCATTTTGTGATAATGATCGTAACGCCGTGCTGGCTGAGGCGTTCGAAAAGTGCTCGTAAGTGTGCGGCTTGCTCTAGCTCTGAAGCACTAGCCACCAAAATATCATCCAGGTATACGTGGACATTTTCCGAACCACGAGTTGCTTCGTGCATGAACCGCTGAAAGGTCTGGGCTGCATTGCTGAATCCAAACGGCATTCTCAGAAACTCGAACAGCCCGAAAGGAGTAGTGACGGCAGTTTTAGGGATACCGGCCTCTGCTACCGGGATCTGGTTGTACGCACGAACTAAATCGATACGGCTAAAGACAGAGCAACATGATAAAGACGAAGTAAGGTCCTGTATATGGGGAATCGGGTATTTATCAGAGACGGTGACTTCGTTAGGTGCTCTGTAATCAACGAAGCTTCGCCAATCACCAGTAGATTTAGGGATTATATAAAGAGGGGAAGCCAGAGGGCTGCTAGAAGAGCGTATTATACCCAGTTCTAGCATGTGTTCGAATTCAGCCTGTGCAACACGAAGTTTGTCTGGTGCTAACCGATGCGGCCTACTGAACACCGGGGTCCCTTAGTATCAATATAGTGAGTGACGTTGGTGGTCACTGCTGGGAGAGGCCCAGCCTGCCGAAACACGGCGGAGTTGGCGGCAATGAGTTTGCCATAAGGTTGGTGTGCCGGTGGTTGAACGTAAAAAGGCTTGATGTGATTCACTCGCAAATTATAACTCGCAACAGCGAGAGTGGTCTGACGATTCACCACTCTGCGGAGCCGTGCGTCAACTGACAAGTCAAAGTGTTGCTGGAAGTCACTGCCTAGAATTGAATACCCAACGAAAGTTACGCTTTAAACCTAAGTTTAAGGTGTGCGACCGCTGGCCAAACGTTGGGATGGCCGTGCCATTGTCAGCGCGTAGTGTTTGGGCCTGCGGTGTGCTGTTGTCGCCTTTCGGTCGGGGGAGGACGCTCACTTCGGCACCGGTATCTACAAGGAATAGGTTATTTGAAATGGTGTCCCTTAAGTTCAAAAGGCGACTGTTGGTCTGATACCCGGCTTCGTGGGTCGCCAACACGGGCCGGAGGTTTAGTTTCCCTGATGAGCACCGGGAAACGTACACCCTGGTTCGAATCGTTTGGATCTCTCACCAAAGCGACAGTGGTATTTTTAATACCCTTCTTTTGAAGAGCCGAAACGTCGTTGCAGTGGCGGACTATGGAGCCTAGGTGAGCGTGCACGGTGCCGCTCCTGTGACCCATTTCTTACTGCTAGGCGTTGCAGGCTCGCGTCAATTCTAGACAAAACTGACGCGAGGTCGTTAGATGTTGGCAGGGCAGGCACCGTTGTGACGGAGGACCTGGTTACTCCAGCTACAGCGGGGTTGTATCGTGACATAATGTCATCAGCTATTGCTGCAGTTTCCTCCAGTGAACACTTGCGCGTGGCACTTAGTAAAACTGGGATGTTGTGCGGCAAACGCTGCAGCCAAAGTTCCCTTAAGAGCGGGTCCTCGCCTACCGTCGGTCCTCTCAAGCGCTGCATCTCACGCAGAAGTTAGGAGGGCTTCCTGCTTCCAAGCTCAACGTTTTGACGTTGTTGCATACGCTGGGATCGTGAGGGCAATGACGGCCTCCTTCAAAGCCTCGTAGCTTCGGGAAGAGATTATTACGTCCCTTACCTGCATTGTGACCTTCGGCGGAAGGCGGCCTGCTACCCACCTGAAACAGCTCGCGTCACTAGTTATACGGCAGTTTTTGAATTCTAAGTCGACCAGCGTGAACCATAGTTCTGGATCAGCAGGCGTGAATGCCGGTATATACAGCGTGATCGCCCCAACGGTGGGGTCTGAGCAGGGTTTCCGTTCAGCAGACACAGCGATTACTTTATCGAATACAGACGGAGAAAGAAATCAACGACTAATGTGGCAATATAATATTAGAATGAAAAAAAATCACGCCGAACTAAACACCAAAAATATGTATGGACAAAAAAAAACTATTTGGTAAACCGACAAAAAATCAACAGATAGGGAAACAATAAAACACACAAAAACGTACGCAAACGGGATCTCGAACGGTAGAAAACAAGGAAACTCACGTGACCTGGGGATCACGTCGGGCTCACCAATTGTAATGTTGGTTAGACTTTAATTCGCGGTTTCCTTAGTACTGCGGGGACCACCTGAACGTTACTCTAATGCTCGGCACTGTACGGATATGTTAACCAGAACGGTATTCTCCACGATCCGTGAGAGCGAGGAGGCGATTGGGAGAGATAGTGGTTAGCGTGTATTCGGGAGCGTGCGTGAGAGCGTGCGCAAGAGCAACGGTCAAATGGCCACCGCACTTGGCAGTCAGCGTTCAGTTAAACAGTAAACGTGGTAAAAGTATGAACGATGATAGCCACCGCTACAACAGTTTCAAAAAGCACTAGGAAAACCTCCTGTCTAATTAAAACCACTTTCGTATCGTGTAATAGATAATTTGCCTGAATGTGTCTGAACTGAAACAGACTCTGAACGTAACTAAAAAGTGATACGTCATGTGTTGTATAAAGTGGAACAACGGTGATGATATAGAGATACTGGTGGTGGCTTCAGGTAGTAAATTTACATTTGGGAATGACGTTGGTCTCACAAAAGGCTGCCGTGAAAAGTAGACGCCTTACGACTGCAAGGGCCTTTATCATAAAAGTGAACGTTCAGACGTGCACGAAAGGAGTACAGGTACTCGCGTGCGCGCCAGCATAGCAGATCGATACGCGCACAAAGCAAAACAGACATAAGTAAAGTAGCAAAGGTTAGCAAAATATAAACTGATAGGACGTCAGGACTTGGACAGTCCTGTGTGGCGCAAAAATCGATAAACGGTTCGAGGAGGCATACATTCGTTTACCTCTGTTACACACCCTCTCTGAGTGTGTATAGAACGAACTGATAAACAAGAGGTGATGTCACATCAAACGGGAGTTTTCTCCCATCTGGAATAAAAATTGCTTTATAGATGAAAATCAGGTGATGTTTATTTGTAGTGAATTCCTTGCTTCATCATTCTGTTCATTGTTTTGATTTCCAAGTTAGGTTACTGCTGCAGAAGTGGCATTTATTCAACCGGTAATGATTGTCCCAACCGAGTCTGGTTCATCAAAATCACTAACTTTCAGGAGGTTTATGTGAATTCAGATGGTGAAACCACGAAAAGGTGGAAATAAATACTGTGACAGTGAATGACATACCACTGAACAATTATTTCCACGTAAAAAGCTCCAAGCTTAGCCAAAATTACCCACTGATTCCCACTGAGCCTGTTCACGTTCGTTGGCATACCACTAGCACATTAAGCAGAACAATTTATGGGGTCATGTTTTGGTTACGTATAGCAGTGTTATAGTTATGATGGGCCAATAATATTGTCGCTGGTTGTTTTTCAACGAAGCAGCCCAACCTGGTCTCGTTGGTCGAGTAATGTAGAGCTGTAGAAACTAGACCGATTTCTTGTGATTTCAATCTAGTATAAGCACTAGCCTCGCTACCATGTAAAGGCGTCATTCCTCTAGGGTCAGCAGAACAACTGTCAAAGGAATAAATGCGTTTATCGTAATTTCGTGGTGTAACTGAACCGCTGTCCAGTGAATCAGTTACTCGTAGAACACGAACCCGAAACCCAAATCGAATAAAGCGAGTGGGTGAACTAAGTGTATTTAAGAGAACAATCACTGCAACTACAAGCAACATATCTCAATCAGTGGGGCAATTCAACCACAAGTGTTCGGGAATAGACTTAAAATCGTCTGAAGGGTCTGTTGGGGAACGTATGCCGAGCAATACGGGACCGAATCATCGGAATAGGGTGAAATTCATCTTTCATAGCCACAACAATCGACCAATCAGGGAAAGAGTGGGAAGCGTACATGAGAAGGAGGGACAGGTATAACCATGAAATTAGATCAGACAAGGACCAGGAGAATTGCATTCACGCTTGACCTAGACCCTCACGCAGGAGTGGTGTGATCTCCATCATGGAATGAAAATACAAAGGTCAATTGTGCGGTGCGAGTGAGAAAGCGGACAAAGAATGGAGGTACACACGACACACAAGGTCGGGCTCCTAGGGTGCACAAAAGTTGAAGGTCGTAGGCCCCTGCATTGACCACAATGGAAAATTGGTCTACTTTAAACGTACACTAGTAGGAAGACGGTAGGTGAACCGAGGCAAAATAACCGGTTTCAACATGTGAAAAGAAAGGGAAGATGTGTAGGTCGAACTGGTTGGGAAGGACCTGGTAGCAAGCTGATTAGAGTCACGTGAGTGCGAAAGGGAAACTGCGTGGGAATTTCACACAACGTTTTGAATAACCGTTACATCGTCGTTCTATCTAACGCAATACATATATAAGTATATAAAGGCAAATGACTCGCAGCCAGGTGAGCAACGAGGAACAACGACATAGAAAGCTATCCGATATATGGAGACAGTGCAGTCGTAAACGATCCACTCAGCAAGGAGTCAAACAAAACCATAGTGCAGCACGGTCACAGTACGGAGAGTAAATTAGGAATCTTTACAGATAGCACAGAATGACGGCTTCAGCCACAGAATAAGGAAGTAATTTATAGTTGGAATATGCAAGATAATTATCAGTAATGAAGAATCCATATTTTGTAACTGGAAAAAGACAAAAGACGTCAGTCGGTGTGCACGAACGAATCTGCTAACATTTCTTTTTGGGTGCAAATTGTGTTGTGGTTTAGGGGAGTACTACACTGTTAGAGAGGTCAGAGCCTGAAGTTAAGACCTTCAGCTGGCAGCTTTTATGCAAGGGGGAAGTCTTCTGAAAAATGTTCTTATGGTGGGAATATACTGTTCGATGACATCAAAGTCAGAATTATAAAACTAGAATGTCTCTGCGATACATATCAGTGCGATAGAAACGGAAGAAATAGATTACGGATACCAGAGGGTCGTGATACATGTGCGTGCTACTCATAAGTAGCCTAGGCTGGGATGTAAGAACAAATTACTGGAGGGATAGCTTACCACCTTGGAGATCAGAGATTCGAATCTCACCTCGGTCATTCATTTTTCTGGGAAACATTAATCCACTGCGATCCGGCTGTTTAACATGCCTGATCTATAGGGACCCCATGGGGTTCACCGTCACTCCAAGTCTCAGAGTCTTGTTGCCAACTGTTGGCAGTAGTGCAGGCTATGGGCTTGGTAAGCATTTTTTCCTAGTTTCAGGTTCAAGTCAAAATGTAACTACTGCCACTGTTATCAGCATATAAAATAGAATTCTGAAACTTCGCGGGCTGGTCCAGTGTAGGACAGAGTACTCTAATAATGATCTAATAATGATCAGACCGATAACATGGATTTATAAGCATATTCATTCTAAACCCAATTTCTTTATTTTAATTCAGCAGCAACCCGTCTGGGCAGAACTGGAATCAATCCAGGTAGGTTTTTTAGAATTGGATTTTTCATCCAAACATTGCGAATTGTTTTTTCTTTTGAACAGAATAAAATAGTGGACAATGAAGTCAAAATTGATTATCTAATGTGCATCACAGAGATGGAACAACTGTTTTCGGTAAGAAATTTAATTTGCTGTGAGGACGGAATGTGTCATTCTGTTTCTTTCATAATTGTTTGATGATTTTTAGATATGACATTTTGGGGTGTAATACCTCGTGCAATCAAGCAGTGCACTCACCACTGACAAGCTGCAGTTGTTCCATTCAGTTTGATCAGATGAAGCGGTTATAAAATCCGCACACAGCGGTTCAACCGTTCTTCCATTCAGCCTCAATTCGAGACGATCGTATTGCGACTGACCATGAAAGTAATAGTGCGATACTCTTCTCCAGAGGTTAGTGTAGTCATTCGGAAAAATAGTTCACAGTGATGGCACAGTCTGGAAAGGGGTAATCATAGTAAATGGGTCGGACCCAGTGACGATCTACACAACCGAATTCACTCAGTGCGGAAGCCACAATAAATATACAGATTATTGTCTAACTAGTGCATGACCAGGCAGCAGGTAGGTTGTAAAAGCCAATGGTGGGGAATATCAATGGTCTTCAAACTCAAACAACCATTATTCAGTCTGTTCATTGGGCGTGCTCGGGATGGGTCTCGTGTTGATCAACGGCCCACTAGGATGGCACATCCGAAAGACAAGTAATAAGTTGCGGGTGGTTTATGGTGGTTGAGTCCATTTTATCTGGTACACAAGGTGTGCCTGTCTTATCTCCAGTCACCATAAATCTAAGTGCGTGCACACCAGATCTGAAACCATTTTATAAGATATGGTTTACTATGCCAATTTAATCTGCACACAAGCACAGAATAAATGTTGGAAACTGTGAAGTAACGGATAGTCTGGTCTAGATCCTATCGATAAAGTGATAGACTAATGCAGTTTGTAAATGATCCAGTCAATAGAATAGCAACTATTCAAACAATATAATCCACCAAGGCAGTATGGGTATCTCGATATACCTGTTTGTCCGTCTGGAGGAAATGGATAGCATTTATTACGGCCGAAATCATTATTATTCGTAATAACTGACCGGCCGTGGTCAGGCGGTTATCACCGTGGACTTTGGATAGTAAAAACCCGGGTTCGATTCTACCCACGGCCGGTCACTTTCCCATTCGGCAGTATCTCATTGGCGGTGACCCCCCTTCCTGAACTGTTGTACATTGTTGTATAAGAATTAGGAAAGGAATTAAAAAGAATATTTATATAATATTATATTGTACGTATATCAATAAAAAACTGGTTTCGTTGATTTTTCGACTGTATTGGGCTTTATTGATGTGACACTTGAAAACTGAAGTCAGAAACACAGAATATGCGAAGCTTCGTTGTTTATTTTGCTAAATATTTGCAGTGCAGTCAGAGAGATTATTCTTGTAACAATAAGGACAAACGGAAAGCCTAGAAACAAATATAAAATCACATGAAGTACACTACATGTCTATCGAACTAAGCCATCACTCAATTACCAGAGCAATGATGAATCGAGCACAAGCTCGCTTTGTTCGTACGGTTCATGGTGGTATGTACGGATCCATAATAACTCCATATGCCATAGCAGTTTGCTTATTGTGCCCGAATAGACCAGTTTGAACGTCTGACTAGCAGTGACGCAATACCTAGTCTCATAAATTTGTCGAGCAATTAGTGATGACCTTAATGACTTATTAGGTTGATGTTGCAATCATTCATTCATTACCTTCGGAAGCCAAGACGAAATGCATCAGGCATTCCATGACTTAATTCAAGTCAAGTCAAGTCGTGTATATGCGTAAGGCTTATTTAGGTGCTACACCACCACTGCACTGAAAAGTTATCTGCAAAAATTGGCAACAGGAACAATACGCTTGTTCAAAGGAGGGAGTTGAGAGAATCGGTCGTGATCAGATATGGATTGAGGAGGAAATGAGCAAGGTAAGGAAACGCAGAGGACTTATTAGCTGAACACAGGATGCTCGGGGACATATCTCTTCGGTGATTTCATTATCAAGACATTGCAGTCACAATCATATGGTAACAAAGCTTGTAGATCTATAAGCTCCAGTGCGAGCAAACAGATGCGTATACTGGGATCGAGTGGTAGACGTTCATATCCAAATGCCAAGACTGGGATTAGAGGGGGTGTGTGGTGTCATGAAGGATCTCAAAAGATAAAGTCACGCATGCTTTGTGATCATGGGTTGGGAAAAGTAGATTAGCAGACCATAACTGATTCTACTTTTTCGAGACAACTGTTTAGGGGACCTAACGGTAATTTTAAAACCTTTCGCACATCGTCCACAGAATATGACGGGGGAAGCATAGACCCAATGCAGAAGGGTCCATAAGAATACAGTGTGTCTTATTAAGTGAAACGGGGTAAAAAATGACCTGAGTCTTGTCTATTAAAAGACCAATCTTTGCACTTTCAAAATGACTGAGGCGATATGATCTGTCCGGGTAAGGTCATGGCTGATGATTATGTGGAATTACTTTAGGGACGATATTCACTTCACTCCTTCACCCTTGGATGAATAAGTCTGTATTGGATACCAATTAGTCGCAGTGTTGATGAGTTTTATGGGGACAGAGCAGAATATCAGAGCACTTTGCGGGATTCGTCTTTAGATTTGGACCGGAAGATCAGTTGGTGAGCTCAGTTACTCTACGTTTCAAAAGAGGAAATACGCAGCTGTTAAAGTTGGGCACTCCAAAAGTCACACCGTCGACGTATTTATTTAAGGAGACTCTCGTTATAGACGGGCACGGATTGTACATAAGCAGAAAACAGAAATGGTAACAGAATGACGCCCTACAGAATGCCTTGTGTGGAGGAAAGCATGGAAGAAGTTCGGTCGCATAAATTTTTGCCCACTGGAAAAGTAGTTGGACAAAAGATTAATGCTGGAGATAATGACGCGCACGTCAGTAGGTACATGGAGTAATTTTAATCTACCAAAACAATTAAATGAGCTAGTACAAGCAAAGAAACAAAAATCTAGCTTTATGACTTTTGCTGTCGAGATATGATTGAAAGGATCTTATGGTTTTGAGCGTTGTCATTATGCCTTCGATCTGACCCTGATTGCATCACAAAACGTTGTACCCAATTTGGAATGTGTTCAACCACTCGGTTACGTAACTGCCGCTCTGTTCGACCCACGTAGGTTGCTCCGCAACTACGCTGAAATTGGTAAATCAGATTCGATTTGGTGTACATACTGATCGTAAGTTGGAGGTTATGATAATTGGCAAGCACATAGTTAACAAAGTTAACTTCTTTAGTCTAACTCTCAACCCAGCTCCATGTTTACAACGATGATGTTTAGCTTTATGAAAAATCTCCTCTTTTTATTTGCTACTGATTTTATCGAACATCTTTTCAACAAAAAGTTTCATTACTTCGAAAATCTGACGAAATCATACAGATATGATAAAATAGTAGGAGTGTCGTTTTTGAAACATCTTCTCAATGGCAACAACAGAAGGTTATTTTAAAATTGATGTAGATAAAGTGGTAATGTAACAAAATAGTCCGGACGTGTGATGAAGAGCACGGATGAGTTTGAGGGGCCTGTTCTAGCAATGCAAGTGGCTGACCACTCACGTTTGAGTAGGTAAATGCGCTTTGATTTGGCGCAGGTAAGCGATGGTTTTTCATCGATTAGTCGTGAATAGAATTACCGGATCGGAAGCATAGTAGATGCAAATAATAGCTGACGGCAAGCGCTTTCTGACCAATTTATGCACATTAAAACTTATGTGAGGCAAATTTAGATATCTTTTATCTAAGATACTCCGATGAGAGTATCCTTTCTTGGCTTCAAGTGGGGATATTTTGTCAGGAATGATATTAAATATTTATTGGCCAGCGAAGTTTTCGTTATCCGATTCATTTTCTCTTCCAGTGCGTCCGTCAAGCAAATCTTCTTTGTTCTGAGAAACAGTGTTTGCCCTGTATTCACGTTGTATTTTATTTGTAGCAAATCCGCTATCTGAGCGGAGATATTGCCCTGATCACGTCTTTTCGGTGAAAGGATCTCCTAATTGAGCCGTCTTCCTGGCGAACAACCTCGTTGTTCTCATTCTGTATTACCAGCTTTATATCTCGATGTGGATTATTGAACATAGCATGCGGTTCAACTCTTTCTTGTTCGTTCTTCGCGATAACGAAAGTCTCATTCACAGGAAGGCTATAGAACATCGTATGGAATATTTTATTCCTCACCTTTATTTTTAGGTGAGCAATGAAAACATCCGCGAGAAAAGGAGTCTATGGACTTCTCATGATAGTTCCATCAGTTTGCCGATAACCCTAACTCAGAACGTGAAAATTCACTTTTGGTGTACATATCAACAGTAGACGTCCCAATATAATATACAATAATCCAGTAAGAATACGGTGCTGATCAGTGATTTGGCATAGATTACGGATAATTTCCTTCAGCGGGGAATAGTGAAGTAATATTCACGGTAGGCAGATATTGGTTCAGGGAATTTTTCGGCAGTAGGATACACATTTCCAAACTGTCCGGCGCTGAGTAGCACGTGACTGAGTCCCTGTGTGGCTGCATCAACTAGGCTAAGCATTTCGTTCGTTTTTCTTTTTAAGAGTATTGATCAATGTTCTATGTATTTCCCTCGGGCCATACAGCCGTGATTTAGGACTTCCACTGAATCTCGAACTTGACTGTTGATTTGTGAAACAAGCTCCTTTGAACTAGAGCTTAGATTTAATATGTCCAAACCGATCTCGGTTAGGAGTGTATCGAAAAATCGATGCACCATGAGAAATGTTGTAGTAAAATTTTATTGTTTAATAACACAGTGTAGTCGAAATCGTTGTTGGGTTGTCGACATTCCAGTCACCACGGGTAACCTATCTCAAGACTGGTTTTACAATCCGTTGTAAAACCAACCAACGATTTCGACTACGCTGTGTTACTAAACAATAAAATTTTACCAGAGCTCGCATTTCCCTGTTATTTTATATTCTTGTTTGATTGGATCATCTGCCATTGGGTCCTTCTTGAATATGCTTTCGTCCTTTAGAATAGCTAACACTTTCTGTCCGTATGATGATTTATTCACTATGACAACTTCTGTTTCTTTGTCTGGACATAGAACTACTATGTTCCAGGTTTTTTCTCATTCTGTCAAAAGCTTCGGTGCAGTGTTTCGTCGACGAGGAATATATTAGCCTTCTCTTCTTTTACTGCTGACATTCCAGATCAACCATTTTTGTCTTGAAACAAATCAAATTATTTCGATTCGCCAGCTTCTGAGCATACACTTGATCCAAAAACACTTGGATGTTTGTCTGTGAGTAAATGCAAAGCAACCAGCAATAAATTCACCGCAATCTGACATTTGGCTACCACGAATCGATTTTATTATTGATTGAAATCGAAGATATTGTATTTGATTTAATTCGCAAGGCAAAACAAATGCGAGATTCATGTCGTCAAACACAGATTACATTAGCTATTCTCAGCTGGTCTTTGATTTAATAATCTTTTTTTCTCGCAAAATAGTACAAAGGCCTGGTTTGCTCGTTTGCGGAACTTAGAGAAAGTAAGGATATATCCGGTGTTTGAAAGTCAGTGTCGATCTTAACTGAGATGTGACCACAGTTTATGATATTGTGAAAATGTCGACAATGCGTTGGTAGATTTTTATCAATATTCATGATTGCTCTTCTAGCACTCGTCTAAACTAGTTTTCTGTGAGTTCATGCGCACTTCGTACAGATTTAATTCAACACCAGTGAAAAATATCTCTCATCATCATCATCGTCGTACAGGGTTAAGCAGAAGGACAAGCCCCACTGGTCACTACCTTTCTCATCAGGTTGTACGTGAAAACAGAAAGAATGCATATACAAGATGCACAGGTAGTGGACTTACACGGGTGGGAAGAGGAAAGAAGGCCCTAGTAGCCAACACACGGAATACACAGTCTAACTGTAAAAACGCACATCGATCAGTCATTCTGATTCGACAGAAAGTGGCAACACTATCACCAATGTTCACGGTTCTGTGCCATACCCTTCAGTTTATCCAGCCAACTGGTAGACGGATCTTTTAGACCCCAACCACGAAGACGTGAAGCACCTATTTTTCCTAAGTTTGCTGTACATTTTCTCATTCGTCTCTGACCTCCAACTGGCTTCTCCCACTTCCTAGGGGAAACGGAGAACCGGGCACGGTAAGGTAGGTTTGCGCTTGCCGTTCGTAACACATGCCCCAACCAACGAAGTTTACTAAGCTGGATACACTGTGATAGAACGCCCCCTGAATTAGTACCCAATACTTGCTTTCTGATCTTAGCATTGCTCACCCGGTCATTCCACTCAATCTTAGCGATACTGCGCAAATATCGGTGATTGAAAACCTCAAGACGACGAATATCTTCAGCATGCAGACTCCAAGTTTCGCAACCATACAACAAAACTAAACGCACTGTGGCACAGTACACACGATCTTTCCACTTCAGTGAAATATCCGGTCGGTACTACAAGTGCTTCAGTCCAGCTTACACCCCTCGAGCCTTGGATATACGCATGTTTACCCCTACTACAGTGCTCTCATCCGTCGTCATGCTGTTGCCGAGGTAACTAAAGTGGTCAACAACTGTTGGTTCACCCTCACAGAGCCTCAAGCTCAGAATCATTGACGTCTAGTCTTGTAACATCACCGTAAACTTTGAGGGTGTAAAGCGCATGCGGAATGGAGCTACATCTTTCGCAAGTCTATCCAATGCACGTTGAGCATGTGTGGTGCATTCGAACAAGCATATCCAACAAACCAGCTGCACCATCCAAATTGTCTCCTAATTTAAAACACAACAGATTGACAGCATTTAAATTTGCTTAGTAATCAAGTTCTTGATCAATTCCGTTCTTTTTCACATTGAAACGGAACAGAAATTTACAACAATCACCGCGGCCAATGCTAGGGAATTGGCGACCAAAGCCTCTGCAGCAGAGCATTCTAAGCACGTGAGTGAAAAAATTGAAACATTTTATTTGGTGATTTGCTAATGTATCCATATTTTCTTTCTATTCCGAAATCATATAGCTTTGATCTCGATAATACATCCTTATTCCAAATCTTCAGGTTTGTCACTGTGTGAGGCTTTTTGTTTTGGCCTTGAAATTGTCGTTAACAGTTTATTTTGCGGATGTCGTTGTAACCAGCTCCCTCTGTCGACTCTTCTTTTCACTGACTCAATGATGGAAATGAGAAGTCTATTAGAACAACCAAACAGGTTTATCATTGGCCGTTAGTCCTGCAGAATCACATAACCAACGTTCGAAACCACTCAAGAATAAGTCTTCAAGTTGCCCTTTCACCGCCATCTACTGTAAGAAAATATAACTTGGGAACTTTGAGCGTGTACAACCGTGGAAAGGACACATTATCCGACGATTTAGATATCGATCACCTATATAATGTGCTTTCTATGTGCTGCCACTTTATTGAGACAGTAGAAGCATTTATGAGTGGTTCAATATGAACTTAGATTCGTGTGATTCCAGAACCAACACAACTCCCCTTCTAATTTATATTTATATTATAGAGACAAAATTATAATAGTGGCAACAACAGTTGTAAATATAATTAAAAAAGATGATGATGATGATGATGATGATGATGATGATGATGATGATGATGATGATTATGATTATGATGATGATGATGATGATGATGATGATGATGATGATGATGATGATGATGATGACGATGATGATGATGATGATGATGATGATGATGATGATGATGATGATGATGATGATGATGATGATGATGATGATGATGATGATGATGATGATGATGATGATGATGATGGTGACATTTCGGATGACTTCTTTAGTGATCCTCTTGCCTATGAATGTGACTTAGCCGGGGACGACAAGTATATTTCTAGTAAATCTCTAAATCTCCACTGTTCGCCTTTTCAGTTGTCTTCATAAACTTATCGTTCATTTATCTTTTTTCACTGGTCTCCCAATGAAGGATCTAGAACATGAAGTGGATCTGTGTTGGGCTAACGTACAACGTTACGCCGGACTTGTGAATATTCATGTGCGACATGCAGCTGAATACCATCGCGTAAGGGTACATTTTTTTAATGGAATGACAGATTTTGTATTTAGAAATAGCAAATCCCAAAAAGAGGGTTCCAGATGCACAGGACGGTAACTCGATCCCCAAAATACCGGACTAAACTGCAGACAGTGAATCTACTGGGAACTGTAAGCTTCTAGGTGTATCTGCTTTTAGCAAACGGAGGAACGATTGCAAATAGGACGGTCTTCATGAATACGATGAACTTTAATTCCACTAAGATAACGATCGCGGACGGTCGATATTGGTTCTGGGGTATATAGTTGATCTTTCGCAAGTTAGACCACCTACAAAGATGTGCACATTGTTCCGTTGGCCGCATCTTGTCCTATTGAACGTGAAAGGTAGATATATAAGGGCCTAGCCCTAGAGATATTTTATGTGCTCGGTGCACGAATCATACGACCGGCCACCGGCGTTTGAGGCTCATTACCGTGCGTTTGATATTCCGTGTTTCCTCTGAGTGGTGTATGAAAATACGCCCAGTGGGCGTGATCTGCTGGTTTAGCCTAACTTCTTGGCCCTGTAGGCGCTTCGACGAAGTCTTCGAAGAGGTAGTCTCATGCAAAGTTTTCCTACACTAGTTTAGGAGTTATCGAGGAGTATCAAAACCATAAACGTCACATGTACTTCACACACTTTGGATAAAACTAACCATTTTTGTTCTCTATGTCAGATATGACAAGGGCGATGTTGGCTGAATAGATTCAAGATTATGAAATTGAACTTCTTTTGCAAGACACAGTCTTTGTAGGCCTCGCAGATCATCACAGATTAGTGAAATACTCATGGTAGCGGAGTTCCTACTACTTGCGCGTCCTTCAATGAACTAGTCAGTGGGACGTCACACATCATGCAATCCTTCGAGTTTCATTGTAACTAGGCCATTGAAACTAGGCCACAGGAAGATGCTGAGTGTCCGAGATCGGTGGTCTGGATTCTACTGGTACCTAAGCTCAGCTTGCCTTTAGGTGTATGAATAAATACTGCCGCTTCCGCTTCCGTCCGTGCGGGGAGGCTAACTGCTTCCTGTCCAAGAACGGTGCTTTAACTCTGCACAGATTCTGTGTAAACTGCATGGAAGGCTCACCTTAGGCAGATAGGTAACTCAAAAACCTTGACCGTCGGTGGTCATACAACCATCCTGGTAAACTACAGACCTTGTTGTCCTGGGTTCGAATACTGCCACGGTAGACAGTTACTTTACCTTCAAAAGCCATCAATTACCCGCGAAACTCTCAATGACTAATGTTACATCTGTTTAGGCGCCTAACCAGATTAAATGTGAGTTGCCCCTAATTACTTCCGATTTCCCGATGGTGCCTGTGGACTACGTGTTTCGGTGTATAGATGACCCTGTTTGCCGTTGTTTATTTCACATTTGGGCACCGTATCTTAGGTCATACGATGTTGCTTATTTTCCGGGAATCTGGACCTTTGGGTCGTGGCTAAACGTTGTGAGTTAAGGCTAAAGAATGGTGGGTCGTGGCTAAAGAACTGCGGGTTTTGGTTAAAGCCTGATGGGAAAAGGTGTAGTTCATGCTTATTTTCCTCACTGGTGGGACCTCGATGCCGTTAATATCCACATTATTGATGCACCACACGCAGCCTTCAACCTGACCCGAAATGCCGTTCTAACTCGTCCGGCTTGTCACACATTCGTTGACACACACACACACACACACGTACACGTACACACACAGCACTTGTTGGACGGATCACGGATTTTCTGTTCTCTACCCCAGATTGCTCGTGCCCACGACCCTTTCCGTCTGACTGGGTTTGTTTGTTTCGAGCCTCTCGCCATACACAAATACACTCTCGCCCATGCGGCATGACTGACTGTTCACAAACACCTGACTGCGCGGTTCATTTGTATGCTCCTCATTTCCGTCATTTGATTGGTTCCCCTTTGAGCTGCATGTCACTGTAATCCTTGCCCTATTCGCGCGTGTCACGTGCCAACCTTGATCACCCTTCGCTTGATAGCCGGTGACCTGATTCGTTGGCATTTTTGGACACAGACGAGCGCTGTCTCGTACGCCAATTGACACAGCCGCGGCCTTTTTATTTGATGCACCGTAATTGACGGTGTCTTTGCCGCTGTAGGCAGACCCTTTGGATGCAGCTGCGTGCTGTCTTATTCCCCTCTGGTATGCTGTACAGTTTCATCCATTGTTACTCCATCGAGGGTACCTTATTTTGGAAGGTGCATTGAAAGACTATCATATCCGAGATACGTCACGAATTGTGGTTTGTATTATTCATCAATTTCAATGATCGATTATTGATCAATAGGACCGTATATCCAGACAGTCTAAGTGCTCATTAAGTTTGATCCGGGGCTTTACGCGTACCTCTGTCGTTCGGTTGCTCACAGAAGGGGAGTCTCACTCTAATTCCGTGCGCGGGATTAACAACGAACAAAAAGGAGGTAAAACATTTTTGTAATATCCTGTAACGAGCATTCCGCAGGTGCATAACTCCACTGGGAAATACTGACAGGTATTGAACTGATCAGAAAAAGAGAATCTGTCGGGCTTCTGCAGGAGTTAAGCCCACATGGATACCAGTCAAGTTTCAGTTTTAGCTGGAGGCCTCAATGATGAGCTTCAACTGGTTATTGTTATGTTGTCTTTCTTTTTAATATACCGTAACAGTGAAGTATTTCAAGAAGGTGGTCGCAGCCAGCAGAAGGTTGTCTATTTGAGATGTGACCGGCTGCAGCACGAGACTTCGGACCCGGGACAGAAGCTTAGGATCCCATCACGATCACTGTTTGACCACCGCTGGTTGTGAACGGTGGTTCCCTAGGTCCTGTTAGACAAATAATGATCACTGCTCTGAACAATCCCAAGAGATTTAGGGAGAATTCTTCTTTGCTTATGGGCCGATTTATTGGAGCAGCACTGAATACAATACACGTGTAGAATAATGGACGACCGCACACAGTTACTGCACAAAACGAATGGGTGCCACCGGTTTTGGGGACTGTTTCTTCCTACTGATGCGGCCAACCACCGCTTCATAAGTTGCCTTCCTCGAAGTATCAGCTCCTGCAATACACACTCCATCCTGTCTCTCATGGTTCTGTAGACTACATCTTTTATCTCGATTCAGGATACGTAATGCTTGTGCATCACATGACTCACATTGTTGACTCGTTTGCTCCCATATGCAAACCATAAGTCTGATCTTGATCGAATGTAAGCTCTTCATCTCCGTCATTATCATCAGAAAACAGATCTGCAACAGATCTGCAAGGAAAATATGTCCCAACTGCGAACACAATGCAGACCAACGGTAGTCAGATTTTTCTAGGCTTACTGTCCATTGGACTTTGTACATACAAACCTCAGCTGATTCGGCCAAACCTGCACTCGGAAGCACGAAATTGTAGTTTTGCTCTTGTTGCAGCTCATCAGGGGTACATTTCTTCTGCCACATTCAGGGTTTGAACCCGAGCCTTTTCACCTCGTGGTTCACTTCCGGTAGTAAAGCTGAGGAGGTTATCGAGCATTTTCGTCTAATAGGAAGGTTGCGTATTCGCCAGTGAGAAGGCTGGCAACAAGACCGACAAACAAGAAGGTTCTTGGATGTCTCCCAGTCTACGTCAATTGCTTAGACGGCTAAATTTTCCTCTCCTGCTTAACAGTAAAGAGTAAATCGTTGCTCAGCGGTCCTTTTTTATTCCCTGCTGTATGCGGCAACCATTTTCAATGACTGACTTAAACTATCGTAAGCACATTTTCGGAACTGGAAGTACCGCCTAATCAGTAAATATCGGATGGTTGATGGTCGACACACAGGCTATGCATTCCACCCCATCTATTGATACGCTGTAGTCCGCTCAGCGAGCTTGGGATTGGCTGAAAGAAGCAGCTTACAGGCCTAGCCATGAGATGGCAGCTCTTGACTGGGAACCCCAAGATATAACTAGTCCGATACGGTTGGGTAACAGTCAGTGGAGTTATACTACGAATGAGTAGATTTCGCACCTTTAATAGCTAGTTTTACCTAAATTATGTATGTATTTACTGTGTTTTGAATTTGACAGATATGTATATCTTGTTAAAGGACCTTGTGGGTACCTTGAAAAATCTGATTATGAATCGCATTACCAATTAGGATGTATCTCAGCTCAAATCCGTTACTCGTTCGCACGTGGCCTACGCACACTATTGCCTTATTTCTTGTGTTACGAGCACGCACGCACAGGTGGTGGTGCAGTTGCTTAGAGCATCCGCTTAACAATTCAGGGGTCAAAAGTTCGAATCCCCGGCACTTTGGTGGTGGACAGTAATCCACTATCGTCCCGGTCATGCCACAGCTGACTTATCGAGAACATAAAAGGTTCATAACCAAAACAATTCTGAGGGTCTGGTTGCCGATTATCCCTGATAGTGCAGTGGGCCTTTGTGGATATGGGGCATACTCCCACATTCGCACTAATGCGAAAACAACTAATTGGAAAAACCGTCAACCTAATCAACCAAAATTCATCTCAAACATAAATCTATCATATCCTTGCCCAGAGTCTTATTTGTTGTGCGCTTCATCGCCGAATTGGTAGAGTTGATTCTTGGTTTACATATAGTCTTACGGTCTAGTCATACTGAACCAAATACACGGGACATTCTACTGCTGTGCTGTTCATACATACACCCAGCATGGAATCAAGTCCTTTACAGCCGAATTTTAAATCACAAGTAAATTTGACAAAGGGCAAAGCAAGTATCTGTAAAAAATGAGGGTTGTTTTGAGACTTTGTCACTGTTATACTATTTATACAAATATCTGATCACCTAATTTATTTCGAATACATCGTCGGTAGACTTACACTGGAAGTTGATCATCTTTCCTCAAGATCGATGTGAAAACTTCACCTCGCCAACACACGCTGATGAAATCCTACTTATTACTGTATCACATTTCAAATGCAATAAATGCTAATGTCGACCATGTTGACCTCAAGCAATTCGTTCTTTTGGAGATGACCCACAGGGGAGCGTAAAGTAATCTATTAATGTACCCCGCTTTACGAGTTTGATTATTCTGAAAAAGAAAATAAAATATTCACGGTGATTCCTTTTCTCCAGTTCTATCATTTTGTGAATCAAGTGAATATCAAGATCAGTCAAGTGAGTGAGCAGTTAAACAAAATGCTTCATGAAAATGACTTCAAGAACTGCGGAGGGACACCTGACGAAGCGCGCCAGCTGGCCAATATTCTGAAGGCGAGTGATTTTGAAAAAGATCTAGGTTAATCCTAGTGTTGATTTCTATCCTAAGTTTGTCATAGTTTATAGTATTACCCGACCACTTCCAAGTCACTCACTAGTTTTCATGAATCATTAGCTGGTTTTATCACTTAGCCACAAAACTATCAGTATTTCGCGGGACTGTTGATGACTGAATTCAAATTGTTGCGCCGTCTGGCCTCATCTCGTTTAGCGTTTTAGTATATTCACTGTGACCGCCCGTTGGCTTATTCTTTTTACTCCCATAACCCGTCAGAGTTCGGGCTTGAGTGATGCCGATTGTCCAGCCTTTGATTGTGCTCCACTTATCCGAGGAATTTGTGCAACATTCTTCCTCCTTTCGTATGTCTTCCATCTTAAACGCCGGCCTAGGTGACTGACTGGATGCCTTGTGTCTATGTGGACAACTTTTGACAATAAACTGTTCACCTTTTCACCAAAAATATTTTACTTATTGATTCATTTGGAATTTTATTGCCAAAGCTTTCTCTTCTGAATGATTTCCCATTAATCTGATCCAATTTGAAATCCCTCTACTGGGTCATGCTCTAAACACTCATCAATAAACCCACCC
Source organism: Fasciola hepatica (assembly GCA_948099385.1). Classification (NCBI taxonomy): domain Eukaryota; kingdom Metazoa; phylum Platyhelminthes; class Trematoda; order Plagiorchiida; family Fasciolidae; genus Fasciola; species Fasciola hepatica. Next base: position 11,439,573 of record CANUEZ040000031.1, on the reverse strand, counting down.
TATCAAATTTAATTCCACTTTGACTTCGTTCAAAGGACTGAGCAAGTCTGTAACATTGCGAGATTTCCACAAATGCCTTACGGAATTACTTCAATACAATGCATATTGCAATACTATCTAACGGTAAGGGTTTCAGTCTCTAGATGGCTAAACTCTGCAACCAGAAGCAAGAAACAATTTCGGAACACCCAGATTCTGATCGCCCGTCTCATTCCTCATTTACAGAACACTTTGCACCAATATGAAAGCATCGAAGCTCAGTGTGAACGAATAGACAACCGATGCCAGTCGATCGTACCAGTGAATTTGAGAGCCCAACCATTATTACATGAAGTAGACGGGATCATGTTGTGTGACTACGATGCCAACAATTTCAAGTTCCGTGCTGGTGACCGTATTGAGGTGGTGAGGAACTGGACACCATTCAAATGTGATGTGAATAGTCATGGTATGAACGGAACGCCTCAAAGTGGCTTAATTCAAGAGCAGCCTAATGTGATCTCATCTGAGACAGAAACTTCTCCAAATGCCCAAAATACCGTGATCCGGTTCGGTGCATTTCCCCTGGGTTCGAATTCGCTTCCAGAGGGGAGCAAAAATCTGGTGAATAACACAACACCTTACTGGTGCGTACGAACAGTGGAGAACGCTGCGATTTACGCAGTTCCGGCTGTAGCGGTTTGTCTACTTCCGCCTGCATCAGATGCGGTCACGGTAGCTAAAGAGTAAGCCGATGAGTTTACCGGAGTGTTTTTTTCAGCTGAAAAAGCATCTATCCACTAAATGTTTGTATGTAAATGTAGCTTCAAGTTTTGAACGAAGAAAGTGGCTAAGATTGAACCGAATCGACGTGAGAAATTTTACCCAATATCTAAATTAGAGTGGAGAAAAGAATAGACGAGATGAAGCCTACAAGCTCCCAGACTATTCCGATTGTTGACAGAAGGGCATCCTCAAAATGTTAGTCATGGAATCACTTAACATTCTCTCTTTAGTAACCTCTTAGTGTCCACGTCTGTATGATTCAAGGTCGGAACAACGACTGGCATACATTCAGTGTCTTTTTTTCTTCTAAATCAAAGGGCTTATCTTGATCAATATAACTTGGTGACAACTCTCAACACTCCAATTGTGAGGACCCAGATAATTACACTGGTATATGCAGGCCTAAAAATTTAACCAGCGCTAAAAATGTTCACCGCTGTCGTGAGTCGAATTCACCGAATTATTCGTCCTATTTTGTCCTTCGAGGTGGGCTATATATTACAAAGATAGCCAAGGTGAAGTCATCGATGCTTAACTAGGATCAAGCCATATAACTGGAGACTGGACCACCATTAAATATGTTACTGCTGTTACACTAATCAATCCGAATTGGTAATCGGAAGTTCAGTGATTTCATCCCACTAAAACAGTGAGCAGGATGACAAGCATGTCAGGAAAATAAGGTAATCTATCACATAAATAAACGGGGAAAATCAACGCAAAAATAGTGGTTTGATACCAGAATTCAGTTTTGTAGTGAAAAGCAAATGAAACCTGAATCTTGAAGTCATGGTCCTTAAAATTGGAACAAATGAGAAGACGATAACCTGGGCAAGACCTTTCCAGCCGGATAGGTGCTCGCTAAGATGAATGGGGAAAATTAAAAATTGATAAGCTTTGTGTGAGTATCAACAGTGAGAATCAGGAAACTGCGTACTTGACTGAAGAGCAGTCACATACCTCGTTCTACGAGGATATGTGAACGGTGGTAAAGGCCATTCTCGTGTTATATGTTGTAACTTACAGAGAGCCAGTGATCCAGTGCCCGGAGGGTTGCTCGTGTTCGATCAGAAACGGTAAAAACACCGAAACTTCCTTGAGCCCAAAACTCAGTAAGCATCTCATGGGGTTCCAACACTTAAATCAATCGAACAACAATATGGTGGTCTATACTCTGACGGTAGCTACTTTTTGTTTAATAGAAAAGTATTATTTCAATAAAGGTTAGTCACCAAACAGTTTTCCCATTGAAACAATGAAACAATGACGGTTTAACGTCTGATTCGCAAAGTAATAGTTATCTACCATAATAAGAGACTCGTCATGCAGTGTGAACTTTCAAACTACTGAAAACCATGGAAGCAGCGTACAGTTTTTTCATCCTTGTTTGGAATCAGCCGCCTAGCATGAGTCACGCGTTCTGCGGGAAAAGGTTTGCTAAAATTCCAAGCCAATGCTGGAAGGACGCTAGATCATGTGGTGTATGAGTTCAGTGCTTTTGAGGTTAAGCTGTTCGGCTCACAATCGTTCGCCTAGGATTCTAGTCCCAGCTAGACGCTCGTTGGATGAGCGCTACAAATGACCCCTTACATTCCGGGTAAAACGTTTGTACAGTGCTTTCACGGTTTTCAATGGCTTTTAAGTTGACACTGCACGACGAATCTCATATTAGGTCAAATCTAATCACCTACTACGCATATTATAGTATTCGGGCAAAGAGATATATAGAAATCCCATGTAATGTATGACGTAGTTTCGGTTAACTAGTCCTTATCAGTTTCATTTTTCATAATTCTGATTCTCCAGTAACCGTTTCTCTGAATCCGTGCTCAGTCTAAGCACCAATCTGTTCAGTTCCCATAAGTTGTTTGGTGGCCAAATTTCAGAGTTTTATGTATCAGCGAAGCGAACTTCCTAACCACTTGGTTTTTTATATATATCACCACCTGAGAATATTCGTGGCATATTTTGGGACTGATGGGTACATTCCGATTGCGCGTTTTGTGCTACGGTGATTTTATCGAAAGCTGTGATGCTTTCACTATTTTTTCGAGCCTTATATTTATTCAGTTTTTGCTTTCTCACACCTTTCGCCTTTTCCGAACATGAGGGCAATTGGTGGGAGGTTAGGTTCTAACGCAATATGAATCATCAAGTATTATGAACGTTCAACCTATCATTGAAATCCATAAGAGCTCAGCACAGCTTTTTCATCCTTGTGAGGAACCTTCAGAAGCGCTCACCCGCCGTCCATTCAAGTCAAGTAAATATTTATTCACCCCAAGTGGCCATTATTAGGCTATCACATAACCACAAAACATTTCATGAATGAAAGAAGCACAGCTTCACTTTGTAAATAATTTGATCAGGCTTGGTAAGAAACATTCCATCACAGGGGCGACAGAACTTTTGCAAGCTTTCTTACAAGCAACTAAAAGCTTGTCCCTTGCTGCAGTAGAACAATCAGGAACTTATTTGATAAGATCACAGTGTTTTCATGGTTTTCATTGATGAGCTGAATGTTCACACAGCATGACATATCATGTTGTGTAAAAGTGTCATCTCCCACTAATGCTAATTGTACAGCAGCCAAGCACCGTAGATTAATAGGTCCTCGTGGTGGGCTTTCAACACATGTGTCCCGAGTTAGAATCCTGCTTTCACCACCGGTAAGCCCAACTGGCAGCCTATAAATGGTCGCGAACCCTTGCCGGATTGCTGTACCAGCGTTAAGAAATCAAAGGTAAGGAAATGAAAAGATGAGGAATAGAACGCTAAGAACGCCTTCGTTGTGCATAGACCCATACAGAGAAGTCGTCAATCACAGAAGTCGATCGCTGTGCGAGAAATGATCAGCTAACGTCCGAAGTCAGTGTTGGATAGCCTGGTGTTTAGATGTTCGACTCATAATCATTCAGCCCTGGTTAGAACCGCAGTGGGGCTCAGTGGATGTAAACTTTTGATGATTTCTAGCTGTACAGTGCTTCCATTGTTTCAACAGCTGGTTGAGTGTTGACCGTGAATTACGGATCCAATCTCTCCAAACTCCAATCCATATACACTTTTATTGCCTCACCACTTACAGATGACCTAGGTGGAATTCTTTCGACCGTCGACTGCAACCCTTTCGAATAAAGTCCCCTGGAATTCTTAAGATAAAACCGCTTTACAGCCTGGCATACTTCACATCTCAAGAAGAATTCCAAAGATTCTAACTTAAAGACAGCATTCTGAGACACGGTTCGATAATCAATATACTTTCGACAATCCACAAATATATAAAAATATAACTAAATGTTTCAATCGAGTAATATATGGTAAAGGACAAGTGGTTTCACTGGTGCACCAAACGACTGCATCATGTTCATTTAAATAAACGCCGGCCGGTATGAGGAACGGAAAACGTTGAAAACTTTCGAAACATGCATGAAAGTGGGCAGTAAAACACGAAGAGAGATGAAGGATTATAAAATTCCATTTTGGTAACAAGTAGTAAATAATGACCAATCACGAAGTGGTGCCAAGTCAGGCGGAATTACAGAACCGGAGTCGAACCATGCAAACGAAAAAGTGGAGGAATTTACCGCACCTAGTTTAGCTACTTGCAAGTTGTTAGTAGCCGAAAAGGAGACAATAAGTACACGTGAAAAGTACAGGAACCATTCCGTTGGCTGAATTTGTGATGTGACACGCACACCGTGGCGCCGTAGCGTTTGTTGCAGACAGACCACTCAAAACCTCTTCTGGTACTGGTGCCTCCCAAGCTATCCGTTAACATGCAGCTCCAATGCCGTATACATTTGCAGAACGGATTGCTCCTAGTGTGAAAGGCTGTAAGAACACGTACAACAATAGTGATCAAAATCAATGACACAAACCGTTGGGGCCAAGCAGAATAACGTAAAATATTTGACTTCTTCAACTACAAAGCACATGTACACCTAGCTGCAAGAATAGGCTGAGCCCAGTATTTCCAGCTAATGGTAATATGATGACGGTATTGCCCAAAATGAAATCTGAATTCACATCAACTGGCACTGAAATGTATTGTTCCTAAAGCACGTAAATTATGGTATTTTTATAGGCAATACAAACACAGAGAAACGCATAAGCAAACAGAATTTGGATCGCGAGCGCACGAGTAGTCATTGTCAGTTGCTCGAATGTTGTTAGACGACAGAGTTTGATCGAATGTGTGGACTTTCACAATCGATGAGCATATTAAGTAATCAAAATCTGGAGTAGAACGAACCATGTTTACATAGAGTTGATTGCATGAGAATTAAAGTCGTGTTGTCGATCACATGTCGGATTAAATGAACTTTGTCTTGGACTTAATTTTTAAAGTGAGACAATCAGTTAATCCCCGCAGTTAAACTATACAACATCAAAAATTTGAGACTTTAGTGAAGCGATGCTTGTCCCAATGCATAATATGTCGCTTTCTATACAAAAACCTTCAATCGAAACTGTTTTTGTTCACCTTAGTACTAACCTCTCGGTCCTCCGTCTCTCCAACACAAAGCGTCTACTTCACTAAAATATTTTTCTTTCGGTAACACACAGACTGATATGTTTCGCGTTCCCTGTCGATAAAGGTGAACAAAATAGTTACATCTCACGGCATACGTTTCCTTTGTGTTTTACTTTGAGCTCCTTTTGTTCAACTCTCAGGGGCTGGGTCAAAATGACAGATAATTCTTGACTGACCCCAATTTATGCTTTTGTAACAGCCTGAAGATGAAATTGCTGGAAAGCTGGAAGCACACAATCGATCTTCTATTCAACTTGGTGATCGCTTTCTTGCGTCAGTTTCTTCGAATGATTAAGGACAGTGAGGTATGCGTAACAGGACATTACGTTCATTTTTCATGCATTGCATCGAGTCCGTTATTACAAAGAATCAAGTTATACGCCCTGTGATAAAAATTTCACCGTAAAATCGTTATATAACAATTAGCAACCATGTTAATTTTCTAGGGATCTAATTTTCTGTATTCGAACACAAAGATGGCATTGTTCCGCCCAACATCAATCTCCTCGACGGCGATAAATGACCATATTTGTCTTCTTGTGATCACGACTAATTCCGCAAGTATATATGGGGGCCCAAGTGAGTCACAAACATCGACCTAACAATTTGTGTGAAATGTTTGAAAAATCCCAGAGAACACACTGAGAACAAAACATTTATTCGTACTCAATAAATCTCGCTCACAAAACAGACCTGCCATTGCTCGTGAGTGTGTGCTTGTGGAACCGATCACAGTAAAGAAGGTTCAAAGGGTTTTACACGTGTTTTAGAACACGAAATCGGTCAAGAGAGCTTATTTGCTTGCACCAATCGTTTCTCCAACCACAGGAGAGGATTGTCGTAACAAACACTCGGGGCTTCAGCCACGGCTAGCGTGCGATGTTTGACGAGACTTCAGAGCTTGCCCCGAACTTTGTAAACTGTGCGTGGCTCGACTTAAAATGATTTGAACAGCGTACATAATTATTTTTATCGCTCCCATGTTCAACGAGACCGGGTGGTGTTCACCAGCATGTTCGAATAAGCACCTGATCGTGAGACAAATGTACCTAATCCCATAGGAAAACATGAACGAATAACAACAGAACAAGGTTATAGAATCTGGGACTGTCCTTTAGTCGAAAACACAATCGGTTTGGAAGCTAACAGAATTTTTAGCTCGGTGGAGTAGAATGTTTTTTTTTTGATTGTTGAAAATAATCTTTGTTGAATTACTCTAGCTTCCATGTCACGGTTTTATGGCAAAAAGTCATATTCTGTCTCCTTTGCGTTACCCATTTCCTTTGATGTTGACCAGCTTTGAGTGCATTTCTACTTGATAGTCCACTGTCGTGTCCAAAATTCAATAAACAAAACGAAAGTACGCGTGCACGACAGAACGTGTACTCAGGATCAAAGTTCCGCGGGCGCAAGCATAAGCACGAGTCAATCGGACGAAGGTGGTTAATCGATATTAGCCATGCACGGAACAAGCTGCGTGTTATTGGTGAAAACGGACAAAGCAGAACGTGACACAGACAGGCATCGGACGTACGAGTGCAAAGCACACGAGATAGGGATGAATTACAAGAGATCATAATCTACAATAATGTATTCATACTCTAGTCTTTAAATTGCTTGTAATGGAGCGAAATTCCGCCAGGTTCTAACTGTTAACATCAAGTACGGATAGGTCGACCTGTTAGCACACTGAGAATGAACCTGGAGTTGAGCGGGTTTTCCAACAAGTAACGGATAAAAGTACGTTTCATCCATTTAGTTTAAGACACACACCTACCCCTTCCAGTATCCTGGTATCCACAGACTCATTGAAAATGCTCTTTATAACATTCATAACAATACATCATCAAACAAAACTTTTCTTCGCCAAATTTAACTTCTGGACAGTAAAGTTATTTACGCAGGATAGAGCTGCATAATTAGGAATGATTTTATCCACGTTATTAGCATAGTAGCTAGAGGACCTTAAGAATAGTGAGTGGTTGAAAGAAGTTCAGAATTTCGTGTTACACCGTGTAAGAAAACGAGAACGGTAGGGAGAAAACCCACAGTTTATAGATTAAAAAGGAATGTCTCCACTCTTGGGTAGATCTACTTTGAGGCAATGTGATAGGTGAAATAAGAAATATGGTACCATCTCTGTTCCCCTTTATCCTTGTCTATACCAAAACAATTTATTGAGAATTCTAAATTTGTATTCTGTTCTACGGGGGAAAATCATCACGTCCGTCTAAATTCAAACAATATTACTTGTTTATTCTTGATTGAATGTTGCTTTCTTGTAGAGGTTAAAAACACTGATCGATGACCTGCAAAGTTTACTGCTGCGTTACATTTTAGACGTATATGGTTGCAGACTACGACGCTCTGCAACGTCTGTTCGCTCTGATTCAAGAGTCATGCTCGCGAGAAAAAGACGAGATTTTCGATACGGAACTTGCCAAACTGTTAGAAGTCGCTCAAACTACGTCATTTGAAACATACGGTAAATGAAGATTGTCCGCTTCATTCACTTTTCGTATTTTCTGATAGAACAAACGCCGGGAAAAAGTAACTGTTTCCTGAGAAGAAGTGATATTGCACAGTACATGAGTGTCATTGCCACTCTAAGCGTAAGTTTCAAGATATCATGCAGTTTCGGTCTAAATCGTTCTTTACTGATTTTAAATAAAGGCAGAATGATGAACAAGCTCTTTTTTTAGGGAAACCTAATTATGTTACTAAAACACCATTCATATTTGACTCAGTACATACAAAGACGCAGTCAAAGAAGAGTGTTAGGGACTAGTGCTTACACCGAGTGTGATACAGATTTATCCGAAGATCGTATGGAGATGGATCATTGCACATAAAATAAGGTGATTTTCAGCTGACCCGGTACAAATTGCTTCTCAGCCTAAACTAGAATTACACACAATGAATGCCGTCTGCATGAGCTTTTGAGCAAGGGAGATTTACCAATCCAAACACGAAGCTGTTGAAGGCATTATTCATAGGATATCTGTTCGGACAATTTATGATTGCTTTTTATCACTTGGTATGGTTAAAAAGACTCCACAACATAATTAGCGGCTCTTGGAAAACTTCCCCGTTGTATATGTACGTGATGGATATCAATACTTCTACCACTGAAGATATGAGACGAAAGGTTATAAATTAACTGATATCCGTGAGCATACTCATAAGCTTCAGCTACGTCTGACCGATTTAAAATTCTGACAAAATACTTATTCAAAAAAACAACTTTTCTGTCATTTCCAAATTCCACTTTGTAGATAAATGATGTGAATTTATGAACCCATTTTGTAGTTCATTCCTCGGTTTATATATTTTCTTCTGACAGTTTCCAACGTATACTTGTTTCAGTAGGCAGAGTGATTTAGTGACGGAACAATTCGTTCATACCATATGACTACCAACGAAAGCAGAGTGGTAGATGCATATTTCAATTCATCAGATAACAATTTTTTTGTACTTCCTTGAGTTTGAAGCCATCCATTTTTAAAACATATTTTCAGCCGAAAAATCCCCAGAGGATAAATTTTTCATTGTTTCTAGCAATGTCTACTATATGTAAAACTTCCTTTCCGGTTCTACTTGAAATCTCACAACTTAGTACCTCTATTTTGTTGGTATAGATGCTAACGCACAAATCTGAAATTTTTGAATTGCGTTGCAAGTCAGGTGCGACCTTTCGTAAGTTGGGAGAACAGATAGACCACGAAGTAAAACGAATGCTGCTGTCAGTCAACACCATAAAGTGAGTCAATTTTACTGTCAAAATGTCCACTGATTAAAAACATCTACGAAATCACTGTATTACTTATTATCAAACATGTGCATATGGGTCATTTTTAGCTTACTCTCTTCTTCATTAATTTTTGTGTAGAGTTTCCTTGTAATTCGGTCAAAAAATTGTATTACGTTGTTGGATTCCATCAATTTTCGGGCACTTTCATCTCATGTTAACTGCATAAAAATTAGTCTGGGAACACTCTGTACATCCAATGGCATCTTCAAAGTAAATAGAATTTGGCTCCCGTTTATAATTATCCCAGTTTATTGCCGATTCTCATGAAACCCCGTTGTTTTTCATTCGGTGTCCTTTGGTATATCAACAAACTTGAACTTCAGATATCTTTTCTTGTTTGACACGTGGCAATAGGGCACAGTCAAAAATAAAATAAACGTTCACACCATAATAAATAAAATTATGTGTAAGGAAGAGGAATTCGGATGGAGGAAGTTTCCACGATATCGTGCCTTCCACTGAGCACATTCCTTGAAGTTCAACCTTGTAGTATATAACATGTTACAATTCGATCCTAAACTCAAAAATTTATCAAGACTGTATTGTTTTGCTGTCTTTTTCACTACTGTTCTATCACATAATAGTGGTCACCTAAAGGCTGGTATTTGGCGTAGTGATCGGTGATTGTGGTGGTGACAATGAATTGTACTGAGTAAATTTATTCGTCAACTAAATTCATGTACACCTGTCTCTTCTAGCTAGTAATTTCCACTCGCCTACAATTGACGTGGCTGCATTTTAATTATTCAGAATAATCACTCACCTATATCGTGTCTTAAATTCTGCTAGATTACCATTGTTTGTTTTCTTTTGCACCTTTTTAAAATGCCTTAGTTTCTCGACACCGTGGCCTATCCAGTGGAAGTCTGATACCATTCTTGGCAATTTGGTAACCCATCGATATTTTATGTATAAAGGCGAGCTAATTAACTAGGTGTTAACTTCGAAATTAGTAATAGAAAAACACCTCTTGCGACGCGTTTATTTGTAATCACGTAAGCACAAAACCCAGTGGTAGCCAGTATGTAAGTGAGAAAGTAAGAAAGAAGTGGATTTATATGTGCTTTCACTAGAAAACCACGAGTTTGTTCTTCTAAGGCCAAGCAAGGTCAAGTATTACGTAGCGAGATCGATCAGTCAACACTTTCCTGACGGAAGCGGTAGTGGTAGAGTGGTAAAGAGCATCCGCTTACTAGCTCGGAGGTCCGATGTTTGAATCCCCGCCATCTCCGGTTACTTTGGAGGTAGACAGTAATCCACGGTAGTTCGAATCATTACCGCACCTGGGCTATTGGGACCTTACGTGGTTCTTCGCCTCTCCAAGCATCTTGGCCTGGTTACCGGTTATCCCACACAGGTTAGTAGGCCTTCGCGGCTATGGGTAAATGCTGCTTCCTCTGCACTCACTCGTAAGCACGTAATAAAAAAGTAAGTATCAACACCGTATCCAAATAGAAGAGGAATATTGATTTATCGTTTGAATAGTATACATGTGTATCTAGTCCGTGTCTTTTCGTGCTCATGAATGTTTAAACTACACTAAGAAGGCATAATATCTGGCGGCTTTATTACGTATTGCTGCAAGCTTTGTTGGATTAAGGTTTTGTAGTCAACAGGAGTTCATGAATTTTACCGTGATCTCCGCGGTGAGAAAGAGCTACCAGGAAATTCAGCTGGTTGATGATTACTCACCGATAATCATTACGCTGTTCATTTGCTTCAGGCCTATTTGAAACGAATACCGCCACGTCGTGCACTTTTGATATGAGCAGTAAAGTGAAGTATTATACGGGTTAGTACTTACTGGGGATTTCCATTTAGTAAACTGCTTATAGTAGTAAAATCGAAATGAATTTGGTAGAATCTTTTATGGGCAATTGCTCAGTGAATAAAATTGTTCTCGATCAATCAGGAAGATGATCTATAGGACTAAGACTAACTAGGGGTGGTCTAGGTAAGCATCTTCACTCTGGATCCAAAAGGACTACGTTAGTAATTCCCAATGAACTGTGAGTATAACTATCACAAATCCCTGAATGCAGACGCTGCAAGTAAAGCATCAAAATCTTACAATTAGCTTCATCACTATAGAGGAATCATCAAAAAACCATGGTCCGGAAGTAATTCCAAACCTAATTCGTCCAAGTCTCCACAGAGTGCTTATGTATGGGGATATCTATCCTAAGAAAACAAGCCTTGGTGATTCTCGTGTGCTTCAATGAGAAAACTCCGTCTCCGAACTCCGTGATCGTATTGCAGACAATTTTGATACATTCATAATCAACTCTCATTGTTGCAGATCTTTTGCTAACTTTTTTGATGAATTAGTCTCTGTATTCACCTCCAGAACGTGTATTTTTAAAGGATTTAAATACTTTCCTTTTCTCGATGATTTAACTGGGGAATATTGGTGAACTGGAGTGCATTTTCTCTTTCAATACGAACTTCCTGACTCCCATGATCATTAAGGGTTAGTAATGGGAGGTTAGGTTTTTGCATCATACTATTCATCGTGCAATTTGAACGTTCAACTCTCTATTGAAAACAGTTGAAGCACAATACGGTTGTTTCACCCCTGTTAGAAATCATCAGCGTTACACATGCACCGAGCCCCCACTGCTGCTTGAACTTGGGGTGAACAAGACTATCCGGGCTGGCTCGTAACGGTCTATTGGACATGTACACTGCATGATTAAGCGCTCTTCCGACATTGGTTTCGAAATCTAGCTGAGCTTTCCCTGCACATCGATCGACTTGCGTGATAGACGACTTCTTTGTATGAGCCTCAGAACAACGAAGGCGTTCCGTTAAATAACCCACAGAATTTGGCTGCTATACGAGTGTGATTAGTAGGGAACTATATATTCTACGTGATGCCATTCATCATATGGTTTGGTGTTCGACTCACAATCATTCACCTCGTGTTCGAGAGGTAGGGGGCTCGGTGGAAGTCCAATGCTGTTGATTCCAAACAAGGACAAAACAGTTGTGCAGAGCTTCCATGATCTCCTTAGATTGTATAATGCTACGCAGACCTTCAGTTTCTAAAATATGCTCTTATTCCATCACGACTTTACCTGACGCTTGTTTAATATTGAAAAGACGCATTAAGCGGTCGGTTGTATAAATCTGACAAAGTATTTCATCAACTGATATGGCACTTAAGGTGTTGTGAAAATTACCCTGGAAATTAAAACAGGTGTGTCTCATAACTTGCCACCTGTAATGGCCCTCTATTCAAAGTCGACTAGCTAGCACGTCGAGAATTGTTCGCATATCTGCCTGAACCAGAAAAGGAAATACTGATATACTTAATCAACCGACATACTAGAGGCCCAGACTTCATCATTCCAAAAAATAGGAGCAAATGTCTTGCCTCCAGTGTGACCAATTTTTACTATAAGTGGACAGTCAGTTATGACAGATGAGTTCACTTGCAGGCACATTCTATATCTACCCATCGGATGTCATTTGAGATAGAAAGATACGTTCGAAGACTGTGATCATGTCTGAACGACATCAAAATTACAAACCTGAAAAATTCTGGATTAATTTCATGCTAGTAAGTGAATCATGTGACAGGTGGCCTTTCTGTTTAATTCACAATGTACTCCCCGGGGAGTAACCTGAATTTACTCTTTCGAGGATAACAGTCCATACTACACTACTCACGCTTGTTTTCATCGTTTCGTTTATTGTGCAGTGAAATCGCTCGTCTGGATTTATTCAAAGTTCAAAAACTGTTGGTTGAACTACGTCGACTGCAAACAATGGGATCAAGTCAAGAACAAACTAATACTAAAAGAAGTGGTTTTTCAAGATCCATATCTGACGACCAGGATGACCTTGAGGTTGCCCATTTCTCGGATCCTGTGTTTTGGTCACTTGATGCAAGACCGAACGCATCATGTGGTCGGACTCAGAGTCAACCTGTAACAGGACAGCCCGCTGGTGCCTTTAGATCAAACTATCTGTTTATTCGTCAATTTACGGTACGGGGACCTAATTACTCTCTCAGCAGGACATCATTACCTTTGGATCAAAACCGATGGTCTAGCGACTGTGAATGGGAAACTCCTTACGTGAAATCTGTTTATTCCCGGTCGACGTCGATCACAGAAGCCGGACGATATGGGCTGAGCGGATCCGTTTGCCACACCCAGTCCTCATGGGTCAGTGCACGTCTGAGCCCTGATAGGGACTTGTTGCAATCCCCTCATCGAAGCGTTAGTTTTGTGAGCAAAGTTCCAAATTATCACGTGGAATATTCTATTTCCATCCCGCCCGCGAGTACATGTGCACAAACCCAAACCGACAACCAAGGAATAGAAGAACAGTTTCGATACTTGGATAGGGAACAGAACTCGTATCCGTTCAGAAGGATCCAACTGGACGATATCAAACCACCTCAAGAAAAAACACAGCTGACTGAGGATGGTAGAAGACAGTTGGAAGAACCTGAGGGGGCTTGTTTTTCACAACGAATAACTTCACCGATGTAAGTTTCAAAGGAATTTGTCATATACTTGAAGAACACAAAGTGATGAACTTTTTGGTACCTAGCTCAAACCAAGTTGAGTCTCACACAAATAATTACAAGGAAACGTCCCATTCAAAATGTTTTTGAAGTTATTTTCCATCACGAATGTAAAAAGTATGGAAAATTAGTCTTAACACCCCCGTTAAACAGCGCCAGTTTGCAGTGGGGTTAAGAAAATAAAGAATAGTTTTTTATGGATCCCTTTGGAAATCACCGACATCAGTCGCAAAACTGCTATCGCGAGCACAAAGGCTCTGCATCATAAGCTGTTATTATTATATTTTTTCTATGTCATAAGCCTACCGTAAATTTTCGATTATTTTCAGATTCTGAGCTGTGCTAGATTCGAGTAGACCATATTGCTCATTCTGTATGAATTCTAGGAAAATCACACAAAAACGCAGGCCGGTTGTCTCAGAATCTTATAGCAAATGTTCTTTCGTTTGTCGTCAGTACTTGTACTTTTTCTAGAGCTATTGACGGAATGAAATAGACGTATGAAGAACGCGAGCAGTAAAATGAAACTAGTGGTACGTGTCTGGCTTCTACAAAGGAATACGAAACAAGAGTACGTGTGTATAACCAAATACTTTTGATCTCGTACGCTCACATTCACCCAGACGTGTTTAGCGTGAAGTGCTGACAGATGGCGGATGGGGAATCATATGAACTGGATGGGAAAATAGGTATAATCGTAACAGGAGCAGGCCGACTCGAAGAACCATCATTCGAATCCTGCCGGAGTCAACGACTTCTAAGTTTTCGATAAATTCACCATTCGTACATCTAAAGGAAGTCTTTTTATTCAAAATCTGCGAAATAATGAACGTTTGATCGTTTGAGAAGTTGAAAGACAAACAGAAAAGTGTCAAACACTGGGTGTCAAAGAAATTCGATCGGCAGGTTCCTTCTGACATCACCGAGGGTTCGAGAAAATAAGAATAACAAAGACTGTGCTAGTTATTTTACTATTAGGACAAAAATATAGCCCCGAGAAAAAAGTATTTTGATTAGCTTATCTCACAAGTGGAACGTCATCAGTTTATCAGGCGCATTACCTGTATAATGAAAAGATTGATTTCAGAACACCTGAATATTTAGTTGAGGTAACCCCAGAATGGTTCTTAATTCAAATATAGTAAAACTTTTTTGTGTCAGAATCGACATCGGTTCGGACCGAAACGTCGACAACCTACCAACGATTTCAACTACGTTATGCTTTTAAACAATAAAATTTTACCATAGTAAAAATATTTTTCATAACAGAAACATTACCATTAGAGCAAGTAAAATAATAAACGGCCAATACTTACGATCCCGGAAATGCAGACGAATGGTATGAAAATCGTTTAGGGTCAAGTGGTTATCATCCTGGGTTGTTGTTATATCGCAAGAAGACAAACACTCTTGATACAGAAGGTTTTCACTCACTGGGACTTGATAACAAAATTATTTGGCAGTAAGACGCCACGCACGGTAAGAGTACACGGCTAAATAGACAAGCAACAGATTCACAAACACGATTTCAAAAGAAAGAGCTGCACGGGTAACAGGGCACGAAGCCACGTAGATTCATAACGCGATACAAGATACTAGGCCAAGTAGGCGCACGAGATCCAGAACACAATCACGGACGATGAGTGACAACTGAAGCCTCTCACGACTAATGATACAAATTATGGCTTGGTTCGAGCCTTCTAGACCCGTAAGCGCACAACAAAAATGGCCCGTGGTGGGCCAACAACTCGAACACAAGGCGCGAACCTCAATGGTGCTAGCCCACCAGCACTCTAGAGTGAGAAGCCAGATAACGGGGTACAAGGCATTTGTTGGTGACGACCAAACCAAGTCAAACTGAAGTGTCAACTCTACCGTTTACATAGTCTGTACGAGCGACCTTGTAAAAATCACGCATGAACCAATCAACGAAGTCACGTGGACAGCATAAAAACAACAACTGGAGGTTATCTTGAAATACCCAACTGGCGAGGAAAAATGAATTTCGAGCAAAAATTGGAATGTGAGTTATTCACAAACTGAGCAGTTTTATGGAAAGATAATGTCAGGTTTTGAATTCTATGGGTTCGAATGTAAATGTAAAGCACCTTTTTCTAAATAGGAAGTAACCGGAACAACAGTACGCCTCGGCGTCCTGGATTCGACTTCCGCCACGGCTGAATACTTTCCCATTCGGCAGTCTTTGACTTGTTTCTACCTTCTTCTAGAAATAGTGCACATTTCTGTGTAATAAATAAAGATAAGTAGGAATTTAACTATTTGTGCTTATGAATCTGAAATAAGGGGATTAAGTTCAAGCATATCTCATAACACAAATTACTTCATACGATTAGCATAATAAAATACAAAATATAACTTTAAAAGTGTTTCTGGATTTTTAGAAAAACCGAGAGAAATCAAAAATTAAATGGAAAATACACCTGACCAGTATTCGGAGAAATATAATAAACGAAACAAAAAAGGAATAGTGAAGTTTAATTAAACAATTTTAACGCAATTCAACTTGCAGATACAAACGAAGACTCAATAGAAATAAACGGAAACAACGAACACTAGGGGGAAAAGGAGAAACCGCAGAACCCACGGAACGAAGGGACGAGAACGGAGTAGACGAGAACATGATGAAATGCACGACGGAGCAAGAAGTAAAAGCCGAAACCACGGACGAAAGGACCATCAGCACCATGAAAGTCAAGCAGTCAAAAAGGAGAGCATCGATAGAAACCAAGGCCACAATCAGTCTGTCAGCCGCGCAACAACGAGAAAATCACTTGTGCACTAATTGCACCACTAAGGTCAGTAAATGCTCGACACTAGCTGTGGAAAACAGCACACAGTACGCAACAGACCGTCGTGAACAAAATACACAAACCGATATCATGCATTCAACAACTCATTCGACAAAACTAACCGGAATGGTGGAAGCAGATGTGGTACAAACAAAAAGTACGACCACCAACATCATCTATGCTACAACGAACGGAACCGCTGCTACCGGTGCTACTGATACAACAGCTGAAAAACCAACAACCGCAACGGAGAATGGAACCCCAAGAAGCATGAAAGACAATCACCTAATCAAGAATCAGTCAACAATGTGCCACACGAGTACACAATACACAACAAAACACACACCAACCACCATCACCGCCATCGAATGCGCCACTGTCGCGATGACCACTGAACCGATCAGAGCTGAAATACAACACAGAGAGGAACAGACGAAAGCACCAGTTGTCGAAGGGATCACACAAATGACAAAACAGATTGTACCTACCAAAGAAACACAAACACAAACACAAAAAACAACGCACTCTTTCCGCTACGTGAATACAAGTACCGCAAAAGTATCAGAACTGGTCACAATCAACTCAGCACACACACAACCGGAAAACTGTGAACAGGGAGCCCAAACTGACTGCATGCATGTCGTAATCGATGACGGTCATCTCAATGAATATTTCGGAACGACGCACTCGACCTCTCCTTTGAGAATATCATTATCCATCTCGCCTACTAACTGTATCCATTGTCGTTTCGTACCTGCTCGTCTTCCCGTTGCCTCTTCGTTCCCGGTTTTGTGTACCGTTTCATCCTGTTATGCCAAGCGTTCATATGTGTCTTCACCCTGTTTTCCTGTCAGCTTTCTATCTAATATGCATACATTTCTTTCCCTTCTCTGTTCTCGTGAGCCTTTCTCCGATTCGCCCAATTTTCCTGCGTTTACTTCACAGATCTCGCTTCATTCTTTGCCGTCCTATCTGCTTCAATTTTCAAGTCGTTCATTGGGTTTGCAACGTCACTTTTCCGCTCCCCACATCGGTTTTTCCGATTCGATGTTCCCACAACACTTTCGTATCCATCGTTCGGTTCGTGACTTTTGGTGTCAGTTTTCTGCCTTTCGCCATGCTATGGTAGACTGTTTTGTGGCAAAATATACACTCAACCTTATTCTTGAAGCCAGACCTGGTCAAACCAACTTGATTACTGATCCTTCCACTCAAACAGTACCCGTTTCGACACCTTCATTCGCCATTCGTAGTGATGATCGAACCATGTCTGACGCACCGCTCAGTCCTGCTCAGTTCACCGAAATTCCGGTGTTACGTGATGTTGGTATTTCAGTTCAGGTCGATTTGGCCGACTTCGGTGTGTTGGCTGATCTTCCGCAGTGTGCATCTGAGCCAGTTTTCTCAGTTCATAATCGATGGGATGGGCTACCCAGTTTCAAAGCTTTTGTGGAATCTACGCTGTTTGCCTGGCCAAAGACAGCGTGCATGGGCACGCAAACGTTGAACAAAGCCGATCGGTTTTATACACCGATTACAAAATCCAACCCATCCTTCCTCCTCGTAGTTGACGCAAGTGCCAACTACTGCAGGCCCATAACCACAACGCATCTGATTTGGGGAAGTCAATCCTTAGATTTGATATCTGAAACGCTTGACGAGTCTGAGAACCAAAGTTTCGATGACGAGTTCTCCTATCCCGATCAACATAGGTAAGTTCAATAGTGATACCATCATCATTTCCGAGATCATGTGCTTCACATAATGGAGATTTCAGTTAGACAGCCCACTGCTAATCATGTTGTCCTGGAAGTTCAGAACCACTAAATAAACCAGAAGCTCTGTGGAATAAACACCAATGTGTACTTGTTGGTAGCAAACGTTTACTTACAGCCAGATGGGCTGTTTTGAATGAACACACACGGAGCGTGCATGTGTGAGGAGCAGTGGGGAAAGGATTACCGGGTCCGCATACCTGCTGAACGGCACTAACCGCGAAACTGGTCGTGCGCTTCCAAGAATTTTTGTCCATCCATCTATAAATACTTCTTACATCAAACATTTCAATTCGCTGTCACAATTTCGTAATTCTCTAGGTTAGCTGATACGAACCCACATAGAACTATCAGTGAATGGGATTTGTGGTTCTGCAGTGGATTTTTCTGGGAGAAGCATCTACTCACACTCTTCGTTAGATTGTAGGGGATAAATGCCGGATTCTTTGACAATGCCCTGGAGAACAGTTTATCAAACATCCCTACTCCATAGCAAAATATCGATTATTTTCATCCTGCATTCAACCATCCCTCAAATCCCCTCGAAATAAAAGAATATTACGAATATTACTACCTGTTGACATAATCTCCGGTTCTTTGATGTAAGGAATAACGGTGCTTGCTCCAGATTGCGGAATTCGGCATCTTACGCCTTCGACCAAGAAAGCTCTGCAGTTTAGCGCTCCACAGTAAAACCTCAAATAGCAAAGACTGGACTCGATCGAAAAATTTACTCAGAATGTAAAAATGGCCCTTCGGTTAAAACGAAAAGTACACTTCTGCCTATAACTTCACTCATTTCTGTGATTTACCTGTCAAACGAGTAATTGGCAAAGCCAACTTACGGCTGTCAGTTCATTCTGTCTCGATCCTATAGGCGACAAAAGCGTTACGGACAGTAAATCACATATGGGCTCTCCCATGGGAAAGGCTTGTCCCAGTAATCAAGCGGAGTACAATATTTAATTCCACTTACGAAACTAAAATGTCTGACGATTGCGATTCACGATCTTCACCAAACAATGGAGTGACGCGTAGAGTCCCTATTTCAAACCAATTAGAACCGTGACTGTCTCTTGATACGGTACCAGTAATAAAGCAAATAATTAACTCAACAAATTGTACAAACCTCGAACTGTGAGGTATCTAGTCGTTAAAGTTTTCCAAAGGTCCAAAAAAGAAAACTAGTGAAACAGTAGTCAGCAGCCGCGACTGTTTTTGGGTTTACCAAGACAGTGATCTGCCGTGTCTGAGCAGAAAGCAACCGGAAGAATGATTGCATGCAAGCGAGTTATACATTAGCACGGACAGGCTGGCTAAATATCCATGGGTATCAACCAATCAGAATGAGAGTTGAGTGGGGACACGTGACGAAGCTCTACACAAGCTGAGTCTGACTCCCGTTTGACCGGCAGTTATGTATGCGTATGAGGGTGCAGGTTTTCGCGACATATCCACAGCACCGACCAAACGAACAATCCTAAGAAAAAAACAAGATGAGAGTCCAAAAAATGTGTGAATATCCAGGCCGAAGATCTGCACTCCGCTTACCAGTGATGCAGCTGCGTGAGTTTCTGTGTGTATATGTGTCCGCGTGGGTGCGTGAGGACCATAACGCGGGGAGAGGGAAGATCAATAGGGAGCGGCTGGCGTGTAGAGCCTGGGGAGGTCGAGTTTCTCTACTATCTACTGCAAACCTTGTTAGTAGGCAAAATGAGGTGAATACCACAAAGTAAGCAAGAAAGTCTGTTAGAAAAATATACGCGAAAATTGCATGATAAAGAAGCAAATTAGCAGACTTGACACGTATTTAATGTCGAATAATGGCTTTAGGCTCTACCCTAAGCTAAAACAAAGAGTTCATTGGTGATATACTCCTTTCACGTATATGGGGTACTAATGAAGATGAAGTGTGATAAGGTCAGCGGTCCAGATGAATTGCGGTCAAGGTTGCAAACTGAATTTGCTCTCATTTCATCCTTCGCATTACCAAGTTTATATGATCATCTTTTGTCCCACGGAAACACCCCGTATTACTCCCTAGGGATATCCATGAAGCAAGTGCATACTGACTTCCTAGAAGAAACTTGAAATACTCTAAAAATCGATCACCTTGACTGAAGTAGGCACTGGTGCAGATGCAGAGAAATGCCCCAAAATATATTGTGCAATCTAATACTCGTGACTTGTTTGTTCAAAGACTCGTATTGCATCGGATGACCTCAGAGATAAGGGCAACCGACCCGGTCAGTTTAACCATCGTCACTTGAGTGTTCCATTAAATGTCATTGTGTAATACACCATTTTGTTTTTCTGTAATGATGCATTCAGCTGTGTAGCCAGAAAATAATTTCCAAACATATAAGGTGTAGATGGTAGCTTGCCGTCTACCGGTGGTCATTTATCTGACCCGTTTATCAATCACGAACAATTTACAAGTGGTCGTGGTCACAGAGTTTTAACTGCTTTCCACGACAGAAGTTCTTCAGAGTATCCTTTTATCACTCTGTTCCCATCCCATATTTACCACTTTTTTAAGTTTATTTTTGGATTTCAGTGAGTCACTTATTGACCGATCTATTTTCTCCCATCATTCAGTTGTATTTCACTTTCTAAAACTTACGTGTTCGATTCGCTTACACATTGTGTTGACCTTTCACGTGGTTCACCGCAAGGCATTTCTCCTCATGCTTAAAAAACGTGACGAAATGTGCATGATCCTCAACGTCCAACAAATCTGATTGATGGTTTACGCCAACGTCGGCATGGAATTTGTAGTGCACGCCTTCAGCTTAAATATAGATATTTGTTGGAGGGAGTCTAATTTGTCATGGGACACAAAGCAGTTTCTGCAGTGTAACAGAGGTGACAGGTTACCTTCAGCGTGCTGGCAATGAGAGCAACACTACTAAGGGATGACTAATAAATGAAAGAGGACTGTAAAGCAACAGTTGTGAGAGATCTATGAAGAGCGGCTCATTATGGGACGAGGAGATAAAGTTTTCAACTACGTACGTTTCATAGGTAGATGTTGAATATATCCTCGGTCTCGCTGGCAGAAGAGAATAATCCAGGTCTACACCATGTTTTCTGTTACAGTATGTGGCCATTGCTGAACCCCCATCCTGCGCCGTGCCCACACAGACACTCGTGAAATCCCTATAGTGACGCATCGACCTCACTTTTCGAAAGACATGATATTTGTTATCATGTGACGACGTGAATTACGGTACATCAAGGTTACCACCACCGTGTGTGATCAACCAATCACCGCTTGACATGGTGACAGGTATAGGCAAAGCTGAATAAACGCCCCAATGACCTCGTTCACTTCAGCGAAGCAGTCGCATCCATGATTTTAAGGCCACCGCACACACTCACGTTTAAGCATAATTGGTTTCCTGGCCATACACACCCACACCTTCCAGTACACGAAATTTTTCCAAGGACTGGATTCACCCGGTTATCTCCAATGCTATTTCATCGATGAATGTGTGTGGTAGTCAGCTCATAAATGCACACGATCATTCATGCCCCCCCCCCCCCCCCCTAAATATACCACAACTATCCCGAATGAAAAATGAAACACCTAAACAGTAACAAAATTGAATAACAATAATACGTAGATATTTATGAACTTGTCGATAAAATTGTTTTGGACTTTAAAAAGACCGAGTAATCGTTCCCTGGTTCTGAGAACCGGTATATCGTTCTCCGTGAATATCAGTTTGGTATTCGTGGTCCAGTAGATCACTTTGAACGCCCCACTTCCGACGACGCAGAGCTTGGTAGCGAAAAGACGTCGAGCAATTGATGGTCTGAGTGGCACTTGCTTCTTCGATGATACAGCGTGGTGTATTTGCTATTCGCTGTTTTCTGAAGCCACACTGGAACGTCAGTAGCAATTCGAGGGCTGTTTTTCCGTTCTGCCTATGAAGCGCACATATTTTAGAGTCTGTCCGTATGTGCGACATAGATGCACAGAACTTAACGGACAGATCGCGTGATCGATGAGATTGACATGAGCCGAAAGGAGAAAGGGTGAACGTCAACCGGGCCAAAGCTGGTCCACGTTTGAGGGTATGGTCTGACGTACCGTTCGACGGACGGCTTACCCTCACTGACAGAGAGTGCGTCAGTACCAGCCCCTACCGAGCCCACGAAACCACGATCGGCAGGACAGCCGATCTATGGCGCGAATCAGTAGGCGAGACGAATCATTCCAGCGACATTCAAGTCTTAAGTTGCGGTCACCCACCTCAATCGGACCAGTGCATTGTGTGCAACGAGTGGGTGAGTGTGGGAGCTACCAATATACTCTGTTTTTCCCCAGTAAAATTAGATAATTCTGAGGCAGAACCGAGTTCTCACCAAAGCCAGTGGGACGGTTCAAAACACATTTCGAGTGGATGCACAGAAACGAATTAAAAATATGAGTCTGCGCGACGGAATTAAGAACGATAGTACAATCTACCATCACGTTTTTCAGTGCAACGAATTCCACGGTAAGATAATTTTTAACGGACTATTAAGAACAAATCCAGAAGGCTTCCGGATGCACACAGATTTAAAATGTCGGTAAAACTCTTCAAACCAACAAAACCGTATATTTCATTCTATCCGTGTTCCACAATTTCAGATCTACAAATTATTGATTTTCTAAACAATAATCAGAATACTCAGTCACCGAAAATATTTATTGGCGGAAGGAAACATTATCTTATGCTCAGTTTGCACTTTGGAAAAATACTGATAGAGCAATTGATGAGGTATTCGTTACTGTTCCCCGAGGACAAACTAATAAATTAGCTAAGATTAATTGTGGTAACAGCGTGACAGATATTACAGATGAAAAAGCAGTTAGATAAGGAAAATTCCTATAAGCTTTTTGTCACAGTTAAAAGTTTGTATCATCAATGTTCCGACACTATTCAAGGTGACCTCCGACAGTCTCGTGACGGTCTCTATAGCAATTGTAGTTTACACTTATTCTTCTGTTATACTTTATCCTAACCTCTCTGCAGGTCTTGAAATTTCGCGCTTATTTCTCATAGAAATTCAACCTCGCCACCAGTCTGCTTTTGTTTCTGTTTTTAAATGCTTGGCTTGTGACTCTCTTACACCTAAGTTCAAGAGGTGTGTTTCATCGAAGAAAGGGGTTTCCTAACCACAGCTTGGTGGGGTTCAGATCAATTATTTTGTCTCGCTTTCAAAGTTTGGTGATTTTCTTTCGCCTAAAGAGACCGTAAATGTGATCGGGTAAAGCGTATCGGATTTCCAACAAGTCCCCTGAGTGCCCCGTGTTGTTTCATCCGGAACTTGAGCTTCATCTAGGATAAAGGGGTATCTCTGACCTTCTTGTGCAGATAGTAAGGAATGTGGGTTGTGTCGTCCCGTAGCAAGTTTGTGAAACGGTGGTAACATGCATGGACAAAGATGCCCCGGTTCGGTGATCAGACAGCACACCATCACCCGTCCATACTCATAAGAATGTTGGACACAGCGAAGCAGATCCATAATACGGCACACAAACAGTACCTCATGGCTCGTCCAGAATCAAGAAGAATATTGGGGCCAGTGAAGTCGAGCGATGAACCAAACATAGACCAATAGTCTTCTGAACCAACAGGATCCGAATCAGCCAATCAGTTTGCTACCAGACCAGTCAATATGTTTGCAGGCTCGGTTTCGGTTATGGTGATGGAAAGACTCATATAAATGATCTATTTCGTACCAACAAACAGAGACCATTTGAAGACAGAAGTCTTTTCACTAGAGGTAGTGAGACAGCTCAGAAGAGTCTGTGTTCATACATTTGCGTAGTGACCATTCTTTCAGTTTGACCAAAGCAACATTTGTTTGGCTGAATGTCCTTTGGACTCTACCTTTCACGCACAAACCTCAGGTCATCCGAACAACCCTGCACTCGGAAGCACCGGACTCAAGTTTCGCTGTTGTTGGAGTTTATCAATGGTGCATATCCTCTACCGTATTTGAGCCTTTTCACCTTGAAGGCTTATGCGTTACCACCACGCAACCCTGCTCCCGTCCGAGCTGGTCCGAATCACCGAGTTAAGTTTGCTCAGCTGTCATCCTCTACGACAGCCAGCAATTTCCGACAGCTTCGAATGGAGAAACGGTATCTGTCCCATTACCAGGAAATGAATCTCCCTCCCGCACACACACTAAGTCAGGTCTTCTTCACAGGATAAGCTGCTGTACCTGCATTCGTTTGAGGTTTGTGCGTGAAAGGTGGAGTCCAAAGGACAGTCAGCCAAACAAATTATCTTCACCCCACAAACTACTCACAAGTAACAGCGAGATATATAAAGTAACATTTGTCAGTGTCACAATCCATGGCTCTATATAAGCCTTTCCTTCTAGCATCGGTTCGATCTACTCCCATAATTTGCGGATGAATGGCTTGATGCTTTCAGTGAGTTTGTATGTGATCGTAATACCTTGGGGATAGGTAATCTCCCGGTCATTTATGATATGAACATTATTTCTACGGTTTTTTATCCTTCTGTTAGATCGACCGCTCTGACTTGCTTCAACTTTATTCCCTAAATGGTTCTCCGTAAGATGTATACGGGGTATTCGCTTTATTGAATCGCCTGTAAAAACGGTGGTTCTCTTGTTGTGTTCTCATTTCCTTTGTGCTGTGAAGCTCTTTTACTCATTGAAGCTGAGTTCGGAAGAAAAATTTCTGTGGTTATTCTAACGATAGCTGTGAAAGCTGAATTCTGTTATTGGTATATGTTTATTTTCAATGTACTAACGTTTCCATTACGTTTTTTACTGCATCTTTTCCCCAGTTCTTCCATAAATACGCCTTTGGATTTTATTCTTAGTTCATTAGGGAAAATATTTTCATCGTAGAATGTGCTCTTTCCATATCTAAGATGACGAAATATCTCAGATATACGAACACCGAAGTGCTTGCAGATGTGCAGATCTGAACCGGTATCTTTTATTCAACATGAAAACCGAAATCCAAACAGACTTTTCTGTCCCTGCCGTCAACATCGGTTTCGTCTTCGGGGAAATTTGACCACAGGAAAAAACGGGAAAATCCAACCGCAGAAATTTGAACAGACTACAATAGTGACTCATTATCGTTTTGCTTTGAGAAACCAGCAAAGTATCTACTGAGATGAAATCTCCTCACTGATATGGACAGTTTAGGGTGTGTTATGTGACTGCGTGTAATCATGACTCAGAATGATGATAACCTAAGAGTTCTGGATTCATTCTGGATAGGTCCTCTCAGGTAGACGTTTGTCTTAAGATAAGATTGGTCAGGAGTCTAAGGCGAGCGCTTTTACCACATTTTAAAAGCTCTCTATTATTTTTACTGACTTGCAAGCCTTCCCCAACTCTACCTACCTTCTACTTGAACCAATTTGACCTCAAATACTCTCTTTCGAAACCGTTTGTTATCCCAGTTTAACCACTAAAATCCCAGTTGCTTTTAATCCAATAGTTCTGCGTCTGTGCAGTCCATTCACTCAGTTCACTGGCTCATTAGACCACTATGAAAAGTCAATATTTCCGGAGCCGTGTGTAATCTCATTTCGAAGAAATTATTATCGCCCATCACCAGAGGTTCAAGAATCTAATCACTCAGTATTACGCTGACGTCGATTATAACTCAATGCTAGTTCCCTTTGTTGAACTTCAGATGCTCGTCAATACCGTATCAGTATGTCATGAACAGCAACTTCTGTACACCATGATCTCAAACATGGCTTTTGAATTGTTAAGCGAGATTCTTGAACTGTAGTATTTAGTATTTTACCAACGAAAAACGCGAGAACAGGATGACGGCATGGATTGTGAGGTGCAAGAATTTTTACAGCTCTATTTCGCGAACGCAAAAATCCCGATCAAGTAGTATACAGGATTTGAAATATAATAATAATATAGTACGATAGACTAGATTATATCAGCATATAAATATCCTAGTGATGGAGCAGACGAAAGCATTTCATAAATGCCTTGAGCTTCGGTACTGAAAGGTCCAGCAACTCTCGAAAAGGTTAGCTTTGTGACCACCTGAAATCCAATAAACCCCGGATTTATGGGTTTCACTGCGTGGTCGCAGTAGATTCCCCGGTTGATTTTACAGCCACCTGATTCTGTGCCGTAACAGCTTGAACCAAGCCGATTGATACTCTATCTTATATGTCAGTGAGTTGACGGGTAGCATGAGATATATCCCTATCAGTACAACTCTTTCAGTGATCTTAGGTACAACCTTCTGGTGTTGTTTTTTATAGCATTTTATTGAGGACTTCAAAAAGTTAACGAACTCGTCCTTTAGCCAAAATGAGGGAAGCTGGACATCGTTACTTTGGCTTAAGCAGAATAAATAAATGCAGAGAAAATCTGGTTCCACCAACAAGGTTCACGCGAGGTTCCTCTGTGACTTTCATCTTGTCAACCAGAACACGTGCTAAATAAGATACTGTAATGTTAAGAAATATATTTATACGAAAGTGGATGAGTCTTATTGTGGAATGTACTGAGGGCTGTGAGTGACTTGTAGACAAGTCAAGTTATAGGGGGTGGGTAGAGTCTACAAGAATCTTCTTGGTGACTTTTTCACGGGATTTATTGTGTAAATCCAAACCTACTGGAATCAGAGGAACACGACTGATAACTGACAAAGAGCTATGTAGATTGTTAAGATCTTTCTTGAGTAGACCAGGAAATATTAAAACCATCATTTTAGTCATCGGTATGAAGTTGCTACGGGATACTTTCTGCTATTCGACGGGGGCACTGTCTATGTGTCTTTTCTATGCAGTTAATCAAGGATCCTCACTTGAAAGGATAAACATAATTTGAATTAGCGCAATCAGGCAAAAATTCTTTAGCTGGGGTGTCCTGTTCTTCTGACGGCAGAGCTTCAGCTAA
Organism: Fasciola hepatica; assembly: GCA_948099385.1. Lineage (NCBI taxonomy): Eukaryota > Metazoa > Platyhelminthes > Trematoda > Plagiorchiida > Fasciolidae > Fasciola > Fasciola hepatica. The sequence continues at coordinate 11,412,419 of CANUEZ040000031.1, read as the reverse complement.
CTTCACTAAAAGATTCCAGACCTATTTTCCCCCTGCTGCAGCTCATTTAGCAAGTCAACAAATTATAAGAAAGAACACGAGGCGGGTGAGGCGAACCTGTAACTGACCACTCAGACAAGTCAAATTGGTAAAATTTGCCTAACCTCTTGCATAGTTCTCATTGTAGATCGCGATGTAGCCACACTGATCCTCCGGCTGTCTCGGCTTCTCGGTTTTATTCCGGTCAAGTGTCTGCGGCCACCAGGTTGATCGTCTTCCCTATCATTTCCATTCTGCTGGTTCAGTAGCCACTCACATGGGCTATCTTATTGACTGCCTCGGATTCCAGTGAGTTTCATCTACAAGCTTACGTACCTCTTCCTGTCTGTTGTGGGACTCTTCCGATGTATTCAGTCTCTTCTTTGGTCTGTGACTCTTGACTGATTGACCCGATCGGTTTGATCCTTGCCCCGTTCTGTGGTCATGACGTTCTCCACTAGAAAACGAGTTCAGGGGTTTTAATTTTGCTTTAGATGCTACATTACCGGGAAGCTTTCGAAAAAGAAGACTGCCCTGCTCCTAAGTAAGATTTACAGATATACTGTGGTATAATAACTTATTGTTTTCTTATCTTTTCCGGATTTTTCCTTTTCGTCTTAAGCGCACAATACTGCTTGTAAACAGTTTTTGTGGATAACTCATTTTGTATGGTGTGGGTGTGGTATGGAGAAAAATAAAAGAATGAGATAAAAACGAAGCGATAGAAAGGTGAAAGCTGGTGGACATTCGAATTTGTTTGGCAGTAGAAGCTCTGTTATCCGATGGCTATTCCGCCGAGCGAATTCGATGAACTATCCGTCTGATCTACGACTAAAAATGCTCTCACCTCATCGATCTATCTCGGTGCAACGAGATTGGCTAAGAAGTTCATGTGGCTATGCACTGACGGTTGTGTCTGTCTGATCGTTCACTAAGACAAATCATGTGAATCATATGTGCACAGTATGTTAATGTGACACGACGTAATTCTCATCGGCGAAGATACGAATGTGCTAGACGCAGTCATGCATATACTTGACTAAGCTGTTGGCCACATTCAACGCATGGTAAGGTAAGTCCCTAAGTGATTCGTTCTCGGAATTTTGGTGTATCGAGTGACAGTCTTGAAGTCTCTGATTGAGATTTTATACACTTAGTTGTGGGAGACTTAAGTTACATATAAAACCATTCAAGGCACGTTATCGTGATCGAACATTCTGTAAAAAGCCTTGAAGCTTCTGATCAACTAGTCAAACCGCTTTGTTTGCCCTTACTGTTCTCTTGGCACTTAGTCCCTTTTGAGAAGAAATCAGTCGTATTCGTAATCTTATGCACAGAAAAGCAACAGGTAGAATGACTGTACCGTAAACATCAACCTGTATTGTTAACGCATCTAAGATGTCTACCAAGAAGTGACCACCAATAGGAAATAAACTTGATGTTGTCATGTTTCAATTAGAACATAACAACTAATGAGGGTCAAGGTCATTGGATGTACTATGTGCTAAAGCCCGGCTACAGAGAGAAGGAATAATGACCCATTCATCGATCGTTCACAAATCAATTGTCAAATAATGTCGATGATAAAACCGATGTCTGTATGATCGAAAAATATTAAACATCAAGCCCATGGGCAGCCTCGTGGTACAGAAATCAATTCCAACAAGCCGTTGTAAAGTTGCTTTGATAGCCTAGTGGTAACGAGTGTAACTCCCAGTCGCCCATTACGGCTTCAAGTTCGAGCGGGGACTAAATATGAAAGGCGTCCTTAGTAATATCCAAGGAAAAAATAATACAAATATGTGGCTTTCAAAGTCAAAATGACCGTTGAAACTTCATGACGAGTCAGTATTTCGGGCGCGAGATCAGGACATACTTGCCAGTCGTTCTAACTAAAGTCGCCAAGTAGATGACGAATCAACGAGCAAGTAGTGCTCAGTAGCAAAGTGATTCAGTCATGACAAAGTCATCCTTGGTTTGACCAGCGAGCATATATTTTTTGCTGGTAATAGATATTGATTTGTCGGCAAATAAGTTTATCACTATCACTATCAATAGTCTACCTAGTGGTACATCAACACAAGAAAGTTCATAATCTTTCTATATTCCCGTCAGAAGTGACAAGAAACGTCTTCAACCTCTCCCATAATGAGGCGAATTTCTTTGATATCAAGCCCCGTCATTAGGACTGGAGGCTTGCAGGTTTTGATATGCCTATATTATATTTAACTACATCATCCACCACTGATAGGGCTATTTGATTTATCCGATTATGTGATACTTAATGGGATTTAAAAATACAAACTACGTCTGTTCACGTGTCCCAACTTGTTTTTCTCCTAATTACATTACAAACACCAGCATCTATTGCCAAATACTTAGGTAAACCTAGTCTTAAGTAATATCTACAAACGCTAGTTGACGCCTGTTGTTTATGCGACCGTTCCTGACGTGACATATCACGTATCTGTTTACTAGCTATCAGCAAATCATCGATCATTAACCCGAAATCGTTCTCGATGACAGGCACGAAGACGGCATTGTTGACAAGATGTTGTTACCTAAAAAAGCTGACCGCACTGCTCTTGAATATTTATTTTAAGTGCCTAAAATGAAAGATCAAGCATGTTAGACTTGGTTTTCAGAGTTAACAAAGACACTGCACGGATGATTATCTTACGGATAACATGAAAGCAAAAAGTGGTAAATACGTCACGTGATTCTCCGATAAGTACTGTCTTCATGAGCTCACTTGCTTGTAAACGATATGCTCCCAAAGGAATTGATTCATTGTTTTTTTCAGCTACCCGGGTTATGTGTGAGAGAAAAGGTAAAGAAGAGAGTGTAGCAGAATGGGCTCAAAAAGAGTAGCTCTGTTTATTTTATCGCAGGAACTTGGTGATAACGTTCGAAACATTCACTTCGGATTCGTAAATATGACAACTAATGAAATTCGTCAGACTGGGTTGATGGAAAGCGCATGACACCGTGGCATGCTAGGTTGCGTTCCAGCTTGAATTAGGACCGCACAGAGATTATCTGCCTCTAAAATGTGAATCTGCTGAAAGTTGAAGGCATCAGCAATCTGTAACCCAACAATCTACAATCCAAACATACGAAGCCGTGTGCACCGCTGTTTTCATTGAAATGGGCCGGGCTGTTTTCTGATCCACGGAATGGTTTAGGCTCACTTGAAATTAGTGTAACCCCTTCATCATTTTCCGCAGCCTGAACATTTTAGTGGTTTGCCTGATCCACTTAAGTGGATAAAGTTTAACAGCCATATCCACAATACTCTAACTGATAACACGTGAGAACTAGTAGTGCTCTGACAGTAATCTTATTGAAATCCAATAGAAGAACAATTACTTGTTCAATAACTCCAACTCCATAAACATTTGTTTCAAAGAAACTCATCCTCAAGCCGTTCAGAGATTACATGGTAAACATTAGGCAAACGATCATGTGGATGGACATGGGATGAACACCAGTCATGAGCAAAGGTTTGTCACAATGATCAGGGCACAAACTTCCATCACATTGGATATAATAAGGCCGCCTGAGTTTATCATCCTTTCACCTAGAGGTTGTAACCTAGATAACCCAATCACGTGACAAGGACAACTTAACTGTGACAAAACTCCTGCTCGTGAACAGTGTTTCGCTCATGTCTATCCGCATGATGTTTGGTCGAGCAATATCCATGCGATCTGTAAGCTGCTCGAGAATGAACTGCTGAAAACAACTGTTTCGCCGAAACGAACATTCTAAATAATACAACGAGGACTTTCCACACATTTTTCTTCGGCACTTTCTTTACATAACAAAGTGACTGCACCAGCCAAAAGTCTACCGCGACCAAAATCTACTGCGGGAGGAAGGGAAAAACAGTCACTAAACTCACTGACAGAGCAAACCTTGGGACGAATGATAGAAGGAAGACCAGACGTCGTCCCCATAGATGTCGTACCAAATAACCTGCAGCTTAAAAACATCATTAAGCGAGATTTTAGGTATACCCGTCATGGACGACCCCAAGCTTTAGGACGAAATTCGCGAGAATAACCCAGTGAAGGAGGAATCAAGTCATAAAAGCAAAACCCGTGGTAGAATGCGGAAAATTAGGCAACTGACCGAATTTGGGAAAGAGAGACAGGTGATAGATTTATATGTAGAGATTAATTGGCAATGAGCAGTGTTTTTAAGTTAAACCCGGTATAGAACAGAAGTGAAGGAATGAAGAACCCATCCTATGTGTCGAGAGTGACGTACACTGGTGCAACATTTTGTAAACGCCAATGCAGCTCATCATAGGATAACTCAAGTTCAGTAAAAGGTTGCCGAAAAAATAACGCGGTAGTGATGAGATGCTAAGCCTTGATCTCTAGAGTTCCAAAATGTAGTGTTAAATCTTAAACTGCGGTTAGGTGAATCGTAGTAGTGACCGAATATCGGTGCAGTTTATTTGCTGATTTGTACAAATGAGATCACCGTAAAGTCCTTTTAAGAACTCATTTTGGCCTTTGTTTATTCATTCCAAGATGCGCAATTAGGCGGAAGATAAACAAGTGACTATGATATATTCCTAAATGAAACGTTGGTCTGCTTGATCAAGTCAGAGGAGATAGACGACGTAAAGTTTGAGAAGCATGCACCCGTTTTGTATCAGGTGGTGATCGCAGAACTAGGGGTTCCGGACACAGACGTTCCATTACAAGTCCAGGTGACATCGTCAATGCGCGCTGACGGTGAAATACATCACCACCATTATTCCAGTGCCACAGGAAACTAGTGTGAATGTTTGTCATGCACTGCTCTCCACGACGATCATTTGACCTCCGCTAATTGTAATTAGGCGAGTGTTCTACTATTTGGACTGTTGTTCTACAGGAATCTGTCACAAGTAAACGGGTACCAGTTTCGATGGAATAGGAACAAACAAGGAAACTGCCCGGGTTCATGAACAAACATTATCCCCATCACATGGATTGCAATAAGGCAGGCCATCGATTAAATAATATTTGATAAACCCCAGACAACTAAGTCCTATTTATCTTTGTTTAAACTGGACATCTGACAATCAATACCTGAAAATTCGTCTTTAATTATATAATCTTCTCGGCATCCTTGGTTTTAATTAAATAATGACTCTGTGCCGCCTAATTAGTTCCACTTGCCTTATTTTTGTTTGATTATTTTATGCCATTATGAAGCCGTTTAGTGTGCACTGTTTTCCAAAACCCCAAATCAACAAAATTGGTTATGATATTGGGTCACTTTGAAGTTATTTTTTCCTCGGCCAAAATTTTATCCGTCACTGCAGTCTATTGCCTTTTATATGCCAGTGAATGTGCCTTAATTAGGCTGACTGTGTCCCATAGTTCACTAGTTTACATTCTACTAAATGTCTACATCTCGAGTCTGCACCATTGCTTTCGGGTATAGGCGTATATTCGGTGCCACAGTTGCTTCCTTTAATCTCCTAATGTCATGGTAAATCTCATTTAGACATTCAAATGATCCCTAATCCACTTTTGAACCTTTGCACTGGGAGACGAAATGATCCTGAGGATACAAACAGTCTGTTCCAGTAGCACTCAAACTGATGTTTGCACTGCATCCACATTTGATATATTGTACCACCTATCGTTTGAACTACCAGGCCACCCAGGGGAATGTTGACATTTTGATAACGAATCACATTAGCTGCCTACCCCCAAAATGGCAACCAAGAATCAGCTTTTAATACGAATGTTTTCAAACTGGGCGTCGTGAACACTTTAATGATCGTTAAGGTATGCAACCTCTTTTGCAATCGTATCTGTCTCTTACCTGAGGTCGTATAACTAATGTGCTACTTGTAGTATGCGGTTATTTCATTCATTTCACAGTAAAGGAAAGAGAAAAGTTTGAGAGATTGTGATAGTTAAGGGAAGATGGGATACATGAAAGATGTCTTGTTGAGAATCACAAAAATAAACAGAAATAAGAGACTTTGAGTCGTGCACCTTGCATGTTGTCCGTTTTATTTACAAAACCTCCTTTCATATGTGATGCAGTATGTGACCTCAATTGTTGTAAAAGCTGGCTGTTGTACAGCAAATTCTGCAGGCAGAGCGAACGTACTTTTGTAGGGATGAAAGTTTTTTTTTGAATCAGTGTACGCAAACGCATGCACAAGAATGCTGCAAGTGGACGAAAATTGTCAATCATTATCAGTCTCGCAAGGAGTGGGCCTCATGCTATCGGTGGAGTAAGACAAAGTGGACAGTGACATAGGCAGGTATCGGATGCGCGAGTTCAAAAGCGGACGGGGAAGTAATGAGTCACAAGCGAATATCCAGGGCGCATGGATGAGCCTGACGACACCATGCGACAACAAATCAAACACGGTAACTAATGCCGGCACGGTACGGTTGAACTGGGATGATCTGACTGACTGGCTCCGCGGTATGTCTGGTCTTTTGAGTCTTGTTCTCGTTGATGGGAGTGTCACGTGTCTAAACACAAGAATGAAATCACCTGTTTTCTGTTATTTATGGCGATCGTAAAAAATACAAGTAAACATTACAGTAGAGGAGTCATTACAGTTATTAAGGATCAAAGTTGTTGATAGCATAATACAGCACCTAATGTCGTGTGCAATAATATTTTCTGAAACCATATGTTTGAGTCCATATTAGCGTTTAAAGACCTCCTCTTATCCTAACCAACGCCAGTTGCACTACACTACATGTAAACTGATAGGTTTTATGTTCACGGTCGACAAGATGTAACAAAGTGATTGCGTCTCTCAAATCTGGTCTTCCTCGTCATTATATATATATATATATATATATATATATATATATATAAATGAGGTGACAACGTCACTTAAAATTCGATGTCACAACAAAGATAGGCTACCTTAGTTGACCTAATCTATGTTCATTTACCAATTTAGGTGTGGTGGATAAGTCAACTATATCTAAGAAATGACTGCACCAATATCCACCATGTGCAACATGTGATGGATTACGTCAATGCTATTCGCATGCATAAGGTAATCGACCTTGATTCGTTAGTTAAAGTGCTTGAACCAATATTCAATGCGCGCATAGTTTTGTCCTCAAGCGACAGATGTTAACAGCTTCCGCAGATGCTAGTGTCCGAAGCTTGGATGCGCGTTGTGGGACACGGTAGACCACTGTAAAGGCTGACTGAATGTCTATTGAATGCTCGGTTTCAACCAAATGTGCAATAATCGAGCTTGACAATACTCGAATGTTTTAGTGTCTAAGTCACTGTGGCCAGTGTCATTCGATGCGTTTATATAGCTGCCACAGGTGGACTTCAGTTGGCAAATAATTATATATAATGTGAACAAAGGTGGTTCATCTTTATTCAGGTATCGAGTTTCACGTAAGCTTGGCGGCATTGAAAGGAAACCTCAGAGCCGTAAATGGGAGTCCGGTGACTAAACTGCCATGTCCAGCTTGACATGGAGTCTGATGAAGAGCAATCTATTTCCGGTCACTGGTATTCTCTCTAGTTTTGTCCATTCCGTCCAGTTTCCGACTATAGACTTCTCCGAATATCCGATAGTTAGTAATATCTATCACGTAAGCAAAACGAATTCGCCTCTGGATTATTTGTAGTGCAGATTTGTCCCTCTCTGTACAGAAGGCAGCGTACCAGGTGTTCACTTGGCTCACTGCCAAACAGTCGCTTCAGACTGAATTTTTCCCTTTACTGGTTGCTTGACACAAACAAACCAGACATCCATACAGAACGTAGTATCAAGGATACGGATTAATTCCGACAGTGGTAAGCGTAGCTAAATTGATCACAAAATGACCAATAGAGTTCGTCAAAGGATGCGTCGTAGTACTGAGGTGACCACCGGGATTTCACTGAACCGCATTATCAACCGTAGAATACGGTATGTGGAGGGACTGACAAGGGTGGCGTGAGTGGGTTCACACAGGTCAGTCAACTGTCATCATGTTGTTGACTGAGGGGAAATAGAGAAGGAGACTGAGTTGAAAACATTGCCTTAGGATCGGAGGATTACGGCACTGAACTGCTTCCGGCGGTTATACCCCAGCAAGATCTAGTTCGTCACCTCAAACCATTGATACAATTTTTCCGTACTAAAGATCGCACTCTTATCACAAATTTTATGACGAAAAGCTACGATTGTTTGTTATCACGAACTACTTAAACGGTAAAGAGAAAATTAAACGACGGGAAATCGGGTGTTTATAGGTAAGACAGAAGTATGAATTCGGAAAATCCAGTCTACTTGGGAGACAACTGATGGTCACCTTCTTTAACTAGATACGTGGTCTCATTTGGTACCGCTATTTCGGTCACAGATGTGATAGAATATTACAACTTTATCCATAGAATAAACCACTTACTAGCCATGTGGCAAAGAAAAGTAATGCCTCATGATGTGGTACGTAAACGGTTCCATGAGAGCACACTTGAGGCTGGTACGAAGATCATGAGTCGCAGAATCCTGTGTCCCCTCACCCTCCCTCGACCGTACCTATTTACATACAATCAATATTGACCCGAACAATTATAAGTTGGTGCATTTATTCAACGGTATTGACTCGATCGATGCGTCAGAATGTGTTCAGCTGGGTTCGATCGTTTGATCCGTGACGGAACAGCCTGAGTAAACAATCGGATTCATAGCAGGTTTTTCCGATAAAGCGATTAAAAGGCTCTGAATCTTCGTTCACGTAAACTAATAATTAGTCTGCATTTTTCACTCAACTTTATCAGAGATGATCGGATAAAAACAGAATCTTATAAATACTTCACATCGATTATTTTTGTGAGCTGTTCATGACAGAAACACTGAATCAGCAGCACATAAAAGAATTTACAGTGAGCACTTCTTTTTTATCTGCACTATTACTCTTAGGTACTCAGCTTAACTGTATAACTTGGTGTTATGTCGGTAAATGAACACGTGCACGAGAAACCAGAAGAACGACCGCACTGCAGAGAAGGCCTGTATTCTGACCATGACTAATAACGATGAGTACATATATACCTAATAATCAACGAGAAGCAAGGTCAACTGACATCTGAGTAAGAAATAGCCAATAAGGAATAAGGTTGGTGCACACACGGTTTCCGAAAGAGTGATGTTCTAGATAACAGACTGGACAGCACATCGATCGAAGTTGCGTGCGCGACATCCCACTTGTAGTTCAAACTAAAAAACCATGTCCTGAGACAGACCGAGCTCATACCAACGTGCAACCAGAATTACGAACACCAGCATTTCCAGCTTATTTATTTATTTAACGCTCTTTCATTAAGCTTGACCAAGAAGAACGTGTTTGGCTTCCGGATATGAGTCAACTGGCCCGATAGTGACATTAGGCAACATGCCTGGTTTCAGCAGTCAGTCCACGTAACTTCCGCTGGTAGCTTTCCTTTCTGTGTGTTTGCTTTTGTGCATCAGTCTATTTCAATTTCGTTTAGGTGACACAGCTAAGCAGTAACTAAAAACCAAACCACAGGTGAGATGATATAGGTTTACAGAACTGAAACGAACTGAGCCTGCTTCCAGAAACTAGTGTCTGCTGGTGGACAGGGATAGTTCACCTGCATTGTGGATAATGATTTATGTGTGAGTCAGAACCACTGCATCGACTGACATTTGCTAAGATTGTTTTTCATTGGCTAACCTCAATCGATATTACCATATCTGAGTCAGCATTTATGTTACAGAATATTGATCTGACACGTTCACACTTAAAAATTTCCAATTTGACTCTCCATAACCGTTTTGTTTGACAAACATATTGTTACAGTCTATTTAGGGTAGTACATCTCACGTACAGACTCGGTGTTCTCTATTGTTGCTTCGGCTAAGAGATCGGGCACAGAGTGGATACAATCCCCTCACAAGCTCATAATGCTACCCCTAGGGATATTTGAATTAGTCACACTAACCCGCCCTGGTCTTGTGTAGTTTACTGTCTTCAGGATGAATTGGTTTACGAGAGATATAGAAGTCAAATCTATGGATAGAATCACTTAACTGTACATTTCTCACTACGTAGAACCGTGGGTAAAAGACAGTGAGGTCAGATTTTATGCATGCCCTAGACTATCTGGAGGCATTGGGACAATGTGACCATCGCGTCTCGGAACCGTGTGACTGACAACAGACGAGTACTTCCAACTGTTGGTCATTGTGGTAATGTTGAGCACTACGTTTCCTTCCACTTTTCCGGTATTTTTATTCTCCAGGAAAATTGTATTGCCGACAACAAGGCTTTACCGGTAGAAATTATAATTAACCGACGCAACGTTTGCTGCGAGTAACCTCTTTCAATTCACGTCTCATACCCTCTATTGGTCTATCCATTCATCCATTTAATCTGCATATTCAGTCTGCATATTTATGACTTGCATGGCTAATTACATGGAAGCTTGAACCACCTAGTGGTAATGATAACAACAAAGTAATATATGATAAGTAAATAACAGTATTTGTACATCATCTCTAGTGTAACAAAGTACCCGATTCAGATAGAAGCCATTTAATTCTTGTTTTTGTTTGCTGTGTGACCGATGGTCGTCGGTACTAACTCACCATATTACGCAACAGTTCAGTGGCTAGTGTAACCCTTGAAACCCGTTCACCCAAGACTGACGAGGTACAGTTAGTTAGATAAGTATTCGCTTGCATCATACAAGAAAAAAACAGGAAAAAGATGGATATGCATTGTTTACAAAAGCCCCCTCCCCCCATCCGTGGAAACCATGAACTTTCCATGTGAACATCTTCAGCATGTTCAGGAAATATTGTTGTACTGTCCGCTAATCCTTAGTTGATATTTAATAGGTGCTCCTATCGACAAACAGACGACTTTGCCATCGGTTCCCAGTAAGTTCATTACTAATGGACACATTCATAACCAAACATGAAACCTGGGCACTAAAGTAGACCGAAGAAGGTTGCAGCCAACACTGCTGGTGTATAGGATAGATATTTTATTTATTGGACCACGACCATAAACTAGTGAGCTCCTCGAAGAATTAAACAGTGCCTAAGATATGTTGGATTTCATGATGGAATTGGAAATCAAGAACAAGTTTAATTTGCTCGAGGAACCGACAGTCATGTGAATGGGTGGGTCTATCGGAAGACAAGCAACACCTAGTAGAAGAGGTTTTCATGGTTTTCTTACCATCGTGGCATAAGTGAAATTTAGTTCCGTGTCTTGCATTCAGGCCCGGAAAACATGTTCGATAGAGACCTTGAAGAAACAACCAATTTTCGTTTAAAAATTTTTGCGGTTGAATAACTAACCCGAAAACTTCATCCAAAAGGACATTGGACTGGCATTCTCTGCGGAAAGCACGCCCTGCGTACCACAGAAAGCTCTTTTTCGGAAAAGTACAGTTCAAGGGAAATATAAAAGCAAAATGATAAGATCACTTAGGGTGGCTACAAACTCAGCGTTTCCAGCCAAAAATCTGAAATGAATATCCTCTTATTCTCCCGTGGTCCACATGCAAGTAAAAAACAAATTGCCTGGGCCAAGATTCTCCACAATCATCTGCTCGTTCAGTTGCGAATGTGGAGCGAATTAAATAGGTCTCATGATTAAGCTTACGTCTCAACACAACATCGAAATTCGTATGCTATGGTTGAATCATGGAAAAGAACCGATGTTATTAAAGCTCTATCTTAAATGGTTTAGTGAATAAAGGTCACGCAGTCAACACATAAAATGAATTCGGAGTGACAAGCCGCGCCCTACCCAAATAATTAAGACCAGTCCAACTTCAGCTTCCAGCCACGGCAAAAGCAACCGTTATTTGCATACCAAGCCCCGACTCATTTGCACGAAACGATGGGTTCAGGAAATTCAGATGCTCTAACCGAGATCAGAAACCGCAAGAGTCGTCGAGCACACCCTGTAAAACCACTATTGAAGATCACACGTGATGGTGGGAGTGAAATTTTCTCCACCACACTACGAAAACAACGACCATTCCTACCAGCGCCCTCCTCGTTACCTCAGAAAGCTACTACAATGATCTTCAAAATAATATGGTTCTTCATACAATGTGAACTTTCAAGTCACCACTTGAAATCATGGAAACATTGCATAGCAGCGCACACCCACTGAGCCTTCACAGGGACTTGTTCACGGGATGAAAGACGGTGAGTCAGAAATCTAACCACCATGCTATCCTGGTTGGATCTCAACGGTTTATTGATCTTATGCACTTCATGATGCAGCTCCTTCTACCGTTGGCTTTGAGTGTTAGCAGAGCATTTCCAGCACAACGACAGACTTTTCTGTACAGGCCTAAGTACTACGAAAACGTTCCGCTGAACAGCCTGCAGAGCTTGGTCTTTAGCTCGGCCAATGCTGTATGCATTCTGTTGATATTTTACCCACATGAGCTGTGAGAATACGCACAGTAATTGTTGAAAACAGCTGTCTGTTCTCCAGTGTATTGTTCTTAACTACATATGGCTGTATGAAATTAGAGCCGTATCGACCATTACCGATACTTGTCGGTTATAACATAACACAGCGCATTGCATTTGAATTCGAAGTTTCTATAATGAACATTTCTCGACAGTAGTACTCCGTTTCATGCGATAAGATATTCGTTATGTTGTCAGGGATAAAATTCGAACCTGCATTCAGAAACACAAGTATATTTCCGTCCATGAAGAACTAGGCGAACTGACTGTTTTCGATACTTAAGCTTCCTTCGTGCAAGTTATCTGTTTGATTGTACACACAAAAAACGCACATATTAGAACACACGAATGATCAAACTCATAAGAAGGCCAAATATCACCAACCACATTCGGATTGAGCAATATGGAAGAGTCTACACTCGCACCATAAAGGTGGTAAAGACAGGTTAGTCAGGAATTAAAGCCTTTTGATGAAGTTAAACATTTGGTACCGAAATATTTTAGGAATCTCCATGGAAAACGTGTTTGTTCGCTACAGGGTTTTCTGGTGTCTCAACCGGGAATTCGCGAGTATCTACATCTTTAGTTGTTCCCACTCAAAAGTGATTTCCGTAGCTGGAATACAGTATTTCTCCAGTTAGATCTCCAGTTACCAAATCCACTTAGACTAGACATTGCATCAGTCAGCGAGTAATAGAGCACGCTTTGTCTATGAAAACAAGGAGTCATTCGGTGGCGACATTATCACTGCATTTCCCCCCCCCCCCCCCTCCCCACGCTAAGGACCGACATCCATACGAGCAAGTTTATTACCGATTATGGACTGAAGATTGAAATAAGTGTGGAGAAAAACCATTGAATTACGCTACATCTTCAGTCGTCTTGGAAAATACCTGGGGTTTAAGTTATGCCCAACGCAGAAAAAAGCAACTCTTCGAAAGTGTTCTCATGCGTTCGTCATTTTCAAAGCGTATTTGGCGAGAAGTACACTGTATAAACTAAGAGACCATTGTTTACTTGGATTTCAGAACACGCCCCTAACAATCTGGCAATAAACTGCTCGAATTCCCATCTATTAATAAAACCGATTATAGCTTTCCTATTCTGAGATCAAAATCTGTTGACCGGCTGTTGGCAGATTCTTCACAGAAATGAGTCAGGTAAAATTTCAGCTACGTAACTTTCCTCTTGACAACAGCTTTCTACTCAACACATTCATCGGTCTTGTCTTTTTGTAGTTTCTCTCCTGTTTACTCTGCCGAATCTCTGAACTCTTTACGGATACTCTAATTGTTATCCCTAACCTCTAAATACTGAATGAAACTTTATTTGTTCCGTGGTAGGGTGGCCTTCCCGTTAGTCAAGTTTATCCAGAGGTAAAACAATGGCAAGTTTTAAGTCGTTTTCCGCAAACGTCCTGAGCACCAATAATCCCGAGGTATTTGGCAGGGCATAAAGCTTCTCTGTGGTCAGAAATCCAAATACTTCAAAGGTATTATTGACGCAGACCAGCTCACAGTTTTTAAATACATCTCTCAAGCGACCGTACTCTTTAGTGTTCTTCCTGTGTTAGCGCAGATTATAATATTTTCTCTATGTCAGGCATATTCGAAAAAAATCTCAAGTCTAAAACTTTTACTTCTGGCCTCTTTGCTACTAATATCAGAAACGGGGCTGCCCAGCTCATGATACGGATCCTTGTTAAGTTGTTCAATCCCTAATTTTCGGTGTCCATTCTCCATTATTCCAACTCCCAAATACACCAACAAAGCTGGCCAGGAAAAACTTTTTCATCTAATCGCTCTAACATCAGCAGTACTAAAAATTGGTGAGAAGACCATATTTGGTCATCTACAAACCCAACTAATTGTACCTTCCGCTCCCTATCAGTTTACAACAAGCCCGAACGATTTACCCTTTATGCGGCAGGTTCCCTAGTCCACTTTGCTACTAAACCCTTAGATAGATCGGCGCGATCTCTCCGCTTCGTTTTTTTTTTGATAATTACCCAATTTTTAAATAAGTATCCCGTTCTCAAGTTTTTTAAAAGCTTGAACATTTCAGTTGTCACTCACAACTTCTTGCCTAGCTTTCAAAATATAAGTGAAAACCAAAGTAAAACACAGATTTTCGATATCCCTTGTCAACAATTCTGTGTAGTGCTCCGGGGTGTTGGGTCATCCCTTTCCCCTATTTTCTACTTTTACCAGTGACCCGTCAGTGTCTTCCTTAGAAGAGGACTTTTTAAACTGTGATGATGTTGTTCTTTGTCAGGATATTTTCATTCTTCCAGATATTATAGATTTCGGTGCACCCCGAATAGAACATTTTTCGCTCAATTTCTAAGTGCCTGGGATGTGTTTTCAGCAACTTCCTTACCAAGCAGGTCCTGCAGCGTTAACTCCAAATCCTCATCTAGAGTGAGCTCTGCCAAGTACTTCGGAGTTAGTCTTGAAAGTAATCTGTGACGGACAAATTACGTTAAATAATGCATTGGAAAACTGCCATGTTTATCTTTTCAATCATGAAAACTCCAGTAGTCTGGGACGAAGCAGTAAATTATTTCTAATTTCGTGTTCCAAAGTGCTCTTTCTATCCTCTTTCACTGTTACCCAGCAATTCTTCCCGGTCTTCTGAAACAGGACCGCAAAGCTGCAGCTTGGTGATATAGGTCGCGTTTCGCGTGTCTCCATTGAGAGACTCTTGACGGAACTCGTTGTTCAGCATATCAAGCCTTGTTCAAATTTTCCCACATGACACTGCAGGACCCCACTCCTTTTTACACGAAGCCTTGTCATTCTCGCGTCGTCATCCATCCGCCAGTCCTTCATTCCGGCACCCGTCTTCACAAGCCAGTCTGTACAAGAAATCCCCCAAACCCTATCTGGCTCGGGTCTTGATCAACTGAAGGGGGGAGGGGGGGACTGAGCTACTAAAATGTATTTTAAACTAAATCAGTCAGCATTTGCTATTTCACTTATTGAACCACACTCTATCCAAAACTTATCCTCTATTTGTATCTACCCAAATACTCTGTATTTGTAACAAATTACTTATTTTTCTAATTTTTGTTGGTTTCCAAGCGGTAACTGAAAAGCTGGCATCCTGTTTGCACAACTCCTCCATACAGATGAAAATAGCTCACTTGATCGGCACTGATTAACTCACGATAAAACATTCCCATACTAAGTTTAAGTGTGACAATCCATAAAAATACCGGCCTCTTCGTGTTAATTACCGAGGCAGGCTTTGTTCGACGTTATTAGTCTGACCTGTGAAGAAAGCTCTAATTTGTGCCAGTACAACGCTGTGGTTGTGGAGCCGTTCTTTTGCCCAATCGATATATACACGATGACCTTCTTCCTTCCCAGTGATTTCACCTACGGCTGTGTTTTGTTGTCTAAAGATATTTCACTTTTCTCGAATCAAACTTTACGTTGGTGTAGGTGCACAAGCTGAATAAGTTACTCAAAATCGTTGAATTAACTGTTTTTCTTATACCTAGTTACATTGCTTTGAACAGTAGACGACTTGGTTTCGAATTTGTATTTCATCCCTTTAGCTTGAGGCTATCTTGTCGTTTACCTAGATTATTTGTCCATCGACTGCTAGCTGTTTCTCGTGCCACGGCTTCTTGAACTACTTTCTTCTTGAAAGGATTGAACATATTTGATTTGTATTTTTCAATATTTTATCAAGCTCCCGGACTAAATGGTCAGCCAAACGGCTTCTTAAAACCGTCACCCCTTCACCAACCCACAGTTTTGTATCCGGAATTAAGGACGAACCCGTTTAATGCTTCCGTAAGCAGGCTAGTAAGAGAGTCGGTCATCTGCAGACAAGCGTAAGCAGTATATGCGACCGAGTGCCACCAATAGGAGCTGCTCTGTAGCAATGAAGAAAAAGGCAAGTATAACTCAAAGACGAAGTCCGATCTGTTGAAGCAAACAGTTCGTGATGTGACAAGTTACAGTGATGTGCATTTGTGATGGTAGCTGGCACAGACTGACAGAACAATAAGTTTGTCGGCGTAGTAATCACGCAGTCAGTAGTTCGATCAATAGTAGGAACAGGCAATACTTGGAACCCCTCGTGTTTTATATGTAATATAGTATCATCCACATCTTTTTTTCAAATATGTTGTCACCTTCCAAATTTTTGGGTAACCGAGCATCATTTACAACCACTTCGAAGGTTCCTTTCAATGTCCTGCTACCTCCAAATACCTCAAACAGTTACCCAGGTCAATTGTCTAAAATCATATTTTTGATCATGTATAAACATTCTCGAACAGCTATTTGTAACAACCATCCACGTTGACGTGCCTCTCTCTCGGTGTATAATGAGAGCTGCTACTGGCTGGGTTGAAAAACCCTTAGGATCTGTAATAGCCAGCAATCACATTGCTTCGTGTCACTGATGATTCGTATGGATCCCGGATCCTGACACATTCATTCATACTTTCATACCGCTTACTCACCCATTTCTCTATCTGTTTCCCCATTGCTTCAATTTTACATAGTGCTTTCGGTCAGACCCTTGTGGTTACTGAAAAGACAAGACCATTCACCTTATCTACATTGAGACACGATTTAATTCACATTAAGGCCCCTCTTGCAACTGTACTCTGTTTTCTAACCGTTCCAATATTCCACGGTCTGCTGATGGCCAATCCATTAGGTAGTCACATTATGTATCACCCCGCAATTTTTTGTCGATATTAGCAATAATGGAGAGATTTTCTAATTTGACGAGCCACTTGAAAGACGAAAGCCGAAAGCCAATCATTAGATGACTAGCGAACTTTGAGCCTCGGGTTCAAATCACTAGTCCAATCTCTCTGATAGCTTTTGAGTGGTTGCTTTTCAGTTCCTGGGATATTTTAACGTGTTTTCTAGAAAAATAAGGAAAATTAAAAAAAAATTTTAAGAAGTTTGTGGTGATTGATGGGTACAATTCTGTCTGATATGTGTACGTCCTATATTGTGTCCATTTTCACACTCGTTTACAACATGAGTGAAATCCCACCTGATTTATTTACCAAGGACATTTTATTGCTATTTTCACCCACTGTTCAATATAATTTAATTAAATTAAACGCTGAAGTATGTGACAAATCATGTTGCGGAAAACTGATGTAGTTTGCCATGATAAACGTAAATCCGGTAACTTGTTTGGTCGATAGCAGCTCCCTGGGCGCGTGACTTCTAGTGAATTAAAAATGGGGCACTTATTAGTCCATCTGTGAACATGACACGGTATCAACTGGGCAAAGATAAACACCAGACAGATCGTGGAATACGCAAACAGCAATAGAAACCAGGCTGTGTAAGCTGCCTCTAGTAATGAAATGCCCTCATTTCACTTAGGCCTCTGTGGAAGAGCCGGTCACTGTGTGGTCGAAGAGTTATTACCCCTTAGAGAAAGGCATTGTATCATGCACTGTTTGCTAACAAAAAACCACTGAGAGTCTCTTGGCTAGGTGAATGGCTCACAATCGTTCGCTCCGTGATTCGAGTCCTAGTGAGGGCCCTGTGGACTTGCACTGATAACTTCTAAGAAGAATGAACCAAATGTACAGTGCTCCCGTCATTGGGGTCTCTCAGAAATATGACCTTAATGGTTGCAACGCTTTTACTGTATAGAAACTATTCTACCGGAAAGATTCATCACAACTGTTCAGATCTTGATTATCGTTTTAATGTGCAACAGAATAAGTTATGGCCAGATACTTCGTGATGTTATTCGTTTCTACTTCCAATAATGAACTTTTCGAATGAGTATAGGACATCACATTTTTCAACTGTCTCCTCACAAGACTTGACTTTTCTTCTTCTCCAGGTACGGTGTGAATCTGGAAGCTATTCGTTGTCGCGTACGACAACGAACGGTTCAGTATGAACTACTCGATATCAACCGAACACTCGAATTAACTCGGATCGATTGGGTCGACGAAGTGGTCAGTCCTATCACTGGTTTGTTAAGTCCAGTTGAGAAGGCAATCAAAGCCGGCTGGTTAGTCTCAGACGAATCGGGTGACTATTACGTGGACACCGAAGCAGAACAACGTATTCCTTTGCACATGGCCGTGTCAAAAGGATTAGTTCGACTGAGATCTCCGGACAAGATGGATATAAGTAATACAGATTCCTTCGATTCTCGAAGTTTGCTAATTATTGAAAGAATAACATGCACTTGGTGTCCGGTTCGAATCATGAGCTATTTGGATACACTGAATAAAGTCAGATGTACCATTAATGAGGCATTGCAAAACGGATGGATTGAGCTTAAAACTGGTGAACCACTCATTTTAGATAGGGCCACTCAACGCCGGATAACAACTGAGGAAGCTGCTGGTCGAGGGGTGGTTCAAATTGTGCCAATTGACGCATCTGAATGTTACCATGATCCCCTGGAGGAAACCTATTCATTCCGTGTATTTCGTATCGTTGCTGTTCGCCCGGGGGGAGAACCAAACCGATGGTTAGAACCGGCCGAGGCAGTCAGACTTGGTTTGTTCAACTGGCAAACAGGAGAAGTGGCTTCCGAGTGGGACGAGTTTGTTACGGAACGGGAGCAAATTGAACCGTCTTGGGATGAGCCAGGACAACTCGTGCCAACAAAATGGCTATCCCTACTGGAAGCTCGTAAGGCTCGGTGGGTCCGACTACGGGCTGTCACCTATCCAAACGAGATTGTTCAGAAACAAGCCAATACACCCTTGAGGCATTCTTCACATAGGATTTTATCCACTCATGTTCATCTAGTAGCTCCGAGGTCCATTTTTGTCGGACCATCACCAGAAGGGGATAACGTTTCGTCTTCTAGTATTCGATCACGTTCAGGGATTATCTCACCTGTTTCAATATCATCTGTGAGTTGCAATCAATGGCCTTCTAATGGAATGTCAGTCCAGCCCTCTGGATCTACTGCCTGCGCTTCAACTGCTTCCTCCCGGGCTAAACCTCTACGAAGTGCGCAAAATCCGGAAAAGTGGTCAAGCACCTTCTCTTACAGATTAAGAACCAGAGAAATTCAGAAACATTCAAGTCGAAGCGTGCAACGGATCTACCGAAGTTTTGTTCCAGAACGCTCAAACCGCCTTTTGGTCGAACGGGACCCAATAGACAGTGCCGCGTAATATCACAATTAAAAGAGACGGAATAACGTATAGTACACATCAATTATTAGCTCAGTCTTGTGAGACTGAATGGAAGCTAGGAAATATATAACACGGGGCCGTAATTCACAGTTATTCTGTGTTTCATGCATGGAGAACTACCAAGCCGATGGACATGGAATACCATACTAACATGAAGGTGTGGATTTTTTTTATTTTTGTGAAATCTATACGAATCTCATATAATGTGGTTTAAGTAATAAACCCATGTAATTCCAACTTTTTTCGACCACCACCTTATTTTTGTGCAATTCAGCAGAGTACTCCAAATTAGATAGGTAGATGTGTGTACCACTTTTACTGAAGGAGACAGGGCCTACGGATTTACCGACAAGGAAGGCCTCAGGCAATTTCTTGAGTAGGAAAGGAATAATCCACTTGCATTGGTAAAATCCAAAATCCCAGCAACGCGAGCCGGAGTTTCCTGGTTTTTTTTTTTGAACATCCAGCTGAGAGTGTGAATGCGCAACCGGAAATAAGTTCACGATCATTCACAACTTCCTCCAAGCCATTTTTTATTTTCCCTAGAAGACCTGTTGACGCGTTTTACTCTATAAGGCTGACAGCAAATGCTTCCATTATCTTCATGAGGATTCCTAGTTATGAAATTTTTTGAACCAGACAGTGGAGGATAAAGAGTGGTGGGATTAACATGTTCGTTAATTATAAAAGTGATAAGGAGATTTTTCCCTTCAACAAGAATCGCCATAAGTTCCGGAACTGAATAAATATACACTCGAACTGGACACTGAGAGAAATTTATTCACCAAGCGAAATACATTATTCCTATAAACAGAGAATATGTAAGGAAGAATATATTCAAACAACAGCAGAATTGAAGTCAAATGCTTCTATGTAATGATGAGGGTGATTTTACGCGCCTCAAATGAGTCGCGCGCGACTAACAAGAATAGTATCCAGGTCATGTTGGAAAAATCCACAGTGGTTCATACACGACTGATAACATTACAATTCCGTGAAGATACACTGAGTAAGGTAAACTGCTACCGATCTAAATGGAGTTTATCGTGTGGTTCGTATGACAAACTCACTGCAATGCTGTTTTGTTCTTTGCTTTATTGACTAACTGGTCATTCAGTTCGCACACTGAATTTCAACCGGCAGTAATTCGCAAACATTGGGCGAACAATCCCCGAAGGTAACGAAGTGAAAAAACCTCACAAGAGCAACTTTCAGCAGGAGAGGGTCAAATCAATCAATGTCTGTACGGCAGTTTTTCAGGAATACTCTTCGATCGCAGCAAACCAAACCAAACCAATGACCCGTCAAATTGAGCGGGCGAAAGAATGTAATCACGTCGTGTTTACTCACGAGTAACCATGCTCGATACATCTAAATATTTCTGAAAAATATCCATGGTACCGTTATGAAGTCTTTTTCTTGGCAACTTGAAGGTATGGAGAACTGACTTTTTCATTATATTTTTCTCTCGCATCAAACCATAAGAAACGCATGGTATTGGCTGTATGGGTACGTGCCCTTTGTAAGAAAAAGCCTTACTCAACCAGGTTGAGATGCGGCAGACTAACTGATATTGGGTTTCGCCAAGTTGTTTCACAGACCCTATTTATACGCGATCTTAAGGCCCATCTCAGGTCATTATGGTCTGTCAGTCGAGATAAACTTTATATAGTATGGTTCATAATGAGCTACTAACGCTCACCTTACCACTGAAAACCGGGGAAGAACTGTTCGAATGTAAGTTCGTGCCTCAGCAAAAGAATCAGTCAGCTATGGAAACAATCCAGCTGAATGCTTGTCTGAATGTTTCTTGTGATTTCTATTTGCACTAGGGAAGTCATGTTGCCTAGATGTCAGTGATTACTCGCCACATAGTATGCTGATGAATTCTGGATTTAGGCTATAGATTTTAAACTACAGTATTAACAATGACCATAGTTTTAATAGTAACAATAATAATCGTGACGGAATCATAATAATAATAATAATAATAATAATAATAATAATAATAATAACAGTCAAAGAACAAGGCGTAGACAAACATGTTTTCGGTGGTTCAATTATCAAGCCAGTGTAATAAGTGTCATATGCAACCCAAATAACGAACGAAGGGACGCGTGTCATCAGTCTGTCAATCGACTGATTGACCGGCCGGTGAACAGACAAACAGGCGTCGGAGTAAAAGTACCCGTCACTTTGAGAGGCCTGATTCAGCGCTACTTTCTGGGATAACGTCGTCGACCTTCGGCCTCGGAAGTTCAAGAGCTTGGTTCAGATTTTTTGTGACCATAACTTTCATAGTACTGGTCGGATGCCGGTTATCTCGGCCGTCACTAATCTCCTTTATCTGACTGATTTTGACTAATACATTGGGATCGTGTTTATAAGTGCTGAATGACGTTACCGGATCAACTGTGTGACCTAAGTCTAACAGGTGGGCAAGGACAGAACTTGATATAGCTCATTTTCCCCTATCTTGAAACCAACGTGGTAGGATCTTTTTAATATGCCTAGACAGACGTCCTGTCGTTCGATCCATATAAGTTGCACGACAGGCACAGTCGAATTGTCAAACGAACTTTAAAGATGTCAACTAAAGCAATTCATCCTTGTTCATGCTTTTTATGACAGTCGATATCGAGAATAAGCAACTTAGCTTGACAGGATCGAAAGCGGATTTACATGTGGAGGATAAAATCCTGCTGATTTTCTCCTGCTGCTGTATCCCCTCGCTAAAGAAGTTTGAGGGATAGGATTTTCCATTCCACTTGTTTGGTATTACATATATTGCACTCGATGAACCTATCTGGGAAGTATTGTCTGACCGGATCCAGCGGACTGTTCTCAACCCAGCCTCTAGTGTCTCGTCTGAGTAGATCCGTGTAGTTCCGGATACCGTGGATCATACTAAGTTTCATTTCTGGCCGGTTGGAACAAAGCTATGAACGTCTTTAGATTGCCCAGTTCACGTTCTTTTCATGTGAACTTTCCCTTTGATGGGACCTCCCAGACGTATCGGTAAACTAATATCAGTCAACTGCAGACGTTTATCAGCTTTCGTCTCACCTGGAAACCTTATGACTTAGCGTATAGCATTTAACAATTTTATCACTTCTACTACGTTTAAAGGCCACTCGCCAATAAAAAATAAATCATCTACATAAGGATAAGATTGGGTTGAAACCTGTTAGTCACATTTAGTTCAACGGCTTCCAATTATGCCATGCAGATATCGGCTAAAGTTGAACTCATGAAAGGTCCCATTGTGATACCCTATTTTGTCGGTAGAATCTGTAGTGGAATAGGAACTGTAAATAAAATGTGCACCGCAACAACAGTTCTTTGGATATTCCGTCGGAATTGGTAACGATAAACCTTGTTCAATGAACGAGCATCCCAATTTCACAATTCCTACGGGAGATACTTGGTGAACAGAGACTTGACGCCTACTGAGAACAGCTGTTTCTATTGTATGTTCATTATGTCCCACCAACCAAAAATGTGCAAGAGATTTGTAGTGCTTTTGTACCCTACTCGACCAATCACCATTCACTTTTCCAGTGTAAACTCCTGTCATCATTCATTCATTTTCATACACAACCAATTACATCGTACGAGTATGGCTTATCCCATTGCAAACTTGTCTATCGCAGTACACGTCTCACACGCATCACCTCCCTTCACAGTACTAGACAATATCTAGCAAGTTTGCACCACCGGTCACACAGGTCATTGATCAGTAGCTGTGCATATATTTCCCTTATGTATGTCATGCCCATAAGAATGTTTTATTTTGTGTGCTAAAGGACGAACACACTCCCTGGCTAGCTCGCTTGCCTTCTGATTTCATTTTACGCAACGCGATCACTGAAAAATTCCTTGAAAGAATATTCAGTGACTCACGTCACCATTTTCACAAGGGACTTAGCATGTGTCATTCCACTTCTTTAACCTATCACAAGTATGCATGTGCGATTGCATACCGGTCCTCTGTTTTCACTCGCTGTGACGGCATGGTCCAAAACATCGGTCGACGAACGGTTTAGTCTCACTGGCAGATAGTGCGTCAGCACCGGCCCCTACCGAGCCCATGAAATCATGAATGGCAGGACAGCCGATCGATGGCGTGAATCGATAGACGAGACGAATCCTGCCAGCGCCACTTAAGCCTCAAGGCATGGTTGCCAACCGCAGTCGGACCAGTGCGCTGTGTACAACGAGTGGGCGCGTGACGGCAACCTGTGTATTCTTTGTTTTCCCCCAGTAAAACCAGATAATTCTGAGACAGGACCGAGTTCGCGCCAGAGTTAGTGGGACGGGCCAAACCGACCACCTTGCCCGTTTGTGTAACTGTAAACAAACAAATAACGTCTTAGTTTCTAAATCACCTGTTATCATTGCACTTTTCGTTGTTTTAAAAGCTGCTTTTTTGTGTAATTTCTGTAAGTATAAAGCTACGTACTGCTGAACATTCTGTTATCAGGTGGCATGAGGGAAATTCTTGACCTGATTTGACTTGACTTGAAGGACAACTAGATTTTCTCCTTCTCGCATTAGCCCACGTGTTTCTGTTATTCTCGTTCAACACCATGGATCAGACCACACATTTAGTCCTAGTAACGAAGGGATCAGAGCACTTACACTCACTGTTGTCACCCTCGATCTTTACTTGTGTCAGATGTTTCCCATGATTCGAATCTGGTTATACAAGTAAGATCTGATGCTAATAGACCGATTCTACCAATGTGTAGCAGCTTAGTGTTTTCGTATGTAGCACTGTACTTGCTAGTAGACCAGAACTTCGGTGTGGCTGACATTGGGCGTATATCTGGTGGCTAGGTAAGGAGGAGCTTTTGGAACTCTACGCTTACCCGTAAGGTCTCAACAGCCCGCTACTGTCAGTAATCAGTAAGATTACCCCATAATAAAAGCCCTACCCAAATTCGCCAATGGTCAGTGGTTCACATCGGCGCGCTAACTGAGATACATTTTCTAATGACCTCCAGCATGAAGAGTGGATTCATTTCTTTAACGACTTATGGCAAACTGATTTACTGGAAACAATGATTTCCCGTCATAAATTTGAAAACGGAAGTGAAAAACATAGGTTTGCACAATGCATCCTGGGCCATTTCGCTGCATCTGTACACGTGCATACTGCAGCCAATGTGATTTTTATATAGTCAGTAGAATAACCAATGAAACTGAGACAAGATTGAAGTGGATGAAATGTTGTAGGAGCGAACAAAAATGGGGTGGAGGTGGCACTAAATGTAAGGTCACCAGGGTAGGGCCAAACTGATAAGTCATTCACACTGTTTGCACAGCTTGGGTTTATAATTGAGAATGGCTAGGGCCTCAGCATATCTAAGCAATTTCGGATTTGTGGTGTTCTATATAATCCTAAACGAGTTGCATGGATTTAAAAAGTGTTTTTGCTCCATCAGATGTTGCGTAATTGATGATCGGATTGCTATTGGTTCCTATAACATTTTATCCACTTCAGTCTTCTCTCAGTTTCATTGGTTAGTCTACTGACTATATAAAAATCATATTGAATGCAGTATGCACGTGCACAGATGCAGTGAAATGGTGCGGGATACATTGTGCAAACCTATGTTTCTCACTTCTCTTTTCAAACTGATTTACATCCTTCTACTCTGACTGAATGTGTCGAAAAATGTTCCAGCGTTTACAGTCAGGAAATGTATCCAGTTCGCAGACAAAATCCTTCGAACAAAATATTCTGTCTTCGCGAAAATTGAACAGGAACAAACCAGTTCTGGATAGTGTCATTCAGATGAAAATAATGCCCTCCCGGCAGGCTCGCTGGTGGTTGCTAACGTGAGGAATATCTATTGGACGAATCCTCTTACGAACAGGAAAATATCAGCCAAGCTTGTTTTCAACAGCCTCTGCTTCTGATTCACAGCGGAATGTACATATATGTTGTGCTTATGAAAGTTTACGAGTAATATTTGCAAATATACTTCAAGTATTAGTTTCAAAGTGTGGTGTTTGTAAAGTGTCAGGGTTTTAAAAATGCAGCACATGTAACGGTAATTCAGCACATTGTGTGAAATTCCCACGCAGCTTCCTTTTCTGACTCACGTGACTCTAATCAGCTTATTACCCGGCCCTTCCGAACCAATTAAACCTATACATCTTCGTTTCTTTTCTCATGTTGAATCCGGTTACCTTGCCTCCGTTCATCCACCGTCTCCCTATTGTAACAAGGACGACAACACTCGGCAGGATACTTGTATTTCACCGGCCGAACAAGCCAAGTCGTGAAACACACGATCGTTTATATAGGCCCTTTTTCAGACTGCGCGGCACCAAGATTGCTACTGCCGCTGCTTGAGCGCTTCGGCTGCTTTCTGGCCAGTTGCCCGTGGTCGATGGCTTGCTTCTCTTAGGCGTCATTTCCCTTCGGTTGGTCCGATTGTCTCATATGACGGCTAGATCGGCAGTTCCTCACCTAAGCTATCTTGCTAGTTGCCGGAGATCCCGCTGCTTCCTCTCTGGTAGTCCGTGTGTCTCCTTTTGTCTGCTTAGGGAAGCCTCCGACATATTCGCCGCCTGCTCTTCTGTCTGTGGCCCTCGTTTGGTTCGTCCGTTCGCCTTGATATTTACGCCGTTCCCTCGCCCCAGCATTCCCTGTTACACTATGAGTGTACTTTTACAGTGAACCAATTTTCCATGGCGGTCAATCCAGGGGCCTACGACCTTCAACTTTTGTGCGCCATAGGTTCCCGACCTTGTGTGTCGTGCGTGCCTCCGTTCTTTGTCCGCTTTCTCACTCGCACCGCACAATAGACCTCTGTATTTTCCTTCCATGATGGAGATCACACCACTCCTGCGTGAGGGTCTAGGTCAAGCATGAATGCAATTCTCCTGGTCCTTGTCTGATCTAATTTCATGGTTATACCTGTCTCTCCGTCTCATGTACGCTTCCCACTCTTTCCCTGATTGGTCGATTGTTGTTTCTATGAAAGATGAATTTCACCCTATTCCGATGATTCGGTCCCGTATTGCTCGGCATACTTTCCCCAACTGACCCTTCAGACGATTTGAAGTCTATTCCCGGACCGTTGTGACTGGATTGCCCCACAGATTGAGTACACGTAGATCACCAACACGCGCTATTCGATTTGGGTTTCGGGTTCGTGTTCTACGATTCACTGATTCACTGGACAGCGGTTCAGTTACAGTGGCGAATAGGTACCACTTGGAGGTTAAGTCAGTTAGCCTCGGATACGACATTTTTAAACTTAGCCACCTAGTCAAACTGCTAGTAGCATCGCGACCTGTGCACCGATGTCATTTCTGGACCGGCTTGGCTCAGGTGATTTGACAATTTTGATTTTTAGGCTCCATACAAATGCAGCCGTGTTATTCAACAGATGGAGCTACTGAAGACAAGCTTGTCTGCTTTTTCTCATAGTGAAAAACCGATCACCTTACTGCTGTCTGCTGTTTGACCGTATTTTCTACACACGAGCTGCCGGCAAGCGCTACTGTCGACACACTTTCTCGGCGAAAGCTAGCGTGCGCTCTTTGTACTTATGCTTTGATCAAAGTATGCATGTGTGACACTCTACAGCCTTTTCCTAATGAGCTCATGGATGAACCCTGATCGTAGAAGTAGAGGGATTGTGCACTCTAATAAATTACCCTTCTAATCTTCGTCCGATTTTCACCAGCGGCTTTTCCATTTTCGTTTGCGTGGTTGGATAGTCGATGTCGTTATATTTAATACTATAAATATAAGAAACTTTTAAGTTTTCCCACCTTAGAGGATTGTTCTGCAGCCCCCAATCCCATTTCGGTTTGCGTTGACAAGGTATCATTTTCCCTTCAATATCTTTTTTACGGTTTTCAAGCCATAGGCATAGTTGATGGGATTTTTGACCTAGATATCACTTACACAGCCTTTCGCTTTTTGCAACGGCCGCCGAACGTGAATCGGAACATAAACCGGAGTGCCATTCCGCATACATGGAGATACCAAACATCAAACCGGAAGACCCCAGGGCTTTCATCGCCATTTCAGCGTCATAGTTACAGGAGGTTTGCACAATGTATCAGTGATTAAAATACAACAAGCCCCTGTTGACCATTTCCACAAATATGATCCCATACTGCAATGATATTATGAAACCCCCGGGGCACAACTTTCACGACACCCTACAAAAAGCCCCGATAAATCATATAACGGCTCCAGCGATGAAGCTCACCCAACGCGTCCTCTGTAACATACCAACGTGGGATACAACTCCCTCCCAGTCGTGAGAACAAGAGCGCTCATTGGTAGGCATGACGTCCACGGATGACACAGTCTTGCCGTAAACATGGATTCAATTGCAAACGCCATGTGCCCAATGAAGTTCGGTTGTTTTCATTACCTGGACA
Source organism: Fasciola hepatica (assembly GCA_948099385.1). Classification (NCBI taxonomy): domain Eukaryota; kingdom Metazoa; phylum Platyhelminthes; class Trematoda; order Plagiorchiida; family Fasciolidae; genus Fasciola; species Fasciola hepatica. The sequence goes on along the minus strand of CANUEZ040000031.1, from coordinate 11,384,364 downwards.
GAGCAAGGAAAAATCTGCCGAGGTTACAGACAAGGCCCTCAGGCATGCAGATATTTCAATCCTTCAAACTCACACTTTCGTCGACGCCCCATTCACATCAACAAGCGTCATCGTGACCTCCATCTCGACTGCCATCCAACAATTAGCTCCTGGTTCCAACTGCGACATTTACTTGTCGTCAGGACGTTCGCAGTTTGCTACAAATGGTCGAACAGCACGAGACCATCCACCATCAACAGATTGCGCAAAGGGAGCCCAAGCCGCCGTCGATTCACACGACCTACGGAATCAAATCCCCCATCTTGCGAGTGTTACTTTTATCATCGTTTCGGTTCCTGGGCTTGCAAATGCAAAGAACCCTGCAACTTCCACTTGATTTAGAGAAACATTTTGGCCGTGAGATGATGGAGATGACCTCCGTGGGCACCTCGCTTTCTAGTTGCATCATGTACGTGAGCGACACAACTACAGGTATGCGTTTCTTGATCTACACGGGAGAGCAGGTGAGCATAATACCTGTCTCAAAAAGACCCATCATCATTCAAGCAACACTGACACTAAAAGCTGTCAACGGCACTCCGATCCCAGCCTACGACAACCAGTTTTTCTCGTGGTACCTCTGCCTACATCACGCTGTCCCATGGACCCAAATACACCGGGCTAATTAAGTCCATATTTTTTAGGGTAGCCATGGTTTATTCTTTGACCAGAGTAGCAGTCGGTTCCATTACCCACTTTCATTCTCTCCTACTTAATACCAAATTAGAATCGGAGTTCGACAGCCTTCTAGGTGAATTTCCTAATTTTGTACGCTTGAAGAACGATCTGCTTCTCATACTCACTGACGTACCCCAACACGTGGTTAAACTAGATCCGCCCGTACACGTCCGGCCCCGCAGACTTGCCCCTGACAAACTCATTATAGACCGTGCAGAGTCTGAACGTGCTGAGCCTGGAAATATTTCGGCCTTTCAGCAATCGGTGGACATCACCCTTGCACATGGTGCCAAAAAAGTCCCCCCCCCATGAGAGTAGACCGTGTGGAGGTTATCGCTCGCTCAAGCGAGTGACGACCTCCGACCGATACCCTATTCTGAGCATCACGGACCTCATTGTGGGTTTGGTCGGTAGGGTGGTTTTTAGCTGAATCGACATTTTACTGACATAAAATCGAATACCAGTAGTCGACGAGGACATCCACTAAATTACCGTTACAATAAATTTGGTTTTATGGATGTTCTGAGAATGCCGTTTGAGCTCGTCAAAGCCGCATAGACTCTTCACCGATATGGTTTGTAGTGGCCCAGATTTCGTTTTCGCGGACTTCGATGAAATTCTCATAGCTATTTGCCTATGGAAAAAAATTAGACGAATCTACATTAAATTTGTGATCGCCTGACTTAATATGGGGTCACGGTCAACGCGTAAAAGTGTGTAATAAGCGATGACTCCATCGAATTTCTAGACATTTACGGTTAATTCTATAGGGATTGCACCACTTCAAGAGAAAGTGCGGGTTATCCCGGACTGCCGAGAATCCATGTTAGGCAAACGATTGCGGCGTTTTGACAGACTGGTCAATTTTCAACGGGGTTTGATTCCTCGATGCACTCAGCCGACGTAGCCACTCACAGACCTGACAAACGGCAAAGCGAAACAGTTGATATTCACAAATGCGGCGCGAGAAGTTTCGCTATGCTGAAGCAGGTTACTGACAACGTAGCATCAGTATCACACCTCGCATTTCTTTGGAGACCGGCGCGTCCGACAGAGTCCTATGCGCCCTTTTGCAGCGTTTCTCCAGCATCTGGTAACCCTTCGCATTCTTCAGGAAGGAACTATAATCAGCAGAAACAAGGTGTAACAACTTTCGCCGTGAAATCCCTGCCATTTTCCTAGGCATCTTTCGCTTCAGGTACATCGTAGAGGGACGTGAATTAACGACCTCCGCTGATCATATGCCAATTATCGATGCATTGCGTTCCACCAGGGACAGATACTCTCTGAGGAAGTCTAGACATCTGATTTGCATCACTCAGTTCACGAGCAACGTAGGTCATATCTAGAGTGTCGATAATTCTGTCGACGATGCTCTATCTCGCATACACAGCCTCAGCCTCAGCCTCAGCCTCCACAATTTCGGTTTGATCAACCTTGGGGACATTGCATCAGAGCAAACAGAAGATTTCGTTGCGCCTCAGTGCTGCGGCTCCAGCCAAATGTTATATACTGTGTAACATGTCCAAAAGCTACCCAAGACCAGTCCTAGCATCAGCCTCCAAGCGACGGGTTTTCATAATCTTATAGTGACCTGTAGATTTCCGATTGAGGCCAAATAATCAACAAACCAGTAAGTTCAGGTGGTACAGTTTTTTTAAGTCCATAACTTAAAAAACAAATAACCCTCGGGGGTTCGTTTAGGCTTTCCTGTTTTGCTCCTCGTGTGCAGACTGTCCTGCATCATGGCCGTGTGTCAAGTGTTTGTTTATGTGCACCAGTTTTCCTTCTCATTAGTAATCGTCCGGTACGAGTACTGAAGGCTCTCACCTTCAGAAAACTAAGATGTTATACAGTGAAAATAAACGACCTAACACCGAAACGAGCTCGAGTGTGAACCTCATGTGGACAGTTTGCATTCTTGATCCGACGCACTTGCTTTAGGTATCCAGTCCCCGTAACCAGAAACCAGGAAGCGATGCTTTCAAGATTTACGTGTGTACTAATTTTTTTCTTTCGAAAATGCTACCTGTCCCTAAATTTATTTGTTTCAAAACTTGCACTAGGGTTCATTTTCAGATATGAGACTCAACACCTAATAACTTACAAAATTCTACATTTATTCAAACACAGCCAAATCGTCTTCATCAAATCCAAATCCTGAATTCCGACCTGGATATTTTGCGACCGTATTTCCTGTAGAACTAATGGCCTCAGCCCTTCGTGTCCAGCAATCAAGATTTGCTTGAATCAGCATTCGTTGTCCGTGTAATTGCTTCTATGGTACAGATAACAGCTTTCAGTGAAGATTCAATCCCATAAAATTCTTCACCCAAGTCACGGCTTCCTCCAAACCAGACACCAGAAAGTTTCAACGAGGACTTTTCCTCTTTTGGCAAAGTAGTCATCGATTTTGATATATTTTGATCTATTATTCTTTCTACATGGAAGTTCTTCATGTATTTTGTGCGACGAAAGCTGGCCGAATCCCAGACGATTAACCTAGTTGATCAACTCGCAAAAAAGGGTCAGCATTAAGCCCACTCACTTTCGTGTAACTGCTTGTGTGAACCAGGCTTCTTCGGCGACAAGAGCATAAACACATGAATTACTTTCAGCCTTATCTTTCCCACCCTTAGCAATGATTAGAGATGGGGTTTTCCTTTCATCCAGATGAATAGCCACCTCACAGGTAGCAGACAAATTTCCATATTCAGAGGATGAAATGTAGATTGACGAAGCACTCGTCTGATCAGTTATCGTTTGAGATCTGAGGCTCATAAATCTGCATTTCCATCCATGTCAATCATTTTGCAGAGCTGACGTTCGGAGGAGTCTATTCCATCAACAATGTAACTGAATGCAAGTGCACGCTCAATAGCATCAGTATCTTCCATCTTGAAAGGTGTTGTCAATCTTAGAGAAAGTTTATGTTGGTGATAAGATCATACTGCCAGCGTTGTGGTGTTTTGAATTCTCTCGAGGTTGTTCAAATGCCTGAATATCAGCTCTACGTACAACCGAATACTTGTTCTCTTGTCTGCAATCCATCCCCAGATGACCGTTAGATCTACGAGCCAAATTCTAATACGATAAGGTCCGTCCGGTGTCCAGACCGGTATAAGAGCTACATGCAACGTCAGAAGATCAAGTCCAACCCCACATATGGTTTATATGCGTATATATGCATCACTTCATGAAAACGATTATAACAAGATAACGAATTGTACCAACCTTAATTCGCGGAGTCCAACAAGCATTACGCCGGGCACGTAGTATCACAGAAACAGTGAGGAAACAGGAAAGGACAATCTGAGGCTAGCAGACCAGTTCAGCCAACCACAGTTGTGACTGCCAAACAAGACCAACTATCTTGCCAGAATCGAAAAGGCTGTGTCAAACACTAACCAGTCACAGATGATGGTAGGGAAACAAGTCAAGCGAGAATAGTCGAACGGGCTAACATGGGTCACATTTGACCAAAAGGTCACAGATGCATGGCGTGCAAGGTATAACTTGTGAATGTGTGCATGAAGATGATCGGATGGATCAATAAAGAATCACACAGAAAATCGACCAAAAACTAAGTGACCAGCTGCCCTGGCCAAGGTAAACACAGTAAATAGGATTTGGAGATTCAACAATGATTTCTTTCGAACCAGAAGGTAGTGATTGTTCATCTGATTCACAGATGCGTGTCTTAGCATTTACTTCTTCCATCTGTTGACCGAAATTATCATAAGCTGTTCTTCATTTTTGGACAATTCTAGAATCAAACTTTTATCTTTGCAGAAAGCCTTAAGATTCTTGCCCTGAGAGTCTTCGATTACTTTCTTGTAATCGAAGGAATTATCCTTCCTTTTCGCGCTCATCTTTTGGTGGGAAACTCAAAACGAAGATGAACACGAATTCTACTTCTCCATTTAGTCTTTGTGGCCTAACAATGTTCATCGGTAGGCATTCACCTGACCCAATTTCTCGTTAGCTTTTCGGGAGGGCCTACCCTCTCAGCTTCTACGATCGCGTTCGTCAGGGAAATCAACGAGAAAAAACCGTGGAGAGGCAGCCGCGTGTATTCTCATTGGGCTTAAGTACAACGACCGCAAGCGGACTTGTGTCGAGGAAGTGTGTAGACAGCAACGCTAGCGGTTGCCGAGTACTCGAAAAGTACAGTCAAATAAGTGGTAGACGGGGAGCCATCGGCGTATCACTATAGTCCTGAAAAACATTGCTACTTGGGTAGGTCTTAGAATCAAGAAAACACGATACGAAGAACGGATAAACGGTACTTCTCGCGTGCGTGGTGCCTACAGCGAGAGCCACAACAAGATTAACAAAGGCACTGTTTTTCCGTGCGGGCTCTGTACCACGTCATTCAATCACGGGAAAATCCTGCCTTCTACTTTAAACTTTCGATGATTTTCGGGTTCAGTAGTCAACTTCGATGGCTCCCCACTGTCTCGCTTTGAGTGCCAATCGCCCCATTCCGCAGCATGTAACCTTATATGTATTCCTCCGCTGCGATATCCGCAGATTGTTTTTCTCAACTGTGGTTACAAACATCTTCTAGATGAGCTTTTTTACAACAGGATTGATTTTGCTTCTACGACTACTATCGTCCTCATGTTTTCATCCCAAGTGTACTCATACTGTCCTACACTTTGAACGAGAGTTATCACTACTTTTGAACTTACATTTTTATGGAGGTGTGTACGTTTCCCGTTATTGTTCAGGAATCTCTTTGCTGGTGGGCCAGCTATCCTGAAGAAGACAAGGCCTGGAAAAGATTTCAGGCAGTTCGATTTTCCTGTTTTGTAAATGTTCTATAGGTCTCTAAAAGAAAATAAGTGAATAGTGAGTCACTTTATGGTTAAAAAGATGAAATTCCAATCTTTATGACAACCTACATTACTTCTGTCACCTGGTATTTTATAGTCACTAGCAGCTAAATACAGCTGCATGTATAACAATGGCATTATTAGTCTTGATTCCGTACATATTCTTAGTTTGGGTAACACTGTTAAGAATGAGATTATTAAATCACTTTTTATTTTTCTCTAAATGCCATATTCTCCTATTTAAGGAGCAGCTTAATACGCCTATTACCAAATTATTTTGTCGAATATTAGTCTATTTCAAAGATTTAGCTGTATTTACGTGCATAATTATTGGATAAACAGAACAGCTGATAAATGAAAAAACTGGAAATTGTTATCTTTTCTAGATAGCCCGTAATATTATGCAAAATTTATCTGACGAAATACACACACGCACGTATTTCCGATCCTGCCATCACAGAAAATGAAAGATTTCCCGTACTTTTCCACCAACACTTTTACCAATAATTTCCCGGCAAAATTACCCCGGATCAATTCGGAGTGTATCGGAAAAACGATACGCCAAGTGAAATGTTACAGGTAAGTTCTTATTGATCGGTTAGCACAGCGCTATCTGAAGAGATGGTAGTCAGTCGACCAGTAAACTGGTCCTGAGAAAGGTTAACCACGGTAACCCAAAAGTCAACTGGCTACCATCTCTTCCGATAAAGCTGTGTTGCCGAACAATAAACACTTACCTATAAAATGGAATACCGGTTCGTATAATATGCAAATGTTTCACCCGCTCCCGTTGAAATACTTCGATTTCCATGTTGATCGCAAAAGTAATTCAACTAGGTGGAACTTGTGAAATTAAACATTGTTTCATAATTCTGTTTTGAGTAAAAGCTTGCATTTCTACATAAAACGAACTTCTCCATCAGCTTGGTTCTCAATTAGGTTTCCAACGAGTAAAAAAGGATGTCCCCGTTTAGCGGTAGACATAAATGCAATACAAATTTGTACCATCAACTTAAATAGGGTTTCCATTGAGTGTTCAAGCATAAATATTTGTTTTTTCTGAGTGTCCCTTCATGTTCTGCAATGGAAAGAAAGAAATGATCATTCGGAACCTTAGCGCAATGCAACACATGAACAGATATTTTTATACACAAGCATAGATCGCCATTAATTACCGCATAAAGAATATAGAAATCTTCTGTTTATTCACCGTTGATATATGAACAGTGTATCCGCTGGTTATGCTTGAAAACCGCAGTTCTGGGCATGGGTAGCAAGTTCTTAAAATTAATTAACAACATTTGAAGTTTTTGGACCACATTCAAATGTGTTTCTTTCCTTCAACCCAAGATAGCTATATCATTTGATACACTAAGGGGAATAAGTTCCAACAGCTTTTCTGAATAATTTCGCCTGCGATTTTCATCATTCCACTGAAGTAGCAAATCGTGGTCATATCTGGATGAAAATCGTGCACCATTATTGTCCCCTTTCCAGTGAGAGCGGCAGCTTTGCATAATGGAGGTGAATCATGAGTTCATTGATTGCTGATAATCGAAAAATGAGACCATCGAAGTGCACACGTGCTCCTAAGGCACTTTTTCCCCACTGGTAGGTGACTGAAGAGTCAGACAGCAGACCGAGATTTGCGTAACACAGTGACCATTCTCATCCCAGATTAGGTGACTGGGGCATAAAGTTTGTAAATACGTAAGTAGCTCAGAACTCTCACGCCACTTGTGCTATCAGGGTCGAGACTTGCGTTCATCACCACTGAATTATCATGTTTCACATTTTTTTCGGACTCCCTAATCGAAGCCCCTCTTGCTGATGGTCTACTACGAGAGGGCCTCTGTAGTGATTGACCGATCACTTCGCTGTCATCTTTTATTTGACTGTACGTTTTGCCCACGCAGTAACTGCAAGCTCTTCTCCCTACACACCTCCTCGGAGTAGGCCAGCGTTCGGTTTTCGCACTCAAGTCATTGTCAGAATATATGCGTTTGACACTCCACAATCTTTCCTGGTTGGCGCTTTTGACCAACGTTGATCAAATGTGTTGAGGAAGTGTACCTTCCTGTACTGTGGAGTGCTCGATGCCGCAAAGGGTACCTTGAATGAAAGTTTTTTGTATGATGTATAGGACCATCAAGGACCATTCTTCAAGTGGGGAACTAGAACAAAAATGTTTTGCTTACCAATTACGTTCGCTAATTTGGACCAAAAAGCGACAATACGCTTTGCACAATTCAGTGTACATTTTGATATTTTTACTCATATTGTTACTTCCAATATTAAGATGGTTGGGGTACCCGAGGAACCAAAGCGAATCTGGTCAAGAGAGAAGACAAATTCGGTGCAAATATGTGGTATTATTGGAGGAATTAGGACTGTGACAGGATAAAAGTGCAATCCCCTGCAGTTATCAAACACGGGGTCAAACAACGGGACGGAGTACTTCGTCCGGCGGTCGTTCAAGTTGCTTTTGCGAGGCACCAAGATTGAATTAGACAAATCAGGAGTGTCACTTTCGGAATTAAGGGCATACCCAGTACAAAACTCGTGCGTTTATTAGTGAGTGAATCATCTATGGCCAAACGTAAGCAATACATGTGAGGGTGGGCGATCAAGCAGGGCCGCCCGGCAGCAATGGATCAACAAGGGCGTACGGCTCAATGCCGAAGTCTCATTGGTTGAAGCAAACCATCCGTGGTATGCGCGAAGCCACAGCGACGTACGTGCGGCGTAAGCGCAACATTAGTGAGTGTTGATTGTCTGATCAATAAGTTCATCAGCATGGTAATGACGCCGTCAGTAGTTCGATCAATAAGAGCAAAGCAGTTTATGCTGATGCGACAAAGTAAACCCTCTTGAGAATGTACCTAACAACGAATAAAGTATGCAAAAGCTTAGATATGCGAGATAAAAAGCTGACCATGGAAAAGAAATAAAAGATGGATCGCACATACATACATACGTGCGATTGACGCTATATATATATATATATATATATATATATATATATATATATACCACTGGAAATCATTCAGCTTTTTCGTCCATCTTAGGAGTCATCAGTAGTGCATATCTGATGAGCCTCTGGGGCGAATTGTACACGAAGCGCAAGATTCTGAATCATACTCATTACCACCAAGGCATCGGAGCTGAATGTCAGCAGTTTATTTCATGTCAAAATCGCTTCCTTCACTTAATTCGGACAATTATTTGTCACGAGCGCTTTGATCAACTTCCACTGTGAAGCCGAACTGAATCAAAGCATTGCAAACACACTTTCGATGACCGTTTGTCAGTGTATAAGCTGCTTATTCCGGTTCGGTTGGTTCAGACATCATTCATTATTTATGTTGTACCAAATGACGCGATAGTTTCAACCTGCAATCTACTAATCCATGTCTAAGTTCATCATCCGTTTCTCACTCCTTCTTGCCGTTCCACGAGCTATAACAAAACACTGTGATGAAACCCGTATTGTCGGGGGTGATGTAAGAGAGGTAGAGGACGTATAAAAGCGCGGCACCTAGTTGATGCAATTAACCAGCGGAGCTGAATCCGGTTTGGACCTAAAACAATTTCCACCATTACCACCACTCTTCCAAGCTGTATTAACAAGCTGTCGCTTCCCATCCCCATGGACGCATTAGCACATCCAACACCGCACACACACACACACACACACACACACACATACACACACACACGCATTGATACTGCAACACGCAATCACAAGGAAGGACACATGAGGGCTACAAAACTGGGCAAAACCACATTTCGGCTATTAACGGCCTGACACAAATGACGGTAATAAGGCATTGTGGATCTATTTATTGAGGCGAGAACACACATAGAAACACACACACACGTTCGAAGGATTCCAACAACAGAGTGGTGAAAACGGTCCGGGTTAAAGCGAACATCGGCACCACAGAGTATGCAACAACAATATCAACAACAAAATAAGTTAGATGGATTAGACTGACCGGAGGTGGTGGGCGCGGGAGTGTTATGCTAACGATGAGTTCACGATTAGCGCCGTTTATGACTGGGAATTTAATGTGTCATAAAATTTGAATTCCATCCAACTTTCGTTCGTTCGTTCGTTCGTTCGTTCGCTCGCTCGTTTCACGGCACTTCGTTCTCTCTAGGGAAAATTTGATTAGCCCCTTTCATTCTCGCTCCCGCTCGTGTTCACTGGTTCACCGTTCGATGCCTCCTCGGTTGTCAATCCGCGTGGCTGGACTAAACGAAGTAGCACGCTGTGTCAAGTCGACTGTTAAAACTTTGTGAGAATCATTTGCAAAATCCATGAACAGACGCTTTGTTTATCAGCTCAAACTTACGAAAGGATTATAACCCTACTAAAGTGATTTCACTTGTCTCCGGTCTAGGAACAAGGCAGATAAACCTGGAAAAAATAATTATATATATATATATATATATATATATATATATATATATATATATATATATTGCTTGTGCATTGTCACTCAGCAAGGCGATATTATCAACATATTCCAGGACAAAATCTCTGTTTCTTGGGAGGAGTTCAGCTCCATCAATAGGAAGACAAGGTATTCCGTAGAACATCGTCTATGGCAAAGTTGAAGAGGAACGGTGATGTAAGACAGTACATCGTACTCCCAGGAGATGACGAAAGGGAGCGAAAGCTGATCTTAGGCCCTAACCCGACCTGGAGATACAACTCTTTGAGAATTGATACACTCTTTTCAGGTACTCCATTTCTCAACAAGCGATTCCACAGTGCAATCCTATCGACAGACTCGAAGGCCGCGCGAATGTCTCGGAACAATATTACGGTCTATCTTTGGAAAGTGTAGCGGTACAACCTGTGAAGTATGTCAGAAGCAAGCAGATTCGATGCTATTGGGTTGAGGTTTACACCCCTATGGTTAGCGCAGTCACTGTGCGAGCTCTTCTTTAATATGAGGAAAACAATCGGTTCCCTCAGAAGAAGGGAACCTGCTGGGAATTCCAAAATTTAAGGGAAAAACATTGAATCCTCTAACGAGTTGTATCCCATCACCTCTAAAAGGGCTGGGAGAAGACCACCGGAGCCCGGCTACTTGTGACATTCTAAGGCCCGGATTTCGTTTCGGATCTCCAACTCGGTAGGTGGGTCTGTCGAAAAGAACTACTGGACCTCTGTCGGAAGAGCTATGTGAGAGGCTGACGCTAAACTGTCTGAAAGTGCTTCTACCAGCATTTGAGATGCCGTTTGTTGGGTGTGAACTTACAAGTAGTCAGCTTCATAAATCGTTTCATTCACACCTGGTGGCTTCTTACGAGTGTCATCGTTGAGACAGAAAAATTTGCGCGGATTTTTTATAAAGGCAGCACGTTACACCTTTGATGCACTTTGTAACCACCAAGTTTTGCGGTCCCTATAAAGACCCGCATTATGTGGACGTCTTATTATGAGTCCTGCTTCGTTATAATCGCTTCCAGCCAGGGTCGAGTCATGTACGTTGAGAAAGTGTAGAGATTCATCGGAAGTCCAGGGTCCTGCTGCACAACGAGACAGGTCACAACTTACCAAACCAGCGTAATGTTATGATGTTATCAGGTGGGCTATATCTAGCTTTTCAGGTAGCGCTTTTAGGAAGATGGACAGGCGAGACGAGTTGGAAAGCTTGTCGCATTCTAACCTTCCTTGAATTATGCGTTTAGAGTACCCAGCAAAGCAAGTGGAAATTATTGTGGTCGGAATCAAGTGGGATACTCCTGTACGAGCAGCAGTCTTGTGTAAACCCCAGCCATTTTTGTTTTATAACCCACTGGCAATTAAAGTGTCTGAAGTTCGTACTGGAGTGGAAAAGACGATGGTCTGAGTAAAGGGCCACCAACCGCTCCCCGTTTTCCGAGCTACAGGAATCCAGCCCAAAAAAATTCCTAGATGCGCCTCGTTTGACGACAGCCGACCAACTCTAGCATTCAGATCTCCTGCCGAAATCACGAAACCGGCCCGGCTTGCTTTTTGTAAGAGGTTGTGGAGTTTTGGTGAAAGTTATCTTTGATTGCATCTGGATTGCAATCGGTAGGTGCATACGCCTGAACGACAAATAGATTGCGTCTATTGCAGCGACAATTGCTCACCTTGCACGAACCCCTGAGTCTCACTGCACATACACGACTGTCAACTGGGGTCCAGTCTAACAGAGCCGCTTCAGCTCTTTTACTGACAGCAATGCGAACGCCAGCAAGACCAGAAGTTGCAGTCTTAGTGTCGCCAGAAAGGCGTAAGTGAAACTTCACGGAAGGATTCGAAAGGGGCGTCAGTCGAATGATGAAACTGAAGTCTTGAATGCTAGTCTCCTGAAAGCAGCACACATTGAAGAAATGGGATTCAAGTGCACGAGGTAAACCCGTCTGTTGTCCCATACGCATCAGAGTTCGCAAGTTGAAAGTGGTTAGTTTGAATGAGTATTGACGACGAAGAAGGGTTACGCGAGCGTCGGAGGCTAGCCAGGGAAGAAAGAGAGAGAGAACATAGTCATGATTTATATCAGTGGCATCACAGCGGGAACGGTTGATCGAAGAACCTCTGGGGTGTGAAAACGGAGAAGAATGTGGGAACGGAGTGGAAATGGGAAAACAGGTTTTGTACAGTGTAGTTGAGTGATCATTTGTCCGTATTGAAGAGCAGCCAATTGTAGTAGTAGAATCTTTGTGATTATTTGCGTTGAGATACGCAGTCAGTCAGTCAGTCAGCAAGCAAGCAAGGAGCAAGCAAATGAGTGAGTGAGTGAGTGAGTGAGTGAGTGAGTGAGTGAATGAGTGAGTGAGTGAGTGAGTGAGCGAGTGAGTGAGTGAGTGAGTGAGTGAGTTAGTGAGTGAGTGAGTGAGTGAGTGAGTGAGTGAGTGAGTGAGTGAGTGAGTGAGTGAGTGAGTGAGTGAGTGAGTGAGTGAGTGAGTGAGTGAGTACGTGATTTGGTTATGTAATTATTTGGGTCGGTGAGTATGTAGGTAAGCTGTCCGGAAGTAACGTAGTACTACTGATTCAAGGAAATGTATTGCATCACACTGAATGTTGTACTCATCAAATGCACCAAATACCTTACATGAAACTCCGTCCATTTCACAGGCTTCGGAAACCTACAGAAATGACTGTCACAACAGGTGATCTCAGCTAAGTTACACAAACTGGTGACGAAGTTTTAAAAGTAACAATAAAATGAACAGAGTATGAAGGTCATCTCTGTTTTTATATGGTTGCTGTAAGTATGTTTCGTTGTCGGTATTTTCTTTGTTTCATTTAGCTGGAAACTGGAATCCTACATCTGTTTTCTTTCTGCCTCGTTAAACTTTCGTCATTTAGACGCCTACCGTGCCTTATTGAGTGTAACTCTTAGTACGGCACGTATCAACCATCCTCCTACCCCTCCTCAATGGCTAGCTTCAACCAGTCTAAATAGCTGTTCTATATCAAGTTCAGACCAAAAAAGGCTTATTCTATCTCTCAAAAACATCGAAAGTCTGATTGTGGATTTCGATAATGCCTCATTTTGAAAATAATAACAACCATAAAAGTCAAAGTTAACCATTCCATCGATCAGAGTCAGCCAATGGAATCCAAATTCTGAATTAGCCCGAAATTTAGGTGATGAGGTCAATCGGAATACCTTCCAGTTAAGGCTGACAGTTTAGTGGGGATGCTGCAGCAACAGAAAGATACGAGTACCAAATCGATCGGTACAATCACTCGAGAGCCATAAACCGAAGAGCATACGGTAAATATGTCGGGAGCTTTCGTCAGAAGACAAAAAGAGGCGTACGGACTAGTAGATGGGACTCATAGGGATCTCCGTCAACCAGCAAGATACCCCATACCGATTAGGTCGTCGGTCGGACCAATCGGATCAACCAAATGGAAATGGTGCGCAAAAGAATCAATCCAACGGCTCCAGGCACCTGGCCAGGACGGGACCGAAATACCTAGGAAGTCAGAGGACCGACGTTGCTACTGTACGGTCTGGGAAAAGGACTAGATCAACAGTTGCACACGTTTTACCGACTTGACTGGTCTGGCTATTCAAACAAGATGTTCCTTACCCGTCTTGCTTTCTTAGTTACAGTATCTCAAGGCGGTTGACTCATTAATCAGCGTCCACGCGAGGTCAGTGTTAAGTGTTGTTCAAACACCTATGGAGGGATCTATGTAGTCATCCCACGAATCACCACCATCGTGAATCAACAAAGCAGCCAAGGAGGTAGGTGTATATCCAAGTTAAAGGGGAAGGGCAATGGACCTTACGTTATCCACTGTCATCCGGCTCGTTACCACACCTAACCCGCTGGAACCTCATGTGGCTATTCATCCCAAGTCTCAGGGTCTGGTTGCCGGTTATCCTTGGTAAGGCAGTGATTCTTTGTGGCTACGGGGTATACCCTTTCCATTGCACACATGCACATGCATGTGATGATTAGAAAATAAAGAAATAAGTGTAGTTTTCCATGAATAATAGATGATCAAAGAGGAAACATGCTCAGAATAATGAGAGCCTCTCAAGCAGTTAAGTGAGTTTATAGTTGCACTAGTATTTGAAATTAGGTGTGCTCACGCCCCAGTGATAGGTGTGGGAACCTCTAGTCGCAAGCATCCATACTGCACGAACTGAATGGACATTTATGATCGAAGCAAACAATTATTCACGTAACTCTGATGCAAACACTGAGCTGAGCAGCTGTGCTCACAAACGCTGAAGCATGCTGAATTCGTGCTGTGTGAATGAGCTCCACTGAACTTGATCAGAGAGTGAATGGCGGCAGTCACTTGGAGGTCTACAGTGACTATTAGACAGTGGCCAACGACCACCAGTGAAAGCACAACTCCTTTTGACAGGATCAAAAGCATAGTCACTTTTTAGGTTAACTCACAGACGAGCGTGTCCAGTCATATGGACATGGATACGTGCATGCCTCAGCATGTCCCGCGGGAGGAACGGTTCATAAGTGATAACACGGTTATTTTAGTTATGCTAATCAGAAAACACTAGGATTCAGTGGTTTATGACTTGCTGCGAAGATTTATGCCAATCGGTCAAAGGTGATGATTATTTAGCAATAGAGTTTAAAGCAGCATTAATGGGTGATACAGCTTATCATGTGATAGTTCGATGGTTCCCATCTCAGTGAGACTGGTGTGAGTGTACATTTTGTGCATGCAGCAAATGAGAGCATCATTGCCACAGTACTTCGTCACAGCAAGTCAGCGTACGGTCTCTGTGTGTAAGCTCTGAGTAATTTGCACGGCTGGTACTCACAGGATCTTCTCATTGAAAATTGTGAGCTGTGTATGGTGAGGGAACATCCCACCAGTAATTCGTTAACCAGTAAGCGATATCTAGTAACATCTAATTCCGCAAATTCCATTTTGAAAATAATACCACTATTTGATATGCACTTTCTCTAAAGCTCTTTTGACCTAAGATGCCCGATTTGCTATTGTTTATTTTCACTCATCAACGAAAATGGACAGAAGAATGTGTTGAAGTGCCTCTGGACGCTAAAATCTAAGAGAGAGTGTAAGAGAAAAAGACAGAGAGAGAGTAGTTGCATAGACAGATAATAAAGTTAAGAATAAGACCCTGGAGAGCGAACAACTGTTTTCAATGAATCCAAACGTGCTCTTACAATTCGTATGGGTGAGGTGACAGGAATGCGTTAGCCATTGACCAGAGTAAAGGTCATAGTCTTGACGTTAGAAAAAGGGGGTTGGTGGGGAGGAGTATCTCTATCGTGTGCCTATTGTGGTGAGAGTTTCACTCCCACCGTCACGAGTGGTAATCGATAGCGCATCTTCGGGGTTCGGTCGGCAATCTGTGGTTGCTGGTTTTGACCAGAGCAGCTGGAGAGCCTGGAATAGTCCCTTTTTTGCACATAGATCAGGGCTTAATAGGCGAATGGCTATAGCTTCTGCCGTGGCCAGGGATCGAAGTCGGACTGGTTTTGATCGATTAGGTGGAACTCGGTATAGGACTTTGAAGGCTTTTTCAGGGTCGATGGTACGGCCACTGTCCACCAAATGACCTAGAACCGAACTAGGAATCACGCCGGCTTTCCCCTAACTCAACCATCTTGAGTGATGTACCTTAATGCGTTCAGACAACCGCCTAGCCGTGCGACCTAATTAGGATGCGCCACATTCGCACCTGAACGAGTAAATGTTCATGGGAAAGGTCAGCTCAGGTGGTCTGTCTTTTACCCGCATGCGGATCACTGGAGAAGTTGAGAATGTGTATTTCAGTTTAGCTGCTGGGAACATAGAGTTTACAGCTGGCCTCAGTGTTTTTGTCAACCGCTCTGCGTGTTTATCCCCCTTGAACGATACTTTAAGGAAAAGTTCCTTCTTCGGTAAACAGGGAGACTGCTCTGCAGGTAACTTCAGTTCTATGTTCTTTTGGATAGCCGTTCTCTCGCAAAACTTGTTGAACGAAACCAAGTTCATCTTGCAAAGTCTCTCGGTGAACAAATTTTTCGGGCTCTGGATGCCAGGCATCGAACTAAATTTCATCTATGAGACAAGGTCAAGAAGCTGTGAAAATTCATGTAACGGTCGTTCTGTCTTTTCCCCATAGACCAACCGTTGTATTGAACCATCTTCTCTTCTGGTTAGTAGTACGTCGAGGAAAGCTAATTTGTTCTTGGTTTCCAGTTCCATCGTGAAGGCTAACGAGTAGTGGGCGTTGGTAAATTTTTCTTCAATGCTGGTTAAGGTATACTCTTGGTCTAACAAACAAAATATGTCATCCACGTACCGACTGTAATGAGTAAAACCTTCAATGGTTTGCTTTAGTTTTCCATTTTCAAGTTTGGCCGTGAAAATGTCCGCTAGCAATGGGCCCAGCGGGGAACCCATTGTGATGCCGTCTCTTTGTCGGGAGAAACATCCGTTAAAAAGGAACAGGACATTTAGCGTGGAAAGTAGAAATAGTTCCTTCAGATTTTCTGTCGGCATGCCCAGTTGTATGTTGGACGTATTTATGTATTCACATAAGAAGTCTCTGGTTTCCAAAAACGCAACTTTAGTGAACAGTGATGTGACGTCTAACGAGAGCATAGTCTTCTTCTGAATGTTTAAATCTTGTACGGCGGACATGAATTCAAAACCGTCTCGCAAGCAGTACTTGCCAGTTCTGTGCGAACAGGTTCTAATGATTCTACTAGCCATTGAGCTGTTACCTGATATAGTGAATTGGTCATTGCCACATTTGATCGAATAGGATATCCTTCTTTATGGATTTTGAGCAGGCCGTCAAGATGTGGAATGGTCGACCCGCTTGGTTTCAGTTCATAAGTACCGTTGTTTATGTAGCCATGATCTTTTAATTTCCTCGAACATCCAGCCAGTCTGTTTTCTGTTTCCTCAGTTTCATCTTTTCCTGTGTGGTATGTGGAGAATTTCTAGCGCCACGACAGTGACCTTCACTCCGGCCAATGGCTAACGCATTCCTGTCACCTCACTCATACGCATTATAAGAGCACGTATAGGATTCATTGAAAACAATTGTTCGCTCTCCAGCGTCTTGTTCTTAATGCGACCATGACTGGGGGACTACTCAGATTATTCAGATAGTAGAATACTAAAATAACGAGGCAAAACACGTTCCTTTATGCGGACTCCTAAGAGACGTAAGTGTGTGGATTTATTGAAGTTGTTCCCATTTAGCTGTTTATCTACGCAACAAATCGAGTCAGCAATTAACGTCTTAAACTCCCGTGTTTGTGTATTTATGTATGTCCACATTGGCAACTCATTCTCTACTCGTCTACTGATTGGACAGAAAATAATGACAGTCTCATCTAGTGGCTTCTCAGGTTAATGGTTGCACTCAAGTTCACGAATACAGCCAGCAAATCCCCTACCCATTTGCTGTCTCGCCCAAATTACCCACCCTCACGCCCCTTGTGTTCGTGCAAATCAGAAACGTCGTCGCGTTCTATTCTGTTCATTTATCGTTGTGCTGCTCAACCGGAAGACAATTAACCCGCATGATGGACTGCAAACAATCAGATTTTGTAGCTGTTCGGTTAGAATGATTGTGTGTGCGTTGTGCGTGGTGGTGTGGACGCGTTGAATTTCCGCCTTTCTCGCTCGCTCAATAATTAAAAGCTGCATGAGCCGTTCTCGCATTGTGTGTGTGTGTGTGTGTGTGTGTGTGTGTGTGTGTGTGTGTGGATCGGGAAGTGCTATCTCTTCACTTTCCTGTGTTCATTATCCGTTAATCTCATGAGTCGATTATTTCACTTAGATGAATGCATGGTACTACGCTGAATCCGTTTATATCCCCTCCATGGAGACTTTTGAGGCTTCGTTTCTATTTGATTAGCACTTTAGTACGAACTGTGTGGATAAGAAGTGCGGATAGCGATGAGAACGAATCGAGTTGAGCTGGGAAGATTTGCCGTACTTAGAGGGTTGGTGGAACAGGGTGGAAACCGATGTCATTCTAACCCACGGGTTCTCACATTCTTCGTGTGACAGTCAAGAATAGACCAATCCTCATGCAAGCTACTCCTCTGCACCACCCCCCAAGTGCATATTTAATCCCAAACGATAGTGCATGCTATATGGAATGTGTGTGTGGATATGTCTGTGTATCTGCGCATGTAGAATAACGACAGCATAGCGGGTCACGTTATTTTTGAGTGGTCAGCACAGTAGAATTTATTTTATCTCAACCTGTGTTTATGCGTTTGCGTGGCCTAACCGTTTGATTGATTGACCTTGTTCCAGGCAGCACGTGGATAATATCCCCAAAAGTATTGGCCTTGTCCTGCGCGGATAATTACTGCCATTGGTCATATATGTTAGTTCAGACGAGACAAAGCTGATCTGGTGCATTCTGGATTGTCATCAATCGTGTCAACCAGTTGGAAGTAAGTCTGAAATCAGCCAGTTTATTTTGGCGTTTAATCTGCTCTACAACATATATCGTCATAATATGTAAATAAGCAACCGTTGCAATAATTATAATGTCAGAATGGATATATTCAACTAATATTTTGCAAAAGTATAGGTAGTATATGATTAGTTGTATACAGAATACGTTTCATCGTCCATCGCAGGATTCAATCGCTGTGCGGACAACGGGTTGCTATTCCGCAAAAACCGGTGACGAAAGAGCACCTTGTCAATTAGTGTCGACGCTCCGTAAAACTCTAAGTATCAGTGCGGATGACCTGTTTGTTAGATGTTCGACTCGCAGTCATTCATCCAGGGTTCGCGTACTGGTGGATATAACGTACATCCGTACATCTGCAGTGATCCATTGCGCACTACGAGGTCCAAGTTACACACTGAAAATCACGTGTGTAATAGCTACAATAACTACCACGACTATCTATCGTGCGGGACATCAGGTTACACAAGTTACCACTAAGCTATCCGAAGTGGTACTCAAAGGCTTGTATCATATTGACACCTTATGCTCTCCTGCTCTGACTGGGTTGTAACTTGCCACCTAATCAGCGACTGACTACCATGATGTATGTATTGTTAGTGACACCAAAATCAAGTGAATTCATTTAGAACAACTAGCAAAGTTTGAATATTCCGTCAACGTAAACAGTGAAATGTTTCGCAAGAGCAAATTGGTGTACAAGCTCATTTTTGGGTAGTCAGTAATCATATAAACCCAACACCGTGCGGCTGGATCCTTAACGAATTATCACAACTCAAGGATGAGGATGGGAAAAATTGGAACGTATTTTGGGCCAGCTTTATCTCCAAACCAAATGCTCATTGTCACAGGTTTTTAATGGTAATTTTCAGCCACCCTCGAATGAAAATGGATGGATGAATGGCTAAATAGGAATGAGTACAGATACGTCCCATTTGCGTCACAGACATTTATATGTCCTCCATTCCAGACAGTTTCGCTGCATCCTTACAAGTGCAAAATACCGTTCCAATCGGTAATGGCTGACCAATGAGTAGTCACTTAATAATGAGTATCATGTACCAGATACAAATCCCACCAGAACGGATCAATAGCACGTCTGATTTATTAGGATTAGAACAAAACACGATCCCCTACTCCATTCTGAAAGTTCTAAGATGCCGATTCTCTCTAAACAAAATATTCATTGTTATAGCTTAAAGTTATACCCCTTCATCTGTGCTCGTATTTGGGCTTGTAATAAAAAATATACTATGGTTGTTTCAGATTGCTGAATAAGTGCATCATAGTACCCAGAACGCGAGTTGTAGGCGAACACGTTCTCGGTGACTTCATTCCCAAGCCACTACAATCACATTTATACGAAAACGAATTAATAGGAAGAGCTCTGGTGGCCGAGCTATTGCACGTACAAAAGACTCTGCTTAGCAATGGTTATCCTGAGAAGTTTATCCAAAGAAAGTGAACTGACCGGACAAAAACCAGTGAGAATCATATCATCCGACTCCCCTTCAAGGGAGATATCGCAGCCGATAGAGTCTGTAAAATTTTGAGTGCCACTTTGAAGGCCGCCAAGACCAGATGCGTATTTGTTACGTAACCAATAATCCGATGTGGAAATAGGGATAAGATGCCCTTGTTAACCTCTTCCACGATCAATTCAGGTGCACTTGTGGTGCTACTTAAATTAGGTCGAACGGCAAGACAGCTATTAAAACGCTTTAAGGAACATCATCCCCGATGGTTTAGTCACAGAGACAATGGAGTAGTATCAAGTTCAATCGTTGCGCACGTGGTAGAAACTCGGCATTCAATCGATATCCAGTTCGCTTTCGAAGTCATCTACCGGGTCCAACAATACGTGTCAAAAGCAATTAGGCTCCGGATACAGGCACCTGCCGAGGCAATCATCATCTGCCTCTCGAAACCTGAGCTTTGCAAGCAGCAAAAGTTAGTTCAAGCACTCCAACTCCCACGGCCAACAGTCAAGGGTGTTACACAGCCAGGCGCACCCGTGACGTAGGCTAAATGTCACTGGTTACGTAATCTGGTCATTCATATGGGTTTCCATCTCCCTCACCTTTATTTCTTCGTATAGACTTGGTGAGACTTTTTCCAACTCTTCGCAATAATTCGTTTTTATATAAATGTGATTGTAACGGCTTGAGAATGAAATCACCGAAAACTGATGTTTGTCTACAACTCGTGTCCTGAATAATGTAATTGGCTTTTATATGAAGAAATGAATGTTCATAAACAGACAGCAGCTGTGAATTATAGTATGATCCACTTGATAGTGACTGGGTAATGACAAGACAGCTCATGATTTAAAACATGCGGTTCGTGAGGCAGTGGTGAATTGCTGCACATTTGACATTCTTTTAGTCTGTAGCATTACAACATAACCAGTACATCGACTATCCCACCACTTTATTTCCCCCATGTTAGCGTGACAGAATATCTGAACATCTTTTGCTAGCTCCATGGCGTGACTTACCCCCTCCGTTCTAACAATTCCCTTGGAGCTGTCTGAAAACCAAACCAAACCAAACCGAAATGTGTTCGGTCTTTCGAATACGTTACCGTTCCGGTGTTCTTTAATGTACATAGTTAAATGTCTGCACTCGGAGTAATGATTGCACTTTTGTTTGACGTTACGAAAATACCGAGAATGATATTGTCGTTGACCACTTGACTTCGGTGCTATTCGGAAGCCCTTGCACATCTGGAGTATTTTAGTCGACAGTATAGAGCTTGAGGCTTCTAGAAGTCTCGACAATGGACTACGTTGTGACACATTTGAAAGCATTGAACAATATATTTGAGTCATTTTGCAACGTTGATTACCCTCATGAATGCATATCCATTTATGGTTTTTCAACGCTGAATAGGGCAATGATTACGTGCAACGGACATTTTGAAAATAACTGAACGTGCTGGTTTGAGGGGTCGAGTTCCCTTTTAAAACGGTATTTTTCACTGAACTAAAACCTTTTAAACGATCAAAACGATCATGAATCCCCCGATGGAGAGAAAGCCGTTTTTCCATTCAAATTCCATGACCACATAGCTCTTCAACGGTGCCCTCATGTTTTCATATATCACTTGAGCAAATGGATATGACGTATATGTGACTTACGATGTTACTCGCTCAATTTCTGACACATTATAATCTCGTCTTATCTACAAGGTTTGATTGTTTATCTGGAGACGACCACTGAAGAACTACATGTATATTTATTTAAAGGAGCAGATGATTTCAAATGTGTTTTCAATAATTCATTGTGGTTGCTAAACAACGTAGTGATGCAAAACAAACCGTAGAGAACCAACGCGGATAGCTTAAGGGTAGAGCATGTGACCCACAACCATGCACTTCGATTTTTCCTGCTGGTTAAGGCTCAATAGAAATGCTATGCTTAAGATTCTGTACAAAAACGAAGGTTATGCGGGGATTTCCTTGATGAAACTGCTTGATAAATGGTTAAGCATATGACGTTTGCTCTTTTAATTGATGAAAAATCAATTATTAAAACAAATGAGGAGTGTTAGCATAAACTTAGGAAAGATCTGTTTCCTATGAGAGGTTATTTATGATGTGTTGAATTTGGTGTTTAGTTTCTTAGGCAGCACATTTTCACCTGAAAAGTCGTCCTCAAAGTCCCGAGTTTCCATAATGTCTTTGAGCAATGGTGATCGAATCTGCGCCTCAAAAAACAACAGAAATTACGGTTGCACTTGCACGGTTATTATATAGGAACAAAGGGTATTCTATTGGTTCGGCTACTGGTCCATCCTTTTGCATTATATTGATTATGATTGACTAGCAAAACCTTAAATCGTCAAACCACAAATTATGTCCGCAATCGTGATTCGACGTTGAATAATATTGCAGTATCGAAAACCACAATGGAACTAATTTGTATTTGTATGATAGACTTTTGCAAGCCATATGCTCACATTTCAATCAAAAGTGGGGTAGAAATGAATGAAATGTACAACAATGGACGCTTAAGTTATCTGAGATTGGCACTGGATAATAAAACATCAGCCAAACTTAGAAAGCAATTCCGTTTTACTCTTGTCCTTATTGGCCAGTACCTACGCCAGATAGGGCAAAGAGAGTTTTTGTACAGGTTAATTCTGGAAGAAATGTGTCAAACTCAGATCCGGTGAGTGAGAGAGGACAATAAAGAGATTATTCAGAGTGTAATGGATGCGTTGGATTCTGTACCATCTTGTGGGCTAGGGTTATGCATGATTCAATACGCTGTTTGAATAGTTCAATCAAAGGAGAGGGACGAAACGCGACTAATAAGTACCAGTCCGCGACGATAGGCTTTGAAGCCTCGTTTCATAAGGTCGGCAAAAATTACCGGGGGAATAATGTAATAAGACCGGAAGAACACTTTGAAGAACACATTTGGGGACAAGTGTTGGTGGTGTATGAAACAGTCTGAGTTTTCTTATTTGAAAAGATAGGCGTTGCAGTTTACCGACACAGTACTTGACGGAATTAACTCCGCGTAAGGACTTGGAAGTAAATGCAACAGGATCCATGGGGAAAGGTGAGCAAGGGAGACTGAAAACACACTCAAAGAATTTGGACGAATTAAGTTTTAGACCTTAATGGGATGAGAACCATTCTATTCGAGATAGGTTTTCATAGGATTTCCTGAAATCCGGGTACTTAGAAATAGCCTGACGAAGGACAACGTCATCAGCATATTTAAGTACGTTGAATGGAGAAGAAATCAGAAGATCGCTAATATAAGTCTAAAATAGAAAAGGGTATAGCACTGCACCCCGGAGTACACCGTATTCGTTAGCAAGATGTTTTGAGGTGTTTTGTCTCTCTAAACTCTTTCACCTCGGATTACTGAACTCGACTATGAGATTGTTCGATAGCCAAGAAAGAATGTGAGTGAAAATAGTGAGCATCATGATTCTGGAGACGACGAGAACGGGGTACAGAATCAAAATTTGAAAGGTAATCAAAGAACATGCAGTGGACAGATCGCTCAGAGTTGTGTAAAGATTTAGTGGTGGAATGGATCAAGCAGGCTACGGCTTCAAGGGTGGATCTTGTGGGTTTATAATCAAACTGAAAAGGGCCAGGTGGCTCACTGAGATGCACTTGAAGACGGGTGAAAACAGCCGTTCCAGTAAATTTAAGGTCAGCAAATGTGAGGGCAATGGGGCGAACATCTGGATAGAAACTCATTTGGCAAATTAATGGTCGGTATGGCAACTTGAGCAGCACCATATTGGAAATCGTCAGAGGAAGCCCATCTGGACCAGCAGCTGACGACGTTTTGGATTTGCAAATGATTCTAAAAATGTCCACCGTCGAGAAAGGTTCCAGATCTGCAGGAACACAAGGCCAACACGAAGGAAGGCTGTCATTAGAGGGATGTTTGAAAATAACATTGAGGTGGTTCACGTCGACCTTATCGTTCGTGTGTCTGGTCTTCTGGCCATATTCAACTCTTACGCCATGCCAAAGAAGCTTAGGATTCTTGTTCCGCAGAAAATTTTTGGCAAAATAAGTATCCACATGCTTGATGTCTGTCTTGATAAGCAGCGAAGGTCTCCTCCGTTCCTAACTTCGTCTAGGCTTGTATGCGATTTCCTTTTGTCTTCTGAATGTTTTGAGTGTTGGCGAGGCAATACTGCCACCAGAGGTGAAAAGTGGTTCAATGGGCCAAAACAAATTGGAGGTGGCACATAGGGCTTCAGTAAACACTTCCGCAGCCTGGAAGACTGAGCGCGAAGAAGAAAACCATGAAAAGACAACACCAATGGCTGCATTAGGAAGGGACAGGTTGTGAGAGGAAAAGTTACGAAGGCGGAATTTGGTCTGATTGGAACAAGTGAATAATCTACAAATGGTGTGTGAGTCGATTTTTAGTCTCAGAAAAAGCAAGTTCTGGTAATATGAGGAGAGAGAGGCTTTCAACTTAAGAGATAAAAAGCGAGGGTGGTTGGTAATGACTTTGCTAACACAGTTTCCTCTTGTGGGAGAGGTACCGGTATCGGTTAATCCGAACGATAAAAGCGGATAAGTATTAGCACGGCTAAAATCATCAACGATCATATGTAAATTTTCGTCTAGAAGGGGAGCTAGATAGGGTATAAAAGTATCAATAAAGGAGGACATATTGGACTGCACACAAAAAGGCTCTATATATACGTTGGTGATAATAGTGCTTCTGAAACGAGCAAATATAGGGAAACACTGTGTGAAAAAACATTCAATACGTTTTACAGAGTATACGAAAACAGCAATAGACTTGCCACTCCATGCTGAGTTGACGTAAGTCACCACTGTACCTCCACATTTTTTTGTTCTTCGGCACCCCATCTTGACGATAGCACTGGAATCCGTCTTTGCTAATCAGAGTCGTCAATACTCTCATCTGGACAAGTTTCTTGAACCCATACTGAGAAAATATGAATTAAAATCTGTGTCCTTAAAGAGCTTGTTATATCGGACAATTTTGCGAAGTGAGAGAGAGAAAATTAGCACAGATCACAGACAGCACCATTATTTTGGATGGAGTAACAGATCTAAGTGCGGCCCGCCAACCAGCACACTTCCATTTTTAAATGCAGTTTCGCTTTGTTGTAGCCATGGCCAAATGAAATTCATCGATCGAACACATAAAATTGTTTTAAATATCCAAACAACCCAGTAGAGGATACGAGCGGCGTGTAACCCTGACAACTGAGTAGAGTGATAATAAATCCACTTCGTCAGGAACAGAACAAAAAATGTTGCACAACTAATCGAAAAGCGTGTGTAAGGCGTTATTGTTTTGCGCTCTGGGGAGTGTTGTCTGCCTAAATGCATTGATTTATATGAAACTGGGTAAACACAGACCATGGTATTAAGGATCTAGGGTGATATCACTGGACTAGTACGGTCGGTGGTCTTACGATAGAAGTGGAATAGATAAGAAGCTGATCCGAGTTAGACAAGAACAATCGAACACACTTACGGGACAAATTCAGACACTTATTGGATCCGGCATATCGTGATCCATCAGGTTTATTTACCCGATGTTTCGGGTCAGAATTAATACTGTAAGCTACAAGGACCAATGGCCTGCCGCCGGGGTGCGCACTTTTTAATCTGCAAAAGCACAACAGGAAGAAAAATTCTGAGCCGAGGTTCAATAAGCCCCTCTACAGAATCTACACTGAACACAGGCCAGTTGGTAATATTTTGTATCGAAATGAGAGAACCGAATCTGACTGGAACTAAATACCGACCAGTCTCCACTGGTTTCATCCATCTAACAGCCATCAATCGATTTGTACCCCTCTGTGATCACCTGTTTTAGCACGTAATCGAGCTACAAGAACACAGAGAAATTCGAATTTTTCAGATAACCATCCTTTTATGATGACTACCAAAATTTACCAAAAGTGACCACTATTTTCACGGTGGTAACAATCCCAATTACAAATCTTCGATATGCTCCCTGAAACTTCTTAGTCCCGGACAAACTGAAAATAGCTTTTAGGGCTGAGTGGAAAGGCGGCAATAGTAATCAAATACGCACATTGTGTTGCACACCGAGGATGTTTGTCTATCGGGGCATGTGAAGACTCCGTGTTCTGCCCAAGCTAGATTACTGATACTGCAGAACCCTGAATTTAGCCAAAAGGACTGTGGTACCGGCGACCTCCTCAATATGTTACGACTACAAGAAGGGTTCAGAATAGATTGAATCTGTTCAACAAGCGCTAAAAATATTATCACTACAGTATAATGTTGTTACTAAATGTCTTCCCCAAGAGCAATAGCCGTCGTAGCCTAATTTCGTTGAATTTCAGGTATTTGAGGGAGGAATTTCTCCCGTACACACACGCGGGTTTTGACGTTTTTCAATTTTGCGAGGACATACCGCCCTACATTGTTGTATTCCCATATACAGATAGGAGAAATCAGTCCAGAGTTGAACACGTCTCGTTTCACAGAGGATTAACACGCCCGAGAACACAAACAGAACACAACCATGAGCACGAGGCCCAACCTCGGATGTCTTGATAGCACAACCCGAAAGACTTTTAACTGACATCACAACGACGGCCCAAGCCAAGGTATCTCTATAACTAGCCCAACCACTGATTAGTGAAAGAACACACCGTGCTTAAGCACGAAGCCACTTTTATAGACAAACCAGTGTGAAAATGTACGAGATTATCTACCGTTTGTGCTTACAATCGATAGTAAACCGATTCTAAGTCAGGCTGGCTATGGTGATCAAAAAGTCAACGGAATACAACCATTCCCGCTATCACTGGGCTAGGGAATAATAAATATTCTCATGTGAATTCAAATAGCTTAAGATGGATACTAGCACGTTTTTCGATAATTTCTAATTTTAGGGAAAATGAGGATTAAACCAAACATATTCTGGGAGTCGAGTTAATTCCCCAAATAAAGTAAACCTCAAGCATCAATCAAATTTAACATCGCGCCGCCCTCTTCAAAACAGTGGTACGTTTTTTTATTATGCATGATAGTTTTTGTTCAATTACTTGTGTATTTGTTGCATAACCCACGAAAGGAGGCGAAATTCTGGGTGATCTGTGCAATAATATTTGAAAGGCGTTTTTTGTTTATTTCTTATCGAACCCGCCTAGTTAATAGTATTATTATTATCCGTAAAAACGAATCCACCAAAATTTTCTCACAACAAACCCTGGTTGAAATTTCCCCTAACAGTGTCACATTCCACTCTTCTTATCATTCGATTCCTCCCCTTACAGCCGGAAGCCAACCTCAGTTTTCCACTTGAATTTCACCTGCTTCTTTCTAAACGATTTCGATTGTAAATAAACACAAAAGTACGTCACTTGCGGAGCCCTCGATGAAACCGGTGTCATCAAGACGAGACTTATAGCAATCTCGTTTACAGCCAGCGACTTATTCACCAGTTACCGGGATGAGAGGGAGCAAAGACATCACTGCACTCAATCCAACTTCTACCGCCACCAGCATCAACATCAACACTGCTACCAACTCTAATGTGAATTCCTCCTGCGCCTCTTCGGTGGCCAGTTCCCGTGTAATCCGCTTGCCAATTCGCTGTTTCAAATGTAAACAGGTTATTCGTGAGGCCCATTTGTTGCTCGCGGACGAGCAATACTGGCATGAGGATTGTTTACGGTGTGTATGTTGTGAGGTACGCCTTGCCGAATTGGACAAGCATTTCTATATGAAAGCCGATATGCCACTGTGTCGAAGAGACTACCTTAGGTGAGTTCGGGGATTGGAAAGGACTTACTACTTGTCAGTATGTTCGTAATGTCCTACCGCTACCCTACTTTTGTGTGAAACTTTGGATCTCCGGACGGGTTGTATGTGCAACCCAGTTGACAACACCGAATACAGTGAACGAATTCTGTTCAGTTCCCTTTCACGTATAAGCGCACAATTTGGTATATACACGATTCACAAATACGATTTCCTATTTCACTTGATTATTTTCAAATACGATTGGGTTAGATAATGTAATTATGATGGGGTTGAAAAAGGTGAGGAAATTGATGACGCAAATATAAGTCTGAATTCAGATTGGAAGTAATCAGTCTGATCAACTGGTCTGTGACGGTTTCGAACGTGGGTGATAGTCCAAGGGAGTTCGAGCTCTTGTCTGTTTGTGTGTTGTCGACGGTAGTGATTTACAAGAAAGGTAACAAGTCCTCCTGGGCCTATGACAGGTAAATAAGTCTGGTTGGTATCTGGTCTAAATTGCCTCACGGTATTATTCTTTACCGCTTATCTACCGCTCACAAACAGTGCCCACACTAGAATCAAGCTGGGTTCAGACTTGGTTAGTGTTGTGCTGATCCCAGTTTCAGCCTTCATCAGACTTCAGAAAATAGGCACAAATCCCATAGACCCACCAACTCTGTTTTTCCGGATCATAAGGCCGAATTTGATTCAGTCGTTTACATGGATCTCCGAAACTGCCTCTTGTTAAAGGTTATCCCAGAGAATTTTATTCCAATTATAATGTAGCTGTATATGAATGGCCGAAGTTGAGTTTAGGCTTACGATAATCTTCTACCCGATTTTACCAAGAGAACAGGTGTACATCAGGTTTGCCTTATCTCTCTCATTTTCCGTTAACTTTACCATTGATTTGGTGGTAAAGGCTGCCCTCTGGTCATGTAAGGTTAGTGACATTGAACTTTTCCCGGTGACAAATTGTCAGACCTTGAATATTCAGGCAGTATCATGCTTCATATAAAAGACCCAGGTAAGTTGCAAGCATCTCTGAGAAGCCTAAATGACTTCCTATAAATTTTGGGTGTGCGTTTTGCACCTTCAAATTACAAGATGCTGTTCGAGGACTGGACTGGTTAAGCATCATATTTTACGGTATCCGGGGAGAAAATAAGTAGTTGAGTTTCCCTATCTAGCAAGTGCATTTCACTCGGAGTTTCGGTATCGAATGAGCTAACCTGGTGTATACGAAAGACAAGCTGGGTTTCGAAAACCTCCGTCAACTGTGTCGTCGATATGACATCAATTTATCTATCAAGAATATAGTTAGGGTTTCACTAGTTAAGTCAATTATTTTTTTACTGTTCACAAACTAAGATACATTGAATGGAAGTTGGACGGAAATTATTAGCGTTGGAACCCCGATATCTTCGAAGCGTTTTTCGAATCTGGTGGGAACACGCAGTCAGCAATGCTGAGGTTGGGCTCAGAGTATCAGGCACGTGAAATAAATTATTAGATGAAACTCAAACATGCATCTGGCTAAGGTGTGTGTGTTCTCAGAAAAGATTCCTCGGTGAGGATTTTCACTGGATGTTCTTGCATGACTGTACCGATTGTATGCCGGGATAGTGCTTGTTCATCTGCTGTCCTTGCTTGTGCACTTGCATACCTGCTTAGTTGCTTCCTTATATAAGGCTCATAAATAGATTTCTTACGTACAGCTCGCTCCTTCAATTTGGAATGTAACACAAGTGTCTTCCACTTCCACTGCTGATGATAAATGGCCTTGATGGGGAAGGAAATTCACCCCCTCTCCCCCTCAACACCACCATGACCAACTACAACATAGGAATAACTATTAGTTTTTTATTGACGATTTTAAGCCATAAATACTGCATTTGATGCCCGAGTCATTCAGTGGTTCAATTTACCCAGATACCAACATAGTCATCTTAATTACTAGATTGCCCAAGCTTTCAATAGAAACAGGTGACTGAGCATGAGCAGAATGGGACGGCAGTATCTGACACTATTTTTCAACCAAAAACAGTTTGGATCTGAACTAAACTTGCGTCTACATGGTTGGAATTTTTCATCAGTTACTGATACTTTGCATTGTGTGATATTCGGTAGAATGAGTATTGTAAACGGCGCACCCAGTTTGAGTGGATCGCACAGAACTACCGAAATGTTTTTTCTGCCGAATCAGACTTGACTTGGCTATTTGTTGCTTCCAAAACAGAATAGTCGTATTTTATAACCAACTGACTCCATATTTTAAAGATAAAATTTTGATTGATTTTTTCAACAGGCGAACTGACTGAATCAGAAATTCAGGAGGTAGAATGGTCAGAACCAAAAGACATATCATCATGTGTAAGAAACGGGAGAACGCACCAGATTTGAACCCGTGTTTGTCAGCCTCAGGTTTCATGACAAGTATATGTGCGTTTGTTAGACACTTGACTGCCGGCCGCTTAATAACCCACCCAGTCATTTGCAGTGGTTCTCACAGCAGTGTGGCCATCTAAGAGTGCAAGCGAGTCTTTGAGAGCACCTCCAAACCAGTCATATGTAACGAAGATGCAACGAGTGCGAAACAGCTGTTTTGACGAAGTGAGACGACCGAGACCAATTCTCATACCATATGCGCATTCCGGCTCTTTTTCAATCACCTGAGTAAAGGTGTCTGCCCTGTTCGTATGCACATCATTTCTGTTGTATTGGTCCGATTCGCCCACTGCCCACACCACGTAAAGCTTTTATTTTTGGGCCATATTTCTGTTTGTGTGGGGTTTGCTGCTGTTCGCTCATTCCTTGGTAGGATCCATTTTTTGGCACGTTCAGTTGAGGAAGCATTCACGTCGTCTTTGTCGTTGTCGTTATCGTCCTCTGAATGTGGCCTTATGTTGGTCTATAGGATTAACTTCAGAG
This sequence comes from Fasciola hepatica, assembly GCA_948099385.1. Taxonomy (NCBI): domain Eukaryota; kingdom Metazoa; phylum Platyhelminthes; class Trematoda; order Plagiorchiida; family Fasciolidae; genus Fasciola; species Fasciola hepatica. The sequence continues at coordinate 11,353,690 of CANUEZ040000031.1, read as the reverse complement.
CCACCTGCTTCCCACGGACGCAGAATTATTCACAGATCAAACACAAAGATACGTGCAACTGTATGTTTACTAACAAGACTCAACGTAGATGAATTTTTACCGGAATTCAAAACTGAAATCATCGAGCACGGTCCGGTTTATTGATCACATAAAAGCTTGTCTGACATTTTAGTGGTTCTGCAAGTTGTACTGACAGTGATAAAACAGACTGGCGATTATCACAATGAATTTCAGAAAACATCCTTAGGAGGCTCTTAAAGTGGATTACGTGAAACACATACGAAGGTCATCTTGATCGATATCCAGGTTCATATACGGCGAACCATCTGGCGACAACAAACTTGAACCGATTTTGTCTCGTATTTTTTAATACGTAATCTGAATTCGAAGCTCTTAGCTTTCAATGAATCGACACTAATTGTATTACACAACCCCGCGTTTTGTGCGCTGAAACTACTGACTCACACCATCTGCCTACCATGGAGGCAACTTTAGTTTCCTTTTTATATGAATTTAATGACCCGGTTTCGATTTCCGCCGCCGTCAGCTTTTCATTGGCCGCGGACCCTTCGCGAATTATTGTAATCTGTTCAATAGTAAATAAAAAGTATATAAAAAGAACATTTTCAATGCTGGATGCAGAGCTGTTCCGTGGGGGTTGCACTTGTTTGATCTGCAAGATCATACAAAGAAGGAAAACTCGGTGATTCAAAGCTCAGTAAGTGTATGAGCAAGCATCAACACTAAAACCACAAAAGACTTCCAAGAACTACAGTTCGAGTCCGTTCATTTCAGTGACCAACGTGATTCGTATGGATTTCAGGTTGTTTTGCGCAGGTTCTACAACCACCGTTCTTGCTAGAGAATCTGTTGATCCCAGCAGCCGTGCTAAAAGACAGTAGTTAAACATGGTTTTGTTAGAAGATTTAAAACCTCATCGTGAAATGCTTATTTAGAGGAACTCCTAATTTTCATCACCACAAGTAAATGACGTAGTACTCAAAAGATATACTATCTTTGAAATCCGAAGTTTCATTGAATGGACCTAATAATGCCGTATGTCAAAAAGGTTTCAGTTTAGTTAAAGCTTTCTAACTAACCATTTCTTATCCACGTGACCTGGCTTTGGTTGGCATCTCTTGACAACTGACCAAAAGAAACAAGCTAAAAAGTCATTGATGGAATGCAGCCATTGTGCTCATGACTAGATTAGGCAGTTCCGCCGGTCACACTTTACTTTCCCACACGCTGGACGGTGCACTGACTACCCGACCACCTGGAGAAAACAACACACCGAGGGATTTCAGTGTGGAATGCGCACATCACACATTCTGACTTGTGCTTACCTACCTAACCTGCTGACAGATGAAAAAGGTTCTGGCTAAGCACATAGCGGAGTTTTGCAGGAGTAAACAAACAGGTCAACTTCAACAATGGTAGAAGGTAATATTGTTGGTAAGCTCGGTAATACTTCTCACATCAATGGGAATTTATGTAGTTCACCTTACTTGCATCTCTACCGTGTGTGCAGCGTCAGGTCTCCCAAACAGTTCACCATATCATTGTGTTTCGTAGTCCGAAACATCTGACCGCCTCGGTCTCAAGTGAAAGCTTTCATCTGGACTGTACACGTTTGTGCTAATTTGGGTTTAATTGTTCAAATTATACTGCAGCGTTCAGGTAGGAAGCCTATTTCGAGAAACTTTATAAGGAAATCACACAGTGCAGACCTGCATTTCTGCTGATCTTCGTAAAATGACTCTCCAGCCCTCGATCCACAGTGAAAGTTCTAATGGTGTTCTGATTCACTTCTTACTTTTAGGTTGTACGGTCAAACAGGAGAGTGTTTTGTCTGCCGAAAACGTATTCTGGCATTTGAATTCGTGATGCGGATACAGAACAAGGTGTATCATTTGAATTGTTTCTCTTGTCAACAGTGTCAACTACGGTGAGTTCACAGCACGCATGAACTTGTATTTTATATCAAGTAGTAATGCTGGCTCGTATAAATATGGGGTATATATATATATATATATATATATATATATATATATATATATATATATATACATCAAGAAAAGCGGTAAAGAGAAGAATGTTGATGAAAGTAATGATTCAGATGATGATGATGGTTGACAACTATTGAGTCCTTACTTAAGTGACTTACAACTTCGGCGTATTGCTTTCTCACTTTGACGGGATAGAGTTAGCCGAGTTCAAGCAGTTCACCATGGATCATCTACACAGGTCAGGAACAGTCGGTTATATGCTCGTCCATACCATACGCGTACTTTATAGACGTTCGTTCGTGGTTTTTCGGGTCATTGAAATTATGACCGGTTTAGTTGTATTCTTGACGTAAGCGCATTCTGAATCAATTATTGGGCTTATTTCTTCCTCAAAACACTACCACTTTTGCATCATCAATCCGGTCAAATTTGTGGGTTTGTGCCCGCTGCAAAGCGCAGTTCATACCTATGGACAATGTGCTGATTGCAATGGGCATTAAACAAACGATGGTTCACACGGCGTGGGACTCATAGGATTTTTGAAAAACTCTAAAGTGTTTCAACAACCGCACGCTCACGGTCACATTAGGAACAAAACGTCGTCGATTCTAATTCCATTTACAATATTGGTGTACAACGATTCGAGAAATGATGTGCGTTATTCATCGCACACATTGTCGTGAAGAAATTATGCCTTACGGTAGTTGTAAAAGAGTAATCCATTTAGCATATTTATATATAAATGAGTTGGGTTAGTAGTGATCTAAACACGAATAACTAACAGAAATCACAATTGTGATTCATTTGTCGACTCTTCAGCCGAAGAGTTTTCAGTCACACTCCTGGCGCTTCAAATCGGATTTTTGTGAAGATATAACAACGGAGTATACAAGTATGACGATGAGTAGGCAGAGTACCAGGTACGCACACAAGATGAGCAACAACAACCGCGAAGTCAATCGTGTATTTCCGAGGATCTTTGGTCCACCCGTTGACATACTACTCACCATGGAATTTGATACTGGTAGACTTAGTTCTATGCCGATCAGTGGTAAAATGAAGTTTTGTTAACCTAGTTATCGTTATGGGTTAATCTGTGGCTCTAAAGTTTAAAATCAGTGAATTTTTTAACGTGGCTAATGTTTAAGCCTATGAGGATAAAAGTGACCGAATGTAGTTTTCGCTACTAATGAATGGATACTGATCCTACCAAGAATAGTTATTCTCGCTAGAGTACTTACCATAAATCTGCCTAATAGAAAAAATCAACATAAAACAAACACATTTGGAGAAAAAAATATTATCTCGCGGTTCCACCGGAAACCTTCGGTAGGTAGTAGGCTCATCAGTGTAAATTTTTTGGTTTATTTCGTTTTTAGTACCTGGAACTCAAGTTCACACTGGCGTGATCCACTAACCATCCATGTAGTTTTCGCTACTCTAGGGGAAGAGTTAATAATACCCGGAAATTTCCACTACTTTGTAAAGAGGACAGGAATAGCATTGGTAGGTCCCATCAGGTATAGGTTTCTGTGGTAAAAACTGCTCAGAATCTTTCCGTGAATAACAACATTCATGTTGTTCAGTTTTTTCGATCGATCTAAAACTGGCATTATGGGCCAAACAAGGGTGGTTACGCGGTACAACCGCAGAAAATTCAAATCGCATCGTGGATCATTTCGACCATAGGTTTATCTACATTATCTTTTGCTTAACTTAGGCAGCTCATTAAACCTAATTCGTGATAAGAAATTCATAAAGAAACTTTTTCCAATGTCACAGAGGTCACAAAACGCATGACGCCGGTTGATATGGAATGAAATATATCCTGGTTACCGTATCAGATCCCTAATCCGTTCGGAGTGTATCGAAAAAACAATGCGCCGTGTGATGCTATAGGCAAGTGTTAATTGTTCAGTAATACAGAATTATCGGAGAACATGGTAGTCAGTCGACGTTTCGGTTATCGCAGATAACCTTTCTCGAGACCAGTTTTGCAATCGACTGCAAGATGGTCTTGAGGAAGGTTACCCGCGGTAACCGAAACGTCGACTGACTACCATGTTTTCCGATAGCTCTGTATCACCGAACAATATGCACTCACCTATAAATCCTGATTACCCTTGTCGGGGAAGCGTTATCAAAGATTCCGTGAACAACGTCCTTTTCATCGGTCTCAAAAAGTAAAAGCATATTTTATGTTAGCTCTGGAGTTCTACAAAAATTATCATGTCACAGAATAATTCACCAGGTCGTGTCTCGCATAGACATGGACGTGGACATACCCATTCACTCATCATAAGCCTCTGAAATAGTGAATTATTGAAACTTTTGCAAGAATATATTATTACAAATTCCTCCTAACTGCCCTAATTTCATTGTGATGGAGAACTCGTTCTAAAAGTTTAATGAAGAAATTACTGCATTTTTTTCCAGGAAGCATAACATTTTGTAACGAAGTTAAAGATTGTATGAGTGATACAAATTAATTCCAAAACCCGCGACGACGAGGGGATTTTGACTACACCACGGATACGCTCACCACATTCCATGCCAAAATCAGCGACTGTGGTGCTGCGAATTCGAACTGCTACACAGGTACAGCCCCTAGTAGGCCAGACGTACTACCTATTCATGCAGCAATGGAATTGTAGACGACTTCTGTTGAACACTAGTGATGTGTTATATAAAGACAACTTGACTCCGTATTGATTTATAACATTGTATACTCTATTTTCTGATGGCCCTAGGAGTCTGGATGATGTACTCGTACATATTAGAAAATAAAATTGAACTTTTTCGCATCCAAAAGTTCATACAGTAAGCCAGAATCATTTCACCAAGAAACACTAATATATATATATATATATATATATATATATATATATATATATATATATATATATATCAGAAAGTCCTTTGGATCTCGTTCAGCTTTGTGTTTTCAGTCTCATTAAGGAGTGACTGATGAGGATAGTTCGATGAATAAAACCAGTACAGCTGCTGCATATCGCCGGAACAGTGATTGCACATTAGTGAGTATTCACTTACGTTATTAGCATCTGCCGAACACTGACTCAGGATTGAACTTTCCTTTCCATTTTCACGATTTTCGAGTTAAATAACTATTGACCTTGATCCGAGGTGGCATTGTTTTAGCGTATGTCTTCTTCGAAAAGAGGAAAGTTGGCACTGATTCCAGTCCTAAGCTTAAGAGGAAAATGAGCAATCAAGCATCACTCGGAATAAGCCTTGGTGAATGAAGAATGAACAGGGATGTTAGTGTCTCAATGATACTTGGTCAGGTAGCCCAGATTACCTGGTCGCCCGCTGGGCCTAGTTTGGGAAACCTGAAATATGCCACTTGACTTGAAGATTTCACATCTGACCATCATCTCGTGGTCTTACCACCCTCAATATTTTACTGAACATGGCATTATTTAGCGAAAAGTTCACACCGAAGGGGCGGATCTGGAAACTTGCATAACCCACTTGCCAATCCGTACTACAATTTTCCTTACGTGCAGATTTCTTTAATTCTAGTCCTACCAAGAAAGTCATTTTCTGGCTGTAGATAGCACATACTGATGGGCCCGGCTGATCATCACTCTTGGTCTCTTCAGGCCTTAAGTGATTTTTTCAACCTAAGCCTCATGATCATGGTTGCCGGCTCTCTTCGACAGTAGGGTCAGTTGCTATGACAACGGGGTCTTTCTTCATCGCTGGCCGTTTGCAAGGGTGTGGAATAAACAAAGTATTGCTTTATAGAGTGTCACAAAAATTTCTCGCAAAACTCCGATGACTGATTACCACTGCTTTCGCTTGGGCTCACATGTTCGAAGCTAGGTGTCGAAATACTTCAAACGGGGAAAGTGCGATGGCGCTTAGCTCTTTCTTAGCCTACGCATTATGAGCAATCTTCTTCGTTGTGCAATATTATTGAGAAAATCTACAACTTCAGGAGGAAGAGGAGAGTAGGAGCAGAAGGAGACCCGAGAAAACTGACTGATTCCGGCTTTGTTTGTATTAGCCCTTTTGAATAGAAGTCACAAGAAAACCATTCAGTTAAATATGTCGGTATTTTGCCTGTTTGCTTTGATCCGGTAAATTGGCTTTGAAACAGGTAACACACTCAAGTGGACCTAAACATGCACTCCGGACCAAAGGATGGTTTAATAAAAACACAAGCTTGTCCCAACAAGTTTTGTGAAATCTCTATGATGTTTTTAAAATTTCGTTCGCATGTTACGCTATTCCATCACAGTTCTTCTTCATCTGATGAAAACCTTGAAAGAAATACCCCTGTACGTATGATACACCACCTGGAAAGCAGGCAGGGAATACAACATAAGTAGGAATGTACCATTGCGTTGCTACTTCAAGATTGACAGATCGAAACTTTCAAAGGCAAACTGGATTGCCTGAGGATAACAAAATCAGTCATTTTATTTGATTCTTCTTCTTTTGGACTTGACGAAACAGTGTAAGTTTGGATTCTTCTCCGTCCTCCGGTTAATCATCACGCCAAAAGTGTCACAAGGGACCCGATATCTGCAAAGCAATTTACATCCATATATAGATAGAATGAGTAATCGAACGTTATTCGTGACCGAGTTTCGTAATGCACGGCATAATACATTCTGAACGGTAGTACGGGTGACCGCAGTTACCAAGTTCAAATCTTTATTCCGTTGGTGTCTAATTAAAGTGGGAAAATGTGTAGGTATCCATACCGAATATTGCAATCCAGAATCTGTTTCCCGCCACCAAAGATTTCAGTTATCCACAATCAGCAAGCTAATTTCTGATAGCTGCTTAGCTTTAACTGAGAAGACCCGGATTGGTAAAATTTACTGATCAAAAAACCTAAGTACTCGACCGAAATACCATCACTGAGCGGTCAGCTTTGGTGATATTGTAATCTTCTCTGCAGATTGTAAGACCTATGTTTGCAATAACCTCCCTGAAAGAAACAACCTAGCTTTGCAAGAAAATCTCCTCTATAGAAAACGTCTTCAGAAGTGTACAAGAAATACTGTATTGCAATTCCCCCCCCCCCCCTAAATAGAAACATTCTCGGGTCAGATATAACTGAAAATTTCATTCTAAAATAATATTCGTTATTCTTTTTTGTCTAGGGATGTGACATCAGATTTCAGGCTCGTTACCACACGTGACCTACTGGGACCTTACGCACTTCCGCAATCCAAATCTCAGGTTCTGGTTGACGGCTATCCCTTTGAGGCTATGGAGTATGCCTCTTCTACCACGGCCAAGAGCAATCGTGCAATAAAATACTTTAGAATCAATAAGCCACTGGGTTTAGCGAGTTTCAGTCATACTGATCGAGTCTTAAATAGATCAGCCAGAAATAAAGTTAAGGATTTCAGTTGATTTGGGGGCGGGAGGGTTTTCATCTCATGCTAAAACCTCGATATTATTCGTCTGACAATGTGATCACGACACCAATTAGATGAACGGTAGCCTTATTGCTAGTAAGCCGTTTCCGTATCAATTTTTTATGAGCTTTAAGATGACACACCGTGCGACCACGTGTTTCGCACACAAATCGTACTCAGTTGTTCTTAGGGTTATCAAGTCGACGCAAGTAACTATTATTCACTTGGATTCGTGTAGCCGTACATGCAACGTGGGTCTACCAAACAGAAACATTTTATCCCTGATTCATGTGACAGAACCACAATATTCGCTGCGACTAATTCAACAGACGGACAAGTACAAACCAACTTCAATAAAATAGTTTTTTAAATGCATTGAAACACACTCGAATGTTTCGGAATACACTTCCACATCTACTACTTTCTATGAAGATAGTACGTCGATTGATGACGACTTTATGCATAATATTCACTCTTCCTCCAGGTCTAAACAAGCGGTTATGGACTGAAAGCAGTGAGGTCTGAAATCTTCACTAAACATGTACGGTCAGTTCATATAGCAACTGCTTCACAAGGATATGATCTGGTTCAACGTTATGATCATTCTCATCGTAATCTTTATGTTTACCTGATGTAGCCTGATTTAAGCGACGGCCCACCTTCACAAAGACTATTATGCCCACATTTTCTCAAGAAAAAAAGCTTTAAGCTTGTAGGATGCTATTTAATTCTCATGTGTGTTAGTTACGGCATAGATATAGTTACTTCAATTGTAAAAACCGCCTTAATGATAAAGGACAGGAAAACCAGGTAATGAATGGTCCTCCTGGTTAAATTCACTCTGTAGAACGGTTGAAAAACGCCAAATGCATATTACTTAGCAAACTCCGCGTTAAGAATAATATTACTTATCTGACCACATCCTTTTGGCTATCTCCCTCGTCGAATGCAATACCTCTCAGCAAGAAACAAGTTGAGCGATCCTGGCCAGTGTTCTTTTGCCGAGGAGGACTACCGCAGATCGGTAGCTCCGCTGTCGTTTGTTGCTCTGGCACTCCTGGCCCACTGGATAACTGTGTGGTTCACAGTCATGGGTCTCAGAGTCATGTCTGTCGGTTGCCCCAAATGGTACGAAAAAAGTCGTGGCTTTACAATTACGTATTTACTTATCCTATCCAAAGTGTATGTTGGCGAGCAATACAAGACAAATCATTCTTTATCGTAAATTAAATCCATTATTTGACCCGGTCTGGAAGATTAATGAAAACACTGGCCATCTGCTTCTTGAATCAGCAGCGGTGCAAACCCATCGAGTCTGAAGCAAATTTAAAATCCCAAGTGATGTGCACGGTTGATGTGGTGATGGGTGTTGATTGTTGAACAGAATAGGTTAGAGGTTAGATTGTGGGACTTACAGTGCCGAGTTAAATGTTCCGGTTCTGGTTATGGCGACTCGATGAAAGTGCCCTGCCAGTGACTCCGTAAATAACGAGATAAAAGCGAGGAACAACGGTTCCATTGAGTTTCAGGGATGATTTGAGTGCTGGTAGCACGTAGTGAATTATCTCTCAGTGATCCACAGCGGCGTCCTATTAATTTGTAATCATTTATTTTTTGTGTATTTCCATCACTTCTACAGGTTCTGCGTTGGTGACAAATTTTATTTACATAATCAGTTCATCTTATGTGAGCAAGACTACATCTATATGATGCTTGCATTCATCCAACCAACTCTTCTTCTTCCCATTGCCACGAGGAATGCGTTGACGCCTGGACGAGTCACACAATCACGTCTTCCTGAAGCCCCAACTCCTATTAGCCGATCAAACACATGGCAAACCTTCACGACAAAAGAACCTATCCCATGCGCATCCTTAAATTCCTCAGAAACTGCCATGTGCACTGAATCAGTAGAACTTGCTTCACTGGATAAACGTGACAGTGGCCAATACATAACTCAGTCTTTTCCCATATATGTCAATCCCCCCACGTCCGGTTCTGTCAAAACAGAAATAACAGATCATGAAGTTGGTGACGGAATGCAGCCAGTACAGATATTCGATGAGCCTAACCAGTTATGGCCTGTTGGAGATTTTCGTGTTCCGAATACCACTAATCCCTTAGGTCACTCTGATGATCATTCCAGCGGGTACGGGTCACCAAGTCCAACTTTATCCAACCAATTGGAATTGCGATAATCTCACGATGATTTACGGGGCTCACGATTTCCGCATCAGTTGAGTGCATACAAAAACACTTAACCACAAACCAGTCAAAACCTCGAATTTCATTTTGTCCGAACTCTGTGTTGAATTTGTTTTCAAAGCCCTTGATTTCTGTGATGTGTTTCATTCTATTCATTTGTAAATGAGGAACCATTTGTTCCAAAAACCTGTGCGTGTCCATAATACATGTGTATATTTAGTAAGGCGTGGGAAGCATTTACGACAGTGAAAAACATTCTGAACATTACAAGGGTACCAGCGCTGACCAATTAGGGCATTCTACGGTGCTCTACCCCAGGGTCATATTTGCCGATTCCCTCTGATGCTGACGGGTTCAGTGTGGTTGTGATGTGCTACATTTCCGTTGCACGCTGGAGCAAGCATAGAACAAAAATAAAATGTATCTCAAAAATGTTGTCCAACGCAGCGACCGGCATATAGATCTCGTCAGCAGACTTATCAGACGGGTTACAACAGTGTAGCGGGGAGGCAAGGCGTGGTAGACACTAGTGTACCAAGCAAGCCATAAAATTCAAAATGACGTCATGAGGAGTTGCTTAAAAGAGCTTCTTTTCAAACTCAGCCTAAATCAATATCGGTTACTTCTTTGCCACGTGCGTGTGAGTGCGAAGCTTGTTCTTTTGTACAATATGCTTGTTGTATTGGTTCGATTGGCCTGTTGGATTGGTATTCTTAATCCGAGCCATCTTCTTTGGTTTGCAGGGTTTCTACTGCGACCGACTTGTCTTTCCGAAAGATCGGTTTTATCCATCGCAAGCTGATCTGTAATTAGTCATCTCTGTTCGCTTATGTCTTCTTGGTTAATCCGAAAGATTGGAACTACGGTAACCTCTGTTTGTTAATTCAACAGTCTTCATCACACAAGGACAGTCCTAAGATTTGACTGGATAACAATAAGTTATAATACTACACGAAACTTGAAGTGAGCTCACCTCGTTTCGCAGTAGAGGAGATTTACGTGGTAAATAGGTGCTGATAAAACAAAACAAGCACCAACCAGCACGCATTATTTGTTCAGTAGTTCAATCTAGTTCCATCACCAATATAAGAATCACTATTGAACTGCTAAATTAACAGCAAGTAGTCAAGGGTCGGTCAAGAGGTTTACAAACGAGGAGTACCTCACAGCTGAGGGTCGGGGAGACTACAATTCATGAAATACACCATTAAAATATAATTGATTCAGCAGGCTTTATACGCGTTTATCTCAGTTTGCTATGGATTACAGGTTATTACTTTATTATAAGTAAAATAAAACTTTTTGGATTTGGTACTTCACAGGTATTCTGCGAGGATTTTCCTTGGAACTTGTTTGTTTCGACTCCAGTTGCAAATAGGGACATGACTTTGATTTGAGATGACCTGAGTTCTAGGAGCAGAATGCATCAGATGAGGTTACAACAGCTGACGACGAAATCGACCCTAACTACAAGGTTGGAATTGGTCGATCGATTAGCTGACCTAAACGAATCCCGGGGCAACAGAAGTAAAAGGTTTTACATACCAGGAGAAAGTTAAGCAAACATTTCGCCCAATAAATAGTTTATCCGCACCGGAATAAACAACCATCATGTCAGGTTTTACTAATGCTGGTCTAACCGGGTTTCATAGTTACGGGGAAGTATTCGAAATAACGCAAACAGATAAATTACATCTGTAAAAAATAAATGATTTGCGTGATCGAGAATCACAAAATCCATGTACTAGAAAAATACTCGAATGGAACAGTGTTCGCACTGATAAACAGGTGGCAGGGTACTTTTTCCCGCAGCTCATCTTCAGAAACCTAGTCCATCTGAGCAAGAAAAGAAACAAATAGCAAAATTTAAGCTTTTGAATCACCTGCTACAAATCATACAACAGCGGTTAGTGAGAATATTGCTCAGCTGAGGGCGATTTGTACGCATTCCTATTATTTTGTAAATGGACTCAAAAACTTGATTGAGCATGTACTGAATAATGGAAGACCCAATCCACTCATCTTTAAATATGAAGACTTTAAGAAAATCAGACCGGACTACTTCTGGATCCAGTATAGAACGATTTTCCTTTGCTACCTCTTCCTAGACGATAAAATAGTCAAAAAATTTGGTTTTCAGCGCAAGTTCATTGATGATACCATCTATCCAGTGACAAAATTGGTTGCACCGGAGAGAATCACTTGTTCTCCACTATTCAGTTTCTCACTATAAAATCTCAATGTGCCGATCATCTACAGTTGTAGTCACTCATTCGACTGTACTGGGAAGAGCAGTACATCCAAATAACTTGTCTCTATTGAGCGATTGGTTTTCCTGAGGTCAAAACTTAACGTTACCGTACCAGTCAAGTCTACCATACATAAATCAGGCTGATTTACTAACTTCCCATTAACTCTGCTGATTGCATAAAGACTGCCCATTGGCGTCACTAACTGTTCTGAAGCCTGATTGATCTAATACATCCGTGCCCACGAAGAAACGAGACTGTTTCCGCCGGCCTCGATGTTTCACATTGTGTGATAGCCCGTGGATCGACTAGCATGTTCTCTAAACGAAACGAATAGTTCGTGGCCTGCTGACTAAGATCACGTAAAATTGATGGCTTTATTCAAACTGATCAAAGGTTTCCAACATCTTTGAAATACACCAGTTTCTATCTTAACAAAAGGTTTAGGTTTTTATGATTATGCTACCAGCTGACCCACAAAAATATACAAAAAGTATTTAAATTTTGGCGGCCGATACTTTGGCCCGAAAATCGCACGAGGTGTGCCAACGAACGGATCAACCACTTCCACTTTGTCAAAACAGTGATAAACTACGATTCGTTTTCAATGAAAGTAAATCAGTATGTTTCGGATTGTGGTTCAGCTGATTAAACTATTGGCAAAGTTTGGGTAGAAGAAACGAGGGCTTAAACATTGTTCCGTCTCTGAAGCATTCTGTGGAAGTTCCACTGCAGTATAGCCCAGTTTAGGATTACAAATTACACGCTGCAAGCTAATTTAGACCCGTGCAACGTCGTGTATGAAGAGGAACTGATAGTTGAATGCAATCTTTGGGTCCGATGCTTTGCTTCCTCAGTAACAATGGTCTTGCAGTTCAGAATGACCAGGTTCAGACGTTATTCGGTCTGTTAAAAATAAGATCTATGCTAATCTGAGTGATGCACCTTCTGATTGTTTTTGATCTAGATGCGGTACAGTAGTAAGTTTCAAATTCCGATTTCCTTGGAGTGACCTTAGATTTCTGACGCACACCGCACATCAGGGGTAGGTCGCTAAGTTCATCGCTGAACGAAGTGCTCCTGAAAAACCAATCAGTAAGCAAAACCAAAATCACTAAAGAACATAATAACTAAATAAATGCTTTTTCTGTGCATAACAATAGAGGTAACTCCACCCACAAACACCGTCAAATGATTGCAATAATAATTGAAAATATGTATAATTCCACAACCGATTCAAGCTAAAAAAAATCGGACAGTAGCTGTTTTAGTCATTTCTCCACAAGGTCTGAGATTGGGCTTCGATTTACAGGATCCTTTTGGAACATTCGGTGAAGTAGCTGAGCCACTTCCGGTGGAATTGCTTTGCTGAAATTGAGTGAGAAAGGTAAAAATGGAGGGTTGCTTTGGTAAAGCAGCTTTCTGTTGACCGCCTAACGTACCTGCCAATATGTACGGTTTCTTCACAAATAGCTCGATATATCTGAAATTTATCTGGCCGATTAAAGTACGTCTGATTTTAAATAGGTAATAATGAGACAATGAAAAAACTGACCTCTTTTGTCCAAATCCAGTAAATGGCCATTCCAGTGGCCCAGACATCTACGGGCTAGTGATTAAAAAGCAGGAAGATTAGAAAGGTTGGGAAAAGAAGGGAGGATGGCGACTGGACAAAAAGAAATCCTGTTTTGCATCACCTACCTTTCCGTAGTACGGTTTTCCTGATTCACAAACACATTCTGGAGCTAAATACGCTGGAGTTCCAATGGTGCCGGTTAGCATGATATCATGTTTTCCATTGCAGTGAATGCTGACACTGAAGTCGGTGATCTGTGAAGCCGATAAAATTGGGAATAATTATAAACAATAGCATAGACCTTTCATTTGCTCCAAATAGAGACTTGGTTCACATTATTTGTCAAATTAAAGTCCAGAATGTTGAAATTTTGAAGACCTTCAGGTACGCGACACTGGCACTGACATTGCGTTGCTCAGCTTTCCCTTAAATATCATTCGTACCTTGTTTGAAATTTCTTTTGTAGCGGCCCTCTATTTTGTACAGGTATATTTACTCCCTACAACCAAGAGTAGGTGTGGGATAAAAAGGATCTCGATCTGATTTGATTTGACTTGCTGACTTGGTGTCGAGGGAGACACGAGTAAACTGGTGTGGTTTTTAAACGCTGCCGATTGGGTGTACTGAAACAATGTGACAAAATACGATGTTTTTGAACCCTCGCTTCTTCAAGGATGCTGTTGCTGCCTTCCAGACTGGTATCTAGTATAAATGATTGCGACAACTCTATCGCGTAAATCACGTGTACTGAAAACTAAACTGTCAAACTATAAGAATTATTCCACTTTTAGTAAGGATAAATTAGGATACACTACGCATGCACTCAATAGGCCTGAAAGTGCTGATCGGAGACATCAACGCGTTGGTGAATAACCGGACTGATAGTGCAAAAATTCTTCATGCAGCATCCCATTGTGAATCCATGAAAGCAAATTACTCCGATTTCGTCCGCAGTGGAAAATATTCCCATTGCTGACACGTCCAGTTCCAACAGGGACTCAAACCCTCATTGCATAATTCTGATTCACACACATTATTTGCTAGGCTACCCACACGGGTTCCCACACAGCTTACTTCATGGCAGCAATCCATCAAAAAAACGTCCACCTGTTACTCATATTGCAACATACTTCAGTAAAGAATATCTTAGAAGTGATATAAGCACAACGTATGCTAAATGGAAAAATCATATAGCTGGTCCCTGGGTGTCTAACTGCAACTCGGCAGATACTCACTTCGAATGACTTCTAGCAAGGTTGAAACAGCAAGGGTGCACGATATGGATTGTAATTCGGACGTAACCAGTATAGGTAATAAAGTAATGAAAATTACTCTCCCATAATCCAGTATGCAAAGATTCTTTTACTTTCTTTCTTTATTCTGTGACAATGTGCAGTATTTACTCAGGGGGGGGGGGCACAGCCAATCAAAGGCTGCCGAATAGGGAAGTAAGCGGCAGCAGCAAGAATCGAATACAGGAAGTTATTGTTCAAATTTCACAATAACGATCGCTTGAGAGCAAGTTCTTATACCCTTAGTGGCAAACAGTTTGGGCCAAAGGTGTTTTGTCATTTTTAGCCATGTTGATCTCCATAATGAGTTAAATGTGTTCTTAGGTTGTCTTCGTTGGACATTATTCCCGAGCGTAGAGTCATTTTTCTACAATGAAACCTCGGTTGAGTTGTTTCATATGCACAACTGGTATTACGAATACAGTTCACTGAAATTCCGCTTCCCCTACAGCTCTAACCAGCGAGAGGTGTGTGAACAGGTGACCAATCAGGCTTGCGTAATGCACCTGCACGTTGGTAATCTGTGCGGCTTTTCACACCAATTTGCCTAATAAAAGTATTAAAGTAGTGGTTCGCGAATTTTGACTTCCTAGGATTTCCCTGGGTCTATTGGACACCTGACCCACCCAGCTGTTGACAAATGAGCAACAGACAGTTGGACCCCAGGCCATTATTTGAGTAAGTAACACATTGAGTACTTGAAGCACTTAACTCTCGTGATAAATTTGAACGAGAAAATCAGAAGACAAATGATGTGAAGGGAATTCCTTTCACATATGCATACATTAGACGAAAAGTTAAAAATCATGCAACGAACTGAGTAATCGAAGCGAGTTTTATTGAACCTAAGGTTGTTTGCTTTTTCTGTGGCCATGGGCTAAAAACAGAGTGGAATAAGGGGTAAATCAAGTACTTTGACTTTACAGGGCTGGTTCGAACTGAACAACGTAAGGAATGAAGCACGTTTTGCCTAAACAGCTCAAGTTAGTATACGTCTATCTGCATGCATCAAGCGGAAACCGCATAGGTATTCGCGTGTTCCCACTCCTGTTCATGACCAGAGTCACTTCCATCCCAAATTTCATCAGGTTTGTCATTTGCCTTCTCGGTCACGCTGAAAACCTACTGCCCGCTGAACTCTACGAACCACAATATGCTTGTTTAGCATTTCCAGGCTATTTTCAATTTACGAAGCTTCCCAAATGCAGCACTTTGTTCCCTGCCCATTGCCCATGTGTACTGCTTTGTTAGGGCATTTGCATTTGAAAAGAACGGAAAGAAGACAAGGTGGCAGATGCAAGTATTTCCCTTACTTTTCCAGTCACAAACGTGAAACGGATTAGTTTATGTAAATGAAACTGGAACGGCTTGTTACCTTTGGAAACCGATGAACTCTTAGTCAGTCCATTGGACGATCACAGATATTTTAGTATTCGTAACCTCAAACACGCACGCACACACAAGCATATACACATATACTTACATACATGCCTATATGCACGTACATATATATATATATATATATACGTGCATACATACACACATACGTACATACATACATTTCGTATTATATAACCCAATGGGACTTACCTTCAGTCGGCCAGTTTTTGTAAGTAGTAAATTATTTGGGTTGATATCGCGATGTATCACACCAGACTGATGCACTGTAAGTTAACCAAGAGACAGAGAGAGATTAGATCAAGCACAAATGCTTTTTTGAGTGGGTGCCCCTAAAGACTCATGATAACATTCGCACTGTTGATCAATGAGCAGAACGTATCGGCCACAAATATGACTTCAGCAGTGCGCACTGATGGCGTCGCGCCGACCGTTGATGAAATGTTTGTGACCTGAAAGCCAACCTCAAAGGTCAAGATCTTATGAAAACCATCGGCTTGACCTACGAACGTTCGCAGGATGCAAATTAGATGAGAAACTCACGATAATGTACACCACTTAGAAGATCATTCGTTAGACCAAGTGATTGTTCGCTATCGAACAGAGTGGTTCGGGGTAGATCTGCCAAGGCTCTGCACAGCGTAGGGAATTCAGTTGATGCCCAGAAACCAATAAACTCACCCATTCGGTAAATATTCGAAGACTGAAAGAAATTAATCACAATTATCAGGCAGCATGTTGATGTAACAAAATATCATTTTTATCTGAGTTTAGTAGTACTCGAAAATACAAGTCATACTAGGTGTATCATTTAAGCACCTACAAGGGTATATTTAGTGGCAAAATAACCATACCAAAACTAATATGATGGAAGAAGAAATCATACGATACCAAGTAAACGGTTGGTCAACGAAGCATGGTCTTTGAATTAAGGGTGAAAGCTTGGTGCTGGTAATAAATCGGAAAGTGTAAGAAATTGAATAAGATAAGCAGAGATTTGTACAGACAAGCAAACTTACATCCTCAGATCAAGTGAATGACGTTGAAATGTATCTAATGTGGTCTACATAAGAGGGAAGGAACGATGAAGCTTTTAAGATGTGCAAACGACTGCAAAAATCACATAGGCGGTTTGGTGGCACCACTCAAAAGTAGCACAGATAATCACAACTTGATTGTTCAGCCAATCATTTTTTATCAGAAATAATTGTTCAGCCAATTCTAACTACTGGTCTTCATCAGAAATCGGACTTCAGATCCAGATAAACCCAGGCTGTAATCAATCGGCCCGAGCCGCAAGTTTATACTCCACCGCATGTGTCTTGCGTTTGTTAGCCCAGTTGGAACATACGTATATGCTCTCAGGAACGCCGTTAGGTCGCCGATAACGGAACGTTCAGTTCAGTTCATTCAACCATCAACTTCGCACTTCTGTTCGGTTTCTACTTTCCAGCGTCGTCGAGTAAAAGGGCCACAGACAAAGTGAGAAGTAAAAATCACGAAGAAAAAGAATGAGTTCGAATACAATAACACCACTGACCACAACACCTAACCGTATCACTTAATATCTCCAACCATCTGGTAGGCTGGTAGCGTGGACCACAATCAAGAAGTCCAACACGTCCCACTTTGACAAGTCCAATGATAAGTATTTTTATACCTTTCTGCTATGACATTACCTGAGCACGTCAACCTACCTTCCAATCACGAAATCAGCTTTGGCTGCTTGCATACAATTATTGTAAAAGAGAAATAAATTTCTCTTGAACACTCTTCAATAAGAAGAAGAACCAAGAGAACTGTGCCATCTGAGTCGAATACCGCTTTCACATCAAGAAAGACAGAGATTGTGGGCCTACAGAAGGTGTGTCTGTGCTCTAAGATGTGTCGAAGGGTGAAAATAGGAACAACCCCGACCAGGTCTGAAAGGGGCTTGATTCTCACGCGCACGCCTTTCACGGGCGCTGAATAATTGGTGTTGAATGATCCCGGCGAGCAGTTTGGATACAATACTTACCAGGCTAATTCTCCTGTAGTTCTCATGAATACCTATCATCTTTCGTGTAGATTGGCACAATCACCGATTCACACCATTCCATGGGAAATTGCTCAATGTCCTATATTACCTTCAAGAGTTTTTAGCTTTGAAACCAAAGCTTCGCCTCTATCCTTGAAAAAAGATGGAGACAACCCATCTAGTCCAGCGGCTTTGTACGTTTCTCCCGCATAATCTCCAGTTCTGGTAGAGAGGTGATATGCACCTGCAGCTTTTCTCTACAAGGTATATTTGGAAGGTCCACTGTTGAAGTGGACCAACTGAACTGCCCGTTAAAGTGCTCCGCCCAGCGGTCCAGACGACATCCATGAGAGTGAATCAGTGAGCCGTCGGATTTCTTGATAAACTCACTCGCACCAGGCATCCGTGGACCGGTACCTCTAATCAAACGGTAAAGGTTGCGAGCATTGACAGTAGAAAAAGCCTTTTCCACTTTCTTACACTTCGCAATCTACTAATGTTTACAGTCATTTCTCAGGCTCCCAGTCAGTTGACGTCTAAGGGATTTACGCACTTCACTGAATGTGACATCCGGAGGGACGGATTTGAAAAGCATCTAACAAAGCAGCTGATGCCAAAGATATCCATTGTTTAGGAGGCTTACTTGAACCAGAGTCTTGCGTGGCATTGGCAACGGCGTACAAGGTTTCCTTGATTTGTTGTCAGCGTTCCTCTGGGTCTTAGACCTCCGGCTGCATCAGTAACCGTGTAGACAGCTGGGCCCAAAAAGCCGGTCGTGTGTTATTATCCAGAAGCAACTGCGCCGGACGAGTGGCTTTAGCGTTCATGCAACCCCAGACGAGACGTAAACAGAAGCCAGCACAGACAAAGGCGTGATCTGAGTCCACAGGTGTAGACTAAAATTAATGACAATCTTCAGTTCATTCACACCAGTAGTGATCCTTTGCAGTATGGTCAACCTGAGTGTAGCTCTGTGAAGACAGGAGAACGCCATGTGAGTCTATGCCTCCTCTTATAGCAGAAGTTCGTACTTGCCAGAAACAATCTGTGGTCAGAGCACGGCTGAATGAGACGATTTCTGTTGTCAGCGCGGTCGGCCGAGATAGAAAATGGGCCTCCAATGTACTTTTTGGAATCCTCCAAACGGCTAACCTGGGCGTTGAAATCCCCGGCAATGACCACCACGTCCGTAGAATGCATGACTTGAAGAAGTTGAGATAAATCGTGGCAGAATTCATCCTTGGTTTCATAGGAACTGCAGTCAGTGAACGCATACACAGACACGACGAGCGAGCTTCTTCGCTTCAGTCTGTTACTGTTAACACACTCAGAACCTTCCAACCGAAAGGCAAACAATTGACTAGTGACTGGAATCTAGTCTAGAAGTGCACGCTCAGTTCTCATACTCAAAGCAATCCCAACGCCGATCTGACCACGAGCACTAGATACCGGATTACCCGGAAGGCCTAGTGTAAAGCAAGTGACTGAGGTTTCAATTGAGCTGCGAAAAGTGATAATAGAAGCGGATTCTTGTACGCGTGTTTTGGAGAAACAGCAAACATCTATCTTAACCGTTTCAAGAGTTTCAGGGACAGCAGCCTGTTGCCCTAAATGACATAGTGTGCGGACTTTGAAGACAGCCAAGTGAAGTAAGCATTTAGGCTTAAGAAGCTCATTCGATTTATACTCAACTCCTGAACGACTGTTTCCTCCAGAGCCTCAATAACCTACGACGTTCTTCATCAATCATAAAATAAAGGAAGAAGGGTTGTTAAGGCCCTTTATGGGATAGATGCTGGAAGTTTCCGGGCGAATCATACTTCGTAACTTTCCACGACGCAAAAGGAATGTTTTGGGAACCTTAGAAACGCATAAACTATGAACAATGTCGGTGTGTCAAAATGTGATTAGGTAGTCATCAAAATTCGTATGGTATAGTTAGAGAAGATGGGAGAGGAAATGCTGCTATTCCGTAGTTGGGAAAAAGACCAGTGAAGCAATGAACTTGGGTTTCGGGGATTATCCATTTCCGGTTTCAGCCAAAGGATCTGCTTTTGAACCACGCTGAGTTCCAGGGTCAGTCTTGGGTCGCGACCAGGGCAGTCTGAGTGCCTTGACAAAACATTTTTCAGAACAAAGCGATGGATTGAGCATTCTGATAGTTACAGTCTCTCCCGTTGATAGATAATGTTTTCGAGCGACTTTCGGCTCGCTCGTGGGGACTCTGTAGGCTATTTTGAACGCGTAGTCGTTTACGTGATGTCCAGTGTCCGCAAGGTGTGCCACATTTGCACTGGTAATGGATTTTCCGTTGCGCGTCGTCAGCCAAGCTGGTTTGTGCCCTTGGATCCTTTGTGATTGTTGCCATGTCGTTCTACTTATATGGCTTGCCGAACAAGAGTAAACAAACGAATAGGTTAACATGGATGAGGTGATGACAGGTAACTTGTCTTTTAGGTTTGTTGAGACCACTGATAGACTGGTGAAGAAGACACGTATTATGACAGCGAGAAAGGTACCAGGGATTGTCTTTTACAAGCGTTTTATTGGTAACTCGCTTTTATCGTCTCTGAAAAGGAGTTGAATGTTTAATTCTTTCTTACCAACGGTTACTAATGCTTGTCTCGTTGCTCTTTCTGATATGTTCTTCTGGATGAAACATATCGGGTATCCGTTATCCGACAGGATTTGTTCTAAATATCTGATTCTTCACTCACCGTCTCATCCGAGCAAATTATACGCACACGGACTGCGAGGGAGCAAACCAGGTTTCGTTTACACCCAAGAGGTACAAAGCTGGCGAAATTGATGTACTGGCCTGTCCACGTTGGTTTGCAATTCACGTGATGCAGCAGTTAGCCATTGTCACCTTTTAAAAGGAGGACACCTAAAAAGGGGAAAGTGTTCCATTCCTCTACTTCCGACGTACAATCAGCCGCGTTTTGAGTCTGACTAAACTCCCTCACTGATGTCTACAACCGTGTACAACTATCGGTTAGAACAAAAATATCATCCACACACCGACAGTAGGTGAGTAGACTTTATATCGTATCACCAGGTTTCTCATTTTCCAGCTTAGACTTGAATATATCAGCCAATAAAGGGCCTGGAGGCGACCTCATAGTGACTCCATTGATCTGAATGTACAATTTTCTTTTAAAGGTAAACTGGACATTGGAATTGCATCGTAACAATAGTTCTTTCAGATTAGTTACTGGACTACCCATATTGATTTCGTACGATAACGGTAATCGTCTGCTGCACCTCGGTGTACATCAATATTTATATCTTTCCGGGGAAGCCATTGACACAGTTATTTGACGTCCACCTTCTGCTAACCAGCCTTGTACACAGACTCCATATTCACAATCTATCACTGGTGTATCTCACTTGGAATTTGGAGGTAGTTTTGGAGTACATACTTAGAATTTGATCATCCCCCCGTGTGTGTTGAGACCGTGGTGCGTTTTTTCCATCGAAGAGGAAACTCCTTCTCAGCGGATAGAGGCATGGCAGTTCCACGGGACTCTGATCCGAGAGATATCAGAAAGAAATAACTTTCTAGCTAGGCAGTCGTGCACAAATCGGTACACACACTGGTGCACATATGGGTGCATCAGACCGTTGTCATCAAATCCACGACGATACGGAAGTAATAATTACCAATTCTCGTGGGTAGCTCGTGCGCCAGACTACTTCCAAGGGCATATCACCGCGACCTCTTGAGTTTCTGGATAGTCACCAGCATATCCACATCTGTAGCGGGAATTACAGTGCTCTTGCAGAACCACAAATAAGACTAACAAGAAGCTCACGTGGAGACCCTGAGGTGTGATAGTACGAACGTGAAGCAGAGGTGGAACAAGCTACGGCAACCGAAAATGTCCAGAAGCGTTTACATATCACCCAGTCTACGGGTAGCAAACAGTCTGGCAGAAGCAGGACAATAGGCGAGGAAAGCGGCCAACCAATCCCACAGCTACCACGTCATATTGAGCTCTGGGCGGAGCATTTCGAGTAGCAAGTTAACTGGCTTTCGATATCAATTTCGTTGTACAGTAGTTTCTTTGAACCTGCTTGTATCCCACGGAAAATCTATACTGCCCCGCCTACCAAGGAGGAGACAGCCCATCCACTCCAGCCCCTCAAGAGCCACGAGCCTCCTGGTCCAGATGATCTACTTTCGATTCTCTTCAAGGATGGTAGTTTGTCACTCACCCGGGACTCAGTCAGTGTCTTCCACAAGATCTGGGTTCATGAGGGCATTCCGCTAAGTCTGAAATTGGCATCTACTACACATATTTACAAAAAAGAGGTCCGCAAAGTTGGCTGCAACCACCGTGGGATAAGTCTGACATCAGTCGCCTCGATGCTGTTAGTCCGTACCATCCCCCGTAGATTAATCCCAGAACAGAAAACACAGATCCCTAAGGAACAGCTAGGTTTTCGTCCATGTCATCGGTGAGCCGATCAAATTATTACTATTCCCCAGAAGTCTGAGCTCTGCAGCACATACCGCAGATCAACGGTACTTCTATTCTTGGAAATCCCAGTAGAATTTGACTCCACTGACAGAGCGGCCATCTAGGATTGTCTCGTCAGAAAAGGAATGCCTGACAAGTGTAAGATTATACGAGCGCTACAAGATTATAAATCAGTCCGAGTACAGGCGTATGGCCCATCGTCGCCTTCATTTTCAGTTGGAAGTGGCGTGTTTCAGGTTTGTCCACTCTTACTTTTCCTATACAACTTTGTAATCGACGACATACTAAGAAAGGCACGAGAGAAGTAAAGAAAAGATGTTGAGCTGTCACTTGCTGTCAGACTTCTAAACTTTGACTTTTCCCACTACACTGCGGTCTTTTGTGACGAAGTTTTTGCAACCAGTAAGTTTCGAACTGCATATCGGTGTCCGTAACGCTGTATGGAATGTACTTTCTACCTTCAAGCTGTGAATTAATTCTACAAGATTAGCACGGGTCTACTCCCGCACTCATTCCTAGTAGTAATAGGTTCCTGACTAGTTTATCTACTTGGGTAACCGTATAAGTGCTGATGGAAAAGCTGTGGATAAGGTCGACTGCCGGAGGCTATAGACTGAGGCTATGTTCTGCGATCTTCTTCGCCTTTGGAA
The DNA here is from genome assembly GCA_948099385.1 of Fasciola hepatica. Taxonomy (NCBI): domain Eukaryota; kingdom Metazoa; phylum Platyhelminthes; class Trematoda; order Plagiorchiida; family Fasciolidae; genus Fasciola; species Fasciola hepatica. Next base: position 11,330,411 of record CANUEZ040000031.1, on the reverse strand, counting down.
TCGGCGAGACCTTTCCCTACATCTGAATGGCGGAGTGCATAACTCTGTTGTACGTAGTGTGCTTCCGTACGGTTGGTAGACCTTGTCTGTTCGAGCGGCCGCTGCTGACCTGCTATCTTTTGTTGGTCACTTTATCTGAGAAGTATTTCGTGAGTTTGATGGTAACATCGAACTAGCAACTCCACAGTCCATATACGCTGTTTCGGAAAAGGACATTTCGCGTACTCAGTGCGTACGTTGTTATCACTCCACCGCCTACGTTAGTTGGGTCACGGGCAATATATGCTTCTGCACCAACAACACCTTGTTTTGCTCACAGAACCTGGGGTTGGCTTTAAAAAGCAACATGGAGACCAAGCTTTGACGTGGCACCTGTGGGTCTATATGTTAGCGTCGAGGATGCTTCCGTCGTTCCTTTACGCCTGGCTGGCTGGGATGATAGACGTTACAATTATACCGGATTTGGAACAGCTATGGTTCGATCCCTATGAGCATGAATGTGCGACATAATCAAATAACAACAATAATAATAACCAGTTCGTATCCAGTTCGAAACATTTTGGTTAAAATAGATGTATAACTAATATAGAGTACCATGGACACAAAGTATAACCTAGAAATACGAATTAGCCAGATCTATTTCATATTTTTATGCTCTTTGGACCCGCTGTCTCTGAAGGAAATAAAAAAATATACTTAGATTGTTTAATGAATACATCAGATCGACAGCTCTCGTGAAATCTACATGGAACTTTGGGAGCTGTCGATGAAATTTTAAGTAAACATGGACAAGTCTGTGATGGAAACAACTAGAAAATTCCTGAGTACTCTCTTTATATTAGTGAATACAAATTTTTCGAAAATGTACTTTTAGTATTAAATTTCAGCACTAGAACTGGAGTTCGGAAGGAAACAGTTGTTCTCAGCCTGTCAAAATGTGTGCAATTTAAAGGAACCTACAATGATCGAACGGCTAAAATAGATTAGGATGCACTGTCCATGTTGACCACAGCACGGAGGAAAAGGAATTATCAGAAGTATGATTCTGTGGTTCCGAGTGGGTACCAAACACTACGCAAAGACAGATGTGGGATTTCAAATGGTGTCTGAAACGCATCCTAGTCCTCAGGACATATTTTTTTGCACACTAGTCACTGTGGAAGTGATGAATATCCATCTATTACCACATGTATTGTGTATAAAAATAGCTCAAGCCATCCAGTTATCATGACAGTAAATTGACTGACTATCTTCGGTACAAAAGTCCAGATCCGAACCATGTGACTTCCACGGCTGGGTCATGACGACTGACAGGCCCATTGATCATTATCTCACCTGTGCCTTACGATCAGATTTCTACGGTTCTTTTCTCACTCAACACAAAAAGTTTCCAAATGGTCTGTATAAATAAATCATTGAAAGTGACTGTTCTTATCCGAACTAGTGTTCTCGTTTTACAACGGGCTTTCTCTGAAACCTGAAGTTTAGCATGCCCGTGTTTCCTATTCGGAATGGAGACGAGGTTTTCGTAAATGAAACAACTGCAAAATTCATAACACCGGAATTAATAATATGCGGCCTAAAAAGGGTTTTGAAATTAAAACATTGAGATAGATTTGTAGGAAAGGATTGCATATACCTTCATCGAAAATTTCACTCACCCAATCCAATCAGGTCAGTTCGACAACTTTCAACTGTGCCACAAAGTCCCATCACATTTTGGTGATTCAGTTTCTGAAGTATGCAGTATTCTTCGGGCATCTTCAAATCATCATTCAGTGCCTGTTTTTATTACAATTTTCTGAATGTACTTGCAGTATCGCGCATGTTAACAAGATTTTCCCTTAATGGATTCGAACGGAGGATCCATTTTATCATCTAGAGAAGATGGGATTCATAAAGGAATTGAACAATGTTTGATAAAGATGGTCGATAAGCACCAGCGAGAAAAAAGGATAATACTAATTCGTCCATCATGCACCAGATTGCAATAAGATGACTGAACCGGCTGTAACCAGTCAGCACTACCAGTAGGGGTGGCAGTGTCATCATCCACAAGACACACCCAGGTGGCAGGCTGAATACCTCAGGGTAGCCCCCTACGGCTTCTTCAGACATGCACAAAACAAACCAATTGTTACAAACGTGCTTATTTGCAAAGTAGCTGTCTTCTTCACTTAAAGACAGTCATCATCCGACAGAGGAGCAGTCTTGTGGTATCCCTGTTGTCGTTCACCTTATTGCGTTTAGTTTCTTGGGCATAGAGGCGTTAGTAATCCGCAACTGCCCATAGCTCCGTTTTCAGCAATCAAGTACTTACCCAGTAGTGTATACACTCGCCACAGTAGTAGTAGCAGCAGTAGCCATAGTAGTAGTAGTAGTATTAGAGGTGGTGGTATGAGTAGAAATACTGAAGACCAAGCTTGCTGAAAATGGTTTGAACCGTGCGCATTTGATCTATCGATGGCTTTTCCATAGCACTCTGCATACGAATATTTGCATATGGTAATTGGTTATGAATCCGGCATTCTGCCCTAGATGATCTTTGGTCAGCTGGCATGTTTTCTAGATTCACAAAATCGAGCAAAGTAAGCGAACATGGTTTCCGTGAATCAAACAGTTACACGGTGAAAGTGAGATCAGACTCTCGAAGACTGCAAATGCATCACATTGCATACAGTCGATCAAAGGCCCTACATAGGCAGCAGTAAAGCGAATTCAGCTGTATGCGGAATCAAGAGCACTAGGTGGCAAAGAAGTAACCTTTTGGGGGACTCCAACCCAATGTGTTTTCCCCGAAAGTAAAAAGCGTTATCACTTACACAACTTTCTTGGCTGTTGGTAATACACTGCACAAGAACTCCGCACCATTTACGTTCCACTCACAATTTTTACATAAGGTGTTGACCAATATCACTATTCTATAACGCAACCACAAATTCAGGGAGCTGAAAGATAACAAAGGGCCGTTACTAATGAAAACTGACAGTACTTATTTCTAGAACCCCTTCATCCAGGAAGGTTTTCATTGGTTCTGCTACACTTGCACGTTATTTTCAGTGTATTGAATTATTCTGGTTCTTGTTCAGCGGTTCCAAATCTCAACTTTCATCAGCAAAATTGATCTTACTAGCTGGTCATTTAGTGTGAAAGCAGAACGGAAAAATAGCCTAAATATGATACTCCACACAGAAATTCTAAGGATGCCAAGATCAGTCAGTGGTGAAATTTATAAATGTAGTATTTAGCTTCAATTTAAATGTCCTCAACTCTCCATTTATTTATATTTATCTATCTATGCTAAGTACTCCTCCAATAATGCCCATAAGTCTTATTACCATAACATTAAGAATCAGTCATTCAGTCCAGAAACGACCGAATTCTGCTATAGGGAAATGTCATGATCACATTTTCCAAGGGCAAAAAAGAAAAATTATGGAAATACCATAAAGAAGAGAAATTTAACCTGTCAGTCATAAGATAGGTAGTGAAATATCATTTCAGGCCCTAAGTTGGAGGTTTAGACGTATATAAAGTTAGAAATACTCTGAGCGACGACACGACTCATACTTGGTCCCGAAAATAATGCACAAGTTCATCGACTACCATTTTAATGGTTCATCAAAGGACGGTATGACGAAATTTTTGAATGGACAGGTTATGTTTGCTATGTTGGTATCCACTTCCACGAAGCACCGGTAAATGGCACTTAAAGGCGCACCTTTGCATAATTGCTCTACTAGAATCAGCTAACTTTATTTTGCGCAATGCTGTTCATTAGCACATACGACTAAAGTTGGTATATTCCCTTTGATTCCTGAAATGTAGTTCTCCAATAAACCATTTACAGTATGATCCGCCCTTGACATAAGTGGGTCTATTACATCCAATCCAGAAAGCCTAACATACTTTACAAGCTCTAGTCCACCGATCAGGCTTTTCACGCCTCTCATTCACTTTATGAAACTGTCAACCTTGTTCATGTTACAACCCCTACCTAACTGACAAACATGACGGATGAAATTTGACAGCAATAAAATGATTACCCGTATTTTTTCTGCGTGATTTTGTGCTTATATTGTAAATAAAACGCTTCCTTGAGCTTTCAGCCTGGGTTTGATAATCAATCAAATATATGTAAGTTCATGGTTACTTCTAGTAAATAAACCAAAAGGATGAGATGTAGTTTCAACTGACTATGCCATGATTGCATTTATTAACTGACTGAATGATGACTCTTCTGTGCGACTCCTCATCATATATTCGGACTTCTCCCTGAACGTACAAAGCACACGGGATACGTGTTCCACAGATTCGACGATCGTTCTTTAATGGATTTCAGTGCTCTTGGCAAGTGACTCGCCAATCCTTAGAACTGCCAGATCGCTAACACACTGAACTATTTCTAAAATAAAAGGCGCGCACACGACCATTAGTCTAAAATCGGCTGACTACTGCATGCGTCCCTGGGCAGGCCACTTGCCAAAGCACTTTTTAAGGTCGTACCGTCTGAAAAAAGTGACCCATAAATGTGTCAAAATAACAAACTGTAATTTACCACGTTCACGGGTTGTCACCCGCCGCTATCAGATATAGTTATGACTTCAGACTATACCCAAACCATTATTAAAAAATCAAACCGGATAGCTGTCAAAACCCCTCCCACAGATTGGTTGATAGCACAGATAAAGTGAGTGAAGGTAACGTATCACGTAGTGGCGACTCTGAGAAGACATCTAACCTTCACCGCTCTAATCAATTCGAAGACACTTCCTCCCTGATCAAAATACCATCGGACCTTGCCATCAGTGCAAATATCCACACTTTCAAAGGGATGCTGAAAATAGTGTTAGAAATTGAATCCTAGTCACAGTCTACTGCAGTCACCTTGTATGGTTTTAGATAAGGAGCCTGTTATTTTTAGCTTTAAAAGTAAACTCTCATTCTCATCTCCTAAATTATTCGTAACTTGTGGTGACCTCCTGTCATCAAAAATCGTCATCCTGAATCCCACAACGATAGCAGCCTTTATGTATCAATTCCCCAAATATTTCATACGTCCCAGGCAATGCTGTCACCTAATTTCAGTCCGTATCGGCAATTCTAGTGGCACAGTAATTCTGGCGTCAGTTGCTTCTCTGCTCTTTCAGTCACAAAGTACATGAGCTGTTAATGACAATGGAGAGTGGCTATCGCAGGCCAGCTAAATTTGTCACTTTACTGACCGTTTCGAACTGTCACTATGGTCTTTTGTCCTCCCGTCATGACGTCGGCTCGGCGTCCACGTTGTCTTGAAGAAGTGAAGGATCGATTGATTAGTTCGGTCAGTTGAAACTGTTGTACTTGTCGTAGTCACTATAGCTTCAGATACGAACAATTAACACCCCCCATACCACATTGGTCAGGCAAGCATTAGTGTCATGAGATTAAAACTCTTACTAGAAAAAAGTATCAGCTAGTCCGAAAAATACGGGTAAATACTCTGAAACTAGTGTATCTTTCGAGTGTTTTCAGGCTAACCTCATACGCTATCTGATACCATCTAAAATTCCCTAATATTTAGTTTGTTTCTTGTCTGCTCGTTATAATGAATTTACTTAAATGGTCGTTCATTATGCTTGCACGGTACTAACAAAGGGGAATAGTGCTGAAAAAGCAAAGACAAATTTTTGCAAAATACACATCTTAAGTAACAGAAAAAGCTGTGAGAAATTCAGCAAGGCTTACGTAATTCTGACCACTTTGTTTGTGCTTAACAAGTTCCAGAGTTGAAAAGTTGCCCTGAATGAGATTTCGAACCTTCCGTCGTCGGTAACCATACCTTGTACACAATTTGAGTATGCTGGTAATCTTCATGACGCTCGGATAATAAAGATAAATCTGCTTGGAAAGGGTCGTTGACCGAACTCTCCTGAAGACTTGGAGTTTTCTAGTGGTGGAAGGTAGATTTGTTTTAAAGGAACTAATGGTAGTTAGCATCATGTCAATTGAATAAAATGATTAACTTCGAAAACAGTAAAACCCATTCCAACTGGTTTAGAATGGCCAAATATTCATTAACCGTATTCATTAACGTGCAAACCAGTCTACGAAGATTTCTGAGTAGAACAATAAAGTTTCATTTTCGGTGGACACCTCAGGTCACGAAAGAAATGAAACGCAATCCATCGGTTTAATTTATTTCATCTACAGAGAGACTCATAAACTGGTATTCGTACCCAGCTTGTAGTTAACATTTTGCGGAAGTACTGTACAGCAGTTTGGTTTTGGTCCCTTTGTAGTTCTAAATATCACACCAGCTAAGAAGTGTGTTTAACTCCCCATTAAATAAGCTTTCCTTTATCTATGTTGCTTAATCTGTTCGCAAGCGAGAATAGCCTGGAGGTTCATGGGATTATAATACGCACATTGTGACATCAGAACACGCTTTCAGAAACAAACGATAGTTTTAATGATTCATTTGCTAGTCTTCACACATCATGTCGTGCGAATTGACACGTCCATCTAACCCGCCGCTTCGTCGGCTCAAATCTTGGCCTCGACAACGGATAAGCGATAACGTGCTGGCTGTCTACGAAATCACCGACAAGCTCCACTGTGTACAACCTTGCCCATGATTCTAGACGGTTGAAGATGTGTTATGTAACCGCGGAACCAAGGCGTCAATAGATGACGTATCTGCCACAACCATCACAAGCGAACATTTACAGCACAGTGCACCAATAGAAACATGAAAACATCCCACAGGAATCTAATTGTCAAACTGACTACTGTAATACTACATAGTAGGCAAACTTGTACTTAAAAATTAAAATGCATCAGGGGACCAAGTGAGAGTTGAGTAGTGTCTATGCTGGCTCGTCTGGGGTTTCATTCATCCACCGATAAATCGACAGATTTGTTCACGACTTTATTCAAGACTAATAGAGAGAAGAAAACTCATGCTTGTTATGCTTCCGGATTTAGTGAACTCACTACTAGCAGTAAATGGAGGTTCTGGTCGACACTAGTAATTCTGCTGACACCTGCAGTGACCTCGATCGTTCCGAGAAAATGAACGTTCCCCAGATATCCCTTTTGTTGTTTTCCGAATTCATAGAACACAGTACACAATAGATCAATTTATCATTGCATCAGTCAACACGCGCGTAAACTGACAAGCGGGCAAACAAGCGAATCATCCACAGGCAAACGCCAGCATATTAATGCGCCAAGTGGACAGGAACAAAGAATCAATGTCTGTCACACTGGCGCTCGACCGCATGTGATTGGTAAAGTGGAACAAAGCACAGCATGGGATGGAACGGGATCGGGCAGGCGAATGCAATGCCAACGGGACCGGAATGGATCACGTGCGAATGCCAATGACATGGGTTGGCCTCATAACAACTTTGTATTTATTTTCTCTACAACCTGCTCTGACGTTCTAGCGTTTGCCCGTGGATGATTCGCTTGTTTGCCCGCTTGTCAGTTTACGCGCGTGTTGACTGATGCAATGATAAATTGATCTATTGTGTACTGTGTTCTATGAATTCGGAAAACAACAAAAGGGATATCTGGGGAACGTTCATTTTCTCGGAACGATCGAGGTCACTGCAGGTGTCAGCAGAATTACTAGTGTCGACCAGAACCTCCATTTACTGCTAGTAGTGAGTTCACTAAATCCGGAAGCATAACAAGCATGAGTTTTCTTCTCTCTATTAGTCTTGAATAAAGTCGTGAACAAATCTGTCGATTTATCGGTGGATGAATGAAACCCCAGACGAGCCAGCATAGACACTACTCAACTCTCACTTGGTCCCCTGATGCATTTTAATTTTTAAGTACAAGTTTGCCTACTATGTAGTATTACAGTAGTCAGTTTGACAATTAGATTCCTGTGGGATGTTTTCATGTTTCTATTGGTGCACTGTGCTGTAAATGTTCGCTTGTGATGGTTGTGGCAGATACGTCATCTATTGACGCCTTGGTTCCGCGGTTACATAACACATCTTCAACCGTCTAGAATCATGGGCAAGGTTGTACACAGTGGAGCTTGTCGGTGATTTCGTAGACAGCCAGCACGTTATCGCTTACCCGTTGTCGAGGCCAAGATTTGAGCCGGCAAAGCGGCGCAACGGACCGGCTGGCAGTGGTTATCTGAACCGTCGCGACCCAAAACAATCGTCCGGGATGCAACCAGACCGGCCAGATGTAAGAGCTGCTCATCAATAATAACTGGATCAGTAGATTTTTGTGCAATTTTCCTGTTATGGCCAACACACGTCTCATATATACGATCAGTTTTTTGCCGATAAACCGAGAACATTGGAAGACATAAAAGTCATATTACTATGATTAGTGGAACGGACCACGCAATAGTCAGCTTAGCTCGTGATTTCTCATCCACTCAAAAATCTCATCAGAATCTTTCAACAGAATTATTTGGTAGATGCTTCGTTTGCGTAACTGCTTCAGCATCCGTGAATAAATTCGAAAGCATAAAATTTATTCTTCCTTTTATCGCTCTTTTCATGATCACATGTGAGTAAAATGGTGATTATTGATCCCACAGGCCATATGGTGCCATTCATCCAGTACTAGAGATGAGAGGAACTAGCAATCTTGTTTGCGATATTTGAAGAAGTGTACCATCCAGGGTCCCAACAGTCTGGTATGGTAATGATCTGTATGACACAGTGAAATGCCTTTGGTCATCAAGCTTGATCGTCAAAGATGAATTTTAAACAAAAAAGTAAGTTGCTTTTGCTATTCGGTGACTACTGAGGAGTCTTGCCGACTGCAGTTTCAACCAGCATACCTAAAGTTTTATTGTTTCGCTGATCGTCACTAAGTAAAATTGAAGAAAAGGCCTGGATTTGAACTTATATGTGAGGACTTTTCTTAGGATTAAAGAGAATTTATACTACGATGTAACTTACTTCAGGGTTCTCGTCCTCAGAATCTTCGGAATCACTTAGTATATATAACACTTTGTGAGCATGCATTGTGTTAGGCAGGATGAGCTAATCGCTTGTTTTCAAGGTCAAAATTAAATATTTCACTAAATAAGTTTGTTCTGGAAAGCAAAATATGAATATTTACTTATTATTTCAAATTTTTGATCAATTCTGTCTCTTTAGCTCAGATAAGTAAGAGTCTTCACATTGTGACATGAAAAAATACGTATGAAAACCTAACCTGTGCAGTTGGCTATCAGAAACACCTTAGGCCTAATAGATCCAAGCACTTGATGCTTTGGACTATTTGGTTACGTGTAGTGACCAGATGTGTTTTTGTATTAACACGGATTCTAAATTAATTTGCTACCTAATTTATAGTTCTCCCTTTCATCATACTCTTCACAGCTTCGATTTCTGATTGAAGTTCTTTCTCGGAAAGCGAAACGAGAACCGCCCTGACAAATATACGACAACTATGATTGCTTGAACTCGATTAGGCCAACAAATTATACAAGTCTCCCCGTAGTTTTTTAACTTAGAAAGAACCAACGTAAGCTGAGATCTTGAGACAATATTGAAAAAGCAATTTAGGAGATAAACACGGTGAGGGGAACTACTTTGATGCTGTCTTTCATCACTTACTGACATAAGACACAGAACAAAAGAATCAAAACAACCAGGTCAACTTAAAGTTCACTTGCATCTAGGGAGAGGAAGACTCATCACACTTCCTTGGTGCTTTTATAACATCAGGATGCGGTTCATCCATTCAGTGACCCATTTTTAGTGATAGGTTATGGCTGGGAGACTGCGGTCACTTCAATAGTTCTTTATCCGTGAAACACATAACAGAAGAGCACTTGTATGAACCCTGCTCTGTATGGCGATAAATACTTTCACCAAGTATACTGAAGCGAACAAGGAGGCAAACATCTTCGTTATATTACACAATAACGGGCATCCAGATCAGTTTATTCATGTTCGCCGTTAGAAAAGAAGCGAGAAGTATCTAAAAGCTTAGTGGGTATCAAATAGGGCATCCGTTTAGCTGTTTCATATGAAACAGAAAATAAAGCTGTTCATTGTAAAATGCGACAGAAATTGTCGAAAACAGCGTAAGATACTGCTGTGTCATGCTCACATTGCTCCTCCCCATGATTCACATTCAATAAGTATAATTCGGTCAAATCCAAAAACCACATTATCTACGCCCACCCATGGAGTTATATTTGAACATTGACCAAACACCGTGGACCAGTGTGTCGGAACGCACTTAATTACATGTGCGGTTCTGAGACTCGTCCTTAAGAATAAGACTGAACGGCATCACGTAGGCTGATCTCAGTCATCGCTCCTTACTTGATCAGAAGTGATTAAAAGTTGGACCCAGCCAACGAGCTTTTCTTTTTGTTACTTTATAGAAACTAACGTTGACTGAGAATGTTAAGCAAATTAGCAGTCGCCTACACGAAACCAACCGTACGTGCACAAAGGCATGTTACCCCGGCTTTAGTTAATCACCGGAAACCACAAAAAAAACTTCAAGTTCCATAAACATCACTGCTAATGTTTATTTGGTCCCACAATTTTTAATTTGCTGTCTGATGTTATACATCTGCAACCAGTGATAGACGACTCCTCTTGAGCGAGAGATTTTGAGCAGTTTTCGTCTTATGAATAGTCATTCCAATGAAAATTGTTAAGAATTGGTAGAGGCAATGAAAAACAAAACTGAATGAAATATATATATATATATATATATATATATATATATATATATATATATATATATATATATATTCCGTGGGCATCGGGATATTTTGAAATATTCAGCCTCCAACATACGAGATTGAACTATCTTAAAGTTTTCCAAGTTTAACTAAAAACTCATGATAAATTCTTCCTTACACAAAAGGAACAAATTATTATTGTTATCCAAATTGTGACTTTCAGTAGGAAATAGTGAAAATTAAATCACTGCATTTTCCAGCGGTTTTCTGCCGGTAAACTTTAAAATGTGTCGGTAGGTTTCCCCACGTCTATAAGATGTACAGCCTTCCCCAGCAACAAAACTGTTCTTAGACCAATTGGCTTCAAGATGGTTTTCTACTGATTTGTGCTACAGCTCTGATTGGTTTTCAAATGATTTTCGAGCGGGTTTTAGAGTAGTTTTGGAGAGGTTTCTGAGTTATTTGGAGGCGATTTGATTCGTTCTTGTGAAAAACGGGATATGCTCTATTCGTTCCTGCCAGACTTTTCAAATTAATTTCAGTCTTACTCCCTCTTGTCTCCCAAACGATGAAATCTTAATAATTATCCGTATCTCACTCATTTCACGACGTTAGAATTAGAACGACCTGCCATTACAGTACACATGATATTAGAGAGAGTTTACTGGAATGAGAGGTTCATCAGATAAACGCTGTAATCCGGCCGTCGATTTCCTTTGGTACTAATTCAATTCCTACCTGTAAAAGCGTGACTATTAGGCAGACCAATCGGAAATCCTTCGGACACCGATGTCGAGAACGTGTTGTGTGCTACATGGGTTGTATGAAACAGTCCGATACATTATTCTACAATATGACAGTTTCTTCTGGAATTAATTCTAGCCTGATAAACGAAGGAAATTTCGTCTTTTGAGCACAGAAAATTCTACACCGTTTAGAGCATCTTTAGTAGAGAAACCTAAGTAAGGTTGGTCGTAATATTTTACATGCCGTGTCAACTGGGGTGGTAAGGTTTGCGACCTTCAAGTCACCCAAATAAGTTTCTTCGGAAATTTCGCTTTACGACGGACTTACTTGTTAGCCCACTAACTCCCATCACAGTTAATTTATAGCCCTTGTAGCACATAACCTGTTTTTAAGATCGTCTTCCCATTGGTTTCCCGTCGGTTTCCTAAGTAACTTCTTTGTCAGGTCAAAACTGAATTATTAAGAAGAAAATTAAAGACCATGGTACTGTGTATTTGTGTTGAAAATTTCATTTAAATGGATGCTACCTGATACCGGGTGGTATTAGAAAGAATCAAAGTTACAGGTAGTCTTGTTTAATGCATCTTGGAATGGGTGGAATAAGTATGGTTATTAAGATTCTGTCGTTCAAGGGATGCAAGATAAAAGAAAAGTAATATGGGAACAATTAAAGACATTAATGAAGCATATTACGTACTTCACATAGTTGGTTCAAAACTCCCGGTAGATGTTCAGAAACTGCCCATAGGACGATTAGCATAGTACCGCAAACCGTTCGAAAACCAGCCAAAAGTTTGAACAGTTTCGTGGTGGTTTGGGGGAATGGGTCGGCAGTAGCCTCCCCTTGTGGTCACCAAACCCAGTTAAAATGCAGTCGCGAGCTTGGAGCTTAGGTGCGCCTTGTTTATAAATAGGCATCTGTAGTTGGGTCTACTACTGAAACAATAGTCGCTCCTCGGGAGCCTATCTAATTCCGGTAACAGGTCTTCCACTAACTATAGGCAGTCTTCCTTGTCAAAGGGTTTAGAGCGTTTGCTTACTACCTTAGAGGTCCGAGGTTCGAATTCCCGCAGTCACCGGTTACTGTCGTCCGGATAGTTACCACACCTGACCTGTTGGGACCTTATGTGGTTCTTTGCCACTCCAAGTATCAGGGTCTGGCTGCCGGTTATCCTTAATAGTGCAGTGAGCCTTCGTGGCTATGGGGTAAATAGCCCTTCTACTGCACTCGTACGTGCGTATATAATAAAAAAACATAAAGTGACATCCAGTTAGATACAGCTGCGCGTCAACTTACTTTTCCGCATCCCGGACAAATGGGCCCATTTCAGAAGTCCTGTAAGAAATTTGAGTAACGGTCATCAGTCATCCACCAACCATATATTTCCATGCGGCTCTAAAAACAAGTGCACTCTGGCTTATCAGCTCCGGTTAGTCAGTTCATTTAATCTCTCATCTCCTATCAGTTCTACTGGACGACAAATGTAGCTACGAAGTTCTTGCCGTCCATTGTTTGGATCGTTTCATTCGTTGGAGAAGAGCTGTGTCTGCAAGATCAACCCGTGTTATCGGCACGGTGACTCAAAAGGAAGGTACGTCCGCTGTGCACGTTAAGTCCGACACCAATTAGACGGGTGGAAACAAAAAAGCTAAAAATCTGGGGCTCTTCTTAATACTCAAGAAAGAGCTCTGCAAAAACATATAGAGGCAAACAAACGGGGCTTAACCTCACAGAATGCTTTCAAGTGTACCCCGGCCATAAAGTTCGCAATAAGGTCAGTAGCGCGGAACAGAGGACCGTCAGTCTTGTACACAAAATCCTGCAGTGTCCCGGGAAATCGGTGGAGCTGACGACTAGGACGGCAGAGTCAGACTTCCTTGCATCGACGGAAAATTGGATAAGGCCAGATACTGATAACTTGCTGTTTCAAGTATATGCTGTCTACAGACAGGATGGAATAGATAGAAGACAGGGGGATGGGGGTATACTACTAATAAGAACTGACGTAGGAATTGGGAGGCTCCGTTCAACTTGATCTCTGATGATGTTCAGTTCAAGTTCAGCTTTATCAGGATAAAGATGCAGACAGCCTATATTATTTGTATTCACAGGGCACCGCAAGCAGCAGAGGAGGAAGACGTCGAGCTTTTGTAGACCCTAGACGCAGTATTGGCACAAGCAAAGAAGTTCTTCTGATCAGGGGATCTTAACCCACCGGAAATTAACTGAGGAAACGAGATCGCACCCACGAGATCAACAGGCGGCAAGGTCCTACAGTGGGTCCAGTTGCATGCACATACGCAGCACGTGACGCAGGCTACTAGAAACAGAAGTGGGCAGCACTCGTCTCTCCTCGATTTTACTCATGATGCCGTACCACCAGAACGTTAAAGTAATTACGTTTGAAGAGCCACTGAGCAAAAGTGATCATGTAGATCCATGGCTTACACTAATACTCAGCAAAGCACCGGATGAAATCGTGTCATTTCGGCTGTATAGCAGAGTTATTTTAGATGAATTATTTAGGGCAGCGAAGAAAATACGGTAGACATCAAGCCACAAAAATGCCTCCGTGTAGGAACGTTGGGAGGTCTTCAAGATGGGGATACTCAGATTTACAGAGGAGATTGCACCTCTGAGGGGGGTTAGAAGTAGAACTCAACCCCCATGGTGAAAGTCAAAAGTCCACAAAGCTATAGTCATCTGTGGGCAACGGTGGGCAGTGTACTAGCTGTAAAAGTCATTTGGAATAGAATAGCTACGAAATGTCCAGAAACAGAGCTCAAGCGATCCAAAGAGTAAAAACATATTCTCTCGAGAGCCGGTTAGCTGCATCGTTCCGCGCAAACCCAGAGCTGTTCTAGGTTTAGGTCCAATCCCAACTTTAGAAGGAGCACAGAAAGGACTAGCCCTGAGCTATGAAAAAGGGCCGACAAACTCTTGGCATTCTTTAAGAGCACATAATGACCAGAAAATAATCTGGAGGAAAGAACAGAGGGACCACGGAAGCCTTTAATACCCGAACTTAGTGTAGAAGAAGGAGAGGTATAAACGGAGCTGCAAATCTTGAATAAGGACAAAGTCGCAGAACCCGATGGGATTTGTCCAGCCATCATTCAGCCCCTGGCCGAGGTCTTGAAGGCTCCGATGCTGCAGCTGTATGGAACGTCACTCTGAGAGAGAAATGCGCCGGGAGACTGGAACCAGGCAACAGTAGTAGGAATATACAAAACCAGATCCCTGCAAGAGGCCGAAAATTATTAGTGGGTTAGCTTAACTTCAGTACTGTGTAAGTGCTCTGAGCGAATAGTTAGGAAACAGATCTCTAGGCATTTGGTTTACCATAACCTGATATCAAATGCGTATCGCGGGTTTGTGGCAGGACGATCCTGTCTGACGAATCTCCTGCTATTCCTCGATGAGGTAACCAAGCGCCTGGACGAAGGGCAACCGATTGCGGTCTGCTACTTGGACTTCAGCAATGCTTTTTATTATGTGAACCACAGCTTTCCAGACGTCAAACTGCAGTCTATGGGAATTGCTGGGAAGGCAAGACAATGTATAAATAGTTTTTTAGCAGGGCGAACTTTTAGTGTTAAGGTGGGTAGTTATGTCTCAAAACCGGAAGGTGTAACAAGTGGGGTGCCACAGGGCTCGGTGCTCGGCCCTCTGCTCTTCCTCGTCTTCATCAACGACCCAGCACGTGAGCCTGCAAGCCCCACCTTTATGTTTGCTGATGACGTCAAGATAGCTGGAGTAGATATAGAACTTGAGGTGTTAGCAGTACAAAACTGGTCACGCAAATGGGACCTTCCAGTAAACCTCACCAAGTGTTAATGCTTGACCACAAATTCAGGGGCTAGTGAGAATGGTGTGGGTTCGTTGCAAGTGGTCTCTCAGGTCAAAGACTTGGGCATTATAATGAACAGCAGCTTCAAGCCGTCGAAGCAGTGCACCGCAGCAGCCAATATAGCCAGGAGAGAACTCTTTCCAGTTTGATCCACCATGTCGTGCAGAGAGGCAGAGATTTTCTTTCCTATCTACCAATTCATAGCCAGGCTGCGTGTGGAGCACTGCTTGCAAGCCTAGGCACCGTACTACTAGAAGAATATAGAATGTCTACAGAAGGTGCAAGGGCTGGTCACTAGAGTGGTGACTAGGCAGAGGGGTATAGCCACACAGAGTGTCTCCATGCTCCGGATCTTTTCTCGATGAAAAGGCGGCTTGTTCGGGGGAATGTGATAGAAACCCTCAAGGTAATGAAGGAACTCTCAGATATAAATCGAAAAAACTTTTTCCTTTTGATCTCAGAGAGAGGCCCAAGAAGGCACAGCTTCGAATTTCGTAGAAAGCACTCAAGGCTCCAAATTATGGCAAATCACTTCGCGAATAGAGATACCATACTGGAATAAGCTCCCGAGGAAGGTAGTAAATATCACTATAGTAAAGGATTTTAGGAAAGTAGTGGACCAGCGATGGGTGGCGGTATACCCCGAATTATGTAAGTTAGTTTACAGGGTCAAATATAAATTACTCGTTTTTACCCTTTATTAGCCAGGGCTAATAGTACACAGAATTTTTATCTCAAAGTAAAGGAAAACCAGGCAGTGTTGGGAGCTTCAGAAACGCGCAGCCGACACAACTATCTTGACACATTATTGGCTCTATTCACACAAATTCCCGTTCAGACTGAATTGAATTGAACTGAACATTGCTCGTGCATTTAAAAGCTAAACGTTGGTAAACCAGTTGATTGACAAAAGGATTTATGGTTCCATTGGGGTATTTTCGTGTTTGCAATACTTATCCACCTTTATTCTTCCTATATTACTAGCCTTTCGTCGGTTGAAAGCCAAAGCAACTCAATTTCTGCCGCCTTGTTTGCAAAGGTGCGTCGGATATTTTACCAAGTATTCTCCCAGATCAAACACATATAGCACTTTGGTTGTTTTTTCTCTCACAATGCTATTATTGCAATCAGCTAATTCGGATATATTCGCTTTTGCAGATCAGCTCTTGCAAAGAAACCAATTTCGCCATGAATAGTGAGAAAATGCACGCTGTTCAGGTCAGGTCACCTCAGACCAGGTTGCACAGGACCGATAGTGGCCGAGGCCAATCCATCATCGAGAATTTTTTCCGTGGTGTGCAATGAGGTCAGCAAGGAGTACTCCGAATTTGGTAATTCTTTCCAGTTTTGTTACAGAAATTGGTTTGCTCCTTCAGTTTGGTTGGAAAATAAAGAAGTAGAACCACTCTTTTAACCCTCTGTGCGAGAGACAACCATGACGCTAGCGATTCATCACACTTAGTGCCCCAGATCGTAGGCGAATAAGAAAGATAACCAAAAAGCCTGGGGTAAATTACAATTCCCACCTAATCCTCAGTTTCCTGCTTCTGTGAATAACGGGTCCCACTTAACATCCAGCATCCTACCAAATGCTCTAGACCTTGTGCGCCAACCATTTCTTTAACTGATCTATACCATATTCCCTCTACTCTGTTGATGAAGAAGTTCGCTCACAATTTTAGCCTAGAGCTTGGCTTCCACAGCTTATTACAATTTCTTCTCGCTTTGTGATCAGTGGGCTGCTCAAATACATCCTCGGCACTTTTGTCAAACGAACAATTCATGACTTAAAAAACTTTAGTAAGGTCTTATTTGAGTCTTCTTTTTCCAGGTTAGGAGAGTCTAATATCTAGCAGTCCCTATTCATACGATTTTCCTTGTTGTCCTTCAACCATCGGAGTGGCTAGTCGCTAGACCTCTTCTTGGCAGGCTGCATCCTTTTTCAAGAAAAGTACACAAGCCTGTACACAGTTCTCTAAAGGTAGCCTCGCTAATGCCTTTTACCTAGGTATGAACACCCCCACCGATCTTCAAGAAGGTTCTGAGGGCAGCCGAAACAGCTCAACTCTTGCTTTGTTGGCAGCAAGCTTGAACAGCCCAGCACGCCTGAATTCTGAAGTCACTTGAACGCCCAAGTCCCTTGTTGATTGTGCCGCCTCAACAGTGAATTGTCCACTTTCGCCCATGACCGTTACTCCTACTGAAGTTCTAAATAGAAGATGACTTTTGCTTTCGTTTAACGGCATGTCCAATTTGTTTGCCCAGTTAACTACCTGCATTGAGTCCCTCACTAATTTATCACGATCTCCTGATCCTACAAATTTTACATCGTCTGCAAAAATCAAACACGGTGATGATATTACTTTAGTTGAATCATTTATGTAGAGAATAAAATCAGTGGGCCTAAACCTGACCCCCGAGGTACTCCGCTGGTCACTTCTGCTGCTTCTGACCTGCAGGCTTCTGCTCTGGCATAAAACGTCCCGCTGGTCAGGAAGGTTGATACCCACTTGTGTATTCCCCCATCTATCCCAAAAGTCTCTAGCTTCCCCATCGGTAGTCAGTATGTGACTGAGTTAAAAGGCTTGTTGAAGTCTAGGTACCAAACTCAGACCTTCTAGCATCCGTCAAGTTAGCTACTGGCTTGGTCTAGGAGTATTATAAGGTCAAAGACACGAAATTAATCTTTCAAAAACTCTTTTCGCGTTTTACTGAGAAACTTGTGACTCAATAAGTGTTTACACATATGCTATCTTACCACTCATCCTAAACAATTGCGGAGAATGCATGTGAGACTTACACGGTCCCTCCCTTGTGGATAGCCACAACCCTAGCTAGCTTCCAGTCCAAAGGTAATACCCCCAATTAAATGTGGCACTACAGAGACGGCAGACTTGTCCACTGATCACGGCAGCCGGTGGCCGTATGATAGCTAAGTATATACCATCGGACCCCACCAATTCGTGTATGTTGAGCTTTTCCAATAACTCCTCCGTCTTTCGTTCCCCAGTTAGTGGGTTGGGAAGGATAGGGGCAACCACTTGCGTTTCGGTGGACGTTTGTTGTACACTCTCAACTTGTAGACCCAAAGCATTGGCTTTACTCTGATCACTGGAATATATTTCATTCCCATCTCCCAAGATCAGGGGTCCCAATTCATTTCTAAGCTAAGCCTCTGACTGAACAAATCCATAGTGGCTTTTTGGGTTCTTCTCAGCTTCTCTGGCCGGTGTCAGTTCAGAAGTTTTTCATGACTATGGATGGACCTTTACGACTGAATTTATATCCTTTTTATACAATAAACAGGCTCTTTCGCTACCAGTGGCCTAGAAGATCTACCAGCCTTTGATCCTCCTTTTCCTATTCGTCGAACCTCCTGCTTCCACCAAGTTGGTTTGCCTTTATTTTTGCATTCCTGAATGGGGAGGAAACTGTCCTATGGCTCGAAAAGGTTTACCGCAGTCCTCATCTACATTTCTTTTACTCCAGCTTCCTCATCGTTTATCCTAAAGTCTATTCATGAAGCCTTAATTCTCAATTCCCCTTAATTTGTCCTCCCAAAATCTCCACGTAGTTTTCCTGCTGGTTTGCAAGCCTGAGACAAAGGAAGAATTTAAAGGTACCATTATCACTTTGCCCTAATGTGTCAGCAAATCTAACTTATCTATGTCTATTTCATATCTCACGATTATTAGGTCAAGAAGCAAAGGCTGATATCCAGATTTGCACCTAGATTTCCCCCTAGTATGCTCAATCAGTGCCCTGCTATGTATTCAGTCGACGAAGTATTCCTCTGCTCTACCCGAGATACTGCTACCTGTTGTCTAGTCTACTCCTGGCAAGTAAAAGTCACCCACCAAAGGAAGTCCGCCTGCTGACTCCTGGAGCTTTTGTAGTTCATCGATCAATCTTCTGTCCTCATCCAAGGTTCAGCTTGAGCTTCTACATACGCACGCAAAAGTTGTCCTCCTGGTTCGCAATCGTACGATGACAGCATACATTCGGGTGTTTGCTGCGGACAAGCTTACATCTGATTCCATTTGCACTAGTCTTCCTCTGATGGGGAAGGCTACTCCACCGCCTTCTACGTCATTTGTCCTGCCTTGTCGATAAGCAAGATAATGGCTTTGCACTCGCTGTGGGATATGGTCATTTTGTGACAGCCACGCTTCTGAGGCTGTGACTGTTTCATCATGGCAATGAGCGGCTCTAGTGGTCAGTCCCGCCCATTTGTTTCTAATGCTACAGGCAATGGTGTATAGCATAGCCGTGTCCCTTTCAGATGACAAAGCATTTTCCTCCTTTGGTCTCTATCTTGCCTCGGGCTGAGTACCTTGGTGGCTGCTACGTTTTTCGCTTTTAATGTACTCGACGCCGTAGTTTGTTGGTCCGTATCTATGACTATTTGTTCCATTAGGTAGGAGTCTTGTGTATGCCTCATGGGCGTTAGAGTATCAACTTCCGTTTTCGTCAACCTGGAGGTTGATATGACGGCCGGCCTAGAACTACTTTCGTCTCCCACTGAGATCTCCCACTATTCGTCTTCTAGTACATCTTCAACTGCAATTGCTACTTGACAGTAGTTGCTAGGTATGCTGCTCTGGATATAGGTACCGGTTTTTATTGCCGAGCTTGTCCCCAGCGAACCCATGTTTTGAGCGTTTGTAACAAAATCGCTGCAAAACTCGCTGAAACCGGTCGGTTTCTGGACAATTTCTGAGCAGTTTGTGCCAATCGTTTGAATTACGTAATCTGTTTCGTTAATTTCAGCAACGTTTCCCAAATTACTTTTAACGATGCTCATTTCTATCTTCCATGTTTCGATCTTCCAAATAATTGTTCTTTTTTGTCCATGAAGTAGAGCGATCTATAACGAGTTATTTCACGGCATTTCGATGAATTAAACCAATATATTGGAATAAAAAGCAACTAGACGTCCTACATAACTCCGGTCGTCAATTTTTTTATCGAATCATTTTTGGTCCCTGTAAAAAGGCTACTAGAAAACCCGATCGAAAACCGTTCGAAAACCAATGTTACAGATGGGCTTGGCTCTACAAGTGTTCCGCCTTGTTTTAGAATCCTTGTTATGAAGAAGAAAGATTTTAAAAAAATACACTCATCACAATGAAATGTGTTCTTCGGACTGAGAAAATATCGTCTTTCTTTCTGTAAATAAAACAGAACGCTGGTTAATATTTTCTCGACAAAGCGAAAACAAAATGAACATTCAACAGGCTGCTCTTATACGACCTTGAAATTCACTTCAGTTCAGTTCATTTTGCTCATGACAAGTAATGGCCACTGTCAATCGAGCCTCCAGAATTCCTTCGATGGTATGTACATCAGTTATGCACCCACCACTGTCGAGTGTATTTCGTCGGATCCCCGCTAAAAATGAGAGGGAAACGGAAAACCTCATCGCACATCAACTGCGAGAGACATTATGCATCGTGAGCGTTCACTGAGATTGTATGCAATCATTGAAAAAGTCTATTAAAACATACTCCAGAAATGCCACAGTGCTACCCGTCATCCATCTAGTTGACCTACTCAGGGCTCACTACGAGGAAATATCTCGTACCACTTGCGATCTAGGGTACCTTTGAAGGATTGGACGGTCTGCAGATCCACCATTCCACCGGGACGACCGTCCCAACTGTTCACAACTCTGTTTCTGAAGAAGCGCGATCTAGCCATCAACCTAGCTCGGGCTTTTACCAACTTCTTTTCATGTCCCCTTGTTCTGGAATCTACGGCCACTTGGAATAGACTATCTGGTCTAAGGCCAGAAAAGCCCTTCAATACCTTGAACGTTTCCATGAGATCCCCTGGACTTCTCCTCCTTTCCAACGAGAAAGGATTCAGGTCACAGAGCCTCTGCCCATAAACCTTACCCCTCTGCCCTGCAACCATTCGCGTGGCGAGACGTTGGACTTTCTCTAGGCAGACGGCGTCCTTTTTGTAGAAGGGTGACCAAGGCTGCACGCTACCTTCTAAGTGAGGTCGTACCACAGCCATGTAAATAGGTACGAATACCTCCGGCTGCCGGCAAGACAAAGCTGATCGCAGCCCAAAGAGCTCCCCACGAGCCTTACGCGCAGCAGCTTTGCATTGCTCCAACCATTTGAAGTCACTGTTCATGATGACCCCAAGGTCTTCAACCCTACTGACTGCCTCTATGGTGAACAGCCCTTGATCAAGGGCGACGGTCAGGCTCCCTGTCGTCCTTGACAACAAATGGCTTTTTTCAGCGTTCAGAGGTAAGTTCCATTTGTATTCAATTCGGTTCAGCTCCATTCGTTTCAGTTCAGTTGCGCATGACTTGTGTGCGGCTAAAGCCAGTCGTGTCTCCAGATAATTGCATTTTCGGCGCTTCTCAGTGGCTCCCAACACTGTGAGTTTGGAAAGGCAGCGAGTATCCGCCTGTCCATATTTGGCACTGGTAGGAATTTTTGATCGCCTGCTACCTCAAGATTTCGCTTGGCTTTTCCAGCCAAAACGATTTTGCATTGAAAACCTCGCTTCAGCAGCGCAAGCGGCCCGGAAGTCAGGAGAGCTGCCACAGTTTGCGGGAAGTCTGGTCAGGTCAGACTGGGTCACACTACTTGCGGCTCGGCCAAGGGGAGTTCGGAAATTTGCACGCGTGAGCCCCAGTATCCCACTACGTTTCGGCTGCTGAAGTATTTTCTTGGCACTTTGAGGGAAGAAGGATTCAATTTCAGTGCGAAAAATCGTTTTCACTCACGGAGAAGGCAGGGACTCACAATCTGAACAGGCCGAGAGCTGGGGGAAGAGCTCGAAAGCACACTGGGTCAGGTGAGCGAAACATACCGCCACCCATGGGGTTAGCTGAAGTGAAGGACACTAGACACATAATAAGGAAAGGGAGAAGTTAAAGAATACACAGGGGATCAGGAGTTAGAGACTGTTGGAGAGGAAGAAATGGGATTTGTGAGAGGAGTTACAATAGGTGTAAAGGGTGACAGACATAGGTAGTTTTGGTTTAAAAGAAGGGTGGGGGGGGGGCAGGTGGTCAGGCCTCGCCCACGCTAACCTTGAACTTTATAGCAGTTTGTGAGAGCACTACCTCTTCCGAAAGTTTGTTCCGTGTATTACCTACTCTGAAAGAGAAGACATTAGCCCGGATAATTTGCAGTGCTCTGGGCTCCTCCAGTCTTGGACTACTTCCCCCCCCCAGGGCCAAGTTCTCGTCGATTTTAGGTAGAGGTACATTATTCACCGACACCCCTCTCAGCCACTTGAATGTTTCGATTAAGCCCCCTCTCATCCGTTCCCCCCCAGAAGAGAAAAGTCTTAAGATTGCAGACCTTCCCGTATAGGGTGGATTCCGGAGACCTGGGACTGACTTCGTAAAACCTGAAACCCACCTATCCCTCAAACAAAGAGAGAGCCCGTGCCTGCACAGCCTACTCTGGGTAAGACCCAAAAGTGGCTATGTTTTTTGGGATTACAACCTGGGGGCTTCCGGCATCAAGTGCCATTCGGATTTAATAGAGAGCCTTGTTAGCCTGGCTGGCTAGAAAGCGGGCCGAAAACTGTCCAGTTCCTTGCACTGTGGACTCCTTGCTCTCCCGGTGCTGCCACAAGCGGAAGGGACATATCCGCTTCAGTCCAAGGGAAGGGAAAACAGAAGAGAGAAGACCTCCGGCCACTGGACACCAACCCGAGGGTCCTTGTTGCTAGCTGCTGGCAAATGGTGACCAGTCATCCATAGGGCCGGGTTGCCAGGAAGTACTCAGGCCTAACGACTCAGAAGTGATGAGGTAGATTAAACGAGAAATAGGAGGTTATTGGAGGGGCGCGGTTGAAGGCGGGAGTAAAGTGAGGGCAGAGAGGAAAAGAAATGTCCGGCCACTCAGCAAGCTCTTTCGTTAAATGGGCCCTTTCATTTTTCATCAAGCAGTTGATGTGCGATGACGTTTTACGATTCCCTCCCATTTTTAGCGGCGGTTCGGCGAAATACGCTGTGAAGTGGTGGGTGCCTATTTGGCGTGCATACCATCGAAGGAATCCTGGAGGCTCGGGTGGCGGCCGCAACTTTCCTTCCTGAGCAAACTGGAATGAATTGAACAGAATTGCTGCAACCGCTGTAAAGGAAGTGCAATGAAGATCCTTCCAAAGATTCCACATGTTTTGCGAAAGTGGCTATATTTGACTTTACTTTGACCAAGCTCGTCTGTACAAGTGAATTTTCTTTGTTTGTTTGTTTGTTTGTGTGAGACAATTGAATCGGACATTGGACCTTTTCGAGCCGTCGTGCTTGAATCACAGGAACTTGGAATTTGGGCTTTAATTTCGAGTCTGTTTGGCCGCATAATGGAGGTTTGTATATAATTTTATACCCTGTGTGATATTCAGCGTAGAACTACAGAAACTAGGAAGCAATCTTGTTCTGGTTTTAGGGTTCATGTGAATTGGCTATGCTTCGGTCAAACGGCGCTAAAGGTGACGTACAACCACTTAGTCCGGGAGTCCGTTTCGATCGCTCACCGTCCTAGTGGAGAACTTTGAACTCAGATAAGACCTTTCTCTCTCCCTCCGTAACTTGGAGACAAGTTCGTGCACCGCGGTTTTGCTACTTGGCCTTAGTATCGGCCTCACTCCTCCACCAACGTCAACTGTGCCTTTCAGTATTTTGAAGGCTTCCATCAGACCACCTGGAGGCCTTTTGCGTTCCGGTTAGTATAGGTTCAGTTTCTCGAGGTGATGTGCCGATCCGTTTTGAGAAATCCCTCAGAAACACTGAAATTCCATGGCTCCTTGGCATCACTCACTCATCTGCACCATTTTCATGTCTTTATGCACTGCACATTTTTATGAACTGACCTTCGTTTGTTCGCGTCCAACGAGCCATTCTGTCATATCCCATTCTGGACCTGCGTGACGCACGTGTTCCTTCCTCGCACGGCGCAACTCGGTTCTCGAGTTCTGGGAACCTGTGATGGCATAATTGAGGTTCGTATTTGTTTCGTGTCGTCGTTCATTTATTAATCTAGTATCGTAGGATTTCACGGATAATCGCGTTCTTATTTTAGGATCCGCTTCGAATTGGGCTACGTATTGATCAAAGGCGCATTACAACACTCAGATGATCAATTTGGAAGGAGAAAATAAGCAACAAGCCAAGAAAAGGATCGAAGCAATTGGAATCTGGGCAGAAAGTAATACGGCACGTCCCCGGGGAAGTTCTGGGAACTTCTGATTCTTTAGTTAATTCTAAGTCACCTTGTACTGTCAGTGCTGGCTCACGTATTACTGAGGGTAATATGGATTGCAAGAATGCTGATCTATTTAAGCTAAGGATATAAGACCTAGAACAACAACTGTTATCGGCTAGGCAGCGGGCCCAGGAAGCAGAAGAGAGGTGCGGACAGATTGAGCGTGAGCAAAACACCAACTAATACGATCTATCCGACGGATCAAGACATATTGAAATAGGGAACTCCGCGCCGGCCTCCAAATTAAAAAAACTTTGGCGCAACCAGCGATTGATCTGCCAAGGGTATAATTGACGGTTTTCGACGGACGATCTGAACATTACAGCGAGTTCATCAAGCAGTTCGAAATTTTCGTCGAAAACAAGATAACCGACCCCGGGCAAAGGCTTCTCTATGTGACTCATTACTGTCGAGGCCGAGCTAGGGAAGCTATCGATGGGTGCACCATGATCGACCGGGAGCAAGGCCACACACGAACAGGGACGATTTTGAGGGACCGGTTTGGTCAGCCATTTAAGGTAGCCCGTAATCTAATAGAAGGCGCGACGGTAAAGGCAAAAAGAACCAAGGGCAACGTCTACACAATGGCCGACCTAGTGATCAAAATGCAGAACTGCTCAATAGCCCTCGGCCATTTAGGTCACAGGGCTGACCTCAATACAATGCACACCTTGGAGGGCGTAGTCCGTCACGTCTCTCCCGAGCTACAGGGTAGGTGGGCGGAAGAGGCGGAACGTTTAAGCCGAGGCAACCGTGAGGCTAACTTCGAGACTTAACCGAATACTTGGACAGGCAAACCAAGTTAGCCGATAGTAGATTTGGCCGACTCATCCAGGACAGTAGCCGAGTAAACAAACCTAGCACCGGACAGCCTACAAGCACTGCACGGGAACAGCCGAAATATCAGCCTTGGACCAATTCACACGCCGTTTTACGCGAAGCTACAGAACACCCAATTTGCAGGTCCTGTGAAGCCAGCCATGGGCTACTGGGATGCCCCAAATTCATCAAGGCCATGATAGACGAACGTTGGGGAGTGGCAAGGATGACAGGAGCTTGCTTTACCTGCCTTAACATCAAACCTGAGGCGGAACATTGCCGAACAAGGACCAGATGTTGTCACGAGGTTTGCGCTGGCAGACACCACTGACCGTTATAGCATTAATGATAATGGCATATTTCTCGACTGGGATTAAGGCACATACACGAGTCATGATCACGGAGTACAGTTTATCACAGTAGTGTGAAATACTCGCAGATTTCAAAGATCGAGTTTGTACATCTCGTTGACAGTACGATGGGGCTAAGCAGTTTTTAAATTAACTAAAGTGGGAAAGGTTAACGTTGCGGGTGAAAAGCGGTTTTGGTTTCGGGTTCAGGGCCGGGTGTGGTGGGGGGTTTGCCAACCGCAAAGCTGCTGGTTAAAGCCTTTTTAAAGTGTGGGGAAGATGTAGTGAATGCAAGAATGGTTCTAACAACGGTTAATTATGAGGTCAAAAGTAAAGTGGGACCTATAGAAAGAAATACATGGACAAACCGGCTGGCTACCAGAAGGATCGACATCGAAGGACCGGAGGGAGATATTCACCAATGCATATCCAGACACCGTTGAGAGTAGAGCAAAATTCAAATCCTCAACCAGCAATGTCAGCGGCATATTAAGTGGTATTTCGACGTTGCCGGTGGGCGGTGGTATGGAAACCTAAAGAAGGAACTACCCTGTAAGGTCAATGTAAGGGTTATTCCGACTGTGAGCAACGCGTAGCCAATTCAAAGCGAATCCCAAAAACAAAGCAAGACTGATTCGTAGTTTCTACGGCACTGGATTAACAAGCCATACGCACATAAATGTAAACAAACCACAACTATACAGCCACAACATCTAACAACGAGGACCAGAGTTCAACAAATGGATATATCAGGTACCACCGTCACGGCAGTCCAAGTTCGAATCCGAATTATGCCACTTCACATGAGCAAAATATAAACAAATGTTGAAGTGTAGTGATTGATACATGTTGCACTCGTTCCAGGGTAAATAAAAGCATAGTCTCAACAATACAAGTATATGACAATGGCCAGGGAAGATTTCCACGCATGTAAGCTACAGTCAGATAAAATTATTCTAGTCGTACTTCTCTGGACGATTCCATTGCGATATAGAGAACGAACTTATATTGGAAATTGGGTGTGTAGAGAAATGGTTCACGAGGAACGTAGTGTGCTTTCGATGCAGCCGGTTTCAAAAAGAGCTTATTGAGTGAGCAGCCAGCTGGGGCGAGAAGATGGAGCAGATGCGTCAAAGCGAAGATGAAGGGATGAAATGTGGGTACGCAAGTCATATGGCAGTGATCAGCAGAGGACCAGGCCCGAGGTTACAACCGACATTTTTGGATGCTAGGATAAACGTTTCTTTATATGCGCCAAAAGAAAATAGAGAAGTTTCGGCCAACAGCCAGTGGCTGGTATTTTGTTTCATAGAGATCATGTTTGCCATTGACGGCGGTTCACGAACTAATGCCCGAGCATGGACAGGCTCATCAGGCACAACTGGCTGTTCATGAGGAAAGTGATTGTGCGGCAGGCAAAAATGGACTAAGACTGCTTTGGTTGGCGAAATGGGGAAAGTGGGTTGAAAATACAAAGGCGATGGTAGGATTTCGGTCATGATTTGAGAACCACTACGACCGACAAGAGGGTGTACCGGAAGTGAATTTTAGACCATTGCTTGAGGTCGGGAACCCCCTTTTGCGGTCTTGTTATAGTGGCTTGTAACCAGGGTAAGACTATTTTAATAGCAGTGACTTGCGATGTTATAAGCTTCACATGGAACCAGCCGGCGTAAATTTAAGTTTAAAAGATGGCCTTCCAGCGTGGAAAATAGTCCAGTGGGTTCAGTCAGATTCATTTAGTCCTCGGGGTAATCCAAGAGTAGCGCCGAGTGAACCAATGGCCACCCAAGTAACCGGCATGATCTGAAAGGATACCAGAGATGTGGCAGTCTGATGGATGTTGCAGATGGGGGTTATGAATAAAATATCAATAGTAATCCAACGATTACAGCTTTAGGGGAGTAATCGGGGCCCATAATTCATGGGGAGCTCAGCAATCCGGAGTTGGTTCCAGCTATGGGTTATGATGGCAAATATAGGCAATATAAGACGAGCTGTGCGTATTATTATGGCAACGGTAAGGCCCCATTCCAGCGCTCGATAGCACATGTTTCGTGCTGTGGACAGGACCTTGAAGTCAAGTGTTGATAGCAGGAGCTGGGAAGGAGTGTTGACGGGGATGATCCACACTTTTAATAGCACATAAACGGCTGCAAGCTGATAAAGTCACGGTGTGGCGGAGCGCCTAATGCGTGACAGAAAGTTTTTCAACGGGAGGCGGGTGAACAAATTTGTGATGTGATATTAGGGCAATAGGAAAATAGATGGGTTTTCCATAGATCACGGTGACAATTCGGTCATAATTCGACTGTTGACTACGAGCCTGTACTTCATGACGAACATCATGTTATAGAGTAATTTCGGTTTGTACCCTTTGTCGAGATTTCTAATTTCAGTGCAGTGTAATTAAGGTGTTGGCAGATCACGTGCCCGCACACGTAGTGCAATAGACAGTGTTGTTGGGGGCAGCTGTCAGGTTTAGATATGAAACCATTTAGACCTAAAAGGACTGTGATGGCTACTGTGGCTATCGCAGCACCTGCTTTCTTCTATGTGTAGGCTGTAGATGACAGTTTAGTTTGGCTCCGGCCGTCAGCGGATAGAGTCAACAGTGGGAAGGCTTTTATTACTGACGCCTGAGGCATAGATGTTTTACACCTTGTGCAATTATGTTTGGAGGGTGAAGCCTGAGGCTATGGCGTAGGAAGCTCGTGCTCACTCTTCACTTGAGATTAAAGAAAACAGAGTACGCACATGGAAACATACGCAGGTCGCAAGAAATTATAGGTATCAAGGGGTAGACTTCAGAGAGAATTAGCTTTCATACTATTCTTGAGCGTTAACGGGAGCTGGTGCTAGTGGGTCCATGTACCAAAACGGATTTAGATCACAGCGGACTTCACATGATTAATCTTCGGGAAGCTTGTTTAGGCAACGAGGTCTGGCATCAACGAGCTGGTCGGAGATGGAACAAGCAACCCGAAAGAGTTCAAACTGAGAGGAGTGAGGTCCGGTGACTTGTGGATAGCCCATTTGGCCAGCTTGTCTCCCCTAACATGGTCAGGCAGAGGTGCTGAGGCCTTAGTTCGCAACTCTTTTTTCTTCGGGGAATCCCATAAGCTGCGTCGGGTCGTGGCTGTAACGGGGAATTCATGCTTTATTGAAGGGGCTTGAGGCATGAATCCAACATCTTAGCAGCTGGAAGTACTTTTGGTACCTAGTTTTTCTAATTCGGAAGAGCGGGAGAGCATGCCTTCCCATGAGTAGCACTCCAAGTTCCTCCCCTGGCCGCCATTCTCTTAGCGTGACCCATGAGGTCCGCCACTGCCAGGGTTGATTGTTTTCCCTCTCACTACAAGACAGCCACAGGCTTGTCGCCATTTGCCCATCAAAGGTGTCGCGGCTCCGAGCTATGGAAGAGAAAAAAGTGGAAAACAGACACATGGAACGCTTTTAACACTCGGAGAATCCGTACTTGTTTGCTTGTTTCTGACAGAGTCTGAGTCCGACGACTTCCGGTTTACTTGTGAGCCGGCTGTTGTTAGTACGAACTGTGGTGATACTTTGGGACCATCCACAGAAGGTTTGTTGTTTTTTGACCGGGTATCAGGTGTTATATAGGCCATTAATGGGAGGATGCCAAAGTTTTGTGACAGAAAGGGAAGATGAGCAAAGGGCGTCCATCGATTTCATTTAGGGTGACCACTGGATGGAGGCTGAACAGTCTGAGAGGCGCTGCTTCTCTGGTTAGAGACACAGGCGAAGAATAAATAAAAATCAGCACCGAAAATTTTTCAGATCTATCTTTCATACAATCAGTGGTATTTCATATATTCAAATGTGATTCCAGATGCATTGGCGTAAGTCATGAAAGTAACTAAGTTTGGGCTTTGCGACCTGGTAGGCTTACGCTAAAGAGACGGAAACGGGGTGAATGGTAAGGCACATCCTGCGGACTATCGAGGGTTCCGGTTAGTATCCAACACACCTCGTAGGCTCTATCAATAGTCCTATAAGGATTTAAAAGAGGAATCAGTTTTTGGATGTTCGGCTTCACGTGTAGCCTAGACTGAAATATGGTTTGGGAATCTACGGAACGGATATCGGCTTGGAGTTTATTCTTCAGGGCCGCGTATTTAAGAAAGATGACGTTTCGCCTCAAGGAATTCCTAGAAGTAGGGACCGCTATACCGCATCCTCTATTGCGCGGCTGACGTTCCGAGTTTATACCGAACTGAACTTGGCCTGAGGATACAGCTTACTTCTGGAGCAAAGTAAACAAAAATGCAAGGTTGAGTCTTATTCTACTAAGCCACAGAAGTTCAATCAGCAGGAGTGCACACCGTTGTTTGAAGCTTGGGTTCTTAAAAGGCCAAATGAACTGGTCGCATTTGATGCCGTACTTTTTCAGTGTCGATAATGTCACTTTTGTGCGTGCTTGAGAACACAAGTGTACGGTACAGCAGGGTTGGGCTAGCATGAGTTTTGCATATATATAACTTACTGCTCTTGAGAAGGAAAGCCCTCTGCAACAAGCCGGGAGACTATTTTGCCCGTGCCATGATGTAGGAAGTGTGTCCGGAGAAGTCGAAAGTGTAGGAGTATTGTATTTCCAGGTCTCGTATTTATGGAGAAAATGGAGTTGAGACACCGCCAATCTTAAGCGTATCATGAGGGATATTGCAGCTTAGCGTGAGATAACTGCTTTTGTTCACCGAAAATTTCATTTCCCAGCGATCACACCAGGAGCATGGGAACCGTGTGTCGGCGTGATGTTATTTAATGTTACAGGTAGGTTTCCCCCTTCGAATTCGCCGATCATCTTCATGCCATCGGCATTGGAAATGTCACTTATACATAGTAGAAACGGCGGTGGTCCTAGAACCCTTCCATGGATAACCCCGGTGTTTACCGGGTGAGGGTCTTACATTTGGCCGCTGATACAGGTGACCTGGTGACGGTCTTGTAGGTAGGATTAAAACCAACTTGGGTAAGGAGTTTTCAATCCCGTAACCTCTCATCCTGTTAGGCAACTTCAGATGTGGGACTCAGACGAAGGCTTTTGTCAAAACAAGGTAGATGGTGACTAGAGCTCTGTCTTAGTTGACAACTGTTGTTACCAAGTTCAGGAAGTCGAACTGACAGGTTGAACACGAGAATGATCTGTGAAATCCTGTGCTGTCTGAGGTTGATGAGCTTTGTGCAGAAAGGTAGCCGGTCAGGCAGTGTTTCCCGACATTTTCTGGCAACCTAAAGACCACTGACTGGTGATTAATTGTTAATTGGTAGTCATGCACAGCGCCTTTCTTATGCCAGGGGATGATAACAGATTTCTTCCACTGGCAAGGGAAGGTTCTGGTTTGGAGAGGTAGGTTGAATAGGTTTAGTAGCTGGACGGAAATATCCGGGCCACCGGCAGGGAATATTGCTGATGGTGGGCCATCAGGTCCGGGGTGGTAGGTCGGTTTGAAAGTGTAGATTTATCCTTTGATGTCCGAAGTGGTGACCGTGATAGAGAGGAGCGACGAATTTGTGATAGACGGGGTGGCAAGCTGGGTACACACTTGAATGAGGGGCAAAGGAGTGGTGAGAAATGTGTTGAACGTGTCAGCTATATTTCGAGGTGAGGCTGCGAGATTATCCAAATGGGTGATCTGTTTTATACGCTGAGTTTATTGTTGGGCACGAACCCTATGCAGCTGGGCTTGCTTCTGAGCTTTGTTTGGGTAGCGTAGCACTTTGGTTTCTGGCCCTGCTTGTAGTTGGTGGGCCATGAGGTGAATTTTGCTGGGTGGGTGTTCCAGTCAAAAGACTGCAGAAAGGTCTCCACTTCGTTGGTACTGCTGTCGAAGCTTGTCAAATTTTTGTTTTAGCCTGGTTATATGGTAGCTTGCTGGTGTGGGTAGATAGTAGGGGCGTGACATTTTTCCTATGCGTAAACGTAAACCTGAGTAGAGGAGGCCAGCGGCGTACTGAGGATTTGTTGTTGAGAAGAATTCGTCCCAGTTTCTGGAACGAATTAGCGAAGGCATGTGGTCCCACTTAGAGTGATGGAAGCAGGGGCAGGTAGACCAAGGCATGAACTGTGACTGGCCGAGAGGATGGGTTGTGTTGCTCGGCTGTCCGTAAACAGTAGTAGAGAATAGAGTGCAGCGTGCAGCCCCTTAGAAAGACGTTTTGGCGTTGGAGGCGAACAGGACAAATCTAGGTCCATATTTTGCGCTGGTGCACTGGCCGGCAGGAGTGGCGACAGGTTATTGAAGGAGGCAAATTGTTCAGGGCTATTAGTTGGCACAGGGTCAGAGGGTGGTGAGAGTACTTGTTTGACGGCAATCGATCTAAGGACCTCCCTATGCAGCGGGGGTTCGTCAGAAGCAATATTTATATTGAAAAATGGAGTGAGATTTGCGCTGGATTCTCTTTCCAACGAATCCCATGGCAGCGCTCTCTTCCAGGATTTAATAATAATAATAATAATAATAATAATAATAATAATGGTTTATTTCGGAGACACCCGAAGCATGCTCGATTGCAGTAGGCCTATGTTTCGATGTGACAGTTTTCTGAGTATTCTGCAGTGGCACTCGTGGTATGACATACTACTGGCCACGAGCAATGACCCTTTAGTTGAAGAAATCAGCAAACGGTCTGAAACACTAAAATCTACGGCATTTCTGGAATTTTTATTTCCTTCTTAGGACTTCAGACGCAATTGAATTCAGGAGGAGGCTAGCTGATAGCAGACTTTCAGTGTTCGGATGCATTCAGGGATCGACGATATATGCGAGCTGCAGCAGCGTTGGTAGCGCGTCATCCATGGATCGTAACTCTCTCTCTAAGGACAGTAAATTATGCTGAAGCGCATTGTACTTGTTACTGGCTCCAATGTATATGAAAACCAGTGTTACTGAACAAGATACCGAGGAGTTGCGATGCCGAGGGCTTTTAGTGCTTCTAGGTTAAGCCCGGTGAGCCACTCGGTGAATGGGGCGACTGGTAGTCATTCAGGCACGATGTCCCAAAGAACTCCGATAGAGGTGAATCTGAAAGTCAGTTGCTAGCACCAGGTTTTATTGTTCAGAAAAAACCTCATTTATTTCTGGTTATGGGAGTATTTTGAGAAGCTGTTTGTATGTTACTTCCGTGGATACCCTAATGAAAAATGAACCAATTACAACAAGCTTAACGACGTGCGGTAGCTCTTTTTCTCTATCTGGAGCATACCCGGGCTAAAGTAACTACACCAGAGGCAAACATAAAGCCCGGTGTGATTAGTTCAACATCACGGTCTGCCGGTAAACCAATACGTTTAGCATTAGATGCCTTGGTTGTGATGACCTCAACTATGGTGGTCAAAGCGATGACTTTCGTCGACAGTGGATCAGACATGAAGCTGGTGAAGGAGTGATTTGCCGACAAAAGCCTGCCTGCTAAAAGCAAGACGTTGTTGGCGGTGATCACGGTGGGTGGAGCAGAAGTATTGCCCGCCGGCTGGTTGAGGTTACAGCTCACCCCCTTAGACACTAACGAGTGAATCGAATCAGCATTAGCTGATCTTCCCATGCCAAAAACAAGGTCGGTGAAAGCAATTCCGACTAGGTGGCCCCACCTGCAGGTTGAAACCTTCGTAAACTGGGACGACAGCAAAGTGGATCTTCCCCATGTTCCAGAGGCACACTGAGTGCTGGACCAGAAAGTGGGCAACAGCTAGGAGCCCCACGCCGTGCACACAGCTCTAGAATGGACATTATATGGTCAGAACGGAGGGCGTGATTACGTAAGTTGCGCACCAGCCAAAACGAACTGCATGAAGGATCAATTGCAACGACTGTGTACAACGGAGTTTCACGACATCGGAGATGAAATTCTGTCGTTGTCTCAAGAGGACCACTTCACTTTTCAACCAGTGCAGCAAAAAACTAGAGGCCTCAAAAATCAGTTCGAGGTTCCCCTCCCATGGCGCACATTAGCTGACCCATGGACCGACAACAGAAACTGAGTTTTACAAAGACCACTACGACTGAAAGAAAGCTTCCGTCGGGACCAAGAATAGTGGGAACGATTAGCAGAAGTAATGGAGCGGAACAAAGCTCTCGGCTACGTTGAAAATGTGCCCGAAACCACTGCCTCACCAACCGGTCCTCCACTTCAAGAAACCCGAAAAACTGCGGGTGGTTCTCGCTCGCGCAGCCAAGTTCCAGGGCAAGTCGGTAAAAGATCACCCGTTACGAAGGCCTGAATGGACCACGCCAATAATTGAATTGTTTTGCCGTTTTAGGGTAAGTAGAGTGACCTTGCCAGCAGACACCGGGGAAACTTTTCTCAGGGTGAAAATACCGGCAAAAGAGCGAGGTGCGTTGCCTTTCCTGTGGTGGGAAGAGAACGATCAGGACAAAGAAGTGATGAATTATAGGATGACCGTCCACCGCTTCGGAGCCATGTCATCACCATTTTGTGCGAATTACGCTTTTAGAGAAACGGCAAACAAACGTGGAGATTTGGTTCATCGATTGGTAATAGATAGCTTCAGCAGAAACTTCTACGTCGAAGACTATCTTGGCCATTCGGTGGTGTAGACTCGGCCCTAGAGCAGTTCAGGGGCCTAACAAGATTGCTAGAGGAGGACGGCCTCCATTTAACAAAATAAATGTCGGACGCCTCGGAAGCGCTCCAGGTTATTCCGTACCACGGGAGGGCCAGAAGGGTTCGAGATCTGGATGGCTCTCCACTCCCTACCGAACGCACTTTGGGAATACAATGGAACGCGGAAACGGATGACCTTGTTTTCGAGCTAAACGTTCCCGAGCTGCCGATAACCCGTCGTGGCATACTATCCGCTGTCTCTAGTTTGTTCGATCTGCTCGGTTTTGTTTCTCCTTGGCTTTTACCTGGGAAGATCCTGCTGCTGCGGCTCTGTTGTAAGAAAATCGAATGGGGCCAGCCACTGGACCGAGGGGACCGGTTGGACTGGGAAGGATTTCTGAACACCTTAAAGAAACCAGGAGACATACGGACTCCACGATGTCTGCTCCCTGGCCATACAATACAGACGGGGAACTACACGCCTTTTCTGATGCTTCCGAAGTCGGCTACGGGGCCCTGGTGCACGGAAGATTGACAAAATGCCACTAGGATCCTGTTAGATGGATCCCGCGTTGCCCCACAGAAATTGGTTTCGATCGGGCCTGAGTCTAGGGCAGCTGTGTCTTGTCTTTGGACAGCGGTAAGAAGGTGTTTCTACTTCCACATTTGGCCAGCGAGTTTTAGGACGGACTCGACGACAGTAATGTACTACATTAACAACGTCAGCAGCCGTTTTAGTGCTTTTGTTGCTAATCGGCTCAAGATCATCCATGACGAAACTGACTTAAACCAGTAGAGGCATGTCTATCTGCTGATGGCCCAGCCCATCTGTGCTCCCGAGGTGCAAACAACTTCCGGCAAATGGGCTTGTGGACGTGAAGGCAGAAATTTCTGCAAACACCTAAACAGGACTGGCCCGTGTGTGAATTAAAGCCCCCTCTGGAAATGGAACTGGAGATCAAAGTCGTAGTGATGACGGCCACAGTCATCGAAGTAACATTCATTTTGTCACGATTGGTCAAGTTTTCTTCATGGATGGAGACACCTCAGTCATTAGTTTGTTTAACCAGGTTCAAGAGACATTTACTAGTCAAGAAAGGGATCTGCCCTCCGGCAGGATACGAGTGGGTCCGATAAGCCCCGATGAATAACGAGATGATACTACGCGAGGCTTTCACCGAAGAACTCAAAAGGGCGGAAGAAGTGGGGTCAATCAACAAAGGGATATCATCTCCGAGAGACGACTTTGGGCATTTAAACCCCAAACACATTGATGGACGGCTACGGGTAGATAGTAGGCCGGCCATCTCTCACTTGAGTATTGACACGAAGTACCCCGTATTGCCACCGGCTCGGCAACCTTTGATAGAGCTAATGATCCAACACGTCCTTACCGTAGAGGGAAATGCCGGGGAATGTCTCGCGACAAGCGTCATCCGAAAGAGTTTTTGTTTACTGAGAGGAGTAACTACTGTTAAGCGCGTAATCCAACGTTGTGAACATCGTAGGAGACTCAATGCTGCAGCGGGCAAACAACACACGGCCCCTCTACCAGAAAGCAGAGTGACTCCGGGCTGGTGGCTGTTCAGTGACACCGGCTTGGACTATTTCGGGCTCTTGTGGACCGAGTATGGAAAGGGGTTAGAAAAGCGATATGGGGGTGTCATGAACTGCTTGGAGTCACGCGCGGCGCGCTTAGAAGTTTCGCATTCGATGACGACCGACTCCTTAATGCGGGCCTTGCAAAGCTTTGTCACCTGAAGGAGCAAACCAGCGGATATATATTCTGACAATGGCTCAAACGTCGTGGGAGCCAATGGGGAACCGCAGCGTTGGCATAAATACATGAACAGGGACGAGCCGCAGAACCGAACCGTGGCCCATGGCATACGACGGCACTTCAACCCCCTTCGAGGCCAGCCATCGCGGTGGCGTAAGGGAATGCCTGACCGGGTCCATCACACAAGTCGCCGTACATATCACTCAAGTTTTATTAATCTTCCGTGTACAACCTTGTGTTTTGCAAAGCCGAACCATCCACGAAGTAGTTCGAATTTCTAGATACTAGGGGTTTCTCTTTACAGCTGACCTTTGGTCTCCAGCTGGGAGCACCCCAGACTGCGTTTTTCTATTTTTACCTTTCCAGACAACCACTGGTCTGTGCCTTCCCTTCGATGGCTCGGTATAATACCTAGCCCGCATTTCCCGCTGAAAATTCGATACCTGACCATCATTTCGTCACTACCACATTGGCCCTGCTCTCGAATACCCCTTGCAACCTGGTCGCAAGCTCCTGGACTATTCGGTCTCTATGTGACAACGCCAGTATCACTCAAGCAAAACCCGCCGGTGCGGGACACGGTCAGATCAACCGCTTTGGCCGGCCCACATCGGGCGTGCAGGACGCCTGCAACGATGTGCGGGCGCAGCCAGGATGGCGGATCGTACTTCTTGTCACCAAAAATTGTTTTCAGGTTGGGTGTCCAGCGCACGGTCAGCCCCACCCACCAGCGCCGGTTGCGGCAAATAAAAAAATTATACACCAGAAATGATGCAAATATGGAACTATCTCCCCAGTTTTCGCCTATTTTTCATCGTACTCGTCTCCATCTTCGCCATCTTAACCTACCGCTTCTTACGCCCGGCAAAATCTACTTTCCTCAGCACATAATTGTCGCGGGAGTAAATGACCTTTTCTGTACTCGGCTTACCATTCACGATCCTTTTCCCCGAGGATTCGTACCAAACAACCCGCTTGTCCCACTCGCAAACTTAACAAATCCTAGAGATAAAACTCGCCCTTTTTTACCACAGTTACCGATATATTTGCAAAAAGTCACATTTAATGTTGCCATACACTTCCGTCCCACAAAGTCCAAACAGTATTTTTCACTGAGCATCCCGACAGCCAACGATATTGTGAAAGTTCACTCTCTCTATCAGTCGTTCTGTTCGCCCACACGGCTGTAGCATTGCGATATCCTCACCTTGCAAATATTCATGCCCTCCTCATATATTCACATCTAAGAGACATCCGTATCGCAGCGTTTTGATCTTTTGCTATCACATGATCCACCTTTTACAAGGAATACCAAGAGATAGTATTTTAACTGTCAACTACTTCACCGCCCAACTTCGCAGACGTATTCATCGGCTGTTGGTGCTTTTTCATATCCGATATTCTATCTTGATAAATCCGCTCAGACAATGTTCATTCTTGCATCTCTCTGGTCATCATGTTCAGCCCTTAGATAACGATAATCATTACGTAAATACCCGCTTGCCATTTAAATACGCTTCTTTGCAAACCGTGTATCTGCAACTGTCACGGCTACGCATCACAAATTGATTTGTCTCCCAGGTCCCATTTCCATTCTGGTACATCACCTTCCACCTTTCTGAAAGTAAACAATGTGCGCAACGATTACATGTTTACGTCCGGCCACTTCTTCCACCATCACCTAGGCAATCTGTCTCTACAAATGAGTCCTTCACTAGGTATTTACCTGGCTCAGCCGATATTTGGTCCCTGAGCTTTACAAGGGCAATCTTCGAAAGATTTTTCTCGTTCTTTGTCTGCAAATTCATTCCATCCATCGTCTGATTTCCAATCCGAAGCCGTGCTTACTTTGCGGAGTGCTATAGCTGGTTCATATCCCCCTTGGAAACTTCTTTTTCCTCAAGGTGAACAAAACTTTCGTCAACTCTGTTTGATCCTCCAGTTGCACAGTCCCTCTTTGTAATATTTTGGTAAGAGTCTGCTACCTCCGACTAGCTCCACCCTGACTTGGCCGGGTTGGACACCCGACCTTGAGTTCAAATTTGCCGGGCTCCGCCTTGAAAAGTAATTTGAATACTTTCCCCTGTACAATATCGAGTGCACATACCTGAATCATCCTCCTGGAATTCGGACTCTAGTTCCAATTGGACCGTTTGATCTTG
This sequence comes from Fasciola hepatica, assembly GCA_948099385.1. NCBI lineage: Eukaryota > Metazoa > Platyhelminthes > Trematoda > Plagiorchiida > Fasciolidae > Fasciola > Fasciola hepatica. Next base: position 11,292,202 of record CANUEZ040000031.1, on the reverse strand, counting down.
CGTCAGAGCATGCCTGGGGGTTATCCGAAATAAACCATTACCATTGCCATTATCACTGTCAATGTCGCTGTCGATCATTGAGCAACAGCCGCCAAAGACGAAACGTTGAGAGCCGTCATGACCGAGGCCGAAGGAATTCTGAACAACCGCTCACTGGTTCCAGTAACCAGCGACGACCCCACCCATCTGGCGCACACCTCGAACGACCTATTGACGCTAAGGTCGAACATGGGTTTTCAAGGACCGGCAAACCTTTGTGGGAGCCACCTTCATGAATGGAAGCGGACAAACTATCTTGACAAGGCTTTTTGGAGGCGATGGCTGCGAAAGTGCCTACCGGCTCTGCTAGCTCGGCAGAAGTGGTTGGTCAAAGCAAGACCATTCAAGGTTGGGGAAGTGGTGGTGACGGCCGAAGAGCACGCTCATTTCAGCGCCTGGTCTTTGATCGTTGTCATGGAAATTATAAAAAGCTGTGAAGGACTGATAAGAACTGTAAAAGCGAAGACCACCAACGGAAAGCTGACCCGCGACGTACGCAGCGTCAGCCTCCCCGACAGTGAAGAGGGAGAGGCCGCCACCACATCCCCGTTATACTGCTCCTCATCCGTCGATGTAGCGGCTAAAAGCGCCTCCTCTGTGAGGTAGCATTTACGATATACCTAAGTGCACATCTACACTCGCACCTAATCACTCACGCACATGAGACACGTTCCTGCTCCACAGTCTCCAAAAAACATGTCACAGCGCTCGCCGTTTCTCGTTTGCCACTGATTTAGCACAAAACGTTTCTCATGTGTGGTGGTAGTTACTATTTACTCGAGCACCCAAACGCACCTTTCTTCAATCACAAACGTACATAAAACACGTTTATACTTCACAACCTCCATCAAAATAGCTGCAGTGCTTATTGTTCCTCGTTTATCACTGACGTTGTGGGAGATATCTCCAGCAGGTGGCGCTTGAGAGCGTACAACGGGCATTTACGAAACAGCTCCTAGGTTTTTCTTCGTCCTCTAATTTCATGGAACGTTGTGAGCGGCCAAAAATCGATCCCTTATGGCTATGCCGCATAAGAAATAACCTTCTATTCTTTCACAGTATATTGAAGAATGGATCATGTAGCTCAGCACCGCAGGTGAGAACCCTCTCTACTTATCCCCTACGCAACAATGAGTTCTTGGTTTCGGTCCCTTTGCCGAAGCTTGCACTTAGGTCAAACTTCATCATCAACAAGTACGCTTCATTGTGGAACAAGCTACCACAAAGAATTCGGGCATTATCACTGACATCGGTGGCTTTCAAATAGGAAATATGCATAGCCCTAACAGTGAACACGCTGACCAGGGCGTACAATGCCTACATTTTAAGGGCTCAGGCCTTTGAGGTAGGTAAAGAGTACTTATAAATCGAAAACCCGCTTTAAGCAACCCAGTCTCAATTAGACCCGCATGGGGTTGGCCTCCTCGTTGCAGCAATTAGGGAACTTAGCGGTTCATTCATACGATCTAGGACGGCAAAACAACCTCAGTTATTTTTACCATCAAATACCTTTTTGCAGCAAGCCAACGAAGCGGCCCGTGGAGTACTCAGGTATAAGGGCATCACGTTGTTAGGGCTGCAAGTAGTGCCCGACCCTTGTGTAAAGTGGTGCTTCGGTTAGCATGAACCCCATCCAATAAACGCAGGCTGTGGTTGACTCTACCTCACCCTGCATTTTCTGCCTCATGTAAACCGCCTTGGGGTTCTGACTTCACGGATATGACAAGTGTTACCGCGGCACATCTGTGAACATTCCTGGCTGTGATCATCTCCCTGCACAGAGTTGACCACCAATGAGACGACAAGAACATCAAAAGTAAGAGAATGGCATAAAAAGGAGAGAAATACCTCACTATTTTGTCTTCCAGGCATACCAGCCTTTTCACATGTGAGCCATGTCTGCAGGCTGCCGTGTTGCTACGGATTGACTGATGTGGTTGACCTATTCGGTCCATGTTTCGGACGGGGCGTGGGGGCCGTGGTCACCCACCAAATCAGCTCCGTCTTCCCTAACAGCCAGATACCTGGCTGTGATAAAACTAAAAAATAATAATAATAACGTCGAAAAAGGTGTGGTTCACTCTTGGAGCGGCAGGAGCTGGGTGCCAATGGATGTGTATCGTACTAACTCCCTAACTGAAGCAGGCCCTAGTGCCGTCGAGTATGAGCATTAACGAACTTACGCCTATTTTTCTCGGCATGAGACCAACCTTCTTTATTGCGTCACCACCGACACCATCATAGTTTCTTCCACTTTAGGGTCCCTCGGGAACCTCTCAATCTGATAAACACTATACCGGAAGAGACCGTAACAAATATAGTGCTACGCTAGCAGGTTACCAGTCCCATTACCTCACATACTGTTCTTTCAAACCCACCCTACCGCCTTGGTGCTGAACCGCGGACTGCGTAAGCAAGCGGTGTCGAGGGTCACCATTTCCATATCCTTTCAACCGTAAAGCTCTACGTTTTTCTTAGTATCCCAACGCTGCCACACCAACTTGCAAACCAATAATCCTTTAAAATTCATACAAAATGGCCCAACCGTTGGATGTAACTCTGCCAGGCCGCAGCATTGTAGCTCGGTCCCCGGCGAGCCTACTTTACCCAGAGCGCGTAGTAGGTGCTACTGACCGCTTAAAAGAGATTTCATCCTTGCCCCATTCACACAAATCTAACCAATTCATTCGCATTGTCGTCATATATAACCATAACCCACAGCTGAAACCACGTCCAGACTGCAATGCGCGTTTATTTCAGGTTAGTCTTCTCCCACTATCTCAGTCGTCACACTGGATGACCAAGAATGCCACTTTGACTCGTACCGACAGAAACCCGAGTGGAACTTTTCATAGCAACCGGGACCGCAACCAAGCCACCCGACAGAAAATAACCTTAACTGCCTATCAGATCGATTATTGTTTTCTAACGAAAAGTCTCTCCTGCCGACATCACGATTGCAACCAACACAAGTAACAGTTCACGCGCAGCCCAACAATATACCAACCATTGGTTAAATCCTTCATATCTCGCCACGCCTGGCTAATTGACCGACGCATGTCTTTCACCCCGCCAGACGAACCATACCCATAGGATGTTGTACATTACCAGTAATGACGCTGAATGACACTGAGGCTCAATGCGTCGGTGTATATTTATATTTATGTATGTGTATATATATATATATATTTGTCAGTGAAACAGCATAATAATGCCTAAATCAACTGATGCGGAGATTTTCCACTTTAGTATCCGTTGCAACAATCCGCCTTTGCCTCGATTCGTGTCCGGCTGGGAATCGATACCTTATTTTCCAGGACCCCTCAGTTGTACTTTCGCGTTTCTGGGTGATACAGGTTGCTGACCTTGAAATTTAACTCACCCTCATATGGACTTTTGTTCCCTCCACACTCACCAAATTTCAAAAATGTACATTCATCAAATTGGTTTCATGTCTCCTTGCCTCGGAACTCATTCCATTTATTGAACCCCGGTAGAACCGTCATTCGAGGTTTGCATCAGCTTCATGGTTTGCTGTTCTCTTCGCATGCATCAATTTACCCGAGTGTACTTCCTTAAAATCTCTTTTTCTTACTATTTAAAACTTCGCTTTTCGCAGATACCCGGCTAACCACTGTTTTACGTGGCCAGCATCATTTTCGTTGATAATGCACCTCTGGCAATACGAATAAACGACCTATTCGGTATCCTCGCGGTGCGCCACCGCCCAGCGCGAAATCGAAACCAATTCAAATTTGGCGTGGAAACCATTATTAGAGTGATCCGTATAAACTTTCGCTGGCTGTGTTTTTCTACCACTGGCGCTTTTGACTTTTATACCTGAAGTTTGTGTATATCTCATTTTACTGAGTAACGCTGTACACCATGATCATGCGCCTGCGCGTGCATCTCGATCATATTATTATTATTATCTGCCCATATATCGGAGGGCAACCCCGCCTATGACACACACACACGCACATTTATTCACATTAGCACACGCAGCCAGTTCACGACGGCTTTCCCGAGGACAACCTATATTTTCCCTTCATGCCTGCCTTCGATCAGCCGTCCTCATGCAGGATGCAGAGTACCATCACCCAGGTGTAGCCACCGGATCAAGCAAGACAGTGAATGGAATCACGATGTCAGAAGTACTAGATACGTGCACTGATAGCAGGGTCTAGGTAGGTAGGGAGAATCGGTACCTTTATTCTAAACCCTTGACTCTGCTAAGGTTCGGGAGAATCTTTGTGAGCTGTGTAACGACCGGTTGTGGAAAATCCCCCCAGAAGCACTGAAATTTCGTGTTTTCTTGACATCACTCGCTCATCTGCACCATTTGCATGTTTTTATGCACTAAACATTTTTATGGACTGACCTTTGTTTGTTCGAGCCCAAAGCGCCACTCTGTCATGTCCCATTTTAGACCTGCATGACGCACGTGCTCCTTTCACGCACGCCGCAACTCGGTTCTCGTTTTCTGGGTTTCTGTGATCGCATGATTGAGGTTTGGACTTGTTTTATACGATTTTTCATTTATTAATCTGGTGTCGTTAGATTTCGCGTTCTGACTTCGGGATCCGTTTCGAATTTGGCCAAATTTTGCTCAAAAAATGTCAAGGTCAGCGAGCAAAGGGTCTCAGCCGACGGCTTCTCTCTCAACGATAACTCAGAAACCCGAACGACCTGAACATAAAGGTACACCCAATATAAAAGAAATATTCGGGAAAGCCAGCAGAACAGCCAGCTCCATAGAAAGTAGTTTGGAAAGCATGTTTACTGAGGTGGTGTTGTTGGATTGGCTATTATCAAACCTATCACCACCAACCTACATTCTTGGGTCCACGACACTCCCTGGTCCTCGGAACCTAACAACAGCTAGTCAGTTTCATGGTTCATGGGCATCAAAAAACCTGCAAAGGCTGCAGAAGGCCAAAAATACAGTTGTCATCAACATCTCTGATCGGCTAGACGTCATATCGGTTAGATCCACTATCCTGCAAGCTGCGGGCGTGGCGCACTTTTCGTGTCATTGCAGAAGACTGAGAAAAAGGTTACAAATCACGCCTGTTCCCTTCTACTCAAATTTTTTAATGAAAATCGGCTAGAAAATTTATCAATAAACAGCGCATAGTCGCAAGTGCTTCACTGTTTAAAATAATCAAGATACAAGCTGACAAAAAGCCTCTGAAAAGAGAATTGATAAGATCTGCGGCCTAAAAGTCCAACCAAACTGGCCTTAGGATCCAGAAACCACCCTCCTCCCCAGGCACTTTACGGAGGGTCGAAAAACCCACTTTTTCGCTCCCAGAAAATCCACAGGGTTAGCTGACCCAGACAAATCTCTCTCTCTATTTCCTCACAGCTACCCCACCAAAACGACTAAATATCTTAACAACACCTACAAGCTTATCCCAGGAGGGTCCTTACATTTAGCCTCCGGCTCCGGACGACCGTTCCCCGGGATATTGGGTTCCAAATGAAATTAAACCTGCAGCGCTAATATCTGTCTCCGTAAGTTCTCGTTAAGAACCTACTTAAAAACCCAGGTTTGCAGCTCTTACTCCACGTATGTTGAAGGCAATAAATAACCGCCCTGAAAGGAAGGGTCAACGAGAGATCAACTGCCAAGGCTGAGTCTTCGTGCGGGCAAACGATACGGGAATGCACTAATAGTGGCGATGATAGTTCCTCCTCTGGGCTAAATTCCTCACCGGTCCACTTACCCATCGGGGATACCCTCGTATCTCCCAGCACATGAACCAGAATAGTACTTCCAGGACGATAATACAACAACACTGGTAACCTACCAGTGATAAAAAACAGGTGTTGTGATGACCAAACCGTTTTCACACCTAACTCTTGAATAAAGGAACCTTCCCGTCAGTTTGATCTTCCAATATTTCCCCCTTCTTCAGACTATCTCAGAGCATCGCGTATCCTCACTTTTACCGGCGGGTCCCGATGTCTAGCCAAAGTGCTTGTTTTTCTATATGTACCGTGGGCAAAACATGGCCACATAACCTAGGTATGCCTCGTATGAACCGTTCCAATCAGCCGTATAGTAGTGTAATACCTATTACTCTGTCATTTATTATTCTACATGCAGACCCAAGTCCTCCCTTTGCGAATGACAACCTGAGCGGGCTAGCATCCTGCGCAGGTGTTTCCCTTCAGGTGAAGTGCAGCGGCCAACGAACGGTAAGTACTAATATCAATGATGACGTTAGAAGCGCTGGAATTTTGACGTTGCTGTTGGACATTGCACGCTCTATTAGGAACAAAATCCAATACATACGATCAGCTGAATTACCAAACGACCATAACTTTATTTAACGACTGAATCTTGGTTAACGGGCTCCTATCTATTGAGGGACATTGAGGTATTCGGCTACAAATCCTTCCAGGAAGACAGAACACATCAATGTGGTGAAGGCTGTCTAGTGTATGTAAAGGAAACTCCCAGAGTGACAAGCTTCCACCATCTTGTCCTTGACGGCACTTTCGACTCCGTATGGTTGAAAGTTGAAGTCGAACATCAAGAAGTGCTACTAGGTTGCGTATACCGTCCGCCCAGATCTAATTCTGACGGCTTCCTGCAAATTTTCGAGGCACGCAGTTTAGTTAGTGATCTCACAATAGGCCCAAAATTGATAGCGGGTGTAACAGCCGGTCGTGGAAAATCCCCCCTTTTTCCTCACGATTCAGTGTTTTTCCCAACATCACTCATTTCCATACACCATTGACTTGTCTTTACGAACTGGTTGTTTTTCTGGACCAATTGTTGTTTGTTCGCGCCCAGAGCGCTACTTTGGCACATCCTTGTTCAGGACCTGCGTGACGCACGTGCTGTTTGCTCACACGCTGCTATTCGGTTTCTCGTTGTTGAGTCCTTGTGATCGTATTATTGAGGTTTGTATATTGTTTATATCATTGTTTATTGTAATAATCTAGTATCGTAGAATATCACGGATAATCGTCTTCTGGTTTCGGGATCCGTTGCGAATTTGGCTACGCATTGCTCAAACGTTCGTAACAATACTCAATAGATCTATTTGGAACGAGGAAAAATCACGCAAAATGCCAAGAAAAGGATCAAAAGCAGTCGAATCCGGACAGGAAGTAATACGGCAAGTCTCTGGGGAGGTTTTGGGTACATATGATTCTTTAGTTAATGCTAGATCGCCTAGTCCTGTCAGTGCTAGTTCATTTGTTATTGAAAACAATATTGATCGTAAGGATGTCGATTTATATAAGCTGAGAATACTAGAACTAGAGCAGCAGTTACTTTCGGCTAGACTACAGGCGCAGGAAGCAGAGAAGTGTACACAGAAACAGCGAGAGCATGAGACCAGTGACTTCGACACTTCCGATAGGTTAGGGTGCAATAAGGTAGGGAACCCCACGCCGGTCGCCGACTACAAACCACCATCGATCGATCTGCCTAGAGTGGAGTTAACGGTTTTCGACGGGCGAGCTGAGCAATACTGCAAGTTTGTCAAGCAGTTCGAGACGTTCGTTGAAAATAAGGTAACCGACCCTGGGCAAAGGCTTCTTTACCTTACTCACTACTGCCGAGGCCGAGCAAGAGAAGCTATCGACGGGTGCACCATGGTCGACCCAGAACAAGGCTACACAAGGGCAAGAAAGATTCTAAGGGACTTGTTTGGCCAACCTTTCAAAGCAGCCCGTAACCTAATAGAGGGCGTGATGGCAGAGGCAAAGAGAACCAAGGGCGACGTCTACACCATGGCCGACCTGGTGATCAAGATGCAGAACTGCTCAATAGCCCTCGACCATTTAGGTTACAGGGCTGACCTAGACGCCATGCACACTTTGGAAGGCATAGTCCGTCACCTCTCTCCCGAACTACAGGGTCGGTGGGCGGAAGAAGCAGAACGGATAAGCCGAGGCGACAGGGAAGCCAACTTCGAAGACCTGACTGAATACTTGTACAGGCAAACGAAGATAGCTGACAGCAGATTCGGCCGACTCATCCGAGACAGCAACCGAGCAAACAAGCCCAGTACTAGCCAAGTCCAAACCCCTGTACGGGAGCATTCAAAGTACCAGCCTTGGACCAATACACACGTCATTTCACGAGATGCTACGGCGAAACCAAATTGCAGATCCTGTGGTACTAGCCATGGCCTACCAGAATGCCCCAAGTTCGGCAACGCCACAATAGATGAACGGTGGGGAATGGCGAGGATGGCAGGAGCATGTTTTATCTGTCTCAACACCACGCACCGGGCAGCAGCCTGTAGAACAAGGAATCGATGTGGTTACGAGGGCTGCACGAGCAGACACCATCGGCTGCTGCATCAGGCGAGAGTAACCATATCCGAGGCGAGTGCCAAGCCCAGCGTGATTTGTTCAACTTCACAATCTGCCAGTAAACCGGTACGTTTAGGCGTAGTGGCCGTGGGAGTAGTGACTCCGACTGGGATAGTCAAGGCGTTGGCTTTCGTTGATAGTGGATCCGACACCACTTTAGTGAAAGAGCGGTTTTCCGACAAACACCAACTGGCTAAAGGTGCGACGTCGTTAGCGGTGAGCACGGTGGGCGGAACACAGGTAATGACTGCCGGTAGATTGAGGCTGCAACTCATCTCTCTAGACACTAACGAGGAAATTGAACCAACGGAGGCATTCACGTTAGCGGATCTCCCCACGCAAGCACCAAGGTCGGTGAACGCAATCTTGACTCGGTGGCCTCACCTGCAGGATGTAACCGTTGTAGACTGGGAAGATGATGAAGTAGATCTCCTCATCGGCTGCGACGTGCCAGAGGCGCATTGGGTGCTTGACCAGAGAGTGGGCGACCGCCAGGCACCTTATGCCGTACGCACGGTTCTGGGATGCATGTTATACGGTCCAGTAGGGGTACGCGGTTCCGTAAATTACTTATCCGCCGAAACGGACCGCATAGAGTATCATCTGCAACGGCTGTATGAAAAGGAGTTTCATGACATTGGAGACGAAAGACCGACGTTGTCTCAAGAGGATCACTTCGCTCTACAAACGGTGCGGCAAGGCACTAGAGGCCTTAAAAAACAGTTCGAGGTTACCCTCCCATGGCGCACACCGGACGACCCATGGACTGACAATAGAAATTATGTTCTCCAACGATTACTACGACTAAAAGAACGCTTCATTCGAGACCAGAATCTGTGGGAAAGATACGCGGATTTGATGAAGCGAAACGAGACACTCGGTTACGTTGAAAAGGTGCCTGTTAACACCGACAGCAGAAGGGGTATCTGGTATCAGCCTCACCATCCGGTTATCAACCCTAAGAAACCCAATAAACTGCGGGTGGTTTTCGACTGTGCGGCCAAGTTCCAGGGCAAGTCGTTAAACGATCGCCTACTACAGGGGCCTGACTGGACCACTCCACTGATCGATGTTTTGTGCCGTTTAAGAGTGGGTAAAGTGGCTTTGTCTGCTGACATTAGGGAAATGTTCCATCAGGTGAAGATTCCGGTAGGAGAATGAGATGCTTTGCGTTTCCTGTGGTGGGAAGGGGGCGACCGGGACAACGCAGTGGTGAATTATAGGATGACCGTCCACCCCTTCGGAGCCATATCGTCACCATTTTGTGCCAACTACGCCCTCCGAGAATCAGCGAACAAACATGGCGATCTAGTACATCGGACGGTGGTAGAAAGCGTCAGCAGGAACTTCTACGTCGACGACTACCTTGGGTCATTCGATGATGTGGAATCAGCTCTAGAGCAGTTCAGGGGTCTGACGAGATTGCTGGAAGAGGGCGGCTTCCATCTAACTAAATGGATGTCGAACGCTTCAGAAGTGCTGAAGGTCATCCCGTATCACGAAAAGGCCGAAAGGGTAAGAGATTTGGACGGCTCTCCACTTCCTATCGAGCGCACTTTAGGGATACAATGGGACGCGGAAACGGACGATTTTGTTTTCGAACTAAACGTTCCCGAGCTGCCAATAACCCGTCGTGGCATACTATCTGCCGTCTCAAGTTTGTTCGACCCGCTCGGTTTCGTCTCACCATGGCTGCTACCCGGAAAGATCTTGCTGCAGCGGCTGTGCCGTAAGAAAGTTGATTGGGACCAGTCACTGGGCCGAGGGGACCGGCTGGACTGGGAAGAATTTTTGAACACCTTGAAGAAATTAGGGGACATAAGAATCCCACGATGTTTGACTCCTGGCCATACGACACGGACTAGAGAACTACATGCCTTTTCCGATGCATCCGAAGTCGGTTATGGAGCTGTGGTGTACGGACGATGGTGTGCAGGAGATGGACAATATACCACGAGGATCCTGTTCGCCAAAGCCTGCGTTGCTCTACTGAAGTCGGTCTCGATCCCACGCCTTGAACTCAGCGCGGCCGTGTTGGCAGTCAGGGTGGTGCAAGCTGTGAGGAGATGTTTCGATCTCTACATTTGGTCGGTGAGCTTCTGGACGGATACAACGATAGTACTTTACTATATCAACAACGTCCGGAGCCGGTTTAGTACTTTCGTTGCTAACCGGCTCACGATTATCCACGATGAATCAGCCACGCACCAGTGGAGTCATGTCAGGTCTGGCGATAATCCGGCCGACCTGTGCTCCCGAGGTGCAAACGACTTCAGGCAACTGGACACGTGGACGAGAGGGCCAAACTTCCTGCAATTGCCCAAACAGGACTGGCCCGTGTTCGAATTAAAAACCCCTACGGAATTGGAACTGGAGATCAAAGGCGTAGTGATAGCAACCAACGTCGTCGAAGCGTCGTCCATTCTATCGCGACTGGTCAGGTTTTCTTCCTGGATGAAGACGCTTCGTTCGCTAGTTTGGTTAACCAGGTTCAAGAGAAATTTACTAGTCATGAAAGGGCTACGGCCCTCAGGTCGGATACGGGTCGGCCCGATAGGTCCCGATGAACTACAAGCGGCAGAGTACGATATTTTCAGAATGATACAACGCGAGGCTTTCGCCCGAGAACTCAAGAGGGCGGAAGAAGTGGGGCCGACCAATAAAGACATACCATCTCCAAGAGGCGAGCTGAAGCGTTTAAACCCCAAACTCATCAACGGACTGCTGCGGGTGGATGGTAGGCTGACCAACGCCCACCTGAACTTCGACACAAAGTATCCTATACTGCTGCCTGCGAGACAACCTGTAGTAGAGCCAATGATCCAACACGTCCATGCCGTGGAGGGACATGTCGGGGAAAGTCACGTGACGAGCGTCATCCGAAATCGCCTTTGGTTGCTGAGAGGACGAGAGACTGTAAAACGCGTAATCCGACATTGTGTGCAATGTGGGGGACGCAATGCCACGGCAAGCAAACAACACATGGCCCCACTACCAGAATGCAGGGTGACTGCGGGCTGGTAGCCGTTCAGTGACACCGGGTTGGACTATTTCGGGCCCTTGTGGATCAAGTGCGGGAAGAGATTAGAAAAGCGATACGGATGTATCATGACGTGCATGAAATCACGTGCGGTACACCTAGAAGTCGCACATTCGATGACGACCGATTCGTTTCTACGGGCCTTGCAAAGATTTGTCAGCCGAGTAGGCGTACCGGCCGATATATACTCAGATAATGGATCGAACTTTGTGGGCGCTCACCGGGAATCGCAGCGTTGGCACAAGAACATAAACAGGGACGAACTGCAGAATCGAACCGTGGCCTACGGCATACGATGGCATTTCAAGCCCCCACAGGCCAGTCACCGAGGTGGCATATGGGAACGCATGATCCGGTCCGCCAGACGGATATTGCTGTCAATCATGGAGCAGCAGCCGCCCGACGACGAGACGCTGAACACCGTCATGACTGAGGTGGAGCGAATCCTGAACAACCGCCTCCTGGTTCCAGTATTGAACGGCGACCCCACCCACCTGGCGCTCACCCCGAACGACTTATTGACGCTAAGATCGAACGAGGGTTTCCAAGGGCCGGTAAACCTTCGTGGGAGCTACCTCCACGGGTTGAAGCAAGCGAACTATCTGGCCAAGGTCTTCTGGAGGCGATGGCTACAGGAGTACCTACCGGCTTTGCAGACTCGACAGAAGTGGCTGGCCAAAACAAGACCATTCAGAGTTGGGGACGTGGTTATGATCGCCGACGAACGCGCACATTTCAGCGCTTGGTCTTTGGGAGTAGTTACGGAAACCATCAAAAGCACTGACGGAATGATAAGAACGGTGAAGGTGAAGACAGCTAACGGAGTGCTCATTCGTGACATACGCAGTATTAACCTACTCGAGAGCGAAGACGGAGGAGCTGATAACCCTGAGGCCTAGTAAACCTTTTTCACACCAGTAATCGAGGTGGATAAAGAAACACCATATATACCACACGGTCTCCGTCAAACACGTTAAGGTGCTCGCGGTCTTTTCGTTGACATTACAGAAGGTTCTTTCCGATACGTGGTGATGAATGCGATTCCATTGTACATCCCGATACATACACACATGCACGACGCACTATACATCCCGTAAACCCATCAAACATGTGACAGTGTTCGTTGTTTTGCCTTTTGTTGACGCTACCAAATGCCCCTTGCATATGTGGAAGTAGCGGAGCTCAGGTCACACATACATGCTACATTTTACTCGTTTTTTTGCCACGCGGTCTTTTGTTGACATTGCAGAAAGTCCCTTTGATGTGTAGTCGTACCTGTGATTTCATTGTAACCCCGGCACACACAAACACGCACTTACACACACACTCAAGCACGTACATCCAGGACCGGACGGCCCCTTACGAGGACAACGTCTATGTGACCATTCACGCCCGCCATCGGTCATTTGGTCTTGTGGAAGATGTAGACTAGCCTCGCGTCTATGTAGCCAATGGATTAGGTTCGACCAGTAGTAGAACGTTGACGACGAGCATTAAACGCGCGCACTGACAGCAGGGCCTAGGCAGGTAGGAAGAATCAGTACCTTTATACCGAACCTTTGACTCTGCTAAGGATCCAGGAGGATTTTGGTGGGCGGTGTAACAGCCGGTCGTGGAAAATCCCCCCTTTTTCCTCACGATTCAGTGTTTTTCCCAACATCACTCATTTCCATACACCATTGACTTGTCTTTACGAACTGGTTGTTTTTCTGGACCAATTGTTGTTTGTTCGCGCCCAGAGCGCTACTTTGGCACATCCTTGTTCAGGACCTGCGTGACGCACGTGCTGTTTGCTCACACGCTGCTATTCGGTTTCTCGTTGTTGAGTCCTTGTGATCGTATTATTGAGGTTTGTATATTGTTTATATCATTGTTTATTGTAATAATCTAGTATCGTAGAATATCACGGATAATCGTCTTCTGATTTCGGGATCCGTTGCGAATTTGGCTACGCATTGCTCAAACGTTCGTAACAGCGGGTGACTTCAATGTACCAGAAATATGCTGGACATCACTCAGCACCGATCCACTTAATACCTTTTTTGAATGCAATTCACCTAGGAGGATGGAAGCAGCGCGTCAAGTCCCCAACCAGACTCGACCGCACTCTTGACCTAACCTTTTTGCTAGGGTTAACCCAGGTTATAACAGCAGTTCAAAATGACCTACCCGGGAGTGATCACGCGACTGTTTGCTACTGCTTCACAGTACCCATAAAATATAAACAGCCGACGCCCCCGCGTAAACCACATCATACGGCCAACTGGAACATACTGCCTTCTTTGATGGTCAGCCAAAATTGGGGCGCCTCCTTTTTAAATACAAATCCCCAGCTGGTGGCATGTCAACTCTATTTTATCTTTCAACAGTGCCTTAAACTAACAACCCTGTCACAAGGATCGTCAGTCCAACTTGAGTGCAATAAGTTGTCTTGTAATAACCTGAAGTTAAGTAGACTCCAACGAGCTCATCTTAAAACGAGGGATTTTTCACTGTTCATACAGTTGGATAGTTTATCTGGAATGATAAAACCGTACTTCAAGGGCGAAATGATACAACAGGAACCAGAGCTTTACACGATTCCAAGATAGTCAAGATTCCCGCAAAACTTATGAAACCGAGGAGCTCTAAAACAACTTCATCTATCTCTTTGCTCTGTTCTAATAACACATACCTCGACAAACCGCTGGACATAGCAGAAGCGCTTAACACGTTTTTTGCTTCTTCCTTAGCTAGTGACACAGCACCATTTTTCTACAATCCACCAGTGCCCTCAAAAAAGCCACCTTCTTCTGTAAAATTCCTACCCTCCGAAATGAAACCTTTGATTTCAAATGTCAAAATGCCTTTCCGCCCCGGATCGGATGTGTTACCATCGGCCATCTTTGAATTGAGAGGCCCAGATATCCTAATTCTTTTATCAAACGTATTTAGTTTGTCTATGCGGTTTAGTTGTTACCTAGTACGTCGGAAAACTTTGGCTATTATTTCAATGCATAAGGAGGGAGCACGAGAGGATCCGGCCAACTACCAGCCTGTGAATCATACCCCAGAGGTATCGAGGATTGCGGAAAGATTATTAAGAGGCGAATTACCAGATCACCTCACAGAAAATCACCTTATGAGTGAAGGTCAGCACGGTTTTTTAAAACATCGGTCTTGCGCAAATTGTATGATTGACTTTCTGAATCTTAACACAATGGCTGCCGATGGTGGTAGGGCAGTTAGCTCCATCTTTTGGACATGTCTGAAGCCTTCGACCGGGTGTCTTATGCTCGTTTTGTTGTCAAAGGTAAAGACATGGCATTACTGACCCACTATATGCCTGGCTAGAATCAAACGTGTTCTCGCGCAGTCAAGTGGTACACTTTGATGGCATAATTTCCACACTAACCCTGTAACCAGCGGTGTGATCCACGGCAGTGTACTGGGCCCGTTGTTGCTCCTCATGCACACAAGTGATATATATACCGCGGTTCGCCATGTAACTCCTTTTTAAATTGCTGACGATATAAAGTTCTTGCGCAACTTCGACCACAGTTCATTCGGTAATACTGCAGCGAAAATATCGGAGGACTTACGCATGATCAATTCGTGGTGTACCGATTGGGTAATGAAGTTCTCGGCGGACAAAAGCCGCATTCTTACATGAACGTTTCATGTCCCTCCAGAAAAGTTTAGTATAGGTGGTCATCTGATTCCCAAAAAATCATCATTACGTCACTTGGGTTTACACTACTCCTGTTCGTTCAACTTCTCGAAGCAAACGTACACTCATATAGCTCGGTCCCGCAGGTTAATGAGTCTGGTTCACAAAACATTCCGTTTTGCGTGAAAGTCAACTCAGTGTCTACTTAACACACGTTACACCGTTGGTAAAGTGTAATTCAATAGTTGGCTCTAACATGCGCCAGATTAACAGGACTGCCGTTGGAAATGTTCAGCGTACCTTTACTAAACAAACAGTTGGCTATTCGTCTATTCTCAACTATAAACAGCGCTGTGACCCGCTGCACCTCGAACCTCTTTGGCTCCAATGAATAAAGAACAACTGGTCTTTCTTCCACTCACTAATAAAACTCAGATCCTGCCAAACCTCTGCTGTGGTAAGCGACCCATTAGGCTTAAGATATTCATTACGACACGGCAGTCATTCGGTCATTGCGTCGTCCTCGAGAATCAGCCTACCTTCCAACTTCTTTATTGTTATATATTCACAAATGTGGAATAAACTTCCACCAAATAATCGTAAAATAGGCCACTTACCAAGATTTGTAGGGGAATTAAGCAAACTGCTCGATGTACTGACACTCGTATCAAACAATGGTCCGTGCACTTCGGAAAAGCGAGCGTACGAAGTTGGTTTGGGGTACTGACTCGCGGGCCTGAGCCACTGGCCAGGAGACCTGCGTGCCATACAAATTGCGGCATATCACCCAAGTATTATTATTCTTTTGTGTATAACCTTGTGTTTAGCAAAGTCAAATCATCCATCAAGATAATGCCCACTCAAAAAGGCAAATATAGCCCTAGGTCAACAGCTCCTTTCTTGCCAGACCCATTTATCATGTCCTTCATTGGAGGAAGCTAAGTCACAATTATTATACTTGAAAAAGCTCACCGAGGTTATTCAACCACCAGTTATAACGTCACGGACGCTGATCCCACCAACTACCCACATACTGTCCTCTAGCCAATTTGATTCCACGTCTTCACGCAAACCTTTGTTTGCTATTCTACGGAGTGGTTACTCAAAATCCAGTCTCATCCTCATCTTTGAGCCTCGTAGTTCTTACATCTCCAGAGTTCCACGGTTCAGTTTATCCGTTTTACTTGCCATGGACTCAGCGTAATCGTAATTAGCTTATTTATCGACTATCCTTCAAGTTCATTCAGTATACCATTTTCTATAGTAATTTGATTTCTCAGTAGAGCTTTCTGGATGAATCCCCACCTAATTACTGATACTTGCACCTTTCGCTCATTCAGAGCACCATCAACTTCTCTGACAATTGTGCCATGGTACTAGCAGGGTCAAAACCTCTATCGCCTTAATTTCAATGATCATAATAATAACAGTATATACCTCTACCAAGGTCGATGCGCAAGTTCAAGCGCATGATCTTGGTGTACAGTCAAACTCGGAAAGATGAAATATTCACGAACTTTAAGCATAAGGGCCGAAAGTGTCAGCGAGAGAAAAACACAGCCAGCGATGGTTTATATGAATCACTCTAATAATGGTTTGTGGGGCATTTCTGAACTAGTTTCCAATTTGCGCTGGAAGGTGGTGCACTGTGGGAATACCAAGAACATCGCGAATACATACTGCCAAAAATGCTCCACAAACAACAGTGAGGCAAGCCATGGAAAACAGCGGCCTACTGGGGTTCTGCGAACAGAGTAAGTCCTGAACAAGAAGAAAAATGGAGAGAAAGTGTATGGACCTACACTCGGGAAGATGAGCGCACGCGAATAGAATAGCAAACCATGAAGATGATGCAAACGCTGAATGACGGACCTACCGGGGTTCAATACACGGGATGAGTTTTGGAACAGGGAGACATTAAACTAATTTTATGACCGTGCATTTGGGAAATCTGGTGAGTGTGGAAGGAACAGCAGTCCATAAAAAGGCGAGTTTGATTTCGGGATCTGTAACCTGTACCATTCATAAATGAGAAAGCGCGACTGTAAAGTCCTGAAAATTAGGAGAATCAATTTCCAGTCGGCCACGGTTCAAGGGAAAAATTGACTGTTGCAACGTATACTAAAGTGGAAAATCTCCGCATCAGTTGATTTAGGCATTATTATGCTGTTTCACTGACAATATATATATATATATATACACATACATAAATATAAATATACACCGACGCATTGAGCCTCAGTGTCATTCAGCGTCATTACTGGTAATGTACAACATCCTATGGGTATGGTTCGTCTGGCGGGGTGAAAGACATGCGTCGGTCAATTAGCCAGGCGTGGCGAGATATGAAGGATTTAACCAATGGTTGGTATATTGTTGGGCTGCGCGTGAACTGTTACTTGTGTTGGTTGCAATCGTGATGTCGGCAGGAGAGACTTTTCGTTAGAAAACAATAATCGATCTGATAGGCAGTTAAGGTTATTTTCTGTCGGGTGGCTTGGTTGCGGTCCCGGTTGCTATGAAAAGTTCCACTCGGGTTTCTGTCGGTACGAGTCAAAGTGGCATTCTTGGTCATCCAGTGTGACGACTGAGATAGTGGGAGAAGACTAACCTGAAATAAACGCGCATTGCAGTCTGGACGTGGTTTCAGCTGTGGGTTATGGTTATATATGACGACAATGCGAATGAATTGGTTAGATTTGTGTGAATGGGGCAAGGATGAAATCTCTTTTAAGCGGTCAGTGGCACCTACTACGCGCTCTGGGTAAAGTAGGCTCGCGGGGAATTGCGCTACACTGCTACAGGTAAGCAAATTTGCGTACACCGGGTAGACATCTGTTCACGCATTCCAAAGGATTATTGCTTTGCATGTTGGAGCGGAAGTGCTCGGATGCTGATTAAAACTTAAGGCTTTACGGTTAAGAGGAGTTAAAAATGATAACCCTTAATACAGTTTACTTACGCAGAATGCAGCTCATCACCAAGGCGGTAAAATAGGTTTGAAAGAACAGTATGTGAGTTAATGGGACTGGTACCCTGCTAGCATAGCACCACACTAGTAACTGTCTCTTCTGGTACAGTGGTTATTGTATACTGAATAGTTTCTGAGGGGCCAGCAAATAGAAGAAACTGTTAGGTTGTCCGTGGCGATGCAAAAAAGGAAATCAGTCTCGTGCCGAGAAAAGTAGGCGTAAGTTAGTTTATGCTCCCACTCGATTGTGCTAGCGTACTGAGATTACACTCGAGTTTGAGCAAGGAAATCTGGTGTAGTGTTGACTGCAAGGTCACCGAGGTATCTTTGTCGTTGTTAGCACATTGCAAAGCAGGACAATATCCGTGTGCGGACTGGTTCGGAAAAATATGAGAGGTGGGAACGGGATGAGGCCAAATTTTTTCCAGGGAAGCGAATTCTAACGGTTTGCAAAACACCCTAGAGCAAAGCGTAGCCAAATTCGCATCGGATCCTGAAATCAGAGGGCGGTTATCCGTGAAATCCTGCGATACTAGATTATTGCATGACCAATGTCACGATAAAGATACAACCCTCAACTATGCAATCAGAAGGACTCAAAAACAAGAACCGAATCGCGGCGTGTGAGAGAGTAGCACGTGCTTCACGCAGGTCTAGAACAAGGCTATCACAAGGCAGCGCGCTGGGCGCGAACAAACAAAAGTTGGTCCACAAGAAACATAGAGTGCAAAAAAAATCGATGGTGTAAGTAAGTCAGTGATGTTAAGAAAAAACATGGAGCTGCAGTGGTTTGGGGGGAATTTTCCACTACCGGTCGGTACAGGCTGTCCAGCTTGGCTACTGCTAATGATTTTGTTTTTTGGTGTAAATTTGCTTAGAGGTAAGACGTTAGCTTTATCTGTCATGTAACCCTGTTGCTTGAGTTCCGGTTTTGATGAATGTGGTTGATTTCGTGCCGGTGCCAACTTTCCACTGAAGGAAGTGTCAGGCGTTATCCTCATACACCCCGTGGCGTGGTCGACTCTGGATACCCGGCCAGGACGTAGGTCATTGCTGTGTGCTGGCAAAGTCAGTGAGCAAGAGCCTCAGTTCAATTTGCACAGGCCTTTGTGTGGCTAGGGCAAATCGTGTGTCCTGACAGTTGTGTTGTCGGCACTTTTTCGTGGCCCCCAGCACTGCGTGATCCTTGCTCTTCTGATCAGAATATGGAATACGGGCTTCTGACATTTCACATAGACCCAACCAGCTCACTATTAGTTGTCGTCATTTATCATCATAACCCACAGCTGGAACCAAGTCCAGACCGAAAACTCCAGTTGTTTCAGGTTTGACGTCGCCCACTCTCTAGGGTCCACCTTCGATAACCAGGGTTTACACTTTGGTCCGTACAGACATTGATCTTAATGGAACGTTTCATACGGGGTGGGATTGCAATTGAGCCACAAGACCCAAAACACCCCCAACCGCTCACCAGTAGATTCGTAGGCGTCTTCAAGTACGACACCTCTCCTAGAGACGTCACTGCTGAAGCCTACAAAAATAACTGTCTACGTGCAACCTATTACTGGGTGATCGACACATCCTGTAACCCGCCAGGTAAACCGTACCCGCGGGATGATGCACATCACGTTGGTCCTGTGTTTACCCCCATTCTACCTCTTCCAGTTGCAGGATTCTGTACGCCGAGACATGAAACTGTTTCGCTGTTCAAAGATCCTCATTATGAACATCACAATTCCTGATATGCTCTTGAACAGACCTTTTATCCACTGGGTAATTTGTATGCTACCACTGCATTCATCCAAGCAAAACCATCATTAAAGAATCGTTTTTTTCCTGCCAACAATACCACGAAACACCGTAAGGTCCTCCTTCCATCTCTCCATCTGCTTGACGCCAACTCCCTGTTCCGCTGCATTCTCCCCTGCATCTAATGTCACCCAACCATTTGCATTTCATGACGGTCGCATTGGTAATGAAGTATCCACAGTCCAGGATATAAATAGTTCCATTGCTTACTCAGGGGCCTTTTGTCGGACTTTCTTCAGCATATCCAGCTGCGCAATCACCTGCACTTCTTTAGAGCTGTTCATATGAGCCACTTTTGTACGACTGTATCACCCCACTATATGTCCAACTCCCGCATCCATTTTGTTACCAACTTTGGATGCTCCATGCCTTTCACCAAGGAACCCAAAAATAAATCCATAATTATACCACATTTCACTCATCTATGAACCTCTACCGCTGTTCCACCAAGTTACCATGGCCGGCCATCAGCACCACAATCCTTTCGGTGCGTTTTCTATACCTTTAGCTGGAAATCAATCACCTATAATCTAGGCTGCCAGTAATCCGTTCGTACCCCCCTCCCCCAAAGTCTCGGGTTGGACTTTTCTCAACGTACTCAGTAGCACAATTATGTGCGCTTTTTGACGGCCCCAGTTATTTATTACTTCTAGTTGAGTCCGCCAGATATCCAACTTATATGTCATTACTACGCCCACAGCGTTGTAACTTTGTATCCTCCATCTGTCAGTCTTGTAGTCACCTCCGAAAAACCTATAGTTGAACGCCGTTTCACCTACCTTTTACTTATTGCCATTCTTTCCATCAGTATTCCACGACTGGACATCTATATCGAAGACCTCTTCGAAGGCAATTTCTCTAAACTTTTGCGGGAGGTTAATTATACGTATGCTAGGTTATTGTCCTTCCAATTGTATCCCGAATGCCCCATGTCAGACTCTTATCAGCATATCCCGCCAAGCGATCGCCTACATGTTTCGATAGTGTCACTTAGGCACCACCGGCATAAGACCTCATAAGAACATTGTATATCAACTCCTCCGTCCACCCTGTTGTCAACTTCTGTTCATTAATGAACCTAAAACGAACCTTTTATTCGAGTCGTAGTTCACTCACTTGTCAACTTTCGTCATTCTGTTCCGCTTAATTTCCAGTCTCGGGCATTCACGGACAGCTCTTTGTGAGTGCTTCTTCCACAACCTGTTAATGAATAGTAGGCACTAATTCGGTGGTAAATCTGACTCTGTTTCGTTTACGCAATTCCCTCCCTCAGGGAACACCTTGCAACTCCCTCGGTATTACAATTCTGCTATTTTCCGGGTCATTTGAGCTATTGGCTCAAGTGCATGTCCGTCATCACCTTGAATCTTTTAATTTTCCGTCGGTTCTTTTTCGAAGGATTTTGTTTGTATACTGTCCCCTGCGACTTTACATAGATACTATCCGAAATACTGCGAGTTTTTACTCCGTCTCTGCTTTACTTCATTACGTATCTCGATCGCGGAGCCAATTTCACTTACTACTGGGCTATGTGTCCACCTGACCTTCAAATTCAAATTTGCCGGGCATTTATTCATGCGACCACTAAGACCCCTGCACTGTTTTCTGCGGCACATACCCAACTGGTCATCCAAGGATCCTTCTTGTGGTGGCGAATTGCGCTACACCAGGTCGTTTTGCGTGCTGTTATCGATATAGTTTTCACTCATCTGTCTTAGGAAATACTAAAAATTATATTTTCTTAGAGTATTCCGTTAACCCATAGAAATTCAGGTATTTTTTTCCTCAGTGGTAAATTCCAACCCAGCTCTAGTTTCCGTTACTCTTCCACCTCATTCACAGCATCTTTTTGATATTCCAAAATGCCACGTGTAGCAAAGAAAACTTCCAATACTACCCCGTCCACTCATACCCCGGTCACTAGGAAAAATAGGCTTCTTCAAACTCTCGTGGCCTTAAAACAATGTTCGGTTGACCTCTGTGACTTTGTAGGCTTGGCGACGGAAAGAACAGCTGTTCTAGACCGAAGTATTTCAGATATAAAGTCTCGGCTTCTGAATTTGGAAGATACGATATCTAAACTCGCCCCCTTACTGTGCATCACTGAACGCATCGAAAATTCCACCTTACAAAACCTGACAGCCGCGGGCCGCTTTATCGACTCTGTTGCATCCGAAGTTCTCATAAGAGTGAGGAACTCTCGTAATGCAGTCGTGTTTAATGTCCCAGAGAGAATACCTCTGGAGCATGTTAAGCACACACTGTTGAATGCATGTGGTATGGCCCACCTTCCTTGTCAAATAACAAGGCTGTGTAAGCGCGTTCAGCGCTTCAACTGTCCAATCCTTATGCGATTTGCAGATGATCTGTCTGCCAAAGAGTTCATAAAAATGCGTTCCACTATAGCTTCTAATTCTCCTTATAAAAACATAAAAATAGCCGAAGATAAAACCCCACTTCAAAGGGAAATTACCAGATCTCCTTCGAATTTCCCCACTAGAACGACGCCTGATAGTTCTGAGCCTTCAACACAGACGGCTGGTCGCTCCACAGCTCCTTCTCAAGTCCCCACTGCTTTACCTTTACACGCGTCTCCCGCCTCTTCACAACCGCCCACTGCCTCCTCATCTGCTCTCGTACTGTACTCTTTAAAATCTAATCCCATTTCTGTTGATCTTGACATTTCCGCTTCTCCCCTTTTACTGCCACCCAGTAAGAGACGCCAATTATTGCCTCGCTCTCCCACCTCATCGCCTGTTGGATACACCCCGAACTCTAACTCGCCATCTGTTCCCTCCGGTGATAAACTACTCGCCGTCCAGAGGAATAGGTCTAACAGTCTTCCCATTCTTCTCACAAGCCCCTCCCTCATTCAACTGTCTCCTCTTAAATCAACTCGCTTTAACTCACGGAATAAGGTTTCGACCTTAAAAAATACCCCTTGCTCCAATGCATTGGTGATCCCTACAAATTCACCGTGCTCACTGCCTGTCAATACCAAAATACGGCCTCCACATGCCGTCCAATCTGCCACACGTCGTACTTCTCACCCAAAAACTATCTCCACTGCTCCCGCTTCTAACTGCTCCATATTTGGTGTTCCACCCAACTTGAGTTACCCCCACCACAATGTGCAGCTTAACCTACCACCCTACACCCCTATTTCTCACACATTTTCAACCCTGCCCTCTGCACCCCCACTCAGCCATTACTCGATTCCGACTGGCCGGTATTTCTCGACAGCTCTTGATCACCCCTGTCTGATATCGACCCGCCAAACCCCACAGGTTTTTCCCTTTGCTCCGATGTTTCCCCCTCCGTTGATGCCCAATCTCTCTACCCCTCAGCAGTCCCTCTCACTGCAACATTTAATCCAGCTTGGCTGGAAGCCACCCCATCTGAACCTCCACTAGCCCCAACATCAACATATTCCCCGTTGACCCTAACCTCCGCTCCTTCCAATCGCGATAGCCTGCCTCCTTCCAAATTACACCACCCCTCTGATGTGCCTATACCACCTCCCACAAATGGTATATCTCTAGCCTTATTCAACTCGCGTTCTATTCTTGACAAACTCCCGCACCTTAAAAAACTTGTCCTTACAAATAATTACGACATTATCTTAATAACGGAATCCTGGCTTTCTGAGAGCACTTCCAATGATCAAGTATCTTTGGTAGGGTACTGTCTTCTAAGGACCGATAGACCAAACCGGCGTGGTGGTGGGTGCCTAGCCTACGTCAAGGAAGCCTACACCACGACCCCTCTTTTACATACGGCACTCGATTCTATTCCCGATTCTCTCTGGTTCACTATGAACCTCCAAACCACTGTTCTTCACATTGGCTGCGTGTATCGATCACCAAATTCCCCCAGTTCATTGTTTCTACTTCTCATTAGGTCTTTCGAATACCTCTCTTTGCTTCCTTCTGGAACCAAGCTTATTGCGGGTGACTTTAATCTCCCTCACATCTGTTGGCCCACCCTCTCGGCTCCTCCCAATCTTATGGACCTGATCACTAGCATTCATCTTGGCGGCTGGACACAACATGTTGTCGAACCTACCAGAAATGGGAACATACTAGACCTGGTATTTACTCATAACATGCCTCTCATCGACGTGACCGTAATACGAAATTTCCCCGGTAGTGACCATAAAATGGTTATCTGCCATCTGCCCCTTAGTGGCCCACCTAGTCCCGCACACCCCCCCAACAATACATTCCTAAGCAGAAATTGGGCCTTGCTAGTCACGCTTCTTCGGCAGAAAGACTGGGGTGATTATTTCCTCACCCAGGACCCTCAGCATGCTGCGGATATTTTCTACTCCTTCTTTCCCGATTGTCTGGATAAATTGTCCAATACTGCCCAGGCTGTACCTAAAAAGAGGTCGTCTGTCTCGCCACTCCATAAGAAGTACCATAAACTTCTCAAACAACTACATAATTCCAACGACTTTTCACTTTTTATTCGTCTTAACCGCCTCTCCACACTTATTCAACGACAAGATAATACGCGACTTCGTGACCAAGAAGCTAAGGCTTTGAGTCATTCTAACAAGTCGCAACTTCTTTCTATGTTGCATAAGTCTAGAAACGCTGATGTTAAGGCCGACTTCCAACTTCTAATTCTGGATAATAACTCATCTATCACCTCCCCACCTTGTATAGCCGAAGCCTTCAATGCATTCTTTGCTTCAGCCATGGCTCCAGCTACTGTCATTGCCCCGCCCCCATCTTCACCACTTACCGACTCTGTCCTTTCTACGATACCCTTCGATGCCAGGAGTATTTCCAAGCTACTATCCAATAGCAAACCCTCTCCTCGATTAGGCCCCGATGGCTTACCACCAATTGCACTCGTCAATGGTGGACCGGATCTCCCCCTGTTGTTGCTTAACCTTTTCACTCTTTCACTTAATGGTAGCACCGTACCTGCTAATTGGAAGCGCTCGGTAATCGTTCCCATTCATAAAAAAGGACCTTTACATGAGGTATCCAATTATCGCCCTATAAACCATACCCCCATCTTATCCAGAATAATGGAAAAAATAGTTAAAGATAATATTATTAACTATTTATTAAGCCTCAGTCTTATTAATCACAACCAACATGGATTCCTCCGTTCACGTTCCTGCATGACTTGTCAGTATGATTTTCTGAATCTCGTCACCGGCTCTGCTGAAAGTGGGAAATCTCTTGTTGTTCTTTATCTTGATTTATCCAAGGCATTTGATCGTGTCCCTCACCCCCACCTTTTAACAAAGCTACGGTCATTTGGGATTGTCGATCCACTTCTTTCTTGGTTCTCGTCTTACTTATCTCATCGTTCACAGGTTATCTTAATTAACGGGCACACCTCTAATCCTAAGCCTGTTACTAGCGGTGTTATTCAGGGCAGTGTTTTGGGACCCTTGCTTTTCCTCCTATATATAAATGATATGTTTCCCACAATACTTAATGGCACGCCGTTTTTGTTCGCGGACGACATTAAGATAGTCTACACTTTCTCTCCTGGCAACCTCAGTACTACTATCCCTAAAATCTCTGCTGATTTAGCCGCTCTTGATGAATGGTGCTCAACCTGGGCGATGAAATTCTCCGCCGACAAGTGTATTTTCCTCACTTACAAATGCCAGGTTCCTCCTGGTTCTTTATGCATTGGCGGTTCACCCATCGACAGCCAGCCTTTAGTAAAAGACCTTGGCTTAAGTTATTCTTGCTCTTTCAACTTCTCGGAACATGCTGTCCTCCAAACGGCGAAGGCTAGAAAGTGTCTTGGTCTTCTATTCAGATCCTTTCAGCTTAGGCAGAGCATTCTCTACATGTACAAAGTACATGCCAGGCCTCTTCTCGAATATTGTCCCCTAATCTTCACTAGCATGAAAAAATCCGACAGGATTATTATCGAATGTGTTCAAAGAAGATTCACAAAACAGCTTATCGGTTGGTCGTCCAACTTAAACTACAGGGAACGATGCTTATCTCTCAAAATCGAACCACTATGGCTTCGTCGCATCAAGCTAAATTTGATATTTCTGTATAAGCTATTGACTAAGCAGTCCTATTCCTCCAACCAGTTGTGCTTCTCCCCGGATACTGGATATTCACTCCGGAATAGACAGTATACTATTACCACACCCTCCACGAGGACTGTTCTACGCTCTAAGTTCTTTCTCTTCGCGTACTCCAGAATCTGGAATAAACTTCCCTTGCACATCAGATCTTCTCGGTCAAAGTATGCATTCGTGCATGCTATTGATAAATTCCTTACTGTCCCAACTGTTTTGCGCTTATTCAACGTTCACGTAACCGAACGTCAAGCTTACGAGATAGGCCTTGACTTTTAAGCCATTGCTCTGCTTTCTCTCTTTACCTTACCTTCCAAAATAACCTCACCGCTTTAAAAACTCTGATTGCTTTGTTTGACCGCTTCTCCTAGCCTTCGCCATCGACATATGTAAGCATGTCTGCGTCCACTAACTGTTTATCCATGCCAACTTATAGGATCCTGCTAATTCAACTTTGAAACAAATCCTTTCAGATGCGCTCGCATTTATAGAGACCACCGTATTACTCCCCACAGGTTGTCAATATCTCTCACTCGCTCCACGATTTATTAACTTTATTTAGTTATATTGCGTATGCGGCCCTGAAACCAACCTCAACATTGCCATAAAAACTGCTTCAGTATCCAACCCCTGGTTGGATTTATATATATATATATATATATATATATATATATATATATATATACTCATTACTGTCCTATAATTATTAACAAAATCATGGTGAGTAACTCAACGGTCCTCGATATCTCTTAGCTTATAATGCCTCTCTTCCGCACCAGGTCCCACCACTCATACTTCGCTCACCACCTCTGCGATTTCGAACTGGAAAATCCAGTCTGATTCATCGCACTTAGCGTGACTCACTAACTGAACTCAACACCCAGTTATGACGTTACCATTTCTGCTCCCACCCTATCCCCCAGCTAAGGTTCTTCTGTAATTTCATGCAGAACTTGGTCTTTACTCCTGCTCAATGACCACTCTAGGCGAAATACTAACTTTCCCATTGAAAGTTCTAGCCACACTTAGGCGTTTCCCCTTTAGTCTCACGTTTCATGGCCTCAATGTGCCTTTGGGATCCGCCGCACCGATGAGCCCGTGCTTAACTTTTGTTCTTCTTTCCGTTAACCGTTGATCCTCGGCTGCGTCACTCTATCTCACTTTCCTTGCCATAGTCTTTTGCGTCCGACCGCTCTCGCAGGACCCGTCTGATGATAGCACCCACGTATACAGCAATATATATATTTTATATATACATATATATATATATACACCTGTTCATATATATATATATATACATATATATGCATATATATATATACATATATATGCATATATATATATATATACCTTTTCATATATATACATATATATGTGTAAATATATAACATTTTTATATACAATATATATATATATATACTCACTACTGTCTTATAATTAATAACAAAATCATGGTGAGTAACTCAACGGTCCTCGATATCTCTTAGCTTATAATGCCTCTCTTCCGCACCAGGTCCCACCACTCATACTTCGCTCACCACCTCTGCGATTTCGAACTGGAAAATCCAGTCTGATTCATCGCACTTAGCGTGACTCACTAACTGAACTCAACACCCAGTTATGACGTTACCATTTCTGCTCCCACCCTATCCCCCAGCTAAGGTTCTTCTGTAATTTCATGCAGAACTTGGTCTTTACTCCTGCTCAATGACCACTCTAGGCGAAATACTAACTTTCCCATTGAAAGTTCTAGCCACACTTAGGCGTTTCCCCTTTAGTCTCACGTTTCATGGCCTCAATGTGCCTTTGGGATCCGCCGCACCGATGAGCCCGTGCTTAACTTTTGTTCTTCTTTCCGTTAACCGTTGATCCTCGGCTGCGTCACTCTATCTCACTTTTCTTGCCGTAGTCTTTTGCGTCCGGTGATCGCACCCACGTATACATCTATATATATATATATATATATATATATATATATATATATATATATATATATATATATATATATATATATATATATATATATATATATATATATATATATATATATATATATATATATATATATATATATATATATATATACCTTGGGTATGCTCCACTCACTTGTCCCCCTTCCTAACTAGATTGTGCCATTTTACTACACACAATTTGCGTATATATAAATTAAACCGTTCCGTCCTTTAGCGATGAGTGCTCGCTCTCAGGTAATTCCTGGCTCAGGCTAGAACTCAGCCGTCCCATCCTGCTTTTTTTGTGCCTTTCTCGTACTTGCCACATTGATTACCATTCCTTAGTAACTAGGCTCCACTTCTCTACGCACATGCTCATGGTAAGTTAAGACCCCATTCCAACCGGAATCCGTATGCCCCTGCCGAATACCAGCACGTTTGCCCCCACATGAAAAATCCTCATTTTAACACTGTGTTTTCCCCCCTTTTTACTGTTTGCCGTCCTTTACCACAGCTGGTGAACTGACCAGACTGTTTTCTTCTTGTTTTCTCATTCTTCGTCCAGACCATACCATCTACTATTGTTTTATTCCTGGTTCCCAAACGGACACCCTCTCCTCATCCACTGCCTACCTGATATCGCCCCAAATACCCTAGAAAGCTACCAGTCTCCATCTAGGGATCCCTAATAGACCTGTCCACTAGCCAAACGATAACTAACTGTTCGGATATCAAAATGTTCATTTTCTTGCTTCCATATAAACGATAATCATAACCCACAGCTGGAACACTCTCCAGACTGCCGCATTCCTGATCTCTTCCAGATTGCATTGGTTACTTGGGTATCCATCGGCTAAATCGACGTTTATTCCGGATTACCGTAAGGACTGGACGATTTGATCAATGGTTTAAACCTATACTCTCGCCTGCTGACGTTACATGGGGCACCGTACATGGATTAACAAAACCTCATGAAAGTCTCACCGGATCGCAGAGTACGAAATCAATGGCCGGAACCCAGCCTTCGCAGCTGTCAACTTCGTCAAACCAGCCCTTTTTTACCTGCTTCCCACAACATTCTGCCTGCAACCAAGGTCTTAACGGAACAGAATACCAGCCATCTGCAGCCAACCATAATTTGATTACCAATTTTCTATCAAATACAAAAAAAACATTTTACAATCTTCCAACTCCTGCCTAGCCGAACCATTGACGTTTGTCTCCACTAATCCGTTTCATTGACGGCTTTTCTTTTCTTTAATAGTCCGTTATATGTCCATACACCATTCTTGCTCTTCAAAAGTTCACTGAAGTCCCTGCGAAGCTTTTCGCCTTCATTTGAATTTCCATATGACACTGTAATCACCTGCACAAAAGGTCCGTTTTATTATCACCTTTGAATCACTTGCCTTTATTTCACATGCTTCCTCCACAATTAGTTACCCAATGCTGGATCAGTGTCCAATATCCCGCTGGTATCTCTGACTGCACTTTGAAAGCCCCACGCTTGCTTTACTTCTAACAATGTTCTTTTGCATCTCTTACGCCCGGTTACTTGTTAGTGACCGTCCATTTGTTTCTTATATCAGCAATTCCACGACTGTCCAGCTATCCACACCGCCCCCCAGCGATTTCGAAACCGATTCGAAATTCCCGCCTCAACCATTACCACTTTTGTTTACTCAAACACTACATGACTTTACTGTTGTATTTCGGTTGCTGTGATTTATAAATTTAGAATTTGTGAATACCTCACATTGACATGTATTGCTGTATACTCTGATCTTGCCTTGTGCATGTGTATTGACCACGGTCAAGAAATATACTATACTATACTATACTCACTTGTACCGTACGATCGCGCAATCAGGCATGCTTCGGGCTTTCCAGAAATAAACCGTTTATTATTATTATCATTATTATTATTATTATTATTATTATTATTATTATAGAATGGTGACCCGCTTTTGGTCCGCCTTTTGAGACCAGCCTCGGTCTTCTTGCAAAACCTGCTCCATAAAAGGTCTGTCTCTTCTAAACCATTAGGCTTCTCGTGTGAAACTCTCTACTCACTTCGGCACACGCCTCTTACCATCCCCCCTACCGCGGTAAAACGGGCCATACGGTTCAACTTTTTGCCCCTCGTCCACTCCAAGTCCTGGAATAATTTTCCCACCAAGATATGAGCTTCTTAGACCATGTCCCAATTCCTATCGGCACTCACTCCCTATCTCAACCTTGCTGTAATGTCTATGTTAACAGAAAAATCCCTCTTCTTCTCACGTTCCTATACTCTATGACCAATTTTGGACCACCTTCTCTAACCTAATTCATGCTGACACTGGTTTGTGGTGGAAAATTATTCCACGCTTGGTACACTTACTTTTTCTTTTTATGGTTGTGCTTTCTCACTGAGATTCCTTTGAGGACAGTTGGTACAGTAGTGAGATGCACTGATTCAACACAGTTTTGTTTTATTACTCGT
This sequence comes from Fasciola hepatica, assembly GCA_948099385.1. Taxonomy (NCBI): domain Eukaryota; kingdom Metazoa; phylum Platyhelminthes; class Trematoda; order Plagiorchiida; family Fasciolidae; genus Fasciola; species Fasciola hepatica. Next base: position 11,261,847 of record CANUEZ040000031.1, on the reverse strand, counting down.
CGGTTTCACTTTCCCGCTCACATCGATTGATCGCAGACGTTCAGCTCGCTTACGCTGATTTTTGGCCGCCACGTTCAGGAAATTGTTCTTTGGGCCTGATTAAGCGTGGAGAACTTGTTCTATTTGTCTGCACCTCAGGGCAGGTATTTATTACTTACCCTTTTTGGCCAACTGTTCCCCGCTTTACAGAATTTTGTCCTATTGTTGACTACCTTTTTGGCAGGATAGGGGCTGAGGCTCACTGTCAAACGTATGATCGTGTTTGTACTTATATTTTTACTCGCTAACAGTGTTGTAGAATTTGCAGAGCATTCGTGTTCTTGATTTGGGTTCTGCATCGATTTGGGCTGCGCGTTGCTTTGAGGCTCTAAGGTGCTATCCAGAACGAATGAAGCTTATTAGTCGGTGAATCGATAATTGAATCGTTGGTCAGGCTTCACCCGGACCAGGACTTGAGCTTTTGGGTTGTTACACTTGCCCGTTCTCTTCATTTATCTATTATGGGCGTGGCTGAGGATGTAGCATATTAGAGGCCTCGACTTCTAAGGCAAACCACTTCGCAGACCCTGCACCCTCCAACTGAGGACAAAACCAACGGTAAACAGTCCCATCTATCTAACTGAACTTCAAACGCCCGACCAGCAGTGGCCAATCCTGTACTGAGTCGGCTGAATCGAATTGCCATTATTTTTCTGCCCTCTGATTTCCACTTCCTCCGTGGTCTCAGACCACCTTTCGCTCCTTCCTTCGTTGGTTTCTATTTGCCTGCGTTACCAAATAATCCACAGCAAGGGCATACCCTGACCACCTTTCTCTATCTGTTTTCCGTTCCCAGTCATCCCCTTATGCGCGTTTCACCCTCAGCATTGGTCAGCTGCCTCAGTATCATGAAGATAACTTCCAAGATAAGATAGACCGGACAAAGCGGCTGTACTGCCGCTTGACAACCGCAGGCTCCGCTGGTTCTGCCCCACGCCATCCCTCGCAACTCGGCCATCTGACCACAGGCCTTATACTTTCATAGCCGAGCTATGCCCCGCATGCAAAATCATCAGTGAAGGTTATTGCCCATCACAACGGTGCGGGGCGCGATCGGATCCCCCGCTTGGTCGGCGCACATCCGGCGTGCAGACGGTCTGCAACGACGTGCGGGTGCAACTATTCCCGTGAATCACGCCTCCTGTGTTCGTTCATGAAGTGTTTTCCAGGTTGGATGTCCAGCCCACCGTCAGCCCAGCACACTAGCTCTCATTCTGGATTTCAGGCCCTCACCACCACAGCCCTACCGCACTCAATACAACCGCCCGTGGTTTGCATGCTTTCATAGCCTCCGTTCAAACACGCTAAGCTTACCTACCGATTTTTCCATCATTCTAACGAATTCATGTTTCATCTTCTCGTACGCCCACTCAGCCACTTCGTCCCAATTACCACGGCCATCATTCCACCACGTTTTACACACTTAGCCTTCCTGCCAGTTCCTTACAAGTTACTCTTTTTCACCATCAACCCCATCCGCACCTATGCCCAGGCCCCAGTGCCGCCCACAATGAGCGCTGAATGTAGACCGTGTAACGACCGGTTGTGAAAAATTCCCCCCAAACCACTGCAGCTCCATGTTTTTTCTTAACATCACTGACTTACTTACACCATCGATTTTTTTTGCACTCTATGTTTCTTGTGGACCAACTTTTGTTTGTTCGCGCCCAGCGCGCTGCCTTGTGATAGCCTTGTTCTAGACCTGCGTGAAGCACGTGCTACTCTCTCACACGCCGCGATTCGGTTCTTGTTTTTGAGTCCTTCTGATTGCATAGTTGAGGGTTGTATCTTTATCGTGACATTGGTCATGCAATAATCTAGTATCGCAGGATTTCACGGATAACCGCCCTCTGATTTCAGGATCCGATGCGAATTTGGCTACGCATTGCTCAAAGATGTCTTACCGTACTCAACTGATAAATCTGGAAAAAGAAAATACGCAAAATACCAAGAAAAGGATCAAAACAATTGGGATCTGGTCAGGAAGTAATACGGCAAGTCACTGAGGGGGGTTTTTTACCTTTGACTCTTTGGTTAATGGTAGGTCACTTAGTCCTGTCAGTGCTGGCTCACGTATTACTGAGGGTAATATGGATTGCAAGAATGCTGATCTATTTGAGCTAAGGATATAAGACCTAGAACAACAACTGTTATCGTCTAGGCAGCAGGCCCAGGAAGCAGAATAGAGGTGCGGACAGATCGAGCGTGAGCAAAACACCAACTAATACGATCTATCCGACGGATCAGGACATATTGAAATAGGGAACTCCGCGCCGGCCTCCAAATTAAAAAAACTTTGGCGCAACCAGCGATTGATCTGCCAAGGGTATAATTGACGGTTTTCGACGGACGATCTGAACATTACAGCGAGTTCATCAAGCAGTTCGAAATTTTCGTCGAAAACAAGATAACCGACCCCGGGCAAAGGCTTCTCTATGTGACTCATTACTGTCGAGGCCGAGCTAGGGAAGCTATCGATGGGTGCACCATGATCGACCGGGAGCAAGGCCACACACGAACAGGGACGATTTTGAGGGACCGGTTTGGTCAGCCATTTAAGGTAGCCCGTAATCTAATAGAAGGCGCGACGGTAAAGGCAAAAAGAACCAAGGGCGACGTCTACACAATGGCCGACCTAGTGATCAAAATGCAGAACTGCTCAATAGCCCTCGGCCATTTAGGTCACAGGGCTGACCTCAATACAATGCACACCTTGGAGGGCGTAGTCCGTCACGTCTCTCCCGAGCTACAGGGTAGGTGGGCGGAAGAGGCGGAACGTTTAAGCCGAGGCAACCGTGAGGCTAACTTCGAGACTTAACCGAATACTTGGACAGGCAAACCAAGTTAGCCGATAGTAGATTTGGCCGACTCATCCAGGACAGTAGCCGAGTAAACAAACCTAGCACCGTACAGCCTACAAGCACAGCTCGGGGACAGCCGAAATATCAACCTTGGACCAATTCACACGCCATTTCACCCGAGGCTCTGGCGCATCCAGGTGGCAGGTTCTGTGACGCTAGCCATGGGCTACTAGAATGCCCCAAGTTCATCAGAGCCACAATAGACGAACGTTGGGGGATGGCGGGGACTACAGGAGCGTGGTTTATATGAGTCAACACCAAGCACCGGAGGCAGCTTTTCGGACAAGGACCAGATGTTGTCACGAGGATTGCGCGGGCAGACACCATCGATTGTTACACCAGGCGAGGAGAAATATACCCGAGGCGAACACCAAGCCCAGCGTGATTTGTTCAATATCGTGGACTGCCCGTAAGGCAGTACGTTTAGGAGTAGTTGCCGTGGGAGTGGTGACCACAACTGGGGTGGTCAGAGCGTTGGCTTTCGTCGACAGTGGATCTGAAACTGCCCCAGTAAATGAGCGGTTCGCCGAAAAACACCGGCTCGCTAAATGTGCGAACTCGTTAGCAGTGAGCATAGTGGGAGGAACACGGGTAACGACTGCCGGTCGTCTGAGGTGTCAGCTCATCTAATTAGATATTACCGGGCAAATCGGATCAATGGAAGCATTCAGATTAGCTGACCTCCCCATGCGAGCACCAAGGTCGATCAACGCAATTTTGACTAGGTAGCCCCGTCTGACTGAATAGGAGCAAGAGCGCCACGCAGCCTAGTGGCTACAGCGCCTACAGACAAGACAGGATAGACGGCAGGCAGGGTGGAGGGATACTACCTCTGGTGGGGGCTGAGTATAGTCTGTGAGAGGTCCCGTTTTCGTCTGTCACACCCAGCATACAAGTCACTGCATGTCTGTGGTGATTCAGTAGCTGTTACACGTGGTACGGCCAACTACAGCTTCGTAACCACGTACACGGATGAGCTTCAGCCAATCAGAATCGCCGTGGACAATTCCGACAAAAGCTCCCTGTGATCGGTCATCTCTGAGTCCACCAATTGTATTCTCAAATCAAGCATATTCACACGAACCCACTCTGCAGTACAAATAACGTGCTATTTCGCAGCCTTGGCCTTCTTGCTACTCCCGTTCGTGTAGTTCTGGGTAAGGGCAGTTTCTGTACGGGCTAAAAATCTGTTCATTGCGACTGTTACAATGTCGCATTCGCCTAGGCCGATAGCCGGTGGAGATAGTCTGTGTCTATAGGGCCCCGCAAACATATGGGGGATGACTCTGAACTATTTCAACTTCCACAGATGTTGTTCAGTAGGTCACGGCGCTTTATCCTGTTCGGAGACAAGAACCTCCCAGAAATAAGTTGGGGCCATGATTGTGCCCATAGGGGAACCACCGGAAATGCTCTGGTGATGCGGCTTCACAACCATGACCCCACACAACCGGTAGGAGAAGAAACGCGCTTCCGCGATGGACAACTTTCTTCTACATTGGATCTGCTGGTAACCAGGTATCGATCTGACGTCACCTTCTTGGTGATAAAGGAGCAATTAGGGAGGAGTGATCGTGGAGTCCTTCGTGCGATGTTCACCATAAGGCACAACAAACTAGAATCTAGGTTGTTCCAGAAGTACTCTAAAGTTGGTGAGGATCAACTGAGAGTAAAGACAGGAAGCATACTTTGGTACCCGAAAGTCCCGAGGCCATCTGTGGGGAGTAGATAGAAGGCAGTAATTGCCGGGCTTATAAGCTTAACAGAAGAGTTTTCTCCGTTAACACACCAAAGAAACAGGAGACGGCGGCCCTGGTGGAAGCCTGGGACTGCGACAGCATTAACTGCTCGTGGTAGGCTATAGGCTCACCACAAACTCCATAGCACGCACTACGCACGGACATCTTGCAAGACAGCCAGGAACTGGGCACAAACCCTGCAACGAGAAGCATGGTGCGAGCATGAGAAATAACTAGCAAACAATGCGGAGGTGGACCCGAAGAAGTTCTTCGCTTATGCGCAGTCTAAGGAAACGACGCGTGAGAGCGTAGGCTCCTTGGTGATGCCCGGTGGAAGCATTGCCCTTAATGATAAAGACAAGGCAGAAACCTTACTTGCCTTCTTTAAAAGCGTTTATTGCCAAGACCATATGCTTATTGCGGCGGGATCAGATAAATGGAGTACGCCCGTGCTTCAGGAGCTTGCTGTAGGTGAGGACGAGGCGCTCCACAAACCCAAACCTGTGTGCAAGCACCAAACAGCAGGACCGGATACAATCCATCGACGACCGTTCAACCTCTTTCCGATATCTCGTTGGGGGCTATTAACCAGTTGTACAAAGCTTCCTTAAGAGGAGGGTGAAGTGCCCGAGGGTTGGCGCGAGGCCCTTGTCTTATCTATTCATGAGACAGGATCCGGGCAGAAGGCAGAGATTATGGACCGGTCAGCCTAACATCAGTGTTGTGCTTGGAACGTTTAATCGAAGAGCACTTGTGCCTGCATCTGGTTTTTAACGACTTATTGACACCTGCACAACATGGATTTGCTAAAATAAGATAGTGTTTGACGAACCCACCAATGTTTTTAGACAAGACCACGTGGCAAATAGACGAAGGTACAACAGTGCAGGCTTGTTAGTTGGACTTCAGTAAGGCTTTTGACTCTCAGTCATCGCCTTCTGGACTATAAATTGCAGGCTTTTGGGATAAGCGAGAAAGAAAGAGACTGTGGAGCACACTTTCTAGGGAATCGTAGCTTCTGTGTCAAGATGGGAGATTATCTATTGAGACCGGACAGAGCAACCAGTGGTGTTCCACAGGGTTCAGTACTTGGGCCTTTGCTCTTCCTCTTGCGTACAGATGACCGGGAGGAAGAGTTGGGTAACTCGTGTCTCATCTTTGGGGATGATTTAAAGACAGCTGGGAGCAACTTAGCACGGGATATAAATGCGCTCCTCAGATGGGCAGAACGATAGGATTTACAGCTGAATCTCGCCAAATGTCAAGTCCGGACCACTAACATAGACGAAACGAGCAGTGTTCCTTTTAAAAGAGTGTCAGAGGTAAACGACCTGGGTGTGATAGTCACACAGAACATCAAGCCTTCAAGGTAGTGCCAGAGATGCCGTTATGGCCAGAGGGGGGTATTAACTAGGGTATCCAATACTATCACATGGAAAACCAGAAGTCTTCATCCCATTTTATAAGGTTTTGGTGTGAACTCTTCTGGGGCATTGTTTGCAGGCATGGGCTCCCTATTATCACAAGGATAAGGAGTGTTTGGAGGGGGTGCAAAGACTTGCAACTAGAATAGCCACTGTTCAGAGGGGGAAACCTTATGTCCAGCTTCTAAAGGATCTTAATCTCCTCTCTCTGGGGCGGCTTTGAGGGTGAGGTGACCTGAAGGAGACGTTCATGGTCATGATAGGTCTGTCGGGCTGCGTTTTTTAAAACTGGGGTTGTATCCATGTGGAACAGACGGTCAGAGGATGTTGTTGGATGCAGCAAGCTACCAATTTTCAAGAACGCCCTAGACTCATGCTGAAACACTGCCTTCCCAGAGCTACCTGCATGAACGGGGATAGAGGGTTAAGTAATGAGCTCTTCGTATCTTCATCAATAAAATTGTCCGTGAAGGTAATACGGCTTCAAAAGTTTTGCCTTCAAGGCAAAACATTCAATGCACAGCGTTCGAAGCCAAAGAAACTCGCCTACAACGCGAAGATCTGGACTCTCGATTGGTCTAGGTCACTTCCATCCCGTGGAAACTGATCTATATGAATGGCCTGATCGACGCCTTGAGGTGTCCTGATTTCCTAGTGGCGGACGATTGCAAGATTGTGGGGAACCATCTTCCAACTGGATGCGAGAAGACCTGATAAGTATACGAGAGTGGACCGATGCATAGGAGCTCCCTTTGAACCAAGGTAGTTGCAGACAGCTGCTCCATGGCAGGGGAGCAGGAGAGATTCGGCACTTCGATGAAGGAGCACTCGGGATAATCGGGACCATTGAGGTCACAAAAGATCTTGTAACACGGAACATTTAAACCCACCAAGTAGTGTCCTGAGATAGCAGCGAAGGGTAGTAGGTCCACATTTCAACGGTGTCGGAGCGCCAGGTCTCGGGACCCAAAATAATATTGCCACTTTACAAAAAGCGTGTACGCCCCCACCTGGAGTAATGCTTCCAGTCCCGGACACCGAAACACGTAGGGACAAACAGCTGTTGGAAGCCGTCCAGAGGCGGTTTACTAAACTGATCGAAGGGGTGAGGGACAGGACATACAAAGAATGCCTAAAAACTCTCGACCTATTCTCGCTCATTAGGCGACCCCCAAGGGGAGATTTGATAGAGGATTTCAAACAGTTCTAAGGGTTATCCGAAACCGACGGGCCTTTATTAGATCCAATCAAAAACCCAACGCTCAGAGGACATGAACACAAATTGATGAAACCCAGAGCCATCAGAGGCGATAGAGCACATTTCTTCTCTCACCGCGTTTTGAACCGGTAGAACAAACCACCACCCCATCTGGTAGCGGCAAATAGCGTTGTCATGTTTAAACGACGGCTGGATGACTGCTGGGACGAGGTTTACTCTGACTACGGCTAGGCGATAGAGCATAAGCTCAGGATAAACCCTCCTCTTTCAGGCCATCTTTTTCCAAGACACAACACGTTTACCAGTCAGGAAACAAAAACAGCAAACTGCGGTTCTTTTTATTTATCCATTTTGTCCTAAAGGGAGATTCTCGAGGCTAAGCATGACAGTTAGTTGAGACAGTGAACCCGCTTATCCAGCGCGACCGCCGGCTTTTTGAGAGCGAACCTGCTTTTGTTCTCCTCTTTGCAGTCCAGCACTCAACAACCACAACATTCGGACCAACTGGCAGTCGAAGCATCGTGGGAACACTGCATCCCTGGAGTGCAAGAAACTAGATGTACACTGGCCAAAGCCACAAGTCCTGTGACCTGATCTGATCCGATCTGATCTGAACTGGACTAAAATGTACTGAACTGACCTTGTGAGTTAACGCGTGGTTTGAATGTTCGAATCGTGCGACACGCTCAGACAGATCGCCACTCTAATCTTCATCGATGTAAGTGTTGATGCTTGCTTATGCACTTACTGAGCCTCGGCTCACCGAGTTTTCTTTCTGTCCTTGCAGATCGTGCACGTGTAACCCTCACGGAAGACACTGCATCCCGCATGATACAATCGCTCTCAGTGATAATCGTTTTTCATCGATTGGTGAAATACCACACGTTATTTCGCCCAAACTAACGTACCGTAATTAGTATTTCGGTGCGCGTTCTGTACGTAGAGTTCATTCTCTTCAGAAACGTTTGTCCTCTTCAAAAACTGGCTGTACTTTTTGGCGTTCTTTTTGGTATTTTTGTTGGTGTCAGTGCAACTGATACCGGATAACATCTTTTTGTGGCACTTTTTGCAGTGTACAGAGTTTGCAGCACATGCTGTAGTGTACAGTGAGCGTCGGTTTAAAAGGTTGTGTTATTATCCGACTGGTGTTCGATACGGTATTTTCAGACGAACTCGGCCGCCACTGCCCAAGTGAACGGAACAGAGGTTGATCCTATCGATCAGGCAATGAGCTATGGGAACAAGAAATGCATGGACCTGGTGCGATATGAGGGAATTTATCGCGACCAGCGTTGCCTTTGTTACCACCAAAAGTACCCCAAGCTGGAAGAGAGCTGCGCATCAAGTACCCATCGCTCAAGTGGATATGTGCTCAATGCTTCGCGTTCGCAAGTGAGTGCTCACACATAGTTCGAGGCGAAGTAGGAAAAGGAGACAGAAACATGAAGCTGGAACCAAGACTAGTGGGAGCGAATTCGATCCGTAGCTTAGCGAAAACGAAAGCTGTGTGCTAGATCAGAAGACTATAAAAGACAGCCCAATCCAAAAGGTAGGGAAAGCAAAGGGGCTGCGGGTTTCACTAATGTGAAAAGAGCCTCCTGACGGAAGTACAACCACTCAAGGAGCAGGTTGACCGTCTAAATGCTGAAGTGCAAAGCATGAATCGGGACACGGAGGTCATGACAGACAGAAGTAGACGACTGGTACTTCATAACCTTGGAGAGAACATCGTAAAAGACGGTACACTCAAAAAGGAGGAAAAACCGCCGGCACTTGACCGAGGTTCTTAGGATGGATGGCCTGCTTCCTACGACACCAATAGTCAAGTGCCACAGAGTATGACTATGACATTGAACACAACTACTGCCGCTACAACCCCTGGTAGCTGTATTCCACAGTGTCTACTGGAGAGGTATGCTGCTGTCCATGGTAGGAGCAGTTGAGGGCGGCACGCAGGGAACAGTTCGGGTTATACATGACAGCCCAGCATTTGTCAAACCGGGTAATGCCGTAGTCTCGCTGAGAACGGGCACACCAGATCTGAAGCGGCCGACTCTCCGTTTAGCGAAACTGGAGATAACCCCTCTTGGGAAGTCAATACCTGGAGCCCAAGGAGCAATTCAGGTCCCAAAGGTGGTTTCAGACACAGGTAAGCAAAAGAACAAAGTTCAGGAAGTTCAAAAGACCAAAGAATGGGACTCACAGGGCACTCAGTCTGGTTGGCGTTGAGAAAGTGCAGCCAGCCAGACCGATTCTGAAGGAGATTCCCAAAAAATCCGCTCTGGTGCAAACAGCGAAGTTGGAGGTATCAGAGGGAAAAGCCGAGGAGATCAGCTTGGCTGAGGTGGTCGCAAGACCATCCCCGGCTATCGGTTTGGCGACTCAAAAGGAAGAAAAGTACGCTGTGAACTATTAGCCTGACACCGGGTCGACGAGTGGAAAATAAAAAGTCACAAAACCCAGAGCGTCACTTGATATTCAAGACGCTTTGCCGCAGACACCTATAGAGGCAAACAATGGAGCGTCGCCTCGGAGATTGCGCCCGGGGGTACCCCAGCAGTAAAATTAGCAATAGAACCAGTAGCAAGGACCGGGAAACCGGCAATATGGTACACCAACACCTGCAGTCTCCCGGGAAAAAGAGGGGAGTTGGCGACTAGGATCTCCGAGTCTGACGTCGTTGCACTGAAGGAAACTTGCATAAAGCCAGACACTGACATGCGCTTTCAGGGATAAGCCGCCTACAGACAGGATAAAACAGATGGAAGACAGAGGGGCGGAGTGGCACTTCTAATACGGACTGACATAGGTCATTTGGAGGCTCCGTTCAATCTGGTCTTCGGTAATGTACAGGCCAGGTCCTGCCTTATAACGATAGAGGAGCGGATAGCCTGCATTATCCGTATCTACAAGGCACCGCTAGCGACAGATGAGGAAGAGGCTGAGCTCTTGCAAATGCTGGATGCAGTTGCGGCACAGACAAAACAGTTCATCTTATAAGGGGATTTCGACCTACCCGAAATTGACTGGGGAAGCGGGATCGCACTAAGGGGACCAACGGGCGACAAGTTTCTGCAGTGGGTCCAGTTACATGCACTTATGCGGCATGTGTAACACAGGTTTGAGCAATGCGTAGCCAAATTCACAACAGATTCCGAAATCTAAAGGCGATTATCCGTGATATTCTACGATACTAGATTATTGAATGAACAATGACACCAAAAAGATACAAACCTCAATAAGTAGATCACAAGGACTCAACAAACGAGAAACCGGACTGCAGCGTGCGAGCAAGGAGCACGTGCGTCTCGCAGGTCCAGAACAAAGATATGACAAAGTGGCGCTCTGGGCGCGAACAAACAACAATTGGTCCATAAAAACTGACAGTTCGTAAAGACACGTCAATAGTGTAAGCAGGTGAGCGATGTTAAGAAAAACACTGAATCGCAAAGGTTTTAGGGGAATTTTCCACGACCGGTCGGTACACCGTCCACCAAAATCCTCCCGAATACTTGGCAGATTCGAAGGTTTGGTATAAAGGTACTGAATCTTCTTACCTACCTAGGCCCTGCTGTCAGTGCGCGCACCTAATGCTTGTCGTCAACGTTCTACTCATGGTCGCACCTGATCGGTTGGCCACATAGAAGTGAGGCCATCCTACATCTTCCACGAGAACACCTGACCGATGGCGGGCGCGAAGTAAGAACATAGATGCTGTCCTTGGAAAGGCCGTCCTGCCCCGGCTGTATGTGCTTGCGTGAGTGTATGTGCGTATGATGCAATCACCGCTTCCTCCACGTATGCAAAAGACATTACAGTAACGTCAACAAAAGCAAATTGTGAACACCGTCATATGTTCGATAGGGGCTGCATGACAGCGTGCATCGGGTATGTGCGTAAGTGTCTGGAAGTATAATGGAATCACAAGTATCTCCACACATCAAAAGAGGGCTTTCTGCAAAGTCAGCGAAAGACTGTGAGCACTGTAGCGTTTTTGACGGGGACTGTGTGGCATAAACGAGTAAAATGTAGGCATGTGTGCGTGACCCAAGCTCCGCTACTTCTACATATGCAAAAAGCATTCGGTACCGTCAACAGAAAACAAACGACGAACACTGTCACATGTCTGATAGGAGTTACGGGGTATAGCGTACATCCGATATGTGTGTATGTGTCTGGATGTAAATGGAATCGCAGTTATCACCACATATCGTAAAAAACCTTCTGTAAAGACAACGAAAGACTGTGAGCACTGTAACGCGTTTGACGGAGACCATGTGGTATAACGAGTACAATGTGGGTGAGTGTGCGTCGGGGTGTATGAGGGTTCGATACGTCAGTGTGTCAGGACTGCTTCCATAAGTGGGGTTTCTTTACACACCTTGATGACTAGCGCGAAATAGTCTACTGGGCCCCAGCGTTATCAGCTTCTCCGCCTTCGCTCTTGAGTAGGCTAATACTGCGTATATCACGAATGAGCGCTCTGTTAGCTGTCTCCAGCTGCACCTCTTTTACCATTCCGTCAGTGCTTTCGATTGTTTCCATAGCTACTCCCAAGGACCAGGTGCTGAAATATGTGCGTTCGCCTGCCATCATCACCACATCCCCAACCTTGAATGGTCTTGTTTTCACCAGCCACTTCTGTCGAGTCTGCAGAGCCGGTAGGTACTCTCGCAGCCATCGCCTCCAAAAAACCTTGGCAAGATAATTCGCCTGCTTCCATCCGTGGAGGTAGCTCTCATGAAGGTTTACCGGCCCTTGGAAACCCTCGTTCGACCTTAGCGTCAATAAGTCGTTCGGGGTGAGGGCCAGGTGGGTGGGGTCGCCGTTCATTACTGGAAACAGAGGGCGGTTGTTCAGAATTCTCTCTACATCAGTCACGAAGGTGTTCAGCGTCTCGTCGTCGGGCGGCTGCTGCTCCATGATTGACAGCAATATCCGTCTGGCGGACCGGATCATGCGTTCCCATATGCCACCTCGGTGACTGGCCTGTGGGGGCTTGAAATGCCATCGTATGCCGTAGGCCACGGTTCGATTCTGCAGTTCGTCCCTGTTTATGTTCTTGTGCCAACGCTGCGATTCCCGGTGAGCGCCCACAAAGTTCGATCCATTATCTGAGTATATATCGGCCGGTACGCCTATTCGGTTGATAAACCTCTGCAAGGCCCGTAGAAACGAATCGGTCGTCATCGAATGTGCGACTTCTAGGTGTACCGCACGTGATTTCATGCACGTCATGATACATCCGTATCGCTTTTCTAATCTCTTCCCGCACTTGATCCACAAGGGCCCGAAATAGTCCAACCCGGTGTCACTGAACGGCTACCAGCCCGCAGTCACCCTGCATTCTGGTAGCGGGGCCATGTGTTCTTTGCTTGCCGTGGCATTGCGTCCCCCACATTGCACACAATGTCGGATTACGCGTTTTACAGTCTCTCGTCCTCTCAGCAACCAAAGGCGATTTCGGATGACGCTCGTCACGTGACTTTCCCCGACATGTCCCTCCACGGCATGGACGTGTTGGATCATTGGCTCTACTACAGGTTGTCTCGCAGGCAGCAGTATGGGATACTTTGTGTTGAAGCTTAGGTGAGCGTTGGTCAGCCTACCATCCACCTGCTGAAGTCCATCAACGAGTTCGAGGTTTAAACGCTTTAGCTCGCCTCTCGGAGATGGTATTTCTTTGTTGATCGGCCCCCGTTCTTCCGCCATCTCCAGCTCTCGGGCGAAAGCCTCGCGTTGTATCATTCTGAAAATAGCGTATTCTGCAGCTTGTAGTTCATCGGGACTTATCGGGCCGACCCGTATCCGGCCTGAGGGGCGTCGCCTTGTTATGACTAGTAAATTTCTCTTGAACCTTGTTAACCAAATTAGCGAACGAAGCGTCTTCATCCAGGAAGAGAACCTGGCCAATCGCGATAGAATGGATGTGGCTTCGACGACGTTGGCCGATATCACTACGCCTTTGATCTCCAGTTCTACTTCCGTAGGGGTTTTTAATTCGAACAAGGGCCAACCCTGTTTAGGCATTTGCAGGAATTTCGGTTCTCCCAGCCACGAGTCGAGTTGCCGGAAGTTGTTCGCGCCTCGGGAGCACAGATCGGCTGGGTTATCGCCAGACCTGATATGTTGCCGCAGGTTTACGGCCGACTCGTCGCGGATGATCGTGAGTCGGCTAGCAACGAAAGTACTATACCGGCTCCTGACGTTGTTAATGTAGTACTGTTGTGTAGTCCAGCCACCGGAACGTTCGAGCGACGCGTAGCAACCAATTTCGACACAATTCAAAACAAAGTCGATTCCAAATAGCTACGGTACTATATACAACAAATTATTTAATTTTGCAATAATCAAACCTCAATAGTATTCCTTCTGGGCTCTTTCGCTCCAAATTGGACAACAAATCAACAACTGCAGGTGAGGTACAGCAAAAGGTTAGATAGAGAAGATGAGATTACCAAATACAGTCACAACGAAACTCAAGCTGAGCGACTCTCGCTCGAGGCAACGGTAGGAGCCCGGTTTGTGACAAAGATTTAGAGAAATAAAACAAACAATCGGAATTCCAGCAAAGATAGTTCATACGAATGATAAATTTCGTTTGTAATGTGGATGCTAATGCATGTAACGGGTTTTCCCGAACTCCTTTACAACTGTACTGTCGTCGAGTCCATCCAAAGACTGGCCGACTAGATGCAGAAGTCGAAACATCTCTTTACCGATTGATCCGCCCTGACTGCTAACACGGCTGCGCTGAGTTCAAGGCGTGGGTTCGAGACCGACTTCAGTGAGGCGACGCAGGCTTTGGCGAACAGGATCCTCGTAGTAAATTGTCCATCCTCCGTGCACGATCGTCCGTACACCACTGTTCCATAACCGACTTCGGATGCATAGGAAAAGGCACGTAGTTCTCCAGTCCGCGTCGTATGGCCAGGAGTCAAACATCGTGCAATCCCTAGGTCCACTAATTTCTTCAAGGTGTCCAAAAATTCTTCCCATTTCGGCTGGTTCTCTCGGTCCAGTGACTGCTCCCAAGCAACTTTCTTACGGCACAGCCGCTGCAGCAAGATCGTTCCGGGTAACAGCCAGGGTGAGACAAAACCGGCCGGGATGAACAAACCGGAGACAGCGGTTAGTATGCCACGATGGGTTACTGGCAGCTCGGGAACGTTTAGCTCGAAAACAAAATCGTCCGTTTCCGCGTTCCATTGTGTTCCTAAAGTGCTTCCGATGGGAAGTAGAGAGCCATCCAGATCTCGAACCCTTTCGGTCCTCTCGTGGTACGGAATAACCTCGAGCACTTCTGGAGCGTTGGACATCCGTTTTCTTAAATGAGGCCGTCCTCCTCTAGCAATCTTGTTAGGCCCCTGAACTGCTCTAGGGCCGAGTCTACACCACCGAATGGCCAAGATAGTCTTCGACGTAGAAGTTTCTGCTGAAGCTATCTATTACCAATCGATGAACCAAATCTCCACGTTTGTTTGCCGTTTCTCTAAAAGCGTAATTCGCACAAAATGGTGATGACATGGCTCCGAAGCGGTGGACGGTCATCCTATAATTCATCACTTCTTCGTCCTGGTCGCTCTCTTCCCACCACAGGAAAGGCAACGCGTCTCGTTCGCCTACCACTATTTTCACCTGATGAAACATTTCCCCAACATCGGCTGACAAGGTCACTTTACCCACTCTGAAACGGCACAAAAAGTCGATCAGTGGTGTGGTCCAATCCGGCCCTTGTAGTAAGCGATCTTTTAACGACTTGCCCTGGAACTTGGCTGCGCAGTCGAAAACCACCGGCAGTTTTTCGGGTCTCTTGGGGTTGATGACCGGGCGGTGAAGCAGATACCAGACACCCTTTTTGCCGTCGGTGTTGGCAGAAGCCTTTTCAACGTAGCCGAGGGCTTCGTTGCGCTTCAATAATTCCGCGCATCGTTCCCACAGATTCTGGTCTCGAATGAAGCGTTCTTTCAGTCGTCGTGATCCTTGGAGAATATAATTTCTGTTGTCGGTCCACGGGGTGGTAGATGTGCGCCACGGGAGGGTAATCTCGAACTGTTTTCTAGGGCCTCTAGCTCCTTGCCGCACCGTTTGTAAATCGAAGTGGTCCCCTTGAGACAACGATGGTCTTTCCTCTCCAACGTCGTGAAACTCCTTTTCATACAGCCGCTGCAGGCGGTACTCTATGCGGTCCGTTTCGGCGGATAAATAATTCACGGAACCACGTTCCCCTACTGGACCGTATAACATCCATCCCAGAGCCTTGCGTACGGCAAAAGGTGCCTGGAGGTCGCTCTCTCTCTGGTCAAGTATCTAATGTGCCTCTGGCACGTCGCAGCCGATGAGGAGATCCCCTTCATCGTCTTCCCAGTTTACAACGGTTACATCCTGCGGATGGGGCCACCTAATCAACATTGCGTTGATCGACTTTGGTGCTCGCGTGGGGAGATCCGCTAACGTGAATGCCTCCGTTGGTTCAATTTCCTCGTTAGTGTCTAGAGAGATGAGTTGCCGCCTCAACCGGCCGGCAGTCATAACCTGTGTTCCGCCCACCGTGCCCACTGCCAACGACGTCGCACCTTTAGCGAGTCGGTGTTTTTCGGCAAACCGCTCTTTCACAAGGGTAGTGTCAGATCCACTGTCAACGAAAGCCAACGCTCTGACCACCCCAGTTGTGGTCACCACTCCCACGGCAACTACTCCTAAACGTATCGGTTTACCGGCAGACCGCGACTTTGAACAAATAACACTGGGCTTGGTACTCGCCTCGGGTGAGGTTACTCTCGCCTGGTGCAGCAGCCGATGGTGTCTGCCGGCACAGCCCTCGTAACCACATCGGTTCCTTGTTGTACAAGCTGCCGCCCGGTGCGTGGTGTTGAGGCAAATAAAACAAGCTCCTGCCATTCTCGCCATTCCCCACCGTTCGTCTATTGTGGCGTTGCCGAACTTGGGGCATTCTGGTAGGCCGGATCTGCAATTCGGTTGCGCCCTGGCATCGCGTGAAATGACGTGTGTATTGGTCCAAGGCTGGTACTTTGGATGTTCCCGTACAGGGGTTTGGACTTGGCTAGTACTGGGCTTGTTTGCTCGGTTGCTGTCCCGGATGAGTCGGCCGAATCTGCTGTCAGCTATCTTCGTTTGCCTGTACAAGTATTCGGTCAGGTCTTCGAAGTTGGCCTCCCTGTCGCTTCGGCTTATCCCTTCCGCTTCTTCCAACCACCGGCCCTGTAGCTCGGGAGAGAGGCGACGGACTATGTTTTCCAAAGTGTGCATGACATCTAGGTCAGCCCTGTAACCTAAATGGTCGAGGGCTATTGAGCAGTTCTGCATCTTGATCACCAGGTCGGCCATTGTGTAGACGTCGTCCTTGGTTCTCTTTGACTCTACCATCACGCCCTCTACTAGGTTACGGGCTACTTTGAACGGTTGGCCAAACAAGCCCCTTAGAATCTTCCTCGCTCGGGTTTAGCCTTGTCCCGAGTCGAGCATGGTACACCCGTCGATAGCTTCTCTTGCTCGGCCTCGACAGTAGTGAGTCAGGTAGAGAAGCCTTTGCCCAGGGTCGGTTACCTTGTTTTCTACGAACGTCTCGAGCTGCTTGACAAACTTGCAGCAGTGTTCAGATCGCCCGTCGAAAACCGTTAGTTTCACTCTTGGCAAATCGATCGATGGTGTTTCATAGTCGGCGACCGGCGTGGGGTTCCCTATCTTATTGCACCCTGATCTATCGGAAGTGTCGTAGTCGCTGGTTTCGTGCTCACGTTCTTTCTGTATACACTTTTCTGCTTGCTGGGCCTGTTGTCTAGCCGATAACAACTGTTGTTCTAGTTCTAGTATTTTCAGCCTATATAGATCAACATCCTTACAACCCATATTGCCCTCATTGACACATGAACTAGCACTGACAGGACTAAGCGATCTAACATTAACTAAAGGATCAAATGTACCCAAAACCTCCCCGGTGACTTGCCGTATTACTTTCTTTCCAGATCCATATGTTTTCGATCCTTTTCTTGACATTTTGCGTGTTTTTCCTCGTTCCAAATTGATCTATTGAGTGTTGTAACACATGTTTGAGCAATGCGTAGCCAAATTCACAACAGATCCCGAAATCTAAAGGCGATTATCCGTGATATTCTACGATACTAGATTATTGAATGAACAACGACACCAAAAAGATACAAACCTCAATAAGTAGATCACAAGGACTCAACAAACGAGAAACCGGATTGCAGCGTGCGAGCAAGGAGCACGTGCGTCTCGCAGGTCCAGAACAAAGATATGACAAAGTGGCGCTCTGGGCGCGAACAAACAACAATTGGTCCATAAAAACTGACAGTTCGTAAAGACACGTCAATAGTGTAAGCAGGTGAGCGATGTTAAAAAAAACACTGAATCGCAAAGGTTTTAGGGGAATTTTCCACGACCGGTCATTACAGCTCTTGAAACAAGCCACTAGACACAGAGGTGGACAGCGCCCGTCTGTCCTTGATTTATTCATAACGCAGCACCATCAGGACGTTAAGCAAATTGAGTGGGAAGAACCACTGGGCAAAAGTGATCATGTAGTCCGAAGGGTCAAACGAAGACTTGGCAAGGCGCCAAAGGAAATCGTGTTACGTCGACCCTATGGGAGAATCAATAAAGTAGAGCTGAAGAGGGCAGCAGAGAGAGTCCAGTGGACACCGAGCCACACAAATGCCTCCGTGGAGGAGAGCTGGGAGGCCATCGAGATGAGGCTGCTCGAACTGACAGAGGGGTTTGCACCTCTGAGTGCGGTGGGCAGTAGAAATCAGCCCCCAAGGCGGAAGCCAGAAGTCCGCAAGGCTATAGACATTCGTACGTATCGGTGGGCGGAGTACAAGCAATAATAAACTCAGGTGGTATGAAACAGCTCTAAGACAGCCTCGTGCGATCCAAAGAGTGGAGGAATGTGCCTTCGAGCGTCGGTTAGCTGCGTCCGTCCACACAAACCCAGAGCGATTCTACGCCTACGTGCAATCTCACAAACGTATGAGAGGGAGCGTAGCAACTTTGGAAGGAGCACAGGGACGACTAGCTCTAAACGACGAAGACAAAACTAACATGCTCTTGGAATTCTTCAAAACATATATCGACCAGAAAATAGTTTGGAGGAAAGAATGGAGGGCCCACAGGTGCCTCCGATACCCGAACTTACTGTAGGAGAAGAAGAAGTGTACGCGGAGTTGCAAACGTTGAATAGAAATAAAGCAGCAGGTCCAGACGGGATTCATCCAGCAATCGTTCAGCCTCTGGCCTAGGTCCTGAAGGCTCCGGTGACGAAGCTGTATGAAACGTCACTTAGAGAGGGAATTGTGCCGAGAGATCGGAGGAGAGCAACAGTAGTATGCATTTACAAGAGTGGACCCCGGCAAAAGGCCGAAAATTACCGGCCGGTTAGCTTGACTTCAGTACTGTGTAAGTGCTCTGAGCGAATAGTCAGGAAACAGATCTCTAGGCATTTGGTTCAACACAACCTCATATCAAATGCTCAGCATGGGTTTGTGGCAAGACGATCCTGTCTGACGAATCTCCTGCTGTTCCTCGATGAGGTAACCAAGCGTCTGGACGAAGGGCAATCGATTGAGGTCTGTTACTTGGACTTCAGCAATGCTTTTTATTATGTGAACCACAGCTTTCCAGACGTCAAACTGCAGTCTATGGGAATTGCTGGGAAGGCAAGACAATGTATAAATAGTTTTTTAGCAGGGCGAACCTTTAGTGTTAAGGTGGGGAGTCACGTTTTAAAACGGAAAGGTGTAACAAGTGGGGTGCCACAGGGCTCGGTGCTCGGACCTCTGCTCTTCCTCATCTTCATCAACGACCTAGCACGTGAGCCTACAAACCCCACCTTTATGTTTTCCGATGACGTCAAGATAGCTGGAGTAGATATAGAACTTGAGGTGTTAGCAGTACAAAACTGGGCACGCAAATGGGACCTTCCACTAGACCTCACCAAGTGTCAATGCTTGACCACAAATTCAGGGGCTAGTGAGAATGGTGTGGGTTCGTTGCAAGTGGTCTCTCAGGTCAAAGACTTGGGCATTATAATGAATAGCAGCTTCAGGCCGTCGAAGCAGTGCACCTCAGCAGCCAATATAGCCAGGAGAGAACTCTTTCCAGTTTGATCCACTATGTTGTGTAGAGATGCGGAGATTTTCGTTCCCATACAGCAAGCCATAGCTGGGCCGCATATGGAGTACTGCGTGCCGGCCTGGACACGGTGCTACCAGAAGGGCATAGACTGTCTGGAGAAAGTGCAAGGGCTGGTCACTAGAATGGTGACTGAACAAGGAAGGTTTACCTATACAGAGCTTCTCCGTGCCATAGATCTGCTCGCGATGGAAGGGCGGCTTGTTCGCGGGGATTTGATAGAAAACTTCAAGGTAATGAAAGGACTGTCAGGAATAAGACGAGAAGACCTTTTCTCTCTGATCCCCGAGAGGGATACAAGGGGGCATAGCCTTAGATTTCAAAGGAAGCATTCGAGGCTCCAAGTTGGGGCGAAGTACTTCTCAAATAGAGTGGTACCCCATTGGAATAAGCTCCCGGAAGAGGTCATAAATACCACAACCGTGAAGGCTTTTAAGAAAGCAGTAGACCTATGTTGGGTGGCAGTATACCCCGAGTTATGTTAAGCAGCTTTTAGGGTCAGATGCAATTTACTTATTGTTTCCACCTTACTCTGCCAGGGCTGATACTGCACAAAATTTCTGCCTTTCAGAAAAGGAAAGTCGCGCAGTGTTGGGAGCTGCGGAAACGCGCCGACAACACAACTATCTGGACACATGTTTGGCTCTAGCCACACCAAGTCCTGTGCAAACTGAACTACGATAATTCGATCCCTCCTCCCGCTATACTGACAACCCCTACCTTTTCGTGCATTTGATTGTTTGTGGGCTGTGCTTACCTTCTCTAGGACAGACACCCTACTGCCTGGTGTTGTCTGTCATCCTCCCGCAAGCAATTCAACTGATAGCCTAGGTCTCAAAGACTTATTAGGATCCCTAAAAAGCTACGCAGACTTCACCCATCTGTTGGTCACTGGTGACTTCAACTCACCCAGTACTAACTGGCAAAGAGCTGATGCCTCTGACATCACCTTTGGTAAACCCCTCCTAGATTACTTACTTAACAACTCATGGGGGCAGAACGTAAGAGATCAAACCAGATGTCGCACAGGACACGCACCGTCCCTACTAGACCTGGTCAACACCAACGATTGGTTCCAGGTAGATGTGGTGCACTATTTGCCGCCCCTCGGCAAAAGTGATCACATTCTCATTGGATTCGATTTTATCGTGAAATGACCTCCTCTTCCCTCAGAATCTAAAATTTTGAGATCCTTCAGAAGGACCAATTTTGACCAAGTCTGTGCATTTTTTCGCTCCCAGCTAAATTCAACTAACCCAGGTAACTCTGCGGATGAAATGACAGAGAATCTCAGAGAGTTAATCTCCTTAGCTGATAGGCATTTTTCCCCCAGAATTCGTCGCCCACAGACCGCTAAGCGACCCCTCCCTTGCCCCATTAGGCGCATTCTAGGCGAACGCGCACGCCTCTTTTCTAGATATAAAGCCACAGGCCTTGCCCGTGATGCAGAAGACTTCAGGATCATACGGAACATATGCAAAGAAAAGATTAGGTCCTATCAGAATGCAGTCCAACGATCTGTACTTATTCGAGCACGGACCAATAGGGCATTTTTCTTTCAGTACATGCGCCGTCTCAGGGGCACAGCTCCGACGCCATTAGCTCTCAAAGATAGTGCCGGATCTCCAATCACTTCCCCTAGCCAAGTAGCCGAGGCATTCAGCTCCTACTTCCGTAAAATTTTTAGCTCCATGCCCATATCATCCCGCCCTACCACGCACCCGTTATCTCTCACCACTACCCTTACCCGCGTCACTATTCCCATTGGTGCAGTCGCTCAAGGTTTCCGACGGCTCAACCAATATTGCTCTGTGGGTCCTGACCTAATCCACCCCCGTACTCTCAAGGAAGCCGCGGATACATTAGCTGCTCCTTGTGCCTCGCTTTTTCGGCAATGTGTTGACGATGGAGTTTTCCCCCGTAACTGGAAAAAGCAGTGATCGCACCCATCTATA
Organism: Fasciola hepatica; assembly: GCA_948099385.1. Classification (NCBI taxonomy): domain Eukaryota; kingdom Metazoa; phylum Platyhelminthes; class Trematoda; order Plagiorchiida; family Fasciolidae; genus Fasciola; species Fasciola hepatica. The sequence continues at coordinate 11,240,439 of CANUEZ040000031.1, read as the reverse complement.
AGAAGGGTAGTAGACACCTTGCTTCTAGTTACAGACCCATAAGCCTCACTAGAATCCCCAGCAAAATTTTTGAGGGGATTCTTGAGAGTGAGATTCTTTCCCATCTTCATAGAAATGAGATCCTCTCCCCGTCCCAACATGGGTTTCTTCCTGGCAGATCATGCATCAACAATATGCTTACTGTCATGGATAGTCTAACGAAAGCCTGTGATGATGGCCGGTTCCCACACGCTGTATTCATCGATTTTGCTAAGGCCTTCGATAAGGTCCCCCATGCCCCTCTTCTTTATTAGCTGCAGACATACGGGATCACAGGCTCCATGTTGGCCAACCTACGTAGCTTCCTTACCGACCGCACCCTTGTGGTTAAAGTCGGTAATGTTTTGTCTCGACCCTCCCCAGTAGCATCTGGGGTCCCCAAGGGTCGGCCTTGGGTCCTCTTCTTTTCCTGGTCTATATAAACGATCTACCGACAGCCCTTTCTGCGAACATTGCCATGTACGCAGATGATGTAACCCTCTGGAGTTCAAGCGTTGAAGACCTGCAAATTGCAGTTTATGAAACAAAATGCTGGTCCGAGGATTGGATCCTCCCAGTTAATGATGACAAATGTGTGAGCATGTCTCTCGGCAGAGAGACTGGTCACACGTTTCCCATTAATGGAGCAACCATACTGCCAAGGGTTGACCGACACAAGGTGCTCGGTTTCTGGTTAGATTGCAACTTATCCTTCTCTCATCATCACCAACTTGCGAGCAAGTCTGCCTTTCGAGTCCTAAACATGATTCGAAGGTCCTTCCCGCGCATATCTAAGGATGATTTCCCCATAACTTTCGGCACGTATATCCAAACTCTGCGGGAGTATGGTAGTCAGATAGTGCACTCTGGTCTTGTCCGAGACCGTGAGACCCTAGAAAGAGTTCAGCGGCCTCCACCAAGGCAGTAAGGGGTCTATCCCATCTACCTTATCCCGTCCGACACTCTCACTCCTCAACCTCTATCCCCTTGACTTGAGACGCGTAAGAGGTGATCTGTTTTTGATGTTCCACCTTTTTGAAACAGGTCAAAGCGACTGCTTCTTCTCGGTCTGTCGAGCCTCTTCTCTCCGTGGTCACAGCAGAAAAGTTTTCAAACCGAGGCCACGCACTTCACTAAGGATTAACTTTTTTAGCTATAGGGGTATTATTATGTGGAATGCACTTCCGGAAGATATTGTTCTCTCGCAGAACAAAACTATCTTCAAGAAAAAGCCAGACCTCTATCTGGGTCTCTCCCAATAATTCCCTTTGTCAAAAGAAACAAACAGAATAGTTGTCTTTTATCGCACATATGTTCATGAATGCCGCACCCCCACTCAGCTTAAGGCACTGTCCACAGCGTGACACTGTGTGATGTTATGTGTATCTTGTTTCGGCTGCCACCCCCCGTCCCCCCCCTCCCCCGCTTCTTTTTAATCTCGTTTCAGCTCGGTAAATCCGACAGAACATCCAAGATTTCCTCAAGAACCGGGACAATTGGGCTCAAAGCCTCAAACCCGTGTAGTACTTCAAGACTTCAAGACTACAGAACTCAGGGGGCATGAAATAGCCATAAGATGGCTAGAAACAGAGCTCAAGAGATCCAAAAAGTGGAGAAATATGCCTTCGAGCGTTGGTTAGCTGCGTCCGTCCACACAAACCCAGAGCGATTCTACGCCTACGTGCAATCTCACAAACGTATGAGAGGGAGCGTAGCAACTTTGGAAGGAGCACAGGGACGACTAGCTCTAAACGACGAAGACAAAACTAACATGCTCTTGGAATTCTTCAAAACATATATCGACCAGAAAATAGTTTGGAGGAAAGAATGGAGGGCCCACAGGTGCCTCCGATACCCGAACTTACTGTAGGAGAAGAAGAAGTGTACGCGGAGTTGCAAACGTTGAATAGAAATAAAGCAGCAGGTCCAGACGGGATTCATCCAGCAATCGTTCAGCCTCTGGCCTAGGTCCTGAAGGCTCCGGTGACGAAGCTGTATGAAACGTCACTTAGAGAGGGAATTGTGCCGAGAGATCGGAGGAGAGCAACAGTAGTATGCATTTACAAGAGTGGACCCCGGCAAAAGGCCGAAAATTACCGGCCGGTTAGCTTGACTTCAGTACTGTGTAAGTGCTCTGAGCGAATAGTCAGGAAACAGATCTCTAGGCATTTGGTTCAACACAACCTCATATCAAATGCTCAGCATGGGTTTGTGGCAAGACGATCCTGTCTGACGAATCTCCTGCTGTTCCTCGATGAGGTAACCAAGCGTCTGGACGAAGGGCAATCGATTGAGGTCTGTTACTTGGACTTCAGCAATGCTTTTTATTATGTGAACCACAGCTTTCCAGACGTCAAACTGCAGTCTATGGGAATTGCTGGGAAGGCAAGACAATGTATAAATAGTTTTTTAGCAGGGCGAACCTTTAGTGTTAAGGTGGGGAGTCACGTTTTAAAACGGAAAGGTGTAACAAGTGGGGTGCCACAGGGCTCGGTGCTCGGACCTCTGCTCTTCCTCATCTTCATCAACGACCTAGCACGTGAGCCTACAAACCCCACCTTTATGTTTTCCGATGACGTCAAGATAGCTGGAGTAGATATAGAACTTGAGGTGTTAGCAGTACAAAACTGGGCACGCAAATGGGACCTTCCACTAGACCTCACCAAGTGTCAATGCTTGACCACAAATTCAGGGGCTAGTGAGAATGGTGTGGGTTCGTTGCAAGTGGTCTCTCAGGTCAAAGACTTGGGCATTATAATGAATAGCAGCTTCAGGCCGTCGAAGCAGTGCACCTCAGCAGCCAATATAGCCAGGAGAGAACTCTTTCCAGTTTGATCCACTATGTTGTGTAGAGATGCGGAGATTTTCGTTCCCATACAGCAAGCCATAGCTGGGCCGCATATGGAGTACTGCGTGCCGGCCTGGACACGGTGCTACCAGAAGGGCATAGACTGTCTGGAGAAAGTGCAAGGGCTGGTCACTAGAATGGTGACTGAACAAGGAAGGTTTACCTATACAGAGCTTCTCCGTGCCATAGATCTGCTCGCGATGGAAGGGCGGCTTGTTCGCGGGGATTTGATAGAAAACTTCAAGGTAATGAAAGGACTGTCAGGAATAAGACGAGAAGACCTTTTCTCTCTGATCCCCGAGAGGGATACAAGGGGGCATAGCCTTAGATTTCAAAGGAAGCATTCGAGGCTCCAAGTTGGGGCGAAGTACTTCTCAAATAGAGTGGTACCCCATTGGAATAAGCTCCCGGAAGAGGTCATAAATACCACAACCGTGAAGGCTTTTAAGAAAGCAGTAGACCTATGTTGGGTGGCAGTATACCCCGAGTTATGTTAAGCAGCTTTTAGGGTCAGATGCAATTTACTTATTGTTTCCACCTTACTCTGCCAGGGCTGATACTGCACAAAATTTCTGCCTTTCAGAAAAGGAAAGTCGCGCAGTGTTGGGAGCTGCGGAAACGCGCCGACAACACAACTATCTGGACACATGTTTGGCTCTAGCCACACCAAGTCCTGTGCAAACTGAACTACGATAATTCGATCCCTCCTCCCGCTATACTGACAACCCCTACCTTTTCGTGCATTTGATTGTTTGTGGGCTGTGCTTACCTTCTCTAGGACAGACACCCTACTGCCTGGTGTTGTCTGTCATCCTCCCGCAAGCAATTCAACTGATAGCCTAGGTCTCAAAGACTTATTAGGATCCCTAAAAAGCTACGCAGACTTCACCCATCTGTTGGTCACTGGTGACTTCAACTCACCCAGTACTAACTGGCAAAGAGCTGATGCCTCTGACATCACCTTTGGTAAACCCCTCCTAGATTACTTACTTAACAACTCATGGGGGCAGAACGTAAGAGATCAAACCAGATGTCGCACAGGACACGCACCGTCCCTACTAGACCTGGTCAACACCAACGATTGGTTCCAGGTAGATGTGGTGCACTGTTTGCCGCCCCTCGGCAAAAGTGATCACATTCTCATTGGATTCGATTTTATCGTGAAATGACCTCCTCTTCCCTCAGAATCTAAAATTTTGAGATCCTTCAGAGGGACCAATTTTGACCAAGTCTGTGCATTTTTTCGCTCCCAGCTAAATTCAACTAACCCAGGTAACTCTGCGGATGAAATGACAGAGAATCTCAGAGAGTTAATCTCCTTAGCTGATAGGCATTTTTCCCCCAGAATTCGTCGCCCACAGACCGCTAAGCGACCCCTCCCTTGCCCCATTAGGCGCATTCTAGGCGAACGCGCACGCCTCTTTTCTAGATATAAAGCCACAGGCCTTGCCCGTGATGCAGAAGACTTCAGGATCATACGGAACATATGCAAAGAAAAGATTAGGTCCTATCAGAATGCAGTCCAACGATCTGTACTTATTCGAGCACGGACCAATAGGGCATTTTTCTTTCAGTACATGCGCCGTCTCAGGGGTACAGCTCCGACGCCATTAGCTCTCAAAGATAGTGCCGGATCTCCAATCACTTCCCCTAGCCAAGTAGCCGAGGCATTCAGCTCCTACTTCCGTAAAATTTTTAGCTCCATGCCCATATCATCCCGCCCTACCACGCACCCGTTATCTCTCACCACTACCCTTACCCGCGTCACTATTCCCATTGGTGCAGTCGCTCAAGGTTTCCGACGGCTCAACCAATATTGCTCTGTGGGTCCTGACCTAATCCACCCCCGTACTCTCAAGGAAGCCGCGGATACATTAGCTGCTCCTTGTGCCTCGCTTTTTCGGCAATGTGTTGACGATGGAGTTTTCCCCCGTAACTGGAAAAAGCAGTGATCGCACCCATCTATAAGAAGGGTAGTAGACACCTTGCTTCTAGTTACAGACCCATAAGCCTCACTAGAATCCCCAGCAAAATTTTTGAGGGGATTCTTGAGAGTGAGATTCTTTCCCATCTTCATAGAAATGAGATCCTCTCCCCGTCCCAACATGGGTTTCTTCCTGGCAGATCATGCATCAACAATATGCTTACTGTCATGGATAGTCTAACGAAAGCCTGTGATGATGGCCGGTTCCCACACGCTGTATTCATCGATTTTGCTAAGGCCTTCGATAAGGTCCCCCATGCCCCTCTTCTTTATTAGCTGCAGACATACGGGATCACAGGCTCCATGTTGGCCAACCTACGTAGCTTCCTTACCGACCGCACCCTTGTGGTTAAAGTCGGTAATGTTTTGTCTCGACCCTCCCCAGTAGCATCTGGGGTCCCCAAGGGTCGGCCTTGTGGCTGATACTGCACAAAATTTCTGCCTTTCAGAAAAGGAAAGTCGCGCAGTGTTGGGAGCTACGGAAACGCGCCGACAACACAACTATCTGGACACATGTTTGGCTCTAGCCACACCAAGTCCTGTGCAAACTGAACTGAACTGAACTGAACTGGACGCTCGATTGGCCGTTGCCATTACCTTTTAGTCGAACGCACGACTTGTGGACTCAATTCCCGTCCAGCGAATAAAGACACAGAACGACAGCGATTGATGGTTTTTGTACTTGTATTGATTGCCCTGTATGAAGTACAGGAGAAGGGAGGCTGATCTAGCTAATCACCAGAGCTGATGAGCTGGAGCGCGCCTTGCCGTTTTGACGTAGTGTGGCGAAGGTTCTTCTTCTTTTTCACGTGTTCTTATTTTTACACCGGTGGACTTAAACAAAGCGCGCCTAAGCTCTAAGCTCGCAATTGTATTTTATTGAATTTGGTGTCTGCGAAGCCGCTACATCAGTCCCCCTCCAGAAGGACGACCGAGTAGGAGAACTTCGACCTAAGAGAGCGTCGTGAGTTGAGCCAAAAACCAGCTGAATAGTTCCAGCTGGAAAAGGTTTGTGCTCAGCACCTCTAAGGTGATCTAAGGACCTCTGGGCCATATATAGCCGCAGAGAAGGTTACTCACGCGTGAACTGGTGGGGTATCCTCTCCCCGTGCTCTCTATCTAGAAACCTTAAGTGGGGACAGGGACGTGCCAAACCATGTACAAGGCACGTAGGCAACAACAACAACAACAAAAAATGGTAATGTTCATATAGTGACACATGTCCATTGTTAGTGGTGTGCCAGATCCTTCCTAGGTAAACAACGACTGACCCTAGAAGAGATAAGAAAAACCGCATACAGTATGCAATCAAAAGGGGAAATCTATGTAAGAACAATAAAGTCAACGAATCGTGCAGGGAAACGAACATGCCTACCAGACCTGGTGGAACGTGATGGGGGGTCGACCTGTGACTCACGCGTGCTGGAGCTAGATGTTGTTGGGGTCGGGCAAACGTCTGTGTTTTTACCATCGACGGGCAACGGCGTAGGCTGGGTTTCCGAGTCGACGAACGCTGGCTTAAGGCGGTCGATGCTGACGGTTTCTTGCCGACCATTGAGATCGATGATGAACGTTTTTTCTAAACGCCGAATGACTTTGTGCGGGCCAGAATAAGCTGGAGTCAACGGGCGGCGGCTCGGCGTACGCAGAAAAACGTGCGTGCACGTATGTAGGTGACTGGGAATAAACGACGGCCGATCTGTCGAACGGACAGGAATACCAATCTTCTGACGCATGTAGATCATGAGACGTTGAGTGTAGTCTCCAAGGTTGGGGAAAGGTGCGCTCACCTTGGGTGCGACAAATTCACCAGGGAGACGAGCGGTGGTGCCGAATGTCATGGACGCAGGTGTGCAGGGAGTGTCGCTGCGCAACGTATTGCGAATGCCCAATAAAACCAGTGGTAAGACGTCCGTCCACTGAGGATTGTTGTGAGCACTGAGCGAAGTTTTGAGGTGCCGGTGAAAACGTTCGACCAAGCCATTTGCCTGGGGATGATAAGCTGTGGTGCGAATACGCTTAGTGCCAGTCAGTTGGAGGAGACTGTCGAAAGTGGCAGATTCAAACTGAGCTCCTCGATCGGTGGTTACTGTGGTAGGACAACCAAAGCGGGAAATCCAGTGTTCCATGAACGCACGGGCGACAGTTTCACTGGATACATCCGGAATGGGTATGGCCTCGGGCCAACGAGTGAAACGATCAATACAAGTGAGTAGATAGATCATACCTCGGGATGGTGGCAAAGGTCCCACAATGTCGACGTGCACGTGAGCGAAACGGGCGTCTGGAGTCTCAAAATTTCCGACTGGACTGGTGGTATGTCGCTGTATTTTGGCTCGCTGACAAGCAATGCAGTTAAGTGCCCATTTACGAACGTCGCGATCCATGTTTGGCCAAACAAATCGGGCACGGACTAGTTTCATGTGGCCTTGATACCCGGATGGGAGAGACCGTGCAACACATCGAAAATTGGACGGCGATGTGAAAGTGGTACGATTGGCCTTGGGTGATCCAAGGTGGTGTCGCAGAGGATAGTGCCAGCAGATGACGGAAGAGGCAAAGCCCGCACTCAGAGACTTGTATCGCGAATGGTTTGTTGAAACTCAGGATCCTGCTGGCTTTGTGCCAGGTCCTCGAGATTGATACCGAGAGCAGCGGGCGACCCGAGACTGTGGATCCTGGAAAGAGTATCTGCAGCCACATTAGCTGACCCGGAGATATGACGAATGTCGGTAGAAAATTGCGATATGAAATCCAGCTGGCGAATTTCTCGTGGAGAATGACGATCAGACGCGTTGCGGAAAGCATACAGTAGTGGCTTGTGATCTGTGAAAATGATGAATTCCCGTCCTTCCAGAGCGTGGCGAAAGTGACGTATGGCGGTGTAGACGGCAAGTAACTCACGACCAAACGCACTGTATTTGGATTCTGCGGAAGACAGGCGGCGTGAGTGAAAAGCCAGAGGCTCCCAGGCGCCGTCCACGGCCTGCTGGAGAACGCAGCCAAGTGCGACATCGGAAGCATCAACAGCGATACTGACGGGAGCATGGGGATCCGGATGACGGAGAAGAACCGCAGACGACAAGGCCTGTTTGAGCTGAGAAAAGGCCTCCTGGGCTTGATCGGTCCAGATGAGGGTTCGTTGTTTGCCCCGCAAAAGATCAGTGAGCGGTTGCATCAGGGTGGCGCAGTGTGGGATGAACCGGCGGTAATAATTGACAAAGCCGTTAAAACGTTTAAGCTGTTTGAAGGACTGTGGAAGTGGAAATTCAGCAATATCACTGACCTTGGTTTCAGCCGGACGAATGCCGTTGGCGTCGATGATGTGGCCGAGGAAGAGCAATGACGGCTTCCCTAATTCAGTCTTGGCGGCATTGATGGTAACACCGTGCTCTGTTAACCGCTGAAAGAGCTGTCGAAGATGAAGCTGATGTTCGTCAACGCTGGGGCTAGCGACAAGAATATCATCGATGTAAGCGTGAACGAAGGGCAGTCCGCGGGTAACACCGTCAATAAACCGCTGGAACGTTTGGGACGCGTTGCGCAAGCCAAATGGCATACGGAGAAACTCAAATAGACCAAACGGAGTGGTAACGGCGGTTTTTGCAACGTCCTCGTCGGCGACCGGAATTTGATGATAGGCCCGGACCAGGTCGATTTTGCTGAAGATGGTGGATCCAGCCAGAGCAGACGTGATATCATGAATGTGAGGCACAGGATATCGATCTGGTGTTGTGACCTGATTGAGGCGACGATAGTCACCACACGGACGCCAGTCGCCCGAAGTTCTCTTCGGCACCATGTGCAATGGAGAGGCCCACGGGCTGTTCGAAGGACGGATGATGCCTAGGTCCAGCATTTTCTGGAATTCAAGACGAGCGACGGCCAGTTTGTCTGGGGCTAGGCGACGCGGACGGGCAAAAACAGGAGGTCCAGCGGTACTGATGTGATGTACAACAGCCGAGCGCACCATGGGTAAGTGGTTTGCCGGTCCGGTTAGAGACGGAAACTCTGCTAAAATTTTGGCGAAGGTATCGTTGGCGATAGGAGCTACGGACGGTCGAACAACGTTGACCAAGCAGACAGATCCAACAACAGCACGATGAGTCACAGGGTCGGTTAACTTACGAGAAGCGGGATGTAACGAAAGGTTGAAATGATGCAGAAAATCAACTCCTAAGATGGGCTGGGAAACGTCAGCAATGACAAAAGTCCACTGAAAAAAACGACGCAACCCCAGATCTAACTTGAGACGCCTAGTACCAAAAGTGGATATACGAGACCCATTGGCGGCCTGAAGCTCTAAAGTTTGCCGGTGCTGACGATCAGAAGGGTTAGGGGGAACGACACTGATCTGTGCGCCAGTGTCAATCAAAAACTGACGATGGGAGATGAGGTCCTTGATAAATAGAAGACGGCAGGGTGTAGGGAGGCCAACGAGCGCTGCCGTACCTACACGTTGGCCGACGAGTTTCCCTGGTTGTCGTGGAACGTGCACGGGGGTGTACACTTCCTGGCGCTGGCACGATACTGGCGGTGATACCAACACCATGTCCAAGTGTGTGCATCGGGAGAGGATGGCCTAGGAGGACTGCGAGCGGCAATAGGCCGACGGGTGCGAGTTGGGGAGCGGCTACGACGTGCCGAACGTGAAGACTGAATAGCGGTCACGTCCGCCCGAAGGGCACTGAGTTGTGCAGCTAAATCTGTGAGAGTCGCCTCCGTAGTGGTTGTGGACGAACGAACACACTGACTAATTTGGGCGGAGGCGGTTTCCATAAAGCGGTCCGCCGCCAAAGCCAGTCTGTCTAGTGAGACTTCATCTACGAGAAGGGCCAGAGTGCATTGCGCTTGTTGGGGTAGCTGCTGCATCCACAATTCTCGCAACATCATGTCACCAACTTGGATGCCCTTGGCCAGCTGTCGCATACGACGCAGAAGCTGTGAAGGCTTCTGGTCACCGAGGGAAATGCCACTAAGCAGCTGACGAAGACGGTTTGAGTCGGAGACCCCGGTGCGATCTAAGATAGCCTGGCGAAGCATATCACAAGGCTTGTCCGTGGGTGGGTTGGAGATGATATCCTCGACAGCTTCAAGAATATTTAAAGGAAGTTCGGCAGTGAGATGCACATACTTCTGTTGCTGGGAGGTGATTCTGGAGGCAGCAAACTGTGCTTCCAGATGAGTCAGCCAAAGAGAGGGATTACCCGGAATGAAAGGTAACGCTTTCACTGGGCGCGCAATAGAGAGCGTTTCAGGCACCGCAGGGTCAGACATAGTTAACTTAGCGTCATCCATATCAAATAGACAGCAAAATAAATATACGATGGCTGATCGAAATTAACACCAAAAAAGGCTCAATACGTATGTGCACAACGAAAACAAAAGGAACGCTGAAGGGCACGGACGATATAATAAATAAATAAATAAAAATTAATAATAACTTGGAACGGGCTCACCAATTTGGTCGAGCGCACGACTTGTGGACTCAATTCCCGTCCAGCGAATAAAGACGCAGAACGACAGCGATTGATGGTTTTTGTACTTGTATTGATTGCCCTGTATGAAGTACAGGAGAAGGGAGGCTGATCTAGCTAATCACCAGAGCTGATGAGCTGGAGCGCGCCTTGCCGTTTTGACGTAGTGTGGCGAAGGTTCTTCTTCTTTTTCACGTGTTCTTATTTTTACACCGGTGGACTTAAACAAAGCGCGCCTAAGCTCTAAGCTCGCAATTGTATTTTATTGAATTTGGTGTCTGCGAAGCCGCTACAACCTGTCCTGCGCAAGCTGAACTGAACTGTACTGGATGCGCTACGCCGGGCACGCGTCAGTGTTGTCAGTCCTTCTCGCGGTCTCTCTTTATCATCATGATTGAAGTGTATCTTTGAAAAAAGTCCACACAGAGACACAGTTAATATTAGATTGGTTATCGTTAGGTCCAACTTTTTGAAACTTTTCCTTGTGTTGTCATTTGTTTGTTCTGGCAATGAAATAACGGTACGTTGTTACTGTTGTTTCTACGATGACTATCGTCGTTAAACAGAATCAGCGTTATAAAGTATGTACTAAGATACGCTTTTTGATTTAGGGAATTTTTTCATTCTGATTAGTTCACTTTCAGTTTCTCAAAAGGGCGCGTCAGGTCACGGTCGGTTGCACAAGACTGATAGTGGCCGAAGTCAACCGAGCCTTCAGGATTCTTTCTGTGGTGTGGACAGAGATCGACTATCAGTACTGAAATTTTGCTTATTCCTCCCGGTTGTGTTGCACAAGATGGTTCGATCCTTCAGTTTGGCTGGAAAAAGAAGTGGAAACATTCTTCTCACCATCCAGATAAGAGTCAGTTATGGCGTGTACGTCCTATCACGCTTGGTGCCCCAGCTCATAGTCACTGAAAACTAGAATAACTGAAGACCCTTGAGTAAATAACAGTTTCCCCCGATCCTCAGTATTCTACTTCTGTGAATATCTGGTCCCACTTAATACTCAGCTTCCTCTTAAAATGCCTCACATCTTGTACGCTAACCATTTCTTCAGTTTATCTATTCCACGTTCCCATTACCCTACTGCCAAATAATTTCACTCGCACATTTAGCCTAGAACGTAGATCCCACAATTTTAAGCCGTTGCCTCATTTTCTGCTCACTGGTCTGTTCTAACATATCCTCAGCACCTATTCCCGACAAACCTTTTGAGACCTTAAACACCTCAATAAGGTCTCCTCTGAGTCTTGTTTCTTCAAGTTGGAAGAGTCCCATAGCCAGCAGTATTTGTTCATAGGATTTCTCCTATTGTGTAAGGTTGATTAGACCTTACTTCGCGGTTTCCTTAGTAAACGCGTGCTTCGGTCCTTTGTACTGCGTGGACCACCTGCACGTTACTCTAATGTGCGGCACTGCACAAATATGTTAACCAGAACAGTATTCTCCACGACCCGTGAGAACGAGAAGGCGATTGGGAGAGATAGTGGTTAGCGTGTATTTGGGAGCGTGCGTGAGAGCGTGCGCAAGAGCAACGGTCAAATGGCCACCGCGCTTGGCAGTCAGCGTTCAGTTAAACAATAAACGTGGTAAAAGTATGAACGAAGATGGCAACCGCTACAGGGGCCTCCTCCTAGAAGTCCGACGGAGTTGGGCTTCGATCGTGATGGTAAGCCGGAATTATTGGTTGTCCAGGAACTCCTCATAGCTTCTCCGTTATATTGTTGTTGACGTCGAACGACTGCTGATGAGTTCACCGGTGCCTGCACTCTCGAGGTCCGATGTGCGTGGGTCCAACTGTGTTTTGGCGCCCGCGGGTCTCATACGAATGCAAGCCGGAAAATGCCTCGTCAGGTCCATCCAAAAAGGCGTCCAGTTGCCGTCTCCAGTGCCAGGCTGACCAATCGTCCCGTTGTCCAGTGAGCGGTTGGCTCCTTGAACGTGCACGGGAGTCAGCCAGGCTACGGATGAAGCCAATGTGACTTGTTAGATCCGTCTGAGAGAGGGCAAGGTAAACTGGAACAAAATAGCGCCTGAGGGCGCCGGCGGATGTTGGACCGTAATAACAACACACAAACGATGTTCGGTGTTGTTGTAGTCGCTAGGAGATCAGAAGAAAATGAAATCATAACTACCGATTGTAATTTCCCGGGTCTGTTGTTTGGTAAATCCATGGCGAACTTCCCAACTTATTGCTAACAGTCGGTTGTAAAAATCGTCACGAAATCGGCGAAGCGGACGGGATTTCGTAGTTGGCGACCGCGACGGCTACTTCGCGTTGCGGGTACGGTTGGAGAATCTGATGGACTAGCTGCCGAGTTCTCGCTAGGCGTAATTGGGGGTGGTTCGAGTGGTAACTCGCTCGATGCGGGTGACTGAGCGACTTGAGTGGGTGTAAATTGGCCGAGCGGCTTGCACTCAATGACGGCAGGTTTGAGACGATCGATAGATACGGTGTCGTGTCGTCCGTTGATATCTATGACAAATGTTTTTGCCCTACGTTTTATCACCCGAAACGGGCCAGTGTATGGCGCTTGTAGTGGTGATCGAACGCCATCGACGCGAAGGAATACATGGGTAGCGGTTCCTAACGCAGCTGGGACATAACTTGTAGACTGTTGTTCACGCGGCGGACTGGCCTTGAGCACTCGCATGTGCTGCGTAAGGCGCTGAGCATAGTCACCGTAGTCGAAAGTCACGGTTGGTGAGGGGGCTACCAACTCCCCAGGCAGACGAAGTGTACAGCCATATACTAGTACGGCCGGTGTTGTGTGTAACTCCTCCTTAACGGTACTACGCAGGCTTAAGAGTGCTAATGGTAGTGTTTCACTCCAAAGTGGGTTACCGTTTGCTCGAAGGGCGGCTTTTAATTGCCGGTGGAAACGCTCAACCATACCATTGGCCTGAGGGTGGTAAGCTGTCGTCTTAACGTGTTGGCAACCGAGCGTAGCGAGTAGGCTGCCGAAAGCGCCGTCAAAGTGTGGACCGCGATCGGTGGTCACTATTGCCGGGCAACCGAAATGACTAACCCAACCGGTCAGAAAAGCTTTCGCGGCCTCTTCCGAGGTGGGACGAGGGATAGGGATAGCCTGCGGCCAGCGAGTAAAACGATCCACGCATGTGAGTATGTAAACGTACCCAAGCGAAGGTGAAAGTGGTCCTACGAGGTCGACGTGCACATGATGAAAACGTGTTTCAGGTTCTGGGAACCTGGCTAACGCCGCCTTAGTGTGCCTATGGGTCTTAACACGTTGACACTGCAGACAAGCACGAGCCCATTGACGGACATCTCGTTTGACATTGTGCCAAACAAAACGCTCAGTTATCAGTTTCACCGAGGCAGTCACACCCGGATGAGCCAGATTATGGAGTGTCAGGAACGTAGGATAACGGTGGGCAGCAGGAACTACTGGCCTAGGGCGACCTTGCGACACATCGCACACGATGGTATTCTGGGAAGCTGGGATAGGCACTGTGGTTAAACTCAAAGAACCGTTTTGCCGAAGTCGTTCGATGTCAGGGTCCTTAGTTTGAGCCTGTGCCATTGCGTCCAAATTGATGTTAGGCGTTTGTGACAGACTTAGTTGATATACGCGCGATAAGGCGTCTGCGACGGGATTAAGTACCCCAGAGACGTGTCGTATGTCCACAGTAAACTGTGAGACAAAGTCTAAGTGGCGAATCTCGCGTGGTGAGTATCGATCCGAAGCTGACTTCAGTGCGTAAACCAAAGGCTTGTGGTCTGTAAACACCGTGAACGAACGGCCTTCGAGTGCATGTCGAAAATGACGGATTCCCAAGTAGATGGCTAATAACTCTCTACCGAACGTGCTGTACCTTGATTCCGCGGGTTGTAGGCGCTTGGAGAAGAATGCTAAAGGTTGCCAAGAGTCATCTACGAACTGTTGCAGTACTGCTCCAACCGCTGTGTCCGAGGCATCCGTCACTACAGAAATAGGAGCCACAGGGTCGGGGTGTGTCAGGAGTGCTGTGTTGGCGACAGCATCTTTGACCAAGGCGAATGCGGCCTGTGCCGTGTCGGGAAACACGAACTTCCGCTTACCTCCGCGCAACAGGTCGGTGAGGGGTTGCATCATTTCCGCACAGTGAGGAATAAATCGGCGGTAGAAATTCACCAGGCCGGCAAACTGACGCAACTGGCGAAAAGATTGGGGTTCAGGGTAGTCGCGAACAGCGGAAACTTTATCTGACAGAGGGCGGATACCCCAGGATGAAATAGAATGTCCTATGAACGTGATATCAGACCGGCCTAATTCGCATTTCGCGATATTGATCGTAACGCCGTGCTGGCTAAGGCGTTCGAAAAGTGCTCGTAAGTGCGTAGCGTGCTCTTGCTCTGAAGAACTCGCCACCAAAATATCATCCAGGTATACGTGGACATTTTCCAAACCACGGGTTGCCTCGTGCATGAACCGTTGAAAGGTCTGGGCTGCATTGCTGAGTCCAAACGGCATTCGCAGAAACTCGAACAGCCCGAAAGGTGTAGTGACGGCAGTTTTAGGGATATCGGCCTCTGCTACCGGGAGCTGGTTGTACGCACGAACTAAATCGATACGGCTGAAGATGGAGCAACCTGATAAAGACGAAGTAAGATCCTGTATATGGGGAATCGGGTATCGGTCCGGGACGGTGACTTTGTTAAGCGCTCTGTAATCACCACAAGGTCGCCAGTCGCCACTAGCCTTAGGAACCATATGAAGGGGGGAAGCCCAAGGGCTACTAGAAGGGCGTATTATACCCAGTTCTAGCATATGTTCGAATTCGGCCTGTGCAACACGAAGCTTGTCTGGTGCTAACCGACGCGGCCTACTGAACACTGGGGGTCCCTTAGTGTCGATATGGTGAGTGACACTGGTCGTCACTGCTGGGAGAGGCCCGGCCTGCCGAAACATGGCCGGGTAGGCGGCGATGAGTTCGCTATAAGGTTCGTGTGCCGGTGGTTGAACGTAAAAGGGCGTGACGTGATTCACTCGCGAATTATGACCCGCAACAGCGAAAGTGGTCTGACGATCCACCACTCTGCGGCGCCGTGCATCAACTAACAAGTCAAAGTGCTGCAGGAAGTCAATGCCTAGAATTGGGTACGGGACGTCGGCGATGATGAATACCCAACGAAAATTACGCTTTAAACCCAAGTTTAAGGTGAGCGACCGCTGGCCAAACGTTGGGATGGCCGTGCCATTGGCAGCGCGTAGTGTTTGGGCCTGCGGTGTGCTATTGTCGTCTTTCGCTCGGGGGAGGACGCTCACTTCGGCACCGGTATCTACAAGGAATAGGTTATTTGAAATAATGTCCCTTACGTTCAAAAGACGACTATTGGTGTGATACCCGGCTTCGTGGGTCGCCACCACGGGCCGGGGGTTTAGTTTCCCTGATGAGCACCGGGAAACGTACACCCTCGTTCGCATCGTTTGGCTCCCTCACCGAAGCGACTGTGGTATTTACAATATCCTTCTTTTGAAGAACCGACGAAACGGCGTCGCAATGACGGACTATGGAGCCTAGGTGAGCGTGCGCGGTGCCGCTCCTGTGACCCACTTCTAACTGCTAGGCGTTGCAGGCTCGCGTCAATTCTAGACAAAACTGACGCGAGATCGTTAGGTGTGGGCAAGGCAGGCACCGTTGCGACGGACGGCCTGGTTACTCCAGCTACAGCGGGGTTGTATCGTGACATAATGTCATCAGCTATCGCTGCAGTTTCCTCTAGCGAGCATTTGCGTGTGGCACTTAGTAAAACTGGAATGTTATGCGGCAAACGCTGCAGCCAAAGTTCCCTCAAGAGCGGGTCCTCACCTATTGTCGGTCCTCTCAAGCGCTGCATCTCACGCAGCAGTTCGGAGGGCTTCCTACTTCCAAGCTCAACGTTTTGAAGTTGTTGCATACGTTGGTCTTGCGTTGGGGTCGTGCGGGCAATGACAGCCTCCTTTAACGCCTCATAGCTTCGGGAAGAGATTATTACGTCCCTTACTTGCATTGTGACTTCTGACGGGAGGCGGCCTGCTACCCACCTGAAACGGCTGGCGTCGCTGGTTATACGGCAGTTTTCGAATTCTAACTCGACCAGCGTGAACCAGAGTTCTGGATCAGCAGGTGTGAATGCCGGTATGTGCAGCGTGATCGCCCCAACGGTGGGGTCTGAGCAGGACTTCCGTTCGGCAGACATAGCGATTACTTTATGGAATACCGACGGGAAAAGAAATCAACGACCAATGGGGCACTATAGTCTTCGCGAAAAAAAAATCACGACAAATTAGACACACAAAATATGTTTGGACGAAAAAAAATTATTTGGTAAACCAACCGAGAAAAAAAAAATCAAGTTAGGGAAACAATAAAACACACAAAAACGTACGCAGACGGGACCTTGAACGGTAGAAAACAAGGAAACTCACGTGACCTGAGGATCACGTCGGGCTCACCAATTGTAAGGTTGATTAGACCTTACTTCGCGGTTTCCTTAGTAAACGCGTGCTTCGGTCCTTTGTACTGCGTGGACCACCTGCACGTTACTCTAATGTGCGGCACTGCACAAATATGTTAACCAGAACAGTATTCTCCACGACCCGTGAGAACGAGAAGGCGATTGGGAGAGATAGTGGTTAGCGTGTATTTGGGAGCGTGCGTGAGAGCGTGCGCAAGAGCAACGGTCAAATGGCCACCGCGCTTGGCAGTCAGCGTTCAGTTAAACAATAAACGTGGTAAAAGTATGAACGAAGATGGCAACCGCTACAATTGTCCTTCGACCACGCTAGTGACTGGCCGCTGAACCTTTTCTATGCAGGCTGCATATTTTTCCAAAAAGGTGCCCGGCCTGTCCGCGGTGTTATAAACGCGGTCTAAATACTGCTTTGTACATAGATATGAACACTTCTGCCTTTCTGCAGGATAGTGCTGGGCGCAGCCAAAAGAGCTCATTTGTTGCTTTGTCAGCAGCTAGTTTGCGCTGTTCAGCTGACTTAAAGTCAGCAGTCATTCTGACACCCAATTCCGTTGTGGACTGTGTCGCCTCAACTATGAGTGGCCCATTGTCTCCCGTAACTGTCAGTCCCACTAAAGCTCTGTCTAGTAGGTATCTTGCTTTCGTTAAAGGGCATATTCCATTTGTTTGCCCAATAACTACTACCCATTTAACTACCCTTTACATCCCCTGTTCCTACCAATTTTACGTCATTGGCAAAAGCAAACAGTAATTGTAAATATTCTGTTTAATCGTTTGTGTAGAGAAAATACAGTAAGCCTAAAACTGACCTTGGGGGTACTTCGCTGGTTACCTCTGCTGCTTTTAAACTGCTAGTTCCTACTCTAACATGAAACGTCCTGTTGGTCCGGGAGGCTGATACTCACTTGTGTAATTGCCCGTTTGTCCCAAACGTCTTTAGTTTCTTCACCAGTACGCGTTGGTTGACTGAGCCAAAATACTTACTGAAGTCTAAGTTACGAACTTCGGCCATTTTGCCTTTATCCAGCTGTGTAGTAACTTGGTCTATGGATCCTGTAAGGTTTGAAAGAAAAGATTTGTCTTCCAAAAACCCGTACTGGGCCTTACAAAGCAGCTTGTGGCCCATCATGTGTTTGCATGTGTTCTGTTACCAGTCGCTCTAAACACTTGTAGAGAATCCGTGTACGGCTTATAAGACGGTAGTTCCGCTCTTGTAACCGTGGCCCTCTTTTGTGCATAACCCCAACTGTCGCTGACTTCCAATCCAACGATAATATACCTTGATAGAGACAGACAGACACCCAGTGATCGCGGCGATCGATGGCTTGTTGATGTCTGGGGATATGCCAGAGTTCCCTCTCTTTTATTCAACCTCTGTCTTTTGTCCTTAACCACCTCTCTGTGTCCCCTCTAACTACCGATAATGTTCTCACTGATAACACACCCGATACTGACAACAGTTCATTGCCGAATAGTGTTGTGAATAGTCCTCATTCTCGTAACTCACATTTTCTCAAGTCTTGTCAGCCTCCGAATTTTAGCCCCTTTAACGTGTGTACACATGCATGCCGATCAGCAGGCGTGCCTAGCGCTCAACATGAACTCGGGCAATTGGTGTCTGCCTCGTCAGTAAAACGTACCCAGGATATCAGCAGTGTGATTCAACTAACTGCTCCTGGTACTTCATCAAGGTATTTCCTGCACACTTCAGGAGACGAAGCAGCTAGAGCTACAGCTTAACCTGCTGCAGGAATAGTTTTGACTGACAAGACCGAGGCTGCCCTCTTAGACTGGATCCCGATTAACGGTCGTTTGTGCTGCGAGACTCCAGGGGTCAGTTGGCGTTCGAAAGGATAGTTGTGTTAAGCGCAGCTTAGTTACATTCTCGGCATACGTGCCAACGGACTGCAGCTCAGACTTGTAGAAAGATGAGTTCTATGATGCACTCGCCACCCTCGTTCGCATTAGTAAAGGTTCTGACATTGTAGTGCTAGCTGGTGACTTCATTGCACAAGTTGGCAAACTTAGTGTGTCAGAAGCTTGTTTAGGTGGGCGTTGTGCTTTACCCATTCAGCGCACAGATAACGGGGATAGGCTTCTCCAGTGGTGTGCGAACAATCGGTTATTCGTGTCTAGTACTAGTTTCCGACATAGCCCGCGTCACACAGCGACATGGCGCTCTAACTCTGAAGGTACTGTGAGTCAGATCGATCATATTGCCGTAGGCTACCAGCGGCGCAGTTCTGTTCAGAACTGTAGATCCTACTGGTCCACGTACGTAGTCGGACCGTGCATTAGTTTTAATGCGACTATTTCTCCAGCTCCATGGTCATTGTCGCAAACCGCAAACCCGATTAGTCGTGAAACGTTTATCTGATCTAGAAGTTCGCTCCCGTTATGAACACAAGATAACACATGAGCTAAGATCTACAACGAACAGTAATGTAGATGAGCATTGGGCCCATAACCAGCAGGCAGTGCACGTAGGTTTCGCCGGTGGTCCTAGATCCGTTGTCCACCAAAAACACTGGATTTCGCAACAGTCGATCAGTTTAAGCGAGAAAAACGTCAGGTCTCGAACTGTAAGGAGATGGATAAGGTGCGGAGAAATCTACAAAAAAGGGTTGCAAAAGACCTTGATGACCGCGAAAATTGGTGGATCAAGGTAGCCGAAGAAATGGAGATAGCAGCTGCTTCAGGCAACAGTCCAAGACCGTTCAGACTTATTTGCGACACCGATGGACGGCAAACCGCAGCCAGTGAAACGATATGCGACAGAAAAGGAGAACCTATTCATGGCAAATAGCAAAGGCTTTACCGTTGGGTCGAATACTTCATGGAGCAGTTTAGCTGGCCGCGCGCTAGTGTAGTTACTCCTGTGTCAACAACTGCGACTCCTTGGGTGGTATCACTTGAACCCCCATCGGAAGTAGAAGCAGAGTCAAGCGTCTGATCACTAAAGCGAGTGAAAGCGCCCAGTCCTGACGAGCTACTTCCAGTTGTTTTCAAAATGGGTGGTGATGCAGTAGTGAAATCACTTACCACCCTGATCTATGACTTTCGGGGCGAGGAGCGTATTCCGTTATTATGGGGTGAATCAATAATTGTACCCATCTTTAAGAAGGGAATACGCAATGACAGTAGTAATCATTGTGGGATCAGCGTAATTCCGATGGTCACCAAGGTATCAGCCTCAATTTTGTTGCACTGTCTGACACCGGCTCGCGAGAGGGATGCCCGCGAACAACAGGCCGGATTTCGCTTAGGTTGAGTATGCATCGACCAGATTTTTACTCTTCGCCAATTACTTGAAACGCATTACACTCGCCGTCGACCGGGGACAATGGTTTTCCTCCATCACGACGAGACTGCACCTTGACGTGGTGTGATGGCTTGCGCGCTTCTATGACCCAAAGAGCTATACAGGATGGCTTCTTTAAACCGGAGATGCAATCATACCTGACAGGTCAATGGGTAGAGGTCAGACAAAGTCCAGTCTCCTGGTCCTCCAGGTTGGGGGCTGATTTGAGTTGGCAACTCAATCGGCAAAATCATTGGAAGAATAATTGATCCAAGCAAGTGGGCTTCCACCAAGCCATCCCGCTGCCTTGCGGATAGGTTCTTGTTAGAACTAAAGGCTTTGGATGAGGACCCTAATCGTTCTCCTGCTTTGTGGCTGGACACCCTAGCAGTACCCGTCCAACACATCCCATGAACTGCACGAATACAAAGAATTCCATACTGCATCGGTCGTCGCGCAGGATAATCAGGACCGTGCTGCCCATTACATCTAGCGGGGCGGGTAGTGATAAGTGGGCTACTGCTCAGAGTTCCCTCTCTTTTATTCAACATTTGTCTTCTGTCCCCAACCACCTCTCGTTGCCCTATCTACCCACCCATAATGCTTCCACCGATAACACGGCCAATACCCACAACGATTCACTGTCAAGTAGTGTCGGGATTAATCCTCTGTCTGGTAACTCACATTTTCTCAAGCCTTGTAAGCCTCTGAATCTCGGCTCCTTCAACGTGCGCACACTCATGCAGGCCGGTCAGCAGGTGTGCCTAGCCCTCACATTAGATTCTCCGAAGATTGATGTCTGCTGCTTAAGTGAAACGCGTATACAGGATTCGAGCAGTGTAATTCAACTAACTGCTCCTGGTATCTCATCGAGGTATTTTCTGCGCACTTCAGGAGACGAAGTAGCTAGAGCTGCGGGTCAACGTGGTGTAGGAATAGTCTTGACTGACAAGGCTGAGGCTGCCCTTTTAGACTGGATCCCTGTTAACAGTCGTTTATGTGCTATGAGACTCCAGGGGTCAGTTGGCGTTCGAAAGGATAGTTGTGTTAAGCGCAGCTTAGTTACATTCTCGGCATACGTCCCAACGGACTGCAGCTCAGACTTGTAGAAAGATGAGTTCTATGATGCACTCGCCATCCTCGTTCGCATTAGTAAAGGTTCTGACATTGTAGTGCTAGCTGGTGACTTCAATGCACAAGTTGGCAAACTTAGTGTGTCAGAAGCTTGTTCAGGTGGGCGTTGTGCTGTACCCATTCATCGTACAGATAACGGGGATAGACTTCTCCAGTTTTGTGTAGACAATCGGTTGTTCTTTTCTAGCACTAATTTCCAACACAGCTCGCGTCGCACAGCGACATGGCGCTCTAACTCTGAAGGTACTGTGAGTCAGATCGATCATATTGCCGTAAGCTACCAGCGGCGCAGTTCTGTTCAGAACTGTAGATCCTACTGGTCCACGTACGTAGTCGGACCGTGCATTAGTTTTAATGCGACTATTTCTCCAGCTCCATGCTCATCGACGCAAACCGCAAACCCGATTAGTCGTGCAGCGTTTGTGTGATCCAGAAGTCCGCATCCGGTATGAGCAGAAATTAACACATGTGCTGGGATCTACAACGAACAGTAATGTAGATGAGCATTGGACTCATATCAAACAGACGATGCACGTTGCAGCAGGTTTTGCCTGTGGTCCTAGATCCGTTGTCCATCAAAGACACTGGATCTCACAAGAGTCGCTGAGAATAATGGAGCAAAAGCGTCAGTTCTCGAACTGTAAGGAGATGAATAAGATGCGGAGAAAGCTACAAAGGCAAGTTACGAAAAGCCTTAAGAATGATCGCGAAAATTGGTGGGTCTAGGTAGCCGAGGGAATGGAAATAGCGGCTGATTCAGGTAACAGTCAAAGACTTCAAACTTATTCGTGACACCGGTGGATGGCACATCCAGGTCAGTGAAACGATTTGCGATAAGAATGGAGAACCCATCCATAGCAAACAGCAAAGGCTTGATCGATGGGCCGAATACTTCAAGGAACAGTTTAGCTGGCTGCGCGCTAGTGTAGTTACTCCTGTGTCAACAACTGCGACTCCTTGGGTGGTATCACTTGAGCCCCCATTGGAAGTAGAAGTGGAGTCATCTATTCAATAACTAAAACGAGGGAAAGCGGCGGTTCCCGACGAACTTTCTCCAGTTCTTTTCAAACTGGGTGGAGATACTTTGATAAAATCACTTACCGTCTTGCTCTGTGACATTTGAAATGAGGAACTTATTCCGTTTATATGGAGTGAGTCGTTGATTGTTCCCATCTTCAAGAAGGGAATATGCAATGACTGTAGTAATCATCGTGGGGTTCGCTTAATTCCGATAGTCACCAAAGTATTAGCCTCGATTCTACTGCACGTCTTACACCGGCCCGTGAGAGGAACATCCGCGAACAGCAGGCTGGATTCCGCCCAGGTCGAGTATGCATCGACCAGATTTTTACTCTTCGCCGACTACTTGAAATGAGTCACACGCACCGCCGACCGACAGTAATGGTTTTCTTAGACTTGAAAGGCGCCTTCGATTAAGTTGATCGAGCAGCACTTTTCAGTACTCTTTATCGAAAAGGTATGCCCCAGAAGTTCGTGAACTTACTGAGATGATTGTATCCTCACACATCTGGCCACATAAGAGTTTACGGTGAACTATCCGGTCTGTTTGAAACGACCAGTGGTGTTCGACAGGGATGTCCTATGTCTCCATTCCTGTTCAACTTCATCATGAACGGACCAATGGAGAGTGCGCTGCAAAATCTTCAAGATGTAGGCATCGAACTAGGAAATACTGGAAAGCTGTGTGATCTAGATTACGCAGACGACGTTGTCTGTTTGTTCGAATCCACGGAACATGCTCAACGTGCACTAGATAGACTTGGGAGAGCTGTAGCTCCATTCGGCATGCGCTTTTCACCTTCAAAGTGTAAAGTGATGTTACAAGACTGGACGTCAACGATTCCGAGCTTGATGCTCGATGGGGAGGTGCTGTCAGTTGTCGACCATTTCACCTACCTCGGCAGTAGCGTGACGACGGATGGGAGCACAGTAGTAGAGGTGAGCACGCAGATATCCGAGGCTCGAGCGGCGTACGCTGGACTGAAGCACTTGTGGCGACGACCTGATATTTCACTGAAGTTGAAAGATCGTGTATACTGTGCTGCAGTGCGTTCAGTTTTGTTGTATGGTTGCGAGAATTCGAGTCTGCTTGCAGAAGACATTCGTCGTCTTGAGGTTTTCGACCACCGATGTTTGCGTAGTATCGCTAAGATCGGGTGGGGTAGCCGAGTAGGCAATGCTGAGGTCAGAAATCGAGTATTGGGTAATAATTCGGAGAACGTTCTGTCACAACGTATCCAGCTTAGTAGACTTCGTTGGTTGGGGCACGTGTTACGTATGTCAAACACACGTCTACCGTACTGTGTCCTATTCTCCGTTCCTCCTCAGGAGTGGAAAAAACCACGTGGAGGTCAACAGATGACGTGGCAGCGAGGAATGAGAAAATGTACAGCAGATTTAGGAAAAGTAGGTTCTACACGTCTTCGTGGTAGAGGTGGGTCCAAAAGATCCGTCTACCAGTTGGCTGGAGACACTGAAGGATATGGCAGCGAACCGTGAACAGTGACGATCGTGTTGTCACTTTCTATCGAATCAGAATGACTGATCGATGTTAGTTTGTAAGTCTACTGAGAACATTGTACTCTCCTAACTCTAGCTTCTCAAGGGTTTATGGTGAGCTATTCAGCCCATTCGAAACGATCATGGTGTCCCATTTCGTTATTCATGTTTAACTTCGTCACCGACGAGATAATGGGGAATACCTTTGAAGGTATTCAGGAAGTGGGCGTCGAACTGGCAAATGGTGAAAAGCTGTGTGGCCTATATTACACCGAAAACCTTGTTTGCTTGTTCGTATGTGCGCAACATACGCAACGTGCACTGGACAGACTCACAAGATCTGTAGCTTCATTCAATATGCGCTTTATAAAGTAATGTTGCAAGACTTGACGTCAACGGTTCCGAGCTTGACGCTCGGTGGGGAGGAATTAACAGTTTTCGGTCGTTTCACTTACCTCGGAAGCAGCGTGACGACGGATGAGAGCAAGTGTATATCCAAGACTGGGGTGGCGTATGGGATGTTCTGTTGTATTGGTGTGAGACATGGAGTCCGTATGCTGAAGATGTTCGTCGTCTTGAGGTTTTCGACCATCGATATTTATGCAGTATCGCAAAGATTGGATGGAATGACCAAGTGAGCAATGCTGATGTCTGTAGTGAACGATTACACACAAACACTCAGGCGAAATGAATCTAGACGCTGGAATGGCCGTTCAAGGTGTTTAATCAGTTTGGAATCAGATCATGCAGCCGAAATGGAATCTGAGAACTAAGAGCGGAAATTTGAATGAAATACACGGAATGAAGCGAAAGTATTTAGTCTACCACTAGGTCAGAAATCGAGTATTAGGAGCCACTTTAGAGAATATTCTACCGTAGAGTATCCAGCTTGGAAGATTTCGTTGGTTGGGGTACGCGTTGCATACGACAAGCACGTCCGCCTTACCGTTCCCTGTTTTCTGTTCCACGGGAGTGGAAGAAGTTACATGAGAGTCAATAGATGACGTGGCAGTGGGCAGTGTGAAAATGTAAATCGGACTTAAGAAAAGTAGGTGGCTCACGTCTTCGTGGTTGAGGTCCAAAAATCCTCCAGCCAGTTAGCTAGACACAATGAAGGATGTGGCTGCGAACCGTGAACAGTGGCGATCGTGTTGTCACTTTCTGACGAATCAGAATGAGTGATCAGCGTACGTTTGTACAGTTGGAAAGTGAGACTTAGAATTAGGGAGAACCTCGCAAGGTCCCAATACGTGAAGTGTGGTAACGAGCCGGACGACAGTGGGTTACCTATTGGGGCCTTATATGGTTCTCCACTCTCAGTCTCAGGGTCTGGTTGCCGGTTATACCCGATAGTGCAGTGGCCCTTCGTGGCTATGGAGTATATACCCCTCCCACTGCACTCATGCACAAGCATGCAATAAAAAAACTGTCTACCACCAGAGTGGCCGACGGTGACAGGATTCGAATCCCTGTCCTCGGAAGTGGTCATCAACCGCTCTAAATCACTCGACCACCACCGGTCAAGATGGTCAAGGGTGACCAGTTTATGATGTGGAGAAGGGTATAAAAGCCTAACGAGTAGATTTGGCCATATTGGGCGTTTTAGGCTTCCCGAGTGGGGTTTAGGAGATCCCCACTCAGTAGTTAGACACACTTAGGGGTATGATTCGCTGTTCTAGCCAGAAACAATCCTGTATTCACAAACGTTCTTTATTGACTTCATAGCGCTATTTGAAGTTCTCTTACTCTTTTCATACTCTTGTTTTTTATTTTTTATTATTTCCGATTGAGGCTCCCGCTGAGAGACAGCAACCAAAACCGGTGCGCCTAGTACATAGTTACTGGTTGTTTGGACTAAACTGAACTCTTCCAACTTTTCCCAACGCGGGCCAAAAGAGCACGGAAATGAAGACGATAGGTAGACGTATGCATAGCACGTCCAAGTCATCAAAGCGGCGTAGAACAACCACTTCGGCCAGAGGATAACGGTCCGCGCGCGGTTGAGTTTATAAGGGTTCTAGTATCTTGTGGTCTGTTCACATTTTGCGCTGTTGAGTGTAGGTTAAGACAGATAAGTGATCCATAAAAATTTCAGGTTTGAGTCTCCACTAATTTACGAAATTGGTTTTTATATGCTTTTTATAGTCCGTTACGAATAATCGATACCACTCACACCGTGGATAAAATCGTCAAACGTATCCCCTTCTCATTTGGATTCAAGAATGGCCGTCCGCTCCCCAATGCGTGGTTTTTATAACAGAAATAGACCGTAAGTTAACTTGAGCGATTAGTTTAAGTGTTCATTCATCTTTTACAACGTAATTTGTTTTTTTTTTCATTATACGCTTTTGCAAGAATGCAGTCAAAGGACCCGATCGCCTCTAGCACCAACTGTACTGCTAAGGCGAACGGTAACTTGGCCGTGAGACTTAGACTAGTCCCAACAGATCAGGTGCGGTAACCAATCGGGAGACAATAAATTGCTGTTTACCATCAATGTAGCTGGTGGTGATAGGGTTCGATAACAGGAACTGACTCCGCTTGACCACCCCCGGCAACCATTAGTCTGATTGGACTGTCCAATAAAAGACTTAAGTTATACGAGGCCTCAATGACGACAGAGCATAAACTTTCATTTGAGTGTGAATAAAATCTGACATGAGATTTTCGTGAGGTTAGAGGTTCGAAACGCGCCACCGTCACGTTGGTGGTAGGCAGCAATCCGCTGTCGCTCGGCTCGTTGCACTGCCTGACCTGTTAAGGCCTTATGTGGTTCTTCGTCTCAGACTTGAGTAAAAGGCTGCCGTTTCTCCTTGTAAGTGCAGTCGGCCCTCGTGGCCCCTCCTTTTCACTCATGCGCAAACACGAAATAGAGAAATGTCGTACGTTATAGAGCTAGCACTCCATCAGCCATGATAACAAGATAACGATTCACGTCTTTATTTTTTCCCAGCTCCCCTCTTCCTCCCTTTATAGCTCAGCTACCGTATGATTTATTCGTCACTGAGCCCAAGTTGTCAACATCTGAAGATGATCAACAATTAACGGAACTCCTGCTCGAATATCACAACACGTTGACTCCGTCGTCGTCGGATTTGCAATCTCTCACTCACCTAGTCAATCGAGTGTGTGCAGTGATTGAAAGCTTGATCGTTAATCCGGCAGAGTTTACTTCAGGGGTGAGTCTATTTTCTTCGTAGAATATCGGACGGTTACGGGCAGAATCGCCGCACATTTTCTGTATTCGACAACCACGATATCGTTTACAGAAAAATAAATCTAATTATGCGGTAATACGTTATCGTTGTTTGCCTTTGTATATGTATAAAAATACATAGATGTTCTCTAGTTTAAAAGCGAAGTCGAATATCAGGCAACTGTAGTCTATTCAAGTGACCTAGCTGCTCAACTCAAACAAATATAGAATCTGTACAATCTACTCTTCCAGGTGACTCGGTACTTTCAGATTTGTTTCTTTTCCACTACAGTTTGTTGGCGCTAGCTATTTTGATTCATGTTTATGCATGAGTGCAGTGGAAAGCTTCAAATAACCACTGCACTACTGGGAATCACCGGCAAATTGACTCTGAGGCTTGGAGGGGAGAAACACGCAAGATCCCAAAAGGCCAGACAAGTTAACGAGCTGGATGACAGTGGATTATTGTCTACCGTGACTGCTTCACATGGGTTATAGCTGTTTCATTCCTTGCATGCACATCGGTACAATGAAAAAGAAATTCCTAGCCTCAGGAGACCAATGCACTGTCTCACAGAATCGGCAGTCATGACCTAGAGGCTGTGGTAGAGAAACGAAAGGCTTCAGTGGGTCAGGTGTAATTGGTAGTCGGGCCACAGCTTAGCTTCTGATCATACTCTGAAACTGTCCGCTCACGGGATCGTAAGCTTCCTGCCAACGGATTACGACCATCAGTGTGTTTAATGTTCATATCTGTGTTTTTCGATTTACATTCCTATTTATTTGCATCCGTGTATACCTTTAGACCTTAAAAATCACGAATTAAAAATGCTCGAGTTCGGTTTCAAATGTTTCTAGTGGTCACATTCCTCTTTTGGGGATCTCTTGTTGACCGCTTTCCACTTCCTGAATTATAACGCATGTGGTATGGCACATTAAAATGAATTCAGAGTTATTATCATATACCCATATCAGTCAGTCAGTCAGCCAGCCAACCTTGGTAAACTATTCCCCCTCAGCTTTTTTGTCACCAATCCACTGTAAGACCCAATTTCACTGTTTTACTCTTGCAGTCCAGACATTTACTGAGTTTGTTGAGTCTATTCTTGCAGGGCATTTTATCCTCCTGACAGGTGATGATTATTTTATTACGCTTTCATGTTCCGATAATGTCCATAATGCTATAGCAAATTGAAGAGGTCAAATGCGTTGGTTCATTCAAACTGGGCACTTGGCTTAACAAACACAACACAGCTGATCTGGTGGTGATTTTGCGGACCCTACCGACAACCGAGGCTGTAAAAGGACTCCAGTCCGTATTGAAAAAACGTCTGGATGCGGATACAAAAGCTCCAAAGGATCAGTGTGTAGTTAGCACACATGCGTATGGATTTTCCGTGTCCGCGGACGAGTTCAGTGTGCGCGCGTTTCTCACAACCACTCCGGTCCATTTGAGCAAAGCAGACCCGTCACTGCACAGTAAGTGTGTTCGTTTCTGCAATGACTTAACCGTGTTCGAATATACTGATAGGAAGAGTCTATTATTTATTTTTACTCCTATCGACTAGTTACACACCTACCCTCTTTCGGATTTCATCTCCAACATTGATTTGTGAATTCAGTCGATTGGTCGACAGATTTCCACCGCGTATTCAATTGCTCAGCTTCAGCCTTTTCACTTCGTGATCTTTGTTGTGTTCGTAATCAGTAGCAGCAGAACACGGAATTGTTGCACTCCGTTTATTTGTAAGTATGTGAATGCAACCCGACCGCAGCCAATGGGTAAGTTACAGTCCATCAAGCACGCAAGTGAACAAGTGAGTGAAAAAACAACTTAAATAGCTGAGCTAAATGCGCTCTCACGTGTAAATAGGTAAGGCCGGTTGATAAGCAGCGGAATCGATCAGTCAACAAACTGTTCTGGAACTGAAGCATGAATAAATATCAACAGGCGTATGTTAATACTTGAGAAGTATATTGATCAATGGTCGGCACAGTAGGCGTGGCTGTTCAAACCAGATACGATACCACCTTCCTGTAATGTTCGAATTGCCCTAAATAAAATTAGAAATCACACCAACTGGCACAAAAATGCATCGTTCAATAAACATGCAAATTATGGCGTTTTTGTAGGCAATACAAACATAGAAAAACGCATAGGCAAGCAGCATTCAGATCGCAAGCGCATGAATAGTCATCATAAGTTACTCGAATGTTGTAAGGTGACAGAGTTCGATTGAATGCGTGGACTTTCACAATCGATGTGCATATTATGTTTTCAAAATCTGAAGTGGAATGGACTGTGTTCACACAGTGTCGGTTGTGTGAAAATTAACTGAGTGTTATCGATCACATGTCGGATTAAATGAATTCTGTCTTGGACTAAAATTTTAACGCTGCATTGATCACAGAATCACCACACTTCCTTCTCCCCTAAAAATCTCTCACCTAGCTGGTAGTGACTGAGTGATGAATACGTTTATCATCTCAAAACCGCCACTATCATGTTGGTCGTAGATACCAAACTACTGTCACTACGTCTAGTTTATCGGGACATTATATGAGTCTCCATTATAAGACTCGTGTCTAGCCTGCCGCTTATCTTTTGTGGTGCAGTGGGTCTTCGAGGTCATGGGATACATCCCTTCGACTGCATTCATGTGAAAAGCGTGATAATGGACCTGGATGCTTTGAGTTTGTTCCCTTTTTCAGTAGGACACAGTGGTGAAAGTGACACGAATTAGGTAACAAATAACTTGTAATGAGAATAAAGAAAGGCACTAGCTAAGAATGAAGCAGACAAAGAAAGAGTCAGAATACAGTTGTGACCATGCTTCGTGCTGTGCCTAGCTAATGGTTAGGTTGATTTCGTAATCCAAACTCGAAAGCCTAGCACATTCTACATAATTACGATCATAAGTCAGCATTTTCATACTTTCAAACCATGTCGTTCCGATTCTTCTAGACGATATCCTCTTCAACAAACAATTCACGTCAAGAATGTCCATCCAGGGGACACGCACAGTGGTGCATATCTCAACCAGCGCGTTGGATTTCTTGAATCCGAAGTTCCCCTCAATCTGTCAACTTTGATTCCGGGTAGTCACTGTCTCCTGACTTTCTTGACTTAGCGGTCTTATGTGGTTCACAATTATTGTCTCTTCCCTAGACAATAAACTAGACCCTTATGGTTTACGGGTTCTTCCCACTTTTTCCTAGATCATGCTTGGTCGTGCAATGAAAAGTGACATTTGTCTCCTGGCAATAAGGAATGTCCGTTATCGTATTCTTTTGCATTTATACTGGACTTTTCCGTTGTTTTTGGAAAGTTTAGAAAATGCCAACTCAGAAATGTGTTGAAGAGCAACAAACCATCAGACAGAATATCAAAATTCTGTAACCAAGGGGGCCGGTAATGGTTTATTTAACAAAATCATTACATCACTTGTATATTGCCTTTTATAGATGACTGACCTGAAGGCCCGTACCATTGTGGCAATCCTGATGATAAACTACCAATTATTCGTGGCAATCCGCCAAGTCAGTGGTCATCAGGTAGTTAAAGTCGTCGACTAATGAGGGCTGGAACCCACCAACACCAGTAGATAGCTAAAGTGTCATTCGACTCATTATCATGCCTGACCCATACGAGGCTTATATAGTTCAGAACAATAGAATTTTTAAAGAGAGACCTCTGCCATAAAGAAGGATAAGTTCGCACGCGAAATTTAGGCCCTAGACATTACCGCCGTAGTCACATCCACTGACCACTTATTCACTCAGGGTAATTGATGGCGATGAATCACACTATAAACTGGAACTTCGTTTCATTGTATAAAGTATTCAAAATGCGTGCGGGGAGATTTTCCAGATAAGGGAAAAATCACTAAAAAGAATTAAATCTACTAAGATCGATGACTTAGCCAAGTTCTGCAGTTTATTTGTAATGCCTCTTCCACTCAGACGCCTATAGGAAGGACGTCCGACGTCAGTTGCTTTGTTACGGATGGGCATTGTATAATTTATTATTGTTCAAAGCCACCCCGACTAACCTAACGATCAACGTGTGGGTCTCATAATCCTTCATCCCGGGTTCGAGTCCCGGCTAGGACTCGATAAATACGCACCGATGATGATTCCCAGTAAACAAAAGAACACATGTGAAGCGCTTTGGTGGTTTCAATGGTGAGTTAGGTGTTGGTACTGCATGATGAACCATTTCATAGATAATTTAAAAATTCTAATGCTGAAGCCTACAGGTGAGTACAGCCACTAGTTTGAGACCAAGACTGTGGTTAATTAGAATCCCACTTAAAACGAAAATTACACGTATGGCCAACTGATACTGCGATTCAGATCTGAAATCTAATATGGACATTAAGAAACTGTCTGGTCTCCATCTGTCGACCTTGCAGTTTCGGTTCTCGTCGGACTCAGATTGAACCGTACTGTATGTTTGGGTCATAATAGCGTCTAAGTTATGGCATCACTTGAGTCCTAATCAAAGCTCGTAAGTTTCAAATGTTTCACCTTTAGTACGAAGTGATCGGTAGTTTGCACAAATCATCAGCCGAATCCACGCACATCATCAGCAGCATTCAAAGCCATTGAAAAAATTACCGTTCGTTTGCCGCGAATGAAAGGTTTCCCGACGCGTGTATCTACCATGATGCGCGAATATCGTCAAAGAATGTACATTCTACCATCGCTAAAAAGCCTTGTACATCTACGTTTTTCATTGAATATAAATGTAGCTAAATCTACTTGTTATTAGTTTTTTCTGACTGCGTTTGTCTTCCGCTGTTCCTGAGTGCACTTATTTTCAACTTTGTCTCCCTGCCATTCACCCCACTTGCATACCTCAAACACTAATGCTTTCCCCTTCCGAACGCAGTTCCTCCCTCTACCCAGAAAATGGCGCTGTCTGCGATTAAACAAACCCGTTGGTTAGAAGAGAATGCATCACATACCGCGTAAGCTAACTCACGACGTATGCATGCACTTAACTATCATTAAGCATTTTTTTCAATGATTTCAGGAACAAAACCGGGGCAATGAAAATATTCAGACTACAGTTAATATTTTCAAGCTTAAGATTTTGTTTTCGTATTTCATGTGATCCAACCAAAACTTAGGTCGAATTCGGGACAAATGTGCAATACTTAGAGTGTAAATGTGGACGATAACACTGAGTACGAACCTCAACAGCTTTCGACCACCTGCCAAACAGAGGAACTGTGTCAATTGTCTGACAGTGAGAAGGATATGCTGTCGACCTGGATTAGATCAATAACTATCTTCCTTCCCCAGAAAAAAGGATGTGCGCTACCGCCGTGACATCGTTATGATACATTCCTACGAAAGCCAGGCAGTGCTTCGTTTATTTATCATAGTTATCGATGATTCCGGATTGTTTATCTCCTCTACTCATTATCGAATATAAAGTACCCTCCATCAATAGTAACTAGAAGAAATGAAAAAGGTCAAGTTTCATGATGTATGCACTCTACGTACAACTGGAAATCATTTGAAGCATTAGTTTTTTGTACACATGGAAGAGAGCTCATTCCTTAGAATCACAAGCATTGACTCACAAGAATTAATGCACATTTAGTACTCTGAAAACATAAATGTACAAAACACACATAAGCGGACTTCGGATCCCGTATTCACTCAACATAAGTAGCCTCACAGAAATAAGATACTATAATTGCGCTGGGTGCAGAATTCGGTGAGTAGTCCGACCATTAGCTAGAGGAAAACACTAAGTTCGACTCACAAGAACGTGCATAATAGCGAATCAAGAAACCTGTCAAATTTATAAAAGTACTCCATTGTTTACATGGTGTCTTTTCGTGATAGAGGATTGTTGATGCAAAGATGAAAATGGACCATTCAGGAACGAGCGCGCGGGTCTGTTGGCTCTGTAGCAGAGAGGTAGTAGCAAATCATTGATGAATGCCAGGAATAACAGTGGGCCCAGGACCGAGCCTTGTGGACAGCACTGCAAGCTGCATACCACTCGGAATAACAATGTGTGACCCTCACATAGAAGGTCCCCCCCATCAAGAAGTCCTCTGTCCAGAGAGTCAGTGGTTCTGTCACCCCTAGGGATTTCAGTTCGAATATCAGACGGTTGTGCGGCACTTTGTCGAAGTCGATGTGATGACATCCGTAGCGTAGCTCTCTAGCATGCGTTCAGCATTCGCGAACCAGAAGATTGCCAAACAAGAACGACCCTTACGCAAATCATGCTGTTGGTAGTTGAGAAGCTCATGGCTTTCCTTGTATCCCCATAGTTGCGCCAAGAGTAGTCTTTCCATGACCTTTCTGCCCACACATTTAGGACTAACCGAACGGTAGTTTGCAGTTATTACCTGTTTTCCGCCCTTGAACATAAAAAAATGATTGCTTCCTTGCACTCAGCTGTCAGTTTTCCGTTTTCTGTTGTATTGTTAAGTAGTCGAGTGAGTGGAGCTGTGACAACCCCCACTAATCCTCGTAGCGCAAGTGGATGAATCCCATATGAACCGGACAACTGATATGGATGAAATGCTCGAAGGGCATTGGCAACCCCATCCACCATAAATGACCACACTTTCATTTCGGAGGCTCTCTGGGGGGGGGGCGTCTGCGGCGATGATGATACCTCTGAGGCATAAATAGTGGTGTAGTGGCGCGTGAGCAACACTGCTCTTAAAAGAACCGAGCTTACAATTACTCCGCTCTCCAGCAGTGAGACGATACGTAGGTGGAACTTAGTCCCCCTCAGGTGTGCAGTTTTTTCGGCGCTGTGACAGAATCGGTCGCAAACCCTCTTCTCTGTGATTTTCAGCGCTGAACACCGGTTTGTGACTTGCTTATTCTTCTGGTATTTAGTGCTGGAGGACCGGAAATGTTTCTAGGCTGAGTCTCGTCGTCAAAGCTGACTCCGTGACTCCTTGTCGAACTACGGTGTCACTTTTGCTTCGCCGCATCGCTTGCGTTTAGGTGCAAGCAAGTTAACCAAGCCAGTGATTTCCACTTGGGAGAAATTGCGTTTGGTCTACTTTATCATTGGGAGTTGTGCCCCATGGACGGGCAGTGGTCGCATCATTGGCTGACCCTGCCTGTGAGACGGGGTTGATTCATGAAGATAGAGTGTTAGGCCAACACCCAAGAAGTCAGTGTTTCGAAACGCAACTTCCCTTAAACTAGTAGTGACAAGTTATTTTCATATAAAATGAACAACAGGTAAGCAACAGTCGGAAAATAAAATGGTACTAAGAACAGTCGTCAGAAGACGAGAAGTTGGTCAGTATTGTGGGGTAAGCGAAAATCAGCAATGACAGTACAGAAAGAGCTCTTCAGGCCAAGAAAAATGCTATTTAATGACCAGAGGTAATCAACACATCTCATGAAATCAGCTGAAAATTAATAAGTAAGTAAATATGCATCACTGACAAGCTTTAACAAGAGCGAAACTGGAGTGTGGTGCTTCCGAGTGCAGTCTCAGTCGGGGGAACTGAGGTTTATGCTTAAAAGGTAGAGTCCGAAGGACAGTCAACCAGGCAAAATAAATGATTGTTACGGAGAAGCTGACTGAAATGCCCGGAATTCCCGCGCCAGAGGTGGAATGCGTCACCTTTTATTGGGATGCCAATCCAAGCGATTGACCTTGACACTGAACGTTACCCACTCCTTTGATGTGCCGGCAAACTGACTGACTGAATAACTGTCTACCTGATCGGTTATTTGACTATATGATTACAGGTTTCGTCATTAAACTTCTGCTTGAGCACGAATTCGTCGAAAACACGTTCTCCCAAATCTGGTGGGAATATTGGTTGTTTAGTTTCCTTTGTACTAATGAGCCGTTGCGTAGAATTTTGCGAGCTAACACGTATCTCGTCTTTTTGCAGTGTCAAAGTAATTACTCGGATCATGAAAGATTTTCGCGCTCGTTTTCAAGGTTTTCGTTACCTTTCGTCGTGGATGATTAACTTGTTAGTAAGTTTTGCTTTTTATGAGAAGCAACTGAGTAGATGAAAACCGTTCGGATTGAGCGGGTAATTTACCAACTAACCAATCATGGCATACGCTTCAGAAAGGGGAATTTGTATTAATCTGGGACTTACTAAAGCAATTGATGTTTTCGAGGGTACTTTCACCGAAGTCTTGTGATGTAATGTCTCGTTTAAACTCTGAAATGTGCCAGGAATTCCAGATAAACAGATCTACCTCACTTCGATCGACACTTGAGGTCATAAGGCGATCAGTGTTTAGCGTGAACAGGGGATGGGTTCTTGTCTGTGTGTAGGGGGGGGGGGGTAGTTGGTGATATACGAGTTTTGGACCTCGACACCATCGGTCAACTTTAATGATAGAAAGCAGCGCCCTGCTTTTACCCAAATCGCTACTACACTTGATCTCTCAGGATTTCATGTGGTTCTCCATCCGTAGTCTCGATATTCTGGTTTCTGTCATTCCCAGGTAGTGCAGTGGGTTTTTGTGATTTTTGGTACACGCTTTCCACTACATTCATTTACAAGCGTGAAATAAATTTGTAGACAACGGTTTTCGCTAAATTTTTGTGAATCCTCCGGGTTGCAGAAGTCGCACGGGAAACCCTGATACTGGCAATAATTGAAAACAACGGGGCAAATGATTTTTGGGTGTCTGGTGGCTCTCAGCGCAGCTCAAACTTATCCGATTGTTTGAGCAGTCACTGGCGGCGTTCACTATTCAAAATATATCTCTTGGATTAACCAGACTAGGCATTTTTCCCACCCGAATCAAGACCGTATTTACAGACAGTTGTTCCGTTATTGTTACAGCTGGAAAGTTAGTGTATTCAGGTAATAAGCTTCTGCCCAAGCCCGAGAAAATTCGGTTAGACTGAAACTAAGCGTCCAATACATTTTATGATAGGTTGTAGGTCGTTAGATAAAACACCAATTGGCAGCTCTTATTAGCGTGTACTGCGCATAATCCTCATGACCATACTCATCAAGCAGTCATGTATACAATTGTCCATTCTATGATAATGCAGACGGGTATGCAAACGTTTCTTTCATCGTGTTAAGTGAAATCCATTTGCACGTTGGTAATAGACGTAGTAGTTGAACGAAGCCAGATGTTAAAATTATTTGCCCACTGAAGGATTCGAACTCACATTTGGACGAAAATGAATGTGCGTCTCGACTAGTGGCGATCGCTTGTGTTCTCACTACAATGTCTGATTGATGTCCTCGTTTGTTTGTGTTTTTGGAATTCTAATTGCATCACAATCCACATAACTGCAACAGTTCCTCTCTTTCCCCAAGGCCTATTACGTTGTGATGCAAAACCCCAGTCGCCAGGCCCTGCCGGTCCATCAAGCATTTCGGTAAGTCGGATGTTGCTCATCTCAGACGTGTCGAGCTATCACTTTGGATAGCTGGTAATTTGCAGTTGATCAATTTTGATAGATATTTTTCGTTGTGATCCAGCGGCGAAGTGGGATAGATATAACATCAATTCAGGGCAAAATCAAAGAGCAGGGGGTCGTAAATGGAAATGAATGCAATTGTTGGATCTGTTTTGCCTGTTTGCACCAAGACACCAGCTTATTGCCACGTTTGAACCTATTTCCAAATGTTCGTAACTCATTCGACGTTGACCACATTCATTGCATTCTTATCAGTTCACGCTATTCCTCCGTTCTCTCAAGCATCGACCGTTCGTCACACACACTGAACCGCAAATAAACCTCGGCTAGTAAATTTCGTTCCTGAGGATTGCGCGTCACTCCACGTTGGCTTAGACACCGGACAAAGTTAACAATAGTTCAGGAAGTAGATCGTACGTATTCTACAGTGATTCTGGAGACGAGTACTACGTGAAGTTGAGTAGATGGTCATTCCACATAGTACGGTCCAACTATTGGCTAGGTAAACCTACTGGACCGCAAGCAAGAACCCCAATCCTTCTTACGATCTGTCAATTGTTATACCTTTCTGTCATGTTATAAATTGTTCTGCCAACGATTGCTCATCTTGGCGAATAATTTTCGCAAAAATGTACAATCTGTGAATGACGACAACCCTTGAAGGTCATTTTAACAGCAGTCCTTGGTTGAGAAACACCGTAGCACTCTGTAGGTCAGTATTGACCAGTATTATTTTTACATTATGACGATTTTTAATTACAGCAAAAGTGAACTTAATCTGGTAGGATTTCTCATAAGCATTGCCCATCATTCATATTGAACAGTTTGCTGCCACGAATGATTTCATTAGCCAAAGTTCAAATTGGAAAGCTGAGGTGAGGTCAAAATTAAGTTTCCATGATAATCTGTTACCCAGTTACTGTGTTGGTTACGATTCAACACCTGCCGGTCATTTCAGGCTTCCGGCGTTCAACAGAAGGTTCAGTTCAGTTCGGTTCACAGGACGTGTACGACCGGGTGCCAAAAATTGTCCAGTTCCTTGCACTGTGAGCTCCTTGGATCTCCCGGTGCTGCGACGAGCGAAAAGGCTTGGCCTTCTTCAATCTAATGGTAGGGGGACAACGGGAAAGAGAAGATCTCCGACCACTGTGCACCAATCCGAAAGGTGTACACGGTCCTTGTTGCTAGCTGCTAGCAGCCGGTTGCCAGTCATCCATAGGGCTATGCGTTACAAGAAGTTACTGTAGACTAACGGCTCAGAAGCGATAAGGTAGATGAAACGATAAATTAGATGTCAATGCAAGGGTACGGTTAAAGATGGGAGTAAAGTGAGGGGCAGAGCGTAGGAGAAATGTCCGGCCACTCAGTACATCCTTTCGTTGAATACGCTGTTCCATTTTCCATCAAACCGTTTCTTGAAGTCCTTCACTGCCTACGCTACAACCACTTCGTCTGGCAGTTTATTCCAATCGTCCACTATCCTAACGGAGAACTTTGCTCTCATTCCGTAACTTAAGGGCATGTCCTCGGACTGCGGTGTTGCTACCGGGCGTCAATAATGGCCTCATTCCTCCACTGATGTCAACTGTTCCTCCCATTATTTTGAAGGCTTCTATCAGATCACCCCGACGCCTTCTGCGTTCCAATGAGTACAGGTTCAGCCTCTCGAAACGCTGTTCATAACTGAGCCCCCACAGGTAGGGAAATCGTCTCATCAAACGTGTCTGCACCTGCTCCATGATCTTAATGTCCTTTGCCGCGCATGGCCGCCAACCCTGAACACAATTTTCCAGATGGATAAGCACAAACGTTTTGTACATTGGCAGTAGAACCTTACGTTTTCTCGTTGCCACTGTTCTTTTCAGTTGCCAGAGTGCCCTGGCGGTTTTTTTGGGCAGCCATGTGATATGTCCTCTTGGTTTGAAATCAGTGATCACAACCTCTAGGCTTTTTACGCTACTTACCTGTGGGATTGTCACCTCTTGCCCCGGTGGTCCCAACTGCCTCAACGAGCGTGTCCATTTGTCATTCGCTAAATGCAGGCATTTGTTAACAATGGCAGATTCCATTCTACGGATCAGTGGTATACCCCGTTCAGGTCTCGCTGAACGGAATCGTCCGTAACAGACGCGATCACTTAGGCATCGTCCGCAAACACGAGCACGGGGTTCTCTAAGCCCATGGTGAGGTCGTTTACGAACATTAATGAAAATGGAGGTCCCAGTACTGAACCCTAGAGAATGCCGCTGCGCGGGAATCCCCCCTCACGAAACACTCTCCTCTACTCTAACCTGGAAGCTTCTGCCTGTTATTAAGTTCCTGATTCGAGCTGTAATTCGGGGGACTAAACCGAAAGCCGCTATATTGTTAAGTAGGAGGCGGTGGCTAATTGAATCGAATGCCTTTCTGTAGTCGAGGTAACATATTTCCACTTTGTCCTCCTACCCAGTCCACCGATTATCTCGTCAAGGAAGTTTAACAGGTTGGTCAGGCATGAACGACGTCTTACGGAACCATGTTGACTGGATACCACTAGATGATTTGCCGTTATGTGTGTTGCTATCCTGTTCCTCAAAATTCTTTTCATCACTTTAAAGACTACTGAGGTGAGGCTCATCGGACGGTAGTTCGAGAAACTCTTCCCGTCTCCGCCCTTGTGAACTGGGCACACTGTGGACCTCATTCAATCCCTCGGGCTGACGCCCTCTTCCATCAAGACGTTAAATGCTGTGGCCAGAGGTTCCGCAAGTATGTCAGCTAGTGGCTCAGGATGGCCAAGTGAATACCATTGGGCCCTGCAGATTTGGAAGTCTCTAATCTGCTCAAGGTGGTGGCTACTTTTGATATATCACTTACGGCATCCTCCATGCTCTCGAGGGTTAAATCGTCAAAGGGTCGACTCGGTATACCACTGTCCACTCTGTAAACCGATTGGAAGAAAAGTATGAGCGTATCCGCTTTATCGGAGCCGGTTACAGCGTACCTTGGTCATCCTTTACTTTGCCTACGGATACCCTTGGGGTCGATTTTGACTGTACGTAATCAAAGTACGCCTTAGGGTTTATTTTGGCATTCTTTGCCAGTTTTTCTTCATATCTTTTTCGACCAACTATCTGCATAGCCGCAAATGTAGTCCTCGCTGCTTTGTACCGTGGGAATTGTCGATGGGTATCACTGTCCCTATATTTTGCCCACGCTACTTTTTTTGCCCTGAGCACCTTGCGGACTCGACTGGTCCACCACGGTTGAGCTCCTCGCCTTCGCACCCTTCTGAGCGGAGTTACCTGGTCTGTCAAGCGCTCTATACCGTTCGGGATGCGATACAACTGTCTCCCTACATGGTTCTCCCCTTTATCTACCAACCAGTTTAGCGCTTCTCCGATCACTCGAAGAAATCCCGAGTCAAATTGGTGAAAAGTGCTAGAAATTCGTTTGTTCGAGCCATCCTCCTGAACTCTGAATCGTCGAGTTACGTCTGTTACGGAATGTGATATATTTCAGGCAATAACAGCGCAACCCCTTTGATCATTGATAAATCTGCTTTAATCAATACCACAGAATCGCCTCTCAAGGTAATTTGTTTCTGAATTACATGACCATCCAGTCTGTGAGCGAATGAATTCAGTGGCATGCCTGGAATGGGCATTTCAATGCAACTTATCTCATCATATTACTGCTGTACCAAACTCCGGCGATGTTCTTTGATGGTTGATAGTGTAAAAACAGTCGTTCGCGTCTTCTGTTGCTTGATTTCTGGTTTTTGATCCGTGGAACAAATTTAACCTAATATTATTGGTAATCTAAGCTTGTTTTCTCTTCTGATTCAGGCGCTTTCCTATGCCCGTCGATCGCCTTCCATATTGCTCTTTTTGTATTTCCTGGATGGCAGTGGAAGGAGTGATGTGGTTATCACACTGACTTAGTATATGAATGAGAACTTGGTGCCGGCAACATTCTTTGTTATGAATTCCCAACTACTCGTTTAGCCTCCGAGAGACCAGAAATGTCCTTGATCAGAGGTAGTCAAGGATATGGCTTTGAACCGAAGTTGATGATTTGTATTCTATGTGCCTATTGAAATCCCAAGATACCGCCGATTACAAAACCCAGGTAACCCGGATAAAACCTTGTGACCGCCGGTTAACTCCGTACCCTTTCATCAACTCAACAGGCATAGTACTAGCACCAAGGGCTGAATGTTTAATAGGTTTGAGATCTACTGTCATCCGGAGGACTATTATGCGTTCTGTAGTTTATTGTGACTGTCAGTTCCAGGTTTACTATTGTCGATTTTCCCCGGTGATGCTTTTCATCTTGGTGGTATTGAGGTTTACTTTTATTGTAGTCACTCACGCCCGAGAAAAACAAGAAAAGCCTGCCACCCAGTTATCACAAGTAGGAATGGGTGATTTCGAATCACAAATTTATTCCAGCCATGAAATAGCCGAAACTGTGTATTCTGAGATGATGGCACTTCACTTAACGTCTGTTCAAAATGCTCTAAATATCGAGTTATCAGTATAGTATCCCGTAATATTTTTTTGCTTTTCTGTTCACCCAACACGGCAACTGTTCCTCAGACGTTTGTTTCAATTGCTATCTGCCGGTCTATTCCTCCCTGGGAGCGCGGGCGTCATTGATCCATGCGAACCGGGCAATATTCGATTGCATACTGCCCTATCTCTAGCCGCACAAGTAAGCTCATTTCGCCGTACGTATGTGCTTGTGTGTATGTGTACCATCACGACGAGATTCCACCTTGGCAGGGTGTGATGGCTTGCGTGCCTCCATGACCCAAAGAGCTATGCAGGATGGCTACCTTAAGCCGGGGATGCAATCATACCTGACAGGTCAATGGGTAGAAGCCAGACAAAGTCCAGTCTCAGAACCAGTTGATGGGCAACATCTGGTTCTGACCACTATGCCCCTGAAGAGGACACTTCAGCAAATAAACACGGAGAGAAACAGTTTACCTGTCTAAAAACCTCCACTAGATGGACGTAGGGGTGGAATACCTGGGGTTTCTCTCGGTGGTGGGAGAAGTGATCGCACTGCATTGAGCAGCTATCGTCCGTCTAAGCTGGGCAGCCCCCAGCCCAAAGGATGCTACCCCGTCCGCGTTCCGCTTGCTCCATTGGGTGCATGGGGCTAAGGACTAAATCGGAAAGCGGATCGATAACAAAGCACCAGCAAAGACACGACAAAGTGTGTGAAACACTCAGGTCTCATGTGACAAACCAGAAGAAGTTCTTTCACGGGTACTTCGGTCACGTTCCCGTGCTGGGTCAGCGCCCTACTACTTTGTCGGTGAGACTTTTAAGTCAAAGGCTCCGGTTAGGGTTTCCAAAGAAAAACCCCTTCTGTGGTGTGGGCAGCCGCGAAATATGGTTTGTCCATAAATCCTCAGCGGTCTCTCGGGGAATATATCTTTGTGCTGTTCATCCTTTACATCCCAATTCTAAATGGATCCGAGAATCCGCAGTTAGTCGTGACCGAGAACATGTAGCTCTCCGTAAGGGCAATAACTTGGATACAGGGGAATATAGAGAATTGACTTAAGTATTCCTTTCACTTAGCTATCTTGAACGTCCGCACACCGCCAAACGGAGCAACCCTCAAAATAGATGTGTGTTGTGTCTCCGAAACGTGCATACAAGACCTAAGTTCAGTGTTAACACTTCGCTCCCCAGATACAAAATGAGATTCTCGTTTCACTCTCGTTTTGTCGGGTGATTTGGTGTCCAGTACTCGTGGTCAGGCTGGCGTTGGCGTCGCTCTGAGCATGAAAGTTGAGTGTGCATTGCTCGGCTGGATTCCAGTCAGCAGTCGTTTTGTTGTAGTTCGGTTGAATGGTTTTGTGCATGTCAACAGCAAGAAAGTGAAGCGGCAATATCTGTTTTTTTCCTGTGTGCCCCAACTGACTGTAGCTCTCTTGAGGTCAAAAATAATTTATTCCATGATTTGTCTCGAACTGCTTTGCAGCGTGCGCTC
Source organism: Fasciola hepatica (assembly GCA_948099385.1). Taxonomy (NCBI): domain Eukaryota; kingdom Metazoa; phylum Platyhelminthes; class Trematoda; order Plagiorchiida; family Fasciolidae; genus Fasciola; species Fasciola hepatica. Next base: position 11,198,098 of record CANUEZ040000031.1, on the reverse strand, counting down.
TGCAGACAATGGTTGGTGCCGGTGATTTGAGTTCTCAAATTTAAAGTCTGAACGAAACAGAGAGGCAAATAAGAGGTTGATTTGGCATTCCAGCCGATGGAACCGATAACGGTGATCGACTGGTCCGACTGTGTTCCGATCATAGGATATTCCTAGCGAGTACAAATTTCTCGCATAAAAGCTGTACTGACTAACTTGGTGTTTTCCTGCGCCTTCACAACGTTTTACTCAGATTAAGATTTTTGCTCGTTTTTGTTTACATCTGTGGACACTGATCACGGTCTTATCCGCGCGTGTCTTAGCCTGCGTCTCGTCGGTGGCCGAAACAACGCCAATCGTTCCATGCGGGTGCTACTGAAAAATAACCCTAGGCCGGTGTTGTTCGAGTGGTTTAGAGCATTTAATTGCCATCTCAGAGACCAGAGATTCGAATCCGCGCCAACACCGGTCACTTTGATGACAGGCAGTAATCCACTGTGGTCCGGTTCGTTCTCACCGCTGACTTATTGGGGCCTTATGCGGTTCTCCGCGCCAAGTCTCGGTGTGGTTTCCGGTTATCTCTAATAGTGCAGTGGCCCTTTGTGGCGATGGGATATATCCGTTTCACTGCACTCACGCGCAAGCGTGGAATAAAAAGATCTGTTTTCCACACAGAATTTTCCACAAGGTTATTGATACAGTCATATACCCAGGACTCCGATAAACGATGGACAGAAATCGACCAGTCCCTATTCGGGGTTGTCCAGGTCCCAACAATCAGACATATATACACACATACATACAAAGTTGATGGTTAAATGCATCGTTGGTTGCACTGTTAGATGCGCACAGCTCGACTACTCGGGATTCCATATGTAACGAGGCACGAGGATGCCTTAAATGCCGACAGATTCGGAGCCTGGGAAACGGCTGTGAACAGTGGTGGATTACGAGGTGTATGAAGATAGAAAAGGTCGCAGCGATCGGCAAAATTTCCCGTCCAGTTAGAAATACCGGCCCACGAAAGCTGGGTGTTAGCACACTGATTCGGACTCAGAAGCATTGTCTAGTTCGTTGGGTGGAGCATTTCAAGAAACAGTTTAACTGGCCTCTGTCTACAACAGGTTTTCTAAGTAGCACGATGGTTACAGCTCTAGTTTAAATACAAATCCTTTGTCAGAGGCGGAGGTTCTCCGTGAGATGAGTTACCTTAAGCAACAAGAATGCTGGACCGGATGGGTTGCTTCCTTCTCTTTTCAACGACGATGGCTCAGCATTGTCACTGGAATTGACAAAGCTCCTCCGTTTGATATGGAAGAGGGAACAAGTTCCGAAGAGTTGATGTCAATCGGTAATCGTACCGATTTACAAGAAAAGCGACAGGCCCGCTTAAGAGAACCACAGGTAATAATTATGGTTAGCATCACATCTGAACTGCTCGCCGGTATTATTCTCCGCCGCTTATCACATACTCGTGAACAACGCTCGCTCGAGAATCAAGCTGGGTTTAGACCTGGTCGAAGTTGTGCTGATTGCATCTTCATTCTTTGACAAATCGTTGAACATAGGCACACATTCTGTAGACCCACTACCTCCGTTTTTCTTGATCTCAAAGCGACCTTCCACTCAGTCGACCGCACAGGTCCCTGGCTCTACCTCTTGTTGAAAGGTTTACCAGAGAAATTCATTTCCATGATAAAGTTTCGTACGTAAATAGTTGAAGCCGAGTTCGGATTTACGGTAATATTTCACCCAAATTCACGAAATTCGGTGTATGTCAGGGGTGCCCCTTTTCTCTTGAACTTTGTGGTTGATATAGTCTCAGAGATCACGACTTTGTCATGTGGGGATAGTGGTAAAATGTTTCAGACCTTTAATATGCGGATGACATAGTTCTAACTGAAGATCCGAATTGCAAGCTTTTCTGGACAGCTTGAACAACCGCGTAGCAACGTTCGATATGCGTCTCGCACCTTCAGAGTGCAAGATGCTGTCGCAGGATTGGTTTGACCTAACCAAACCTGTGGCTGTCTGAGGAGATTATAGACCAGGTAGAGAAGTTTCGCAGCTGCATTTCACTCGGATGTCGGATATCGAATGAGGTATCTTCGGGTATGCAAAAGGCTCACTTGGGTGTTGCCAACCTGAGTCATCTGTGGCGTCGACATGACATCCGTCTATCTATTAAGGGCCGAGTGTACCCTTCAGCAGTCCGGCCAGTTCTTATGTATGGTTTGGAAATATGGCCACTATTAGTGGAGGAAATACGAAGATAGTCGGTATTTGAACACCGACGTCTCGAATATGATGGGGTTGGACTCCTCCCAGAAACGGAGTTTTTGACTTGGAAAATGCCGATAATAACGTCTTGCTGAGTAACAGTGCACAGGCAATTCAACTTGCACAGAATCGCTTGGCGATCGAGGCATACAGATACACTATGTGCTTTGCACCTTCAAAATACAAGGTCCTTCTTCAAGACTGGCAGGAGCCTGTACATGCACTTACCCTTTGTGAATATCAGTTAGAGGTAGTCAATAGCTTTAAGTACCTTGGGAGTTCGATTACAGCTGGTGGCGGTGTTGGGGAGAAGATCACATCACGAATTACAAAAGCCAGAGCGGCTTCCACGAAGTTGCTCCACATGTAGCGCCACTATGACATCCGGTTTTCCCTCAAGGGAAGGGTGTACAATGCCACAGTTCGTAGTGTTGTTCTTCACAGTTGCGAGACCTGGCCCCTCCGCGTTGAGGATGCTCGGCGACTTTCTGTATCCGACCACCGATGTCTTCGAAGCATTGCTCGTCGTGTCTCGTGGGAACATCGAGTGAGCGATCATGAATTACGTCTTTGTTTGTTTGACGCTGACAGTTACTCTCTAACCGAGATAATGGCTGTGCACCACTCGATGGCTCGGGCATGTTTTGAATATACTTGCCCATCGTTTGCCTTTTCGTGCCCTTTTTGCACGTGCTGCGCAAGGCTCGAAGAACTGACGCGGCGGTCAGGCTGTGACTTGGCGCAGGGGCATGGGGAAGTAAGCTTCGGCTTTGACTTCAGTTGGTGCTTCCCGGTTGGGGCCCAAGAGATCAGGATTGCGGTTGCTTAGAAATGCTGATAGATGTAGCTCAGAACCGAATCCAGTAACTTAAATGCTGTGTGGCCTGCAATATGACCTTCCGTTCCATGTAAACAGTTAAGAAAGAACAGACAAAAGAATTTACAATACGTGTACGGTGGAAATATTAAAATAAAATTTGCTTTTACTTGTTCTAGTCTTTATATGGACCTCAATTTTCCCCCCAGTTTGTAATCCCTTTCTACCGTTGTTGCGTTGTTACCATGCTTGTTCTAAAGCATATATATATATATATATATATATATATATATATATATATATATATATATATATACTACATCGTTGGGATATGTATTGCTCAAGTCACCTGACAGGATTCCTCGACGCGCTTTGTTCGCTGTGCCAGATAACGGTTGGAAGATGAGCAAGGGTGGCCAGTCCATAGCGTGGAAGAAGTAAAAAGCCCAACCAGTGGACTTAGCCATGTAGGGCGTGTTAGACATCCTGGACGGGGTTCAACAAATCCCCCACTCAGTAATTAGCTACATTGGAGGATATGGCTAGGTGTCGCGATCAGTGGCGCTGTTTTATCCCCAAACTTTCTTGACCGACCGGATATTCTTAGTTACCCTAATACTCTTTTGTTTTTGAGGCTGCCGCTAGGAGATAGCAACCAAAGCCACCGCATCCGATGCATGCTCAATGATTGTGTGAATTAAACTGAAGTTTGTAGTGGAGAGAGTAACCACAGAGAGTTGCTATACTGTCAGTGATAGCCGGCCGTCAAAACCTTGGGATTTGGATTGGAAGACGAAGTTTCTGTAAGTCCCGTTGTGTTAGTGATCCAGTAGACAGCGACGGTGATGGGTTTTGAACCTTGTACCTGAGTCTTCGTAACCCCATACTCACGCCGCTCGACCACTGGTAACTATAACTCATTGTTCTTGAACTCGAGCGTGTTTGTTGACTCCGTAAATAATTTTTCCAATTGTTTATTAAAATTCTGACTAATTTAACAGTCAGTCAGTAGAATATGAGTAGCATATGGTTGCCAAAATTAAACACGACAATAGAACCATGCCAATATCCCGGGACACATTACAGTGGGCAAAACAATATCACTGGTTCTCCCCGATTGAGGCAATACACATTATTCCGTCTTTTATGTCAATGACTTGATAAGTTTATTTTGTGCATGTGCATAAAAATCTCCATGATTTGTAAATTTGAGCTCTGGGCTCTCTATTGTCGCCAATGTTGACCCCCCGGATCGCTCAGAGCGAGTGCTGGGACTGTAACACGGGCGCAATCATGACACGATGAAAACGATGTCGGTTTGACGTATGGACACAGAGACTGGCAGAGTTGTCTGATGTGTGCTGGATGCAGCGCTTTTCCGTGGGGGTTGCACGTGCACTACGTGTAAAGTCAAAGAAAGAATGAAAACCCGATGAGCCGAAGCTCAGTAAGTGCAAATGCAGGCATCAACACATACGGCAGAGTCTGGGAATGATGGTTTATGCCAGTGCGTTACAAAACAAAGACCGTCCGCATGGCAAACTGGTGTATGCTCGAATGGTTAGGCCGCATGCGTCACACACTCAACGATAGCCATCATACGTGAAACAAGACTAGTAAGATAAGCCGGCGGTGATCAGTCAAACTGCATGTTTATGTCTTGCTTGTGCCGGACCCTAACAACTGCGTTTCCCAACTTGCCATTCAGTCATCTGAGCATGCTTCTAAACCACAAGTCCTCTCACCTATCACTTTTCCTGTCAATTCATCCCGGAATAGGACGAGTTGTGTTGTACGGCACAAACGCTTCTCCGAGTCCTGTTGAACGGCGGCTATCAGGTCCTGCTCCACTTTGATGAAAACCTGGACGGAGCTACGCGAGGTAGGTCTGTTTGATTATACCTAAACCTTTCTGTAGTTTTTGTTGTTGTTGGTGGTGTTGGCTGATGTCTCACTAAGTGGTCTTCATCGTTTATTCCTTACGGTACTAGGGTTAAAATTGCTATGTTGTGTAACGTAATATTTCTTTTGGATACCAAAATTGTAAGTCAGTGTGGTCACCCACGCTGTTAGTGCAGATGAGCTTCGATTTAACAGTGAATAATGTGGATGGTCCATTCTATACCCGTTCGCATATTCTTTTACTTAAGAAAGGCAAGTAGCGAACTCATTAAGTCATCAACATTACCTGCCTGTTCGCTTTTCAAGAAAATGGGCACCAATGAATCGATTGATCACCGCTTGAACCAACGGTTAACTTATACAAACAATGAAGTCTAGTGAATTGCCGTCTGATTTCCCTAGATCGTTCCAAATGTTGATAGTCGTTGATCCCGGGGGGGGGGGGGGAGATTCCAACGCACACATGGTCGCCACCCACATTTTAGTACCGTGTGCCCTGCCAGCTAAGCTATGGGACCTCATTGATAGGCTTCGAATTTTTCGCATGGGGATCACACAGTTTACCCGCCCAAATAGTGGTTGTACGAGGCATACTGTACGGTGAACTAACTTGTAATTTGACTACCTACAACAGGATTTCCCCATGAATCAACCGGTGTCTTCCGCTTAAATACACGAGTATGTTTTGCTATCCGGTGGGGTTTGACAGGTTTGACAAATGTTGAAATAATCCGAGTGTTGTAAGTTTTTCACTCCGGCTGGATATTACTTGATTGTCAGCTCGAGCAAGATAACTCGTCTCAACACTTACCCCAAGGTAATGTGACTCCATAGAAAGTCCGGCGAATATGTGGAAAATGTTTTAAAAACACATGGTGAGAAAGGCAGTGGTCAGTGGGCTTGCCCTGCTGTTTAAGAGAGAGAGAACGAACAGCTTCTATTGACTTGTGATATGCTAAATTTCGGCAGCCGAATCGTTCATAGTGTACCAATAATGACGAATCAGATTGCCATCCTTATCTCAACTGTGTCGTATGCGGTTGTGCTGTCGAACCCCCAATGCGTGATTTACCTAGCCGCGCCCGTGACATTGTCACCTGCTTTTCTTTACTAACAGCCAGACACGATGCCAACACCACTCAATGATAATAAATAAACTGATCGAGAATTATAGTTGGAGGAATGAAGTAAATGCAGTTTTAACGCCTCTTTTTGATGTTTAATGCTTTTTTGATATTTGAGGACTGCAAGAGCTCACCACGACTCACTTTCCATTGACTTCGGTTCTGAATCACAGTTCGATCCAGTCAGTTGTAGTGTGAATTGGGAATGTCTGAATCACACGGATTCAGACATTCCAGCATTACAATTATCATCCAGGTTAATCATCCCACGTTTATCATGTTAGCGAAACTGTCATATCTGACTTTAGGTTAGTCCCCATTTTTTAAAGCAGGCCATTGCAGACCCGATTTTGTTGGAATCGAATTCGATTGTGTTCACCGTATCCGTGTGTTCATAAATCCTGACCTCATTTTTTTGCATTTCAGAACAGTTTCTTAAGGCGGCTTCAGAAGAATGTAAGGTACCCACCAAATGGTCCGAAATGGTTGGACTATTGCCCGGTGCCGAATGCCCATCACCCGAGACTTCAGAGCCGGCGGATTCACTCACCCCGTGAAACTACCTGTCCATCTGTCCGTCCGTCGGCTTATTCATGTTTTTGTTTGCATTTGTCCGGTGTAGCTCCTGGATGACTTTGCATTTTTATCAAAAACCTACACTCTGTTGCACACTGAATCTTGTTTTCATCATTTTTATCAAAATTTAATCAGTTCCGGTCTTGTGAGCCACTAGGGGGAACCGTACAAAAACTCAAATAATCAGGCGAGTTCGCCCATGTGGCTGATTTGTGAGCTCGAAACCTCACTTAATAAAACAAACCACGATTCAAGGTGGGTTCAATCGCGGCAACTGTCTGAATAGCAGCGATGTCCGAGGGGAAAATTTGAAAATATCTTCCAGGGCCTTACACCGATTACTTGGATTTCGATGTACCTAACACCGTGAAGCTCTCCGTTTTCGGAAAATTCAGATCTGTTCGTTGGTTGCGTACTGAAGTATAAACACAATGAGATGACAGACCAAGTGTGAAGCAACATAACCACCGTTGCTCCTCATCACCTCGACAGTTGTGACTCCCTAGCCAAAGGTCTCCACAATCAAATTCAATGAAAAATAGCATGGGTACGTAAAATTCCCTGTGTATAGACGTAGCGACCGCACGTGCACCTTCATGTTTTGCGATGTTAAGATAGCTTCTGTAACATGGAAAAGAGAGCATTGTACGTACTTTGGTTCATACAGTCGATCAGTTACATTCTCAAGAGACTGGGAACAATCGTGTTCGGAACTGTGGTAGGAAAGACGGATGATGTAAAAGCTATTTGGTAAAGTAAGTGAAAATAAGTCACAATTCCTTAACATAGGAGGGATCCAGAGCGAAAGATTCCGTGTTTGGTGAAGCCAACTAGACTATGTCAGTCACCATTCGTTTGCTGATTGTCCAGATGGTTAGACTAATATCAGACTATGGATATATTGTGAATCGTCATTTCTCTAATATACCAAATATCTGGCAGTAATTACTTTGATGGCTTGATATGCACCTTCCCTTCGTGTGACGTGACTGAATGTATCTGGTAATCTTTTGCAGTGTAGTGGTCGAGCGGTTTAGAGCGTTCCATTGCCACTTCGGAGGTCAGAGGTTTGAATCCTGCCACTGCCAGTCACTTTCGTTGTAAACAGTTATCTACTGTCGTGTTGCTCGTTACCACACCTGACCTATTAGGCCCTCATGTGGTTCACCACTCAAAGTCTCAAGACCAGGTTTCCGGCTATACCTAAAAGTGCGATGGGCCTCAGATTATGGGGTATACCTCTTCCACTGGACTCTTTCAAGCATGTGCACCCCTACCAAATGTATGCGTTCTCACTACACCCTGTTTTACCGATTCGCTTTGTATCATTGGTCTTAGGGGCCCGTTGATTACATCTTCATGGATTCAGTCAGTGATCCGCCATACCTTCGATTTTCATCAGAACTGTCTGTAACTGTACAGATACTGCTATGTAGGTCAATCATTCATGAAGCCATATGATCGCATCTTCCAAGATACAGTGTGGGGCGGAGAGTTCATCTAGTTTTTTCCCCACTAAGAAAAAGGATAACCTTGGAGTACCAGCGGGTGTATTTTCCCTACGGTCCTGTAAATTCTTTACGGCATTCACTTGTCACTTCTACGCTTTTTTGGAGGTGGACATTCGGACTACGCCTCTGGCACACTACGAAAACCATGACTTGTATGCAAAAGTAATAGGGGAGGAAAGGTGATATTCTTTGTTGAACCCAGTACAGGATGGAAATAAATTTCACGTGAAAGACTTGATCGTTAGTTTGAGCCATGTGATGGTGCGTATTACACAGCAAAGCCGGGAATTAAGGGTGATAATGGTGGGGGGTAGCGAGAGCAGAGAACGGAACCTAATGATGAGATTGATTGTCTAGGAGTATTTGTTCGGTTTTTTCTAGTCACAGTGAAACAAGACGTAAACGTCGCACTTTTGGGGACGGCGGTAGGGGAAGGGGCAATTGATCAACTCCGGATAGAGTTCATACTGATGACTAGACCGGCACCACAGCCCGACCCACTCCGGCAGTATCCTTCCCGGTCTTGATTGAAAGGATTGGTCGTATTGTTTGATTTGACGAAGCGGGTTTGGGTGAAACGATGTATGACATTCTATACGTTGACAATTTTCCTGGCTAAAAGCCCCTGAAATGGAGAAGAACGGCTTTCATGAGACGTTAATTGCCAAGGTCATTACTTTCGTTGTGCATCGTTATTTGCCTTCGCAGTTTGAGGCTGGTCATTTTTCTCGAGTGGCCTCAAGTAGTCATGTTTTCAGGACGAGCAATGTCCTGAAGCAGCCCAAAGCGATTGAGAGATCGGTTGATTGACCGACGTGGAAACTGTTGGACAATTCCATTTCCAAGTGGATTTCACGCACCAATGAGCTTGTTACGATTCAGACGTCGATAAATTCGCTAAAATCTCGTTTTTAACTTTCGATTCGTTAGTTAGCATATGAAGTAAACAACTCAATCCACCAGCCCATCCTCTACGACTGGGATCTTAATTACTTTCTTTTGTTCACTGAACCTCAGGAGAAACAATATCTACCCCAGGAATCGTGCGGTGACCCCACGATTGGTAATGAATGCCAGTTTACTGCGAGAAGGTTCACGAAACACGTCAAATGATAGCGTTTTCGAACTGGCGCCCGTTGTCTAATCCACACGTATGCATGACATTATTTTCTACCTACCAGAGAAACGTTGAGTTGGGACATTTATTGCGTTCCAGTAACTGGTACACATGTGAAGGAATGCATAAATAGTCCACATGGTAGGTCATTGATATTATTGGGTTAACCAGAATGGGAAGTTTCATAAGTAAAAGCGACTACAGTTCAACAATAAGTGAGATACGATTTAATTACATTTTAAACAATATTCCCGATAGAAATCTGAACACAAGTGAATAGCAATAGGTTGCACGAAGTATTCTGGAGCATTTCGCTGCATCATTGCTAGTGCACACTGCGCTCGAGGTGACCGTCTTTAAATGCAAAATTGTACGTTTTCATATGACCAAAGGCAAACACAACTATTACCAGTTAACAGGTTACCAGGACAAGGCCAATGCGATTAGCTATTCTCGCTATTTGTACAATTGCGGGTGGCTAGTGCGCACTTGAACAATCTTCGTTTATTTAACACAGTGCCTTATCTCGCATGTTCATTGCTTAATAGATATGGGGTATGTCCAAACAATTGGTTACGCAGTTGTCTCTGCGTTCTGCTAATGCATGTGGCTGCGCACCCACACTTCAGTTGAAATGAAATTGGACTTCGCTTCTTTTACCGATGGTACTTTTATCCGGACGGTTGCAGAGTGAATGGCTATATTTGCGGTGTAATACGTGCGATTAGTGGGGCCTACGGAGTTGGCTGCTTATAGCATCACCTTGTAACCACAGGATTTCTGTCAACTTTTAATCGGTAATAACCTTGACTTTGTTTGGTAGTGGTGAGGAATGCTTAAATTTGAAAGACTTTTAATATCCGCTAGCCTTAGGTTTTGAACAGTGACTGTAAACCAGCCTTAAGAAAGGCTACCCGCGGTAACCCAAACTTCAACTGACGAACATCTTTTCCAACAGCACCGTAACGGAATATCTAAGGCCTACATATGACAAGCTGTACTCCTTCGAGTATGTTGGTTGTGCCTATCTCACGCACCCTGTGAAACGACCCGGACAAGGCCGATTTAGTACTTTATGAAGGTGTAGCTGGTGGAATGTATATTTTGTCCTGGCCTCGTATTTTTCAGTGGGCTTCCCCATCGTTTTGTCTGGTAATTCAAATAATTAGAAAAACGTTTTAGCTGAATGGGTGTACAGTGTCGAAGAGACGGTACATATTTTTACAGTCGATCTTGGATACCATAATGACAGTGATATCTGAAACACGGCCCCCTTGATCCAGTTTGTCAAAACAGATAGGAGATATGAATTTCGAGATGCAAGCATTTCTTTCAATCTCCTCAATGGCGTGCGCAAAACATGCGGATTCATTTCGAATGAGGCATAGAGAAGTACATTAAGAACAGACAGCGTCGAACAAATTAGGATACGGTCTGGTAAATCAAATTAGCAACCACAAAATCAAACACACACTGTGCTGCTATGCCCCAGTAGGACGGGAAATCATCTGCGTAGCGTCAGTAAAGTGTAGCTTGAAGTATGGTGGCTTTATTTTTTTTTTAGATCGAAGACAAGTGTATCTGCCAGAACGGGTCCCAGAGGGAATGGAATTGGATATTACAGGTGCGAAATAATACCAGCCGTGAAAGCTCGCTGTTTGGTAATCCGAAATTCTAAGTGTTGTCATTGATTATTTGGTAAATTGTATCAGTGATCTCGTGGAAAGTGACCTAACGTCAGTTGTGAATAAGTGCTTACTGTTAGTGTTTAAATCGCCTGATAGCTCGCACATTTAAACACTGTCCTTCACGATGTGTTCCATCGGTTTGAGTAATTCCGCGAGCTACTTTGCCAGTTTCGGTTGCGGAGATTTTATCGTATGCTCTGATAAAGATGCAGGTAAATGTTCCGAAATTCATCGTGCAATCTAGTGCTATCAATTTCTCTGTTCAAGCCACGTGGTGCCGAATCCCAGATGTGTAGTGAACACAAGACAGACTAACGAAGAGCATAGTTCGTTAAATCTCTGATCGATTGGTTGATTCAAATGTGTCTTCCCTGCCTTATTTGAACATTTCAGATGAATCGGTCGGTCGTTAAAAAAATTCGCCGGGAAGTCCTCCGCTCTCAACACTTGTGTGTTGGGTCATTGTGATGCTACCTTTTCTACTAGCAAACACAACTCTCAGAATCTGGAATCATCATTCCTTACAATACCCAAATCCAAGTTACTGTGCTCCGTCCGATTAGTAGAAATATTTAAAAAACAGTCATTCACAACGACTTACGGGCATCGCATAAATGAACAAGGCTATCAGTAGACCGAGAAGAATAGCCACCAATAAACCGATAAGGATCCACTTGCAACGTTTCCAAACAATAAACTTGAACGTTTTCCACGGCGAAGAAAGCCAAAAGAATGAGGTTTCGGGACGACTGATTGCAAGAAAATCGAACAAAAACGTATGTGGTCATAAAAGTTTCTTCCTGATCAGATGTGACAACCAAAGGAAACGTATATCAGAGGACACGTCAGTGGTCAACAGAGCAACAAGGTCCTCTTTTTAGTACACTTTCCGGAGTGAAATGATTGACCGTTTCAGTGCACTCACTTTCTGGTTGATAAGTGCTTACAAATGCTTTCAGGAATCGGCTCTTCGTTCGCCCGTCACATACTACTAAAACTGCTTATGTAATAGCACTCGCTCAAACAAGAATATTCACACTGATATGCCCACCCATGACTCAACCCCGCCAGGTGTACCAAAGTGGGTTGGGAAACCAACGAGTCACGTTAACTAAAACTACTTGGGAATTCAAGTTTAACAGACCTCATGACACTACTACACTGCTCCCTAGATGTCACGCACGTCCAACTTGTGGTGTGGTTGATCAATCCTCATCTACACACACTTGGGGGAAACTGCACGACTCCGCACGGGACTTGAACAGTTGAAACATAGTGAACAGAAACAATCAAAAACCAAACTTCAACTCGTTTTTTTCGGCGATTTCATTCCGAAGCCACCACGCGTAAACCTTCGTCCCCTTATTTTGTTTACATGTAAATGAAATAACCAAAAACATATGTTAGTCTACATCATGATATCTGATGCGTTCACTTGGTTTTCTTTGGGTCTGTGTGGAGCTTAGTGTCAAAGGGCAAATAACTCGGTCACGTACTACAAGAAGCTTACAAGTAAACGTACCGCTCTGCCCTACTGTTGCCATGAGGCTAGCGTGAACCGGAAACACCGCGTGTCGCAAACTCTCTGGATGATTTGGCACTCTTTTCTGAATACCAGATTTGAACTCTACCATCTCGCATAACTGACATACACAAACACGCAGACAATCTGCACCACGTCATTTTAGGCTCGCCCTGATCATGCGACTGTTGGAAGAACACACACTATATCCACTCTTCGGTTTCTTGGACCCCAGCAGTTTGTTGCTCATAATCCGCCTCGCACAATTCACGACACACGTGGCCACACAAGCTCAAATACAACAAGCGAATGGGAATTTACCCCTAAGATTTTCTGTTTCCGTTTAGAATTTTCGCGGTTCTACTTAGTATTTGACTTTACTGATGCTTTTCAAAGTATGCTAATCCGGACAAGATGGAACAGAAATAAGTTTGTTAGGCATTTTACTACTATGACTGAACTAATCAATCAGGTGAGAAATTGACTGCTTTTTCTTAGTAAAAAAAAATAGCAACTGCTCACTTTGGGGGTTCTAGATGTGGGTTTTCATTTGGTTCTTCGCGTGCCAAACCGGCCGGTCGAATGGACGCCTCAGCCTTTGTTAGTAGTTCCATTTCCATCTCAATTTTGCCCTATTGACGAGAACCAATGAAAGACCGAAAAACAACCGATGTCAGAGAGAGTCTTCTATCACTCCGAAACTGTAAACTTTCGATGACCAACCGCATAGGATAAAAGAATGTTGTTGTGGAATACAACCCATCTCGTTAGGCTGGATATTCCAGTGTGCTGGTAAAAAAACAGGATGTTCAGGAATGTCGTGCCGCAGTTGAGTGACTCGCAGATAAACGAACCCCAAGTCTCAAGGCAGAGAACACAGGCTTGCTCTACTACATGTACTATAGGACAAATTATCAAAAAGCAATAATGACATACCTCAAATTGTGGGCGAATCGACCACAGAATCAAAACAATCAACAAAGGTTTCAAGACGCCCAGGTAGCAATAGACAGGAACTGCTCGAGACGGTAATGCAGGTGCGGGTCAAGTAGTTTACTAAGGTCCTTATTTACGGGGAGCATTTTGACCAGTCATCGGTCAGCAGAGAAGTAATGGTCTGATGGAATACACACAAGCGTGATGGAGAACAAACGGAATAGCGTGGCTATGAGAAAGTGCATGATCATAGAGGGATGACCAAGTTCAGTCATTCACACGGATAAGGCAGACAGAGAGAGGAAGATAATTATGTCCAAACGTTTGGGCCTTGTCAAGTTACACAAGCTATCATGACGTAATAACAAAACGGGTCATGGATACCAGTGGGTCATTCCAAAACCAGAGAGAAAGGTAATGTAAGCAGACATGGTATACTCACCAGAAAAATGTAACATCAATAACACGGCGTTGTCGATGAAAAAGTGATAATTGGTCGACGTTCTGGTTACCGTTGGCAGCCGTTCACAGGATAATGTTACAGTTCCTCGGCTAACCATAATTTTACCACTGACAGCGCCATGTTATCGATGTTACATTTTCCTCCTTTCACTCACCAAGGCGCACCATTTTTAGATAAACTCCGAATCGCTTTTGGGCCTGATGTAGTACACCCACTTTCAAAATTATGTACCTATACAGCAAAAACAAGATTTAGTGCGATTTTTGCGTACACAGCGCGTCAGGCATACTCAGAAAAAAAGCTCCTAGAAGAGTTAAAGACCACCTGGAATGCAAATACAAGGAAATGAGTCTCCAGAAAACTTCATCCGCTGACACATGGACATCGTCTCACGATCTAGATGTCCAAGTATATCGAAAGAGCCTACATAAACTTGGGATTTAAAGATGTAGCCTCTGAAGCACTGAGCCGACGATTATCGCATGCGGTATCGAAGACATTCAACGAAATGGAACTTGGGGTTCTGTTCAACATCAGTTCGTACTTGCGATTGAGACTCAAAAAATAGACTGTCATCATTCGAGCCAACTTTTTTATGTGCTCTTATTCCTATTCCTGTCGAATGGAATACGTGGAAAATGTGAGGGTATGTGCTGACTCATGGTCGATGGCCAGCCATGTCCCGTCAGCAATCGGCATGTCAGCGCCTGTCCGGAATCCAGATCAGTGCTTTGTGCCAGCGGATGCGTATGTGACAAAGCAGCGGATTGATGAGACATGAACGGAGTCCCGTCAAGTGGTAACTGGTCAAGTGACCAATCAACCAATCAGAAGACAGGCTACTTGATGACAGTATGAACCAGTTAGTCTGCGTTGCAACGATTGACGTCAGTGATTGTTTCTTCCTATATAAACTATGTGTTTTATGCTAATAAAATGAGATGATTCGTGGGCGGAATAGAATTCTCACTGGAGTTAGTGGGACGGAACAAAACAGGAAGGACATTTAGGCGTTTGTCTGAGCGAGTTCCGGAGCACTGCCCTAATTAGCTAGCGGAAGGATTCAAGAGCCATAACCATTACTGTCTTGGCGCGATAGAGGGCAAAGGCCAACGCAAGATCGAGCGTTCAAGGTCATCTATCATGTGACTCAAAGCCGCTCCAAAGAATTCAGTCAACGAATCATATCCACAGCCACGACGATTGTGAGTGGGTTACACCAAAAGATCGTCTTTTCGTAAAAAAATTTTGTCAAGGTACTACTCTTTTGGCCAGAAGTCAACATGATTGTGAGACAAACATACGGAACCGATGAGACCACTGAGAGTCGTTCACACAAATCCATCATCATCAGACTGAGAGTCTATAGTGAATTCATTGTGGTCTACTGGTTAACTCGGACAAAACTCCACATGTATACTGTACTAACCTGACGGGAAGTATCGATAAGACAGATCGTGTGTGTCACATTCTGTACTCTAAAATCTAATCACCAGGATATTGCATGATTTTTGCTGTAAAAAGTCTGTTTGTTCAACTAATGAAGTTCCCACTGAGAAAATGGTATAATGGCTTGTCCAGCTTCCCTGCTTGATGATCCCTTTACGATGCCATTAGTCTGACGCGCCTTGCGAGCTTACTTGTGTAGGGGTGTTTGCTGACGCCTCAATAGACGGCCTAGTTTCATCAGTAGACAACACGTCTTCGTTTGTCCTAAATCGACGGCATAGCTCAAGCCAGCGAAGCGGGTCGACAGTCCAGTCTGTTCGTGACGAAACGAAACGAAACCACCCAATCAGTCGCGAACAGTCGCTCTTACCGAACCGAGTTGAGTCAACCAATTAGCGGCCATGCGTTGTTATAACTAAAGGCAACGGATTCAATCAACCAGTGGCCAAAAGCTGTTTTAACCGCACGGAACGAAAATCAGCCAATTAGCGGTCAACAGTTGTTTCATCCGACATTAAATGACTCGGCCAATCGAGGACGTGAACCAAGTAGTCATTCAAAAGACCCGGTTGTGGGAAGAACTCCGAACCAATGAGCTTTGTGCCATGATTTTGACTCCGGTCACCTAATATTCTATAATAATCTATTTGTTTTTCACAAAATAAAACAGATGATTCCAAGGCAGAAGAGTTTTCTCACTAGAGTTAGCGGGACGGAACAGAACAACATGATTACACGATTTAACCTATATATATATATATATATATATATATATATATATATATATATATCCCCACTTTACCAACACTGAGGTTGCCAAACTTAGTGATGGTAAGCGTGGATGTCCTACAAATAGCTAGAAAGCTAAACGGATGGGTCTTTAGAAAATCTAGGCTGGGCCTGGACAGGCCTTAATTTGCAAAATTTGAACGTGAAGGAAAACAAGCGCGTTGAACTGATCAGTCATATGCCTCTAGATTGAGCATTGACCGACAAACACGTACCGTCAATTCCGGTTCTCCATTTTCATCGTTCATGAATGGCCAAAATCCACGTGCTCTTCTTGAATCAAAAATATTGATCGTTTTGTTTCCTTTCTCATTTGGATGAAGCATGCTTAGAGTACATTTACTAGCGGTTTTTGCTGGCGCTGGCATGCTTGCCAAATTCAGCTCCAACGTGCCCAGGAAGTCATCAGCTGAGAACAGATCATTGTCCCAAACTTGCATGATTAATGTCGGTCGAAGTCGGGTCTCGGTTGTATCCAATGACCAAAAATGTTCTTTGCGTCGAACAACCACCGTGTTCTCTGCCGGCAAATAGTGGAATGGAAATATGAATCGCCAATTGAAGTTGCCCTCTCCATCTAACGAACGGTAATGCACATCTGTCATTTGGCGTTCGTCAATTCCGGCCAGCCAGCCCTATTTTTGTGTCCATCCGGTTGGTGGGGTTCAAAGTTGGAAGGAAAACCAAAAACGCCATGGGAGATAACGCTGGTAACCGTAAAGCGATTGTCAAACAACTGAAGTTCTGTCAGTGCAGTTACGACATTACGGGTTCACCTGTAGTTCTTTTCAGAGATCGATCACGGTTTACCGGCACTTGTAGAACAAATAAATTTCTACCAGCCTTCCCAATTAGACAGAGTTCTAGGAAGTTACGTTTGCCATAATAAGGTCTTATAGAACTGAAAAACAACAGTAACATTCAAACTCGATTAGAAAAACTGTTCACGCCCGTCCAATCCAAGGTGTTGCTCATCAGGAAACAAATATACTTTGATTGGTAATCTGTTCCGTGTTGGCTATGGTTCCGCGTCTGCCACTAGGTTATCCGACCAATCATACGCCAGCTTTACCCTGAAATCGAATTCTTAAGTTCATTGGTGTTGTTTCCCACCTAAACAGCCATGGGTTTAGACGGACATCCCCGTACGCACACGCACACTGCATACACTTGATCCAAATATCTTACATTCACGTACACACGCATGCCTTCGTACATACACGTACACGGATGACATTAGTCGTGCTTCGTCCCGGACAGCACTGACCGATCAGATCGTACCACTAGTGGAAAGACCTTCGTGGTCTAGTTCGACTGTATATTCGGCCTTCGCCTTCACTTTCACGCAGCGTTGACTCACGCATTTGCCTACGTGCTTTCATTTTCATCTGCTTACTTGACAGTACTCGTGTTTGTCGTACGATGCTACCGAATACACGTTCAACCGTAAAAGCGTGCCCTTCTTCTACTTGCTTAATTCGGGGTACAACAACTGGCCACTCCACGTCTTGTTCGCACATTTGGACCGTCCCGTCAACCAGTCATCTGACTCCTTACGTTTGGCACGGGATGTGATGCAGTCCAGTCCTCCGTATTTGATCACATCGGTATTATGTAGATCTGTCTTTTCTGGTGTGATTAGCTCATCCTTTGTGAAGCTTCATTTCCGAATTTAATTGCAATTAAGGTTGTTTTTATGTTGCCATTGTACAGAGACTGTCAGTTTATCTGACCATAAAGACTACATCGCCATTTAACATCTTTTGCTTGGTAAGTGCACCCACTATGATAAGCGCCTTTATGGTAAATCTTCCCATGTAATCTAGAAGAATAGTTTGAACAGTTCCATGATCACATTACGTAAACAGCGTTGGAGAGCGAACAATTAATTTCAGTAATTCTTAATGTTGCTCTCACGCGTTATATAGGTGACAATAATGCATTTGTTTGACCGTTGGCTGGCTAAGATCGACCCAAATGACTCATTTAGTGTTGTGCGTCGTATTGTACCAACCAACCAAAAGGCTGTCCGACTCCGGACCCTGGCCACGGCTGAAGCCCTCGCCACACATCCACTGAGCCCGGATCTGTGCGCACACAAAAAGCGACTAGTTCAGGCACTTCAATTGTCTCGGCCAAAGACGGAGCTTCCAAAGCGAAGAATGACCCTGAAAAATTCTTTATCAATGGTCGACTCAACATTACCATGCACTAACTGACAAGCAACACACCATCCCCCCCCCCCCCCTTATATACATATCTATTGTAAAAAAAAAAAGAACTTAAGCCTACCCAACGGTCAATCAATCGCATAATTTAGAACATAAGTGATGTGTGAGAGCATGGTTACAAGTCTCTAAAAGCAACTGTTCACTCTCCAAATTTTCTTTTGACTTAGAAAACTGGTATTTTTTCTTCCAACAGTCACTCATCTGGATCGTATGTTTATTGTTACCAATTCTCGACAGGGGTGTAAATAAGGACAAAACTCTTAGTAGCACAAATTTACCCATTCTTCTATGGAAGAATAAAGTAGTGAAAACGATATTCGAGTTCAAGTACCCGGTATATCACGACTTTCGGATGTCAATTTTTTTTCTTTTGTGGATTTCGTTCGGTACGGTGTGTTCAATGAAAGTGGATCCATCCCTGGAGGGTTGAATTTCTATGTGTGCTACTGAAAACAACAGCAGTAGTTACATTTTGACATCCGGCGAAAAAACGCTCTGGATTGTCCGCTTGAGGTGATGATGACCACTGTGACCAATGTGAATACACACGATTTACCTAACAGAAGGTTGGTGATAAATACCGTGTTGAGCAAATATTACTTAAATTGTTATTTTACTTGAATTTTCCGTACATGTGCTCCAAAATTGACAAACACGATCAGTTTACTAGCAAATAGGCGTGTTCATATTGGTTCATCTATCGCTAACGGTGTGGTAGGAGTACGTCGGTAGCTTCGTGTGATCACTCCGCGCTAAAATGAACCATTTTTGAAATTTTGATTAGCAAATCTCGGTGTTGGCCATCATCATCTCAAGCGGACAATCCAGAGCGTTTTTTCGCCGGATATCAAAATGTAACTACTGCTGTTATTTTCAGTAGCACACATAGAAATTCAACCCTCCAGGGGTGGATCCACTTTCATTGAACACACCGTGCACTGTCTCTACGAGTGACTAGACTGACCATGGGTAATTATTTGCCTCATGACTGACTGGATGACACTACACCTGACCTCAACAATATAAACTCTGCTTGTGTAAAAGGTACGATTCGAAGCGAGCAATCATGACTGATAAATTTCGTGTCCTACTCACAACGAAAGCAGTAGGCGTTCGACTGCACGAGCATCTCTTGAGCTGATAAACGGCTTGTGCATACTCCAAAGCTACCTTTGTCTCATGCCCCACTACTGAATGCAGACTGAATGCACTACGGCCACTTTTGGCCTAGAGGCAGATCCGGATCACACATATTAGCGTTGTGCACTTCAGACCCACCTCAACCCATCCTACATTTTTCCAATCCCACTTAACAATGGTTGCCGATATCGTGACAAGTTGGCATGATTATGACGAACCAATGAACAAGCATTTGGAATCTGTTTATATCCTTCTATATTCATTCAATGGTTTAATACTGCAATTCTGAGGCCAGAACTGGAAATTACCACTGTCGTTGGCCTTCGACTAAGAACGAAATCCGGAAGATCTGTTCATTGGATATCATCTATATTCAACAGTTAGCTACTATAAATATTATCAGTAGTCTGAATTCCTGTTCGAACTACCTGTAGTGTAGGTACAAACCTACCACCTAATGGGAAGCGTAGTTGTGGATATCATTTCATCTGACTCATTGTGTCAGCTAACTAAACCCTGACAAGATAATATGAACCGTGATGACATAAATTGGTCGAATTTTTGTATCATCCCTTTAAAACCGTGAACAGAATGCTTTCTGGCCGCCTTGTTTTTCAGGGAGTAGCTCGTATCACAGGGGTCTATCCGGGAACAGGCGAAGCATTTCCAGACTGGCTTAGTCTGTTCAACACTTCATTTATTGACCTACTGGCTCATTAGCTAGCACTATACACATTTGTGTGGCGATCTGAAGGTCAAAATTCTTCAGAAACTTCCTCACCCGCTCGCGAATGACCAGGTCTTTCGGGAGCACGCTAAAATGGCCTTACTTCTGCAGAATGCCCTTCGTTTAAGCCGGACAGAAAGATGTCACAGAAACATCGTAGGTGAATCTGGTGAATTCTATGCAGGACAGTACTTCGTCTGATTTCCGAACAGCAAGCTACATACTGCAGCTTTGGCAAGTCAAATTGTCTGAATGACTGACCGTTTTCTACTGCAGACCACAGTGTTGCACTGAACCAGTTGCCAGTAGCCAAGCGGTCAACACGGTTAATCGAAATCTCACAGTCTGGGTGTGAATTTTACCGCTACGGGACGACTTTTCACGCAGTTGGCCTCTATTCCGTCACACCCCCTCAACCTGGAATTTTCTACCCCTGTCGAGTGACACATAAAGAGAGGTAGATAAAGGATTTAGAACCAATAATTTCACTATGAGCTTGACAGCACGTTATCAAAAATCTCTTTAGGCATCCTGTAAAAGTCGAAAGGTAAAACTTAGTAGCATAATTTTCTAGTAAGGAAACTTGAGCTAAAAACCAGGAGATTTAGTATGAGCAAGTGGCACACACGCGAGAGAACGGAGAGGGTGGAGGAGAAAGTGTCACCAATATCATAAAACAACAAACATTGCAGCCGTCTCTTTAATCGAAAGTTTTAGATTTAGCTGAGTAACTGTCGACAAAGCTTCGCTTCATAGAAACGTCCAAAGCGAACTGTACAAGTGAAGATAGTCCTTCCAGCAAGAAACACTTGTCGAGATCATTCAAACTGTTTCTTGCTGGGAGGTATTGCATCCAGTGGCAGATGGCCAAAAGGAATAAATCACATTATTGGTATCATTTTTAACGTGGTATTCGCAAAGGATACGCATTTCATCTTTAATTCATTTTAAAAAGCAAACTTACCCAAATTGATGATTTACCATTCGATATTCTCGAAACGTTTTCGTGAGTTCAAAGTAGTAAAGCTACACCGTAACTAACTCGCACAGAAACTGAATAACGTCCTGGAACCTTCTCGTTTTTTTATTGGAAAATGTGGATCTAATAGCTTTTGCCAAGGTAGGTCGACTCTTAAATCCAGCTGCGTCACGTTATTATACAGATCGAATGTTGCAGACAACTAGAATATTTCCTGTTCAAATTAGGGGTACACGCAGGATGAGGGAACAACATACTTTTGTTGTTAATTTGTACAGTTTTGCCATTTTGTTTGACTATATCTCCCTTCTGTAAAAACTCCCCACACCTGGCAATGGCTCACATCAATTATTTCTGCAATCTTCCGACAGCTTTATCCTGACTCTTTGGATTGGATCACTTTCATCTTCTGTCTCAAGGGAAACAAATTTCTTCCTGGTAGACCCATCATACAGGAACAGCTAAACAAACTTGATCAGATAGTCACAGTTCAAAACTTTCAAGCTGCCGTTAGTCCTTCCGTAACTGCGGTTCTATTAGTTTTTTGCCGCGGTTAAAATGGAAACCAGGATGCGAGTTCAAATACTTCCTTTCCAAGATCAGAAGTCCATATTTTTAATGGCAGAAATGATACTGATTTCTTGAAACCTATTTTTCCAGAAGACAGTAAGTCAGGTATTGTAGGATATCAGATTAGGCAGATTCTTAGAGGACTGTCTATGTCTACTATCGAATCGCGAATTAACTGAATTCGTATTCGTGCATGCGAGGACTTACTGTCAAGTAGGCTTGAAAACACTCAGCTGGCAGATTTATTTATCAACTCTTTTTCTCTCCCCCCCTCTACCTCTCTGAGGCACATTGTTGGCCTGTAAATCATAGCTACACGTGACACACAACCACGGAACCGGAAGATGTGAATAATGGGTAACAAATAAACTCACCTTCACATAGATATCTGACATTTTTTCCCCTGTAATGGAAGTTTCTTCCAAGATTACATCTTCTGTGTTCCAGACGATCACCCGAAGTTCGTACTCGTTCGGTTTACGGGGTGAGACATTCACTGGTGGACCAGGCTCGCCCAGTTTCATAGGGAACATATCGATCCACATTTGTACTTTACCCTGTCGCAGCAAAAATGAGAAGATATGGTGACTCGTGCATTCAGCAACGTCGATACACACTTGTCTTCATAGTTCGTTGGGATATTATATTACTCAACTGCTATTGTCAGTCAGTTTACTCGACTATCTGTTTCAGTCCACATCTAGCATAGTACTTCGTATCACCGATAGACTAATTTAAGCAATAAGAGAATCGGACTGTTACGGAATGACTGATCACATTGTGTCAACATGTTCCTTCCATCGGACTGAAAACAAAATCAAAGTCAAATCCGTTCGACAATCGCTTTCATTATCTGGGCAGTTGACATTTTGCCCTTCCTTTGAATTGTAATTGATTTCAACACCAAAATTCATAACTGTACACAAAAGCCCAGTCAGTTTAATTTCCATCATTTCTGCCTGACTGGTGTGATTGTCTGTCTGCTTGTTCGTTTGTTTTATCTTGACAAGGTTCACAAACAGTTTTTTCACTTATGTGCCTTTTTCTACATACCTTTTATTTTATTCGGTCCTCAGATGATGGCTTACAAACAGCTGAAAAGCTTCGCGCATTTATTTCTAAATAAGAACTGCCAAGTGTGCAAGTGAATCTAAAATGAGAGAAAAACACTGGCTGTTACTCTTCGCACGGTTTCCTGCCTACGAGTCAGTAAAAAGTCCCAGATACCTCATGAAGAACCATCAGTCGTATACTCAACTAATCCTAATTTATCGGCCATAAACGAAACTGAAAGTTTTACAACCAGTTATTTTGTACTGCTCTGAATCTTGACTGTGGTGAACAGAGGGCATATGAAGCACCTGTGTCTACGAGGCATTAGCCGAATCTGGTTTTGAAAATCTCATCAAAAATCCCCTGGGGCTAGGTGTAAATCAACGAGTTCAATAGAAAAGTCATTTGGTTGCACAGAAAACGGTCCACACTAGTAGCGAGATACGTTACGCATGTCCCCTGGCTAGACTTACTAGGAGTACAGTGGGCTCAAAAAGCCTTCGTGCACCCTGAGAAAGTCGGGATTCGTAGCCTACTGGATACAATGCCACACTACTCATATCGAAAATCATAACCTGCTAGTTTGCTACTTGTCAATAACCAAAATAGTGTTTTCGCCATTAGTTGACCACACTCGATCAGGTTTCTGAATTCACCATCTTGTGTTACACACACACACACACACACACACACACACACACACACACACACACACTTTATGTCAAATGACGCACAAATCTGAGCAAATAATTGAGAGCAGACACTGACGTTAGTCAAGTGCGAACAAAGCAAGTCAATGAAAACATAATCTTTCTGACACAAATTTGAACACAGAAGTCGATAGAACTAGATTGCATGATGTATTTCTGAGCATTTTGCTGCAGTCAAAGTGATCATTTATCAATGGTAAATAGAACGTTTTCATGACATCAAAAGTAAAAGCCAGGACATACACATACACACACAACAAGTATTAGTACTCAGAAACACATTACCAAGGCAAACCTAACGTAACTATTAATTCTCAAGCAAGCCATGCGACTCACATTAGGGAATCCAGTTTAGTCGACGAATCACATGACATCTTGGAGTGCGCCAATGGGTTTACTACTCGGGACAATGAATTGAGAGACTAAATCGTGTGCGGTTGAGCAGTGACGAAAATACTATTTGGACTACTAAAAGCCACGAAACCAGCAAATTTCGGTCTTCCAGGGGTGTATGTAAACTTTTTGAACACATTACAATGCTCGATGTGACGCTTTGTAGTCAGATAAGTAACAATGATTATTCCGCGAAATGGATAGAAGGCAATAAAACCCCTGGTCAGTGAATGATCTTAGTCATATGAGGATCGTTAGACTCACTGGGTGCGCTTCATAAGAACAGTCTACTGAATACCCAGATATATTTGTAAATATGACTGTGTCGCGACCAGTAGCGTTCTTTTGTTCACACTATTTTTCTCATACTTCTGTCTTTTTGGTGGTAGACGGTAAGTCATTGTCTCCCTGGTCGTTTCTACGCCTGACATGTTATGGAACCTTATGTGGTTCTCCACTCTGAGCCTCGGGATCACAATGCTAGTTATCCCTTAAACTGAGCCTTTGAGGATATGTGAAGTATCTCATCCACAACATTCATGCATAAGCGCGCGATTGAAGAAAAAATTCGTCTTGCTCCTTGATATTTCCATACCCCATATAGTTTGGTTTCGGCCGGGGTTTTTTGCTGAATGGGACAGAGAGAAACCAGAATGGCCGAACCCAGTGTATATGGGCTAGTGGAATTGAAACGGAGTCACACATCTAGTCGGTGGTTCATCATTGATGAGCGAGAAGCTGATGCTGCCAGAAAAAAACAAGCTTTAAATGAATGTAAACTTCAACTATTCTTACGAGAGGATAGAAGACTTATCAGAAAAAATATTACCAACCTGTTCAATATTGGGTTGAAGTGGACTGAACAATAAACGGGTTTCCACATGTTCTTTGACCAATGGTAAATGATTCAAAATATGCAGAGATAATCGTTCTTTCACCGGTCCCCAATGCGGATTAGGTATCAGGCCCCGTTCGAACTGGTCAAGTACAAAATTCTTCTGTCCAACCCGGCAAGTGGGACAGTTATATGCGACACCTCCGGTTTCCTCATACTGCGGCGGAGGTAGGCTATAGTAATCACACAAGTCAGCCAAAATTTCCGATGGGGTCCGTGAATCTCGCCACTGATTCGGTCCGGACACACAATACGTCTGTGGCAAACCGCAGGTGGCTCGATATTTGGTCAAACGACGATTTTCCAAATCTACATAGGTCTCACCGATGATATCGTCGGTGCCCAATAGATCGTAATCCTTGATTCGAATGTGCAAATCTTTCTCGATTGGCAAATGACATTTTAGTTGGAACATTCTATTCAGTGATTATGTACGGGGATAAAAAAGACAGTAAATGAAGCTGGATGTGACTTATTGGTAGCCACGTACAAAAAACGCATTCCAACTGATAACGGTCAACTAATCTAAAATGGCCCCTACTTAAATCTTGCGGTAAATCCATTGTTATGATAAGGGAACTAATATATATATATATATATATATATATATATATATATATATATATATATATATATATATATATATATAATTTATTACCAAGGACAAGTTGGGTGAAGGCACAACAACAAGAAAACAGGGTGCTCCAATATTTTTCTAACCCGTGATGAGAAGGAGGGTTTGGTGAGGCTCACTCGGCATGTCGCCAAACATTCATGCCAACCTCTTTGGTTCCGAGTCATCTCACTGCTTTTATCAAAAAATCTTCATCCATTGGGGCCAATTTTAAATTCGGGATGCATCAGTCAAGGTCAGTGTCAAAGTTAGCCTTTCGGTGTGTCTACGCGAAGCCATGGACTAATCGTAGTGCCAATTTTTTCATCCATTCGCACACCTCGCAACCAGCATACGGCAAGATGAACAAGAAGCAGGCATATACAAACACGTCCAATACGATAGAAATGAATAACCTGCTAAGAAGTCTACTGTATGCTTGCTGCACACAATGAAAAATCTCATTGACTCGGTGTCACCAGCATATGCAATGAATATTTCGGAGAAATCGATGGACATATATCGGAAGCCGCTGAGCGCCCTCAGCGCAAAGTGGCCAGGTGACTTCTAAGGTGAATGACAGTGACGGAAACCTGTCTGTTTTCACATGCATACTGAAGAAGACAACTGACGCTGCATTCAGGTATCCACAATGATTAATTTTCGCAATTGGACTTGTAGACCGGGTAGTTCAGATGAACCAGTCAACGAAACGACAGAATAACAGTCTGCCATTTAAATGTTGTGCCGTACATTATTCAATCTGAAAATATTGTTTACCAGAGCAGATAGCGACTGGAGGATAGGTAAAAGGCAGCTGGTTGGCGAAGTGGTAATAAAGTAATGAGACCGAAATCAATGGATACGGGCTTTTAGGGCATGTTACATTTTCCATGATGGGATTCAACTTGCGCTGCCAACTCTCAAATCACCACTGAAAACTATGGAACAGTTTTTTCATCCTCATTATAAACCGTCAGCGGTGCACATCCACTGAGCCCCCACTACTTGTTTTTCATATGATAATCAAACTCTGTAGGATTTTTAACAATAGAATGCCTTCGCTGTAATTGGACCCCTACAGAGAAGTCGTCCATCACAGGAGTCAATCGCTGTGCGGGAAACTGGCTGTTACCGTGCAAGGTCAAATGACGGAAGGGCGCTGTATCGCGTAACGTAAATATTCAACAAACTGTTGGCAGCCAATCCGGATAGCCTACTGATCACGTGTACGACTCAGTCGTTCACTCCTGGTGGTCTGACTACCCATACCAAACGTAACTGAACACGTTGTCCGTGGTTTGTCCATCGCCCACACTCTTGCACGCCTCGAATGGCATAGTTGAAACGTGTATGAGGCGTGCAGCCTTCGCACGTTATCTGCGGAAAATGTCAAAGCCTAACTACCTCTGCCGCTTTCAGTAATGCACATAATTTCGAAGCTCCCGGGGGTGGATACTCTACCGCGGAACACAGTGTGCAATGCTTCCATGGTTTTCGATGGCGACCTGAGCGTTGATATTGCATGTTGAGTCATACTCTGCGAAATCCAATCTCCTCTTACTAATTTTGCAAATTACATTCCTTGGTTGGGATCAATTTGGTCCTCCAACCTGATTTTTTTGTAAACAAATGGCAACGCGACTAGTTCCGTAACTGCGCGCAGACTCGATCGTAGACCGCTTAGACTTATAGTTCCCCTTTTTGCTACGTTTATTGACTACTTGAAGTTTGTTTTATATCATTTTGGCTGATTTATATTGAAGATATCAACTAGGATTTGGGCAAAGCTGAAATGAGGACCCTGGACTTTGATCAATGGAGCTGTTTGCGTGATCAATATCAACCACCCATCGATACACCTGAATTCGTCCAGTAAGTTCGTGTGGATAGGCCAGTATATGTATTTTCTCAGCTTCGACAAATTAGGCGATAGAGGAAATTCAGCTAGTTTTATAGCTCACAGAGTTGCGAATATCCGTAGTTCGCACAGCCTACAGCAATGTAATATCAGAATATTTTGAAAACAAAGGATTGTCCAGATCAGCTAGTTCGTTGATACATTGTTATCAATTGAGTAGTAGGAGATTAGATACATTGTTATCAGTTGTGAACAGGTTAAAATGCATAGTATAATATTGCACATTTTTTATATTATATATATATATATATATATATAATATTGTAGTGCTAGAAGGTGGTTTTAATGCATAAGTTGGAAAACTTAGTGTGTCAGAAGCTTGTTTACGTGGGCGTTGTGCTCATACAGCTCAGCGCGCAGATAACGGAGAAATGCTTCTCCAGTTTTGTGCAGACAATCTGTTATTCATATCTATTACTAATTCCCGACACAGCTCGCGTCGCACAAAGACATGGCGCCCGAACTTTACAGGTACTTTGAGTCAGACTGATCATATCACAGTAAGCTACCAGTGGTACAATTCTGTTCATAACCGTAGATCTTACTGGTCCACGTAGGTGGAGTCAGACAGTGCATTAGTTTTAAAAATTGATGGGATAATCTCCACCATTCTGTGCAAAAGTGATGAGGCTATGTAAATCCCGGAAGGACAAGACAGTTATCAGCAATCGTTGACAAGTAAAATCATTAGCACACATCCGAACCGAATCAATACAAAGCATCATAGAATACACCAATCAGTTTATAAAAAACTGGTAGTTAGGAAGAAATTTACTTTCAATATATCATTTTAAGCAATTACATATATAATAGGAGTTAAATAAGAGCATATATGAAGGATATGGATAGCACTGAGTGAGTAGGTATGCGACAGATCCGGTAACTTAACAACGTGCTTGAGCTTAATGAACCTTGTCCGTGGTGTGGAAGACAGTAGGTGTGAAATATGTGACAACATATCGTGAAAAGATGTGTGAAATACAAAGTAGTTCACCGTCCACCGAGGATAATTTGCTTTATCAGTAAGTATCACCGTATGTGTATTTGTGGTGTCGAAAAAATCAGACACGTGATGAGAAATTTATCCAGAAGAGCAAAAGATGAGTGACGGATCTCCCTTAGCGAAGGTACTGCTCGATATATCTCTGGTTTAACCCTACCACGCCTGGTCAACAGCTGACATATAACTGACCCGAAGAAAGTATACAAGATTCTGATAACAACGCTCAGGCTTATCAACAAAAGGATTGTACGAACGACTTCGTATCACGCTATTCATCAGTTCCCCTGCAATGTCAGTGACGTACACATTGATAGAAAGGATCGTCGCTTGGCTCAGCAAGTTTCGGAGCATATAACAAAATGGTTGGCAAAACCAATAACTCAATCCGCCTTGGGTTTATTGATTGTTAGATACTGAGTCCTATCAGGGTAATGAGTTGACCTGATGAAACTTTTCAGAGGGATATTGTGCAATGCAATACGAATGCTGCAGGCCTTCAAACAAATGTTGCCTAACACGATGCACCACATAGCGTTGTACGAAAACGCTTACCGATAAGTGAATGTCAAATTTGGCACCGATCCAGCACATCTCGATCTCCTCCACAGAACCAACGGTGTGGACCTTCACTTTACTCTACTCCATTGTATTGTTGCTTTTACTGTACCAAATATATAAACTGGTTTGTTTAGGTTTGCGATCAGTAAAAACGAAACATTAAACGTGCAGAGTAACACAGTTATTCTGTTGATGCTGCAATGGCGGTAGGAAGAGAATGTTTCCCATTCAACTTATTTTTCTTCCACGTCCAATTATTGGATCCAACCCTTGTTTACACCTCAACCGGTTGTGCTCCACACAGTGTTTCTCGTACAGTATCCTTTGTTGCATTTCTTGTCGATTTCAAATAAACTACATTTGCTTGATGAAAAGCTGATGTCATCACTATCTGTTAAAATCAGTCAGTTTGTTCCACTGGGACATGAAAGTGAGGCCGGCCGTAAACTCGTCATTGTCTAAGGTCCCTCTGAATGGATCCACGAATCATGGGATTTCAACCGAAGTCAAAGCGTCAGGCTCTGATGCGGGTTACAATGGCTGAGCGATCAAAAAACTACCGTCCTCAGGCTCATGCGGTGCAGGCCTACAGTAATCATGAGAACGGTCTCCTGTGCCGACGAATGGAGAAATTTAATACGTCAATGTATGATTTTGGCATCAATGAATCCCAACGACTGTTTAACCGACAAACACAACTGTGTCGTTTTGCACTGCTCTGTATAGAGGACTGCAATAAGTTAACAAATTCACAATCAATAATTCGTTTGGTGGCAGTGTTATCGTATTCGTGATTCCCATCTCGCTTTTAAGTGTGAAATCCTCCTAAACAGAGCCACGAAAATCATATAGCATTAGTCTGACGCCTTTGATCCCGAGGTATAAAGTTTAAACCAATCACCCTGGATAAAATTTTGTGATGGACGGATTGTACTTCCTCCCAACATACGTACTGGAATTCTTAATCCAAACCAAATTTGCTTCCGCTTTCTGTGCTTCCCACATACACTTTGATCCAGTTGACTGGACCAAGTGAGTTGAACTTGTATCCTCCGCGTCTCCGATTCCGTGTAATTATCTATCTTCTAGTCGTGTCTGTACTCGACCCGTGTATTAGCCTTATCATGCCGCTGGTTACTAGCCCTTTGGTTTCCAACGAATGTTATCATTCATGGAACTTTCACTCCATTCGTGTCCCTCCGTTCATTGGTCTACTATTTTCCACACAGACTCCACTGACGTCATTGTTTATGCACCTGCGATCATGTTCAATTCCGGGCGTGCCGTCTCTATGGTGATCCTTTGTGTTGTTCGCTTGTGTGTGACTTCATTGCTTTCTCTCTCTTCCCCTCCCCGATGTCACCTGACTTGAACCGCCCGTTTCACAGTCCCCTGGTCCCATGTCAAACACTATCACAGTATGATAATATTTCACCACCAGTCTCATAATTGTCTGCTCTGCTACTTATCGTGCTACTTTGTTCTCGACCCCTCCCGCATGCGCTTGTTATCCTATTTGCGGTTGATGTGAAACTCCGTGATTGATCTATACATTGTCCGGATCTTCCCGAATTTGAGGTACCGATTCATCTACGCTCGATTGATTCTCTTGTTATACACGCAGATTACCGATTTTGTGTTCTCTGACTAGGGATTCATGGTTCGTCTTCTACGAGTCGCAGCGCTACTAGATGACTGGCCGGTGCGCAGATCCTCTAACGTCTGTCTGGTTAGCACACCAGATTCATTGGGGGAATAGCGTGCTTCTTCACTTTACCTCTGAAAATCAGTTTTGCCGATCCTCTCCAGTGCTGGAGCAACTCATTTTGTCTTACGCTGTTCACTATACTCATGCGTAATCAATGACTACGAACATCAAAGTTCCTGCTATCATACATCGTCAATATCAAAAACACACTGATTCCTAATAAGGATGAAAATGCTCGTTTTCAATGGTTTGGACGTTCACGCTATATGATGAATCACACGGTGCAAAAGCAAACAGACCAAAACCATCTATGAAACTGCTCGCGAGGAATGAGTACACATGGTGAAATAATCAAGGATAGTCATCCGAGTGAATACACAACTGCCCGTTAGTCACTAAAGCATTTCATCTGGTGTCTCAGCTACCAGATGACAATGTGGAAGAAGAAACGATCTATGTTATACAACACACGACATCCGCCTGACAATGTTTATACGGTACCGTACTTTCATCATCCGTCAAATGACACGCAAGCACGCACAAACACGTGCGCATGTTCTCAAGTGTTCCAACCAATTACAACTGTTAACCTTGTGACCGTGACTAGTCAGTTGCATGCATTTAGTCGCCGCGTGCATTTGCGTGTACCTGACTGTATATGCTTGTACTACAAAACGTTTGTTGAATTTTAGGGTTATTATGAGCAGTGAGTTTTTCTTCCCCGAGATTTTTCGTGCTATGGTTCAGCATCACATCACTCAAACGCAGTGAGAGACCTCAAGGGAGCTCATACTTACAACGACCACATTTAAATAAATTTATAACTCACAGGCCAAATTCCGGATTTAGCGTGTTGGGCACATATTTGTCCTTGGAACTCATCTTTTTCTCACCTAATTTGATTTCAACGTATGGATCAGCCTAAAAAGTAAGACGGCAATGAGAAAAATAAAAAGAGCAGTTAGCTGTAGATTTTAGTGGGAGTCACATTCTTCAGAATCTTTAAAGCTCCCGGTTGTACCCGTCATGCGTAAATCCAGGAACAGATCTGAGGTTTTCTATGCTAAAGTTCGGAATTGAAAGTGATCACGATTGCAAAAGTATCTGAATCAACCAATTGTCACCAAATTCTGAAGAAAAAAGGGAACTGGCACGCATAGTCGGGTGTGTCACGTGCTATGTTCGGTTAACATAGTCACAAGATATTGTGAGGCCTACCTGTGAGCCAATGACATTCGTTCGTGATTCATTCTCTCTCCCGTCCGCCTTGCACTCGCGCATCCCGTACCTGTTTGTAGCCGGTTTCAACTTCATTTATTTGTTTAACATACTGTTTATCTGGGCTCTTGTTGCAGAGCCCGGTGACCATTTTGACCGTTGCACGTGCACGATACACGCACACTCGCAACACGCGCTAACCGCTTCCTCTGTATTAATCGTGTTCTTCATTTCATGGGTCGTGAGGGACAATGCTCTGGTTATCGTGTCGGCTTTATGTGAAGCATCACAGCAACGAAAGAGGGTTGGTTCGCGCACAGTAGGAAAGACTAACGAACGCGTGGAATAAGGAAACGGCGTGGTAAGGTTTAACCGACCTTACTTGTTTACACCGTAATCTGCACTGCCCTAATTCACCAGACACAACCGGCCTACTTTGCGTGGGACTTATGCTGGTTGACGACTTTCGTTCTCTTGAGGCATTCGTGTGCCTGTGTGTTGTGGTACGCTGATTCGGAATACGCGTTCGCCCGTATCTACGCCCTTTCTGTTCTTCCTGTATAGTTTAGGATACAACAACAAAGTAAGTTACGAAAATGACCAACGGGACTAGAAAAGTGCTGTGCTCAAGGTTTACATCAGACAAAAGATGAATCAAAAGATATCGAGGTCCCAAACCTTTCCTCAAATAAGCGGAATTGCCCGGTCTACTAGAAGCGTGGGATAACAAATTCCCATTTGGAATCGATCATAGCGGAGGCAGAAGTACAAAGTGCATAAGAACATACAAGATATATAGGCTGAACGAGACCAGGAGTTCGTGTCTCCATATAGAGAAAGTGGAAAAAAGGCTGACTGCACACATGCGCGCTAATCCACATCACAAGACAGGCTTCAGTATGAATTACTGAAAAAGAGCTTGTTCGCCAATCCGTGTTCTCCAAATGTGTTCATTGGGAATTTTCCGCCAGTATATATATATATATATATATATATATATATATATATATATATATATATATATATATATATGGCGTCACCGATTCTCTTGACTGGTTCTGTAGATGCCTTCCTTCTGAAATCGGAGCTTCCGCAGATACTGTTCATCAATGAGAATTTTTCATTCCCATTTTCCCGTTTTTTCACATATTTGGGCCGACATCATTTTTATATACTCTCATGTATCCTGCTTGTGTTTAGGTTGTGTAAGTAAAAAGTGTGTGAAAATATTTTGCTTTCAACCCTGATCTCAGGCACATCACTTACAAAAGAATTAGTGTTGTCTTAAAACACTGGATTTTTAGTAACGAGCAAAATTTAGACGATTGTTTTGTTGACTCAGATTGGATCTTTTTTATCTCAAACTTGCGAATGCAATATTGAAGAGTTTCTGTAAGATAACCGGTGACAAAATGTCGGTGTGGACGTCCTCTGCACTCGCCCGGAGGACTAAAGGCTTGGACCTTCGGTGCACTGTTAGTAGACAGAAGTCCATTATTGTCCGGCTCATTACCGACCCTGATCTATCAGGACCTTATGTGGTTCTTCTCTCCAGGTCTCAGAGTCTGATTGCCGGTTATCCTTAATAGTACAGTGAGCCTTCGAGGATATGGGGTATACCATGGGAGAGAGCCGTGCAGTTCATGAGAGATGTTGGACGGGTACTGCTAGGGTGTCCAGCCGCAAAGCAGGAGGACGATGAAGGTTCGCAACCAAAGCCTTTAGTTCTAACGAGAACCTATCCGCAAGGTAGCGGAGAAGCTGAGTGGAATCCCATTTGCTTGAGTTAATTATTCTTCCACTGATTTTACTGACTGAGTCGCCAGCTCTGATCGAATCCCAAGCTAGAGGATCAGGAGACTAGACTACGTCTGTCCTCTACCTATTAACCTTTCAGGTATGATTGTATCTCCGGTCTAAGGAAGCCATCTTGTATAGCTCTTTGGGTTATAGTGGCACGCAAGTCATCACATCACATCAAGATACAGTCTCGTCGTGATGGGGTATACCCCTTCCACTCCACTCAAACGCAAGCATGTAACAAAATAACGTGAAAAATGGAGTATCTTGAAGAAATCCAGTAGCGTATGGCGTAAATCTCGCCCCATTGCAAACTGTTATTCTCAAGCAAAATTCTCAATAAACGTTGTAATACACTATTTCGTATCGTGAAACTTCTGTTGCTTTCACTTAAATTGCACAGATTTTCTTAAGCAGTAACATATTTGAGTAGTGGTTTATGACCGAAAATCATTCATGAGGTGCCTCAAGTCGACGTCTATCCAAATTTAAACTGCTCTTGGATCCACACCCAATAGATGATTATTATTTATACAGACTCCAGCGAAATCAATATGCCAATTTTCTCACTATTTTGAAATGATATATATCTCAATACTACGTGTTAGAAATGTGCGAAACTTTCCAGCGTCGGTGGATCAACGTTATTGTGTTACACCTGCTCACTGACGCATTTGACGGTTTGTAGCATACATAAGAAGTGTAGCATACGAAACTCTCCGTAAATCCGCGATCTTTTCTGTTACGTATTCTGATACATCAGCCTAACTCTAGCTGGAACCTTGTGGAAAGGGAAATCCATGACCGAGACACAAATCCACAGTGCGAAGAGAAGATCGAAAGCAATATTGGTTGACGGTCACCGCGTATCCGTATCGTGGGGCAGACGTACCTTTAGACGTCACCTCTTTGTTTACAGTGATAACGTCAATCATAGAGCACTCACGTGGGTATCTGGAGGAACGGACGTGTGTGTGCAAAATCGTCATGTGATGTGCGCGGCCCAAATAAACCGCGTGTGGTCGCCGCAAAAGCCTGAGTTCTTGTACGAAAAAGGTACTTGGTGTTTCACGGCTATCTGATCCCCCAGGGACTTCCCGATCAAGTATTCCATGGATGAACTTGACTGAGGAAAGCGAAAGAACACTTTTTCACCTCTTGTCCTATGCCTTAATCACAACTTTGCTTGTCATTTACTTTACCAACAATGGCAAGCGTCAGTTTCACTGGGACCACATGTGAATTGCATTGTTTACTGAATGATTAATCAAGCAGCATCGACACTTGACTCGCCGTTAAAAGTCCACATGAGGTGTATACACCTGTTCCATTCTGGTTGCTAGGACCCATGAGCTGCAAGTAGTGAGCCCCAGCCAGGACTCAAATCCCGCGTGCAACATATGAGTCCTATACAATAACTGTTGGGGTTTCTGCGGTAAGTCTGCTCGATGTGCATCACGGTAACAAGGGTGAAACAACTGCGCGATTTTTCCACGAATTTTAAGCAGTGAGCTGGGCGAAGATCTATGCGGTAAATGTTATCACGTATACACGTAATGAACGTGTTTTAGTCAATCGATCGGATTAACAGGGGTAAACACATCACGACCAAATTTCATAGCTGAACATGTAAACATTACCGGCATGTAGTCAATTACAAATCTGTGGCTTACTAGACCAGATGTGTCCGAAGGTTGTATTTCAATAGCTCGAATAACGTATATACGCACAACACATTCTTCCACTTCGGGCGAGACTGTCAATTTCTCAAAATATCGTATTGGCAACGGTTCGTTTGGATCGGCCGGTAACGGGTATATACGAAATGTGCCTTTGAATTCGCCGGCAAAATTATCTTCATCTTCATCCACATTCT
Organism: Fasciola hepatica; assembly: GCA_948099385.1. Classification (NCBI taxonomy): domain Eukaryota; kingdom Metazoa; phylum Platyhelminthes; class Trematoda; order Plagiorchiida; family Fasciolidae; genus Fasciola; species Fasciola hepatica. The sequence continues at coordinate 11,162,550 of CANUEZ040000031.1, read as the reverse complement.
TTCCTTTAGAAAGCGTAAATGTGTCACAGAAATCGTTGAAGCCTTCAAATTGTTTAACCTCTTCCAAAGAGCAGTTGTATACCTGTTATATTAGGATAATTTGAAAAGTGAGCACGGGAAGGGAGAAAGTGTATTAGAGTTTGGTTTCAAGATAGTTTAATACTGTAGAGCAGACGTTGATTTCCACGCGAGTCAGATCTATCTGGCTTTCGACGCTTAACCAGCTGGGCTCTCCGCTGTTGAGTCAGACAGCCTATCGATCGGACATGCTCATCCGCCTTAACTCTCTAACCCACTTGCCAGTGCCATTTACCAGACAGACGAACATTAACAATCATTCTCATCCCGGATCTCTGCTTTTTAGCTTTGGTGATGTACATCATGGACTTACATATGTGGACACGTTGCTTATCTAGTCTGGGATGGTATACGTGACTACTGACTCGGTCTTTGGGGCCACAATGGCTAGGCGATTGAGAACTTATTGGATAGGATTCCACAACAGTATTATAGCTTTTGAAATAATTCATCATATACTATCAGCCCTTAAATCATCAATGAAAGCCATGAAACCATTTCAAATCTGATTTTTACTGGCATTGAAACACCAGAGGCGAATAGATTGCAGCAATTACTAGAAAATCCTGTCCCTCCGATTAATTGCAGGGGGGAGGTGGATCGAAGCAGTAGATGATAAGGAAGAAACCGAAGGTGCACTCGTGGAGATACACAAACATGACAGTAGTGGGAACATCAGAAATTGAATAGGGACTGTTACTACTAAGAATTCACTCGGTCAATTAGTACCTAGATTCACCATAATGTACGTGTCGTTTTGTGTGTTCACCACGTTCATTCTCGTGCGCGGGTCATTGCGTAATGGTAGCCGTTGTTATGATTTCAGTTGGTCGTAAATCCACTTGTGCCTGTGGAGGTTGGACGAGTGCATTTTGAGTGAATCAATCACGGGAATTCGTATGTTTCGGTAATCACGTTACTCGTCATCCCTATTTGGAATTATCAAAAATCTCACCAAAACACGCCCAGGATTCGATTCACTGTGAGTGATAGACTAGTTACTAGGCTATCTGAACAGACTTTCAATTCTACTGTAGTATAGCATATGTAAACACAGCTTAGGAAATTGTCAGAAGCTAAGGCGATCCTACTTCTAGTTGAGACCATTTTTCTAATTTGTGCATCATAAAACAGTTCACTTTAAATTTCTAGATGTGTATATTCTGGGTACATCAAAATACGTCTTCCATATGGTGTACTCCAGCGTTACGCAAACTTTTTCACTTGAAGGCACACCAAATTAAAAAAAATCTCGCGGAACACCACTCCCCACGGCATACGACATTAACCATTCCAGCAATTCCTAAAAATAGTTAAAATAAATAATCCGAGAGATATTTTTGTTCAAAGGAAGCAGTAAAATTTATTTCAATGACATTTGTGAGCATTTTTTAAGGAATAAATTTTCGCCATTGTTGGCTCAAAGTTTGACAAGCAGACGCGCATTTCCGTGTGCAACATCTGTAGTCGTTCGCGCTTCGTTGATTTTTTTTCCGTCAACGCTGAAAATCCAAGTTCGCGGAGATATGAAGAGCCGAAGGGCAACAAGAACTCGACTGTTTTTCCACTTAATTCTGGATATTGGCTTCGAAGTGAGATATAAAAGAACAACAATTCTTGCTCGACGAATGAAGCCCTGTAAATCAAATCATTCTTCAAGTCAATGAGGCTTTCTTCTTCGGCCGTTGTCATGGCACCGCTGTAAAAATCCACGAAAGGATTAATTACCCATTCATTTTGTTTCACATTCAGTGATGGAAAATACTATGGAAATACCAGTTTGAGATTTTGATGCATCTCTTGAATTTCTCGTGAAATTTCGACTTTGTCAGGAGATGAGTTGACTCCCAGGTCAGAAATCAAAACGGGAGTTTCCTGACTTAGTAATCGACAAATACAGTGATAATAATTTCTTTCGCCCCTTGAAGGCTCAAATTCAGAGAGTTAAATTTATCAAAAATGTCGTTCAGAAAAGATGCTTGCAACCACCAAACTTTGTTACGCAGAAACTCAAAATCATCAGTATCTTCAGTCGCAAAGTACGAAATAATGCCGATTCGTAAAAGTGTAATGCGAGCGAGAGCTTTGCGTTTGGAGAGCCATCGAACGTCGGTATGCAATAACAAACAATTGTAGTCGGATTTTATAGCCTCGCATAAGGACGCCAAAATTTTTATCGAATCCCGAAAACGGTAGCAATTTCAAATATTTCCCAAATGCTTCGCGGTACACTTGGAATTTACTCGCGGCGCACTAGAGTGCCGCGAAGGACTGGTGTATACGGTAAAATATGGTTTCCCGCTGATTTCTCTGTGGTTAAGCATAGAAATGGAGAACAACATGCGGTTTTTGCCGTATTGCTGGTAGAGAATATTGATAACATAACGATAGTGCTCGGAGATCAGCTACGTAATTGCATCGTGAGATATTCGTTTGACATCGTGCGTGGAATTTCCCAAAACGTCCCATGCCCATCTGGGCTCCTTTGAACTTTTGCTCCTTCTTGAGAATGGCGTACAAGAGTTCCACCATAGACGTGAAGTTTTTCACAGATCGACTGTAGTATGTGGCACAACACAGAAACCATCTCAATAAACTTTTAGAGCTTGGTACTGGAAACCCTTTCAGTTTTCAGACTTTTGCAGGAAGGGGCTCTTCGTTTCCGACCTTGTGGACCAGAATTGTAACCGCCGGTCTTTCTGTTTGGAATTTTTGTCCGTTTATTCGCAATCCTGAATCCCTCATGTGCCTCAATAGGTCCTCCAGGTGCAGAACGTGCTTCTTCACCTTTTGACTGTACATGACAATATCGTCTCCGCTGACTACAAGGCGTGTTAATCCTTCTGACAGCCTGAGTATTGGTAAGCGAAAGGTGGACGATGCCCCGAACAATATGAATGGCTCTCTTAGGAAGAGATATTATTTGTCCCCGGCGGCGAATGCCGTTTTTTGTTGATCTTCCTTCTGTACTGGAACTTGCCCGTATCCGAAACGCAGATCGATCAACGAAAGTATGGTGGCTGCATGTAGTTTCTTGAATATTTCCGCTACAGAAGGCATCGGCACCGGCTTCTGTACAGTGGTATGATTTACAAGCCAAAAGTTGACACAAAATAAGAACTTCCTGTTGAGTATCAACAACGGCAGCATAGGGAAGTAACATGGGGTCCGGGCCTTTTCGTTCTTCCACATCTTCCCTGCTTCGATTTCTACTTCAACCTTCAAATGAATGGGAATATTACGAGGTCCATCTGAAGGAAAAGTCTCAGGCTTTGTAGGTATTTCGTGTTCCATCCAGTCGCAAAAATCATATGGGCTTTCATTGGTCGTAGACCACTCGGCGACTCCTTGAATCCTCTTCCGAAATGCCAGGTTCACACTGTTACACAATTAATTTGTACTTGACCTAAACACTTGTTTGAAGGGTGGTGGAAAACACACGAACCAGGAGATAACGAAGAGCAACGACAGGTACCAGCCCCAAGCTGGGGCCCCTTGAATCGCCGGATCGGCTCCTAGAGGTCGGCTGGGGTGCCAAATCCTGAAAACAGAGCATCCTTGGTGGCAGCCTACTCCAACTTCTCCTAGCCCTTTCGCGTCGCATCCAGTAGTGTCCACGTTCAGCCTTTGAGAAGCGCTCGAAGGGCTATCGGCTTACTACGGTTAGACCGAATCAGCGCCTGCTCCTCCACGTCCTCGAAGTCCTCCGGGAAAATCCTCGGGTCCCCGCCCCCAAATGACTGTGGCCACGCGGTCTCCACCTTAGTCACGGCACAGAATGTTATGGTCCCTGCTAGACAGTTTATTCATCCCTGACTATACGTTCGCGCGAAAACAATTGTTTAATCATATCAAAACTAATCATTTGCTTTAGTTAGGCTTAGTTCAACTCCAGTCAGTTCTTATTTGGTCAGAGGATGTTGCATGCATTGTGTTGATTCCTTTTCGCAGACTCGTTTTCATTTTACTTAGTCTGTTTCCACTATACACGGCCCAGGTTTGGTCCCTCTGACATTCGCCCTTTTTCGCTTCAGCTGTAGGTTTCACGCATGGTTCCGCTCACGCCGTTCTTATCGATCACGCAGCCTATTCCATGGAGGCACGGACACGTCGTTTGTCATATGGGCACAGACCTCTGAGCCAGTTCGTTTGTGTACACACAGACTGCACTCCATTTATCAGACTAACACACACACACACACACACACACACACACACACACACACACACACACACACACACACACACACGAACGCATATACATCTGTCACTTGTGAGCGGGGTGCACATCCTCTGCCCACATTCTGTTGCATTTGTGTGGCCAACCACATGTGTTTCCTTTTGATTGGCGCTTCGCATGAGCCAAATACACCAGCACACATACGCGTGCACATGAATCCGGAAACAAAAAGTGGGTCATGAAAGTTTAGGCTTGCACAAGTTGTCTCTGAGCCCACAGAGCAGGATTGTAGGGATGACTGGTCACGGTTTCAGCCGCGGCTAAGATGCGACACTTGACAAATCTTGCTTGCCCGGGACTTTGTAAATGGTGCGAAAAGCGTCCAAGACCCCTACTGAATGTTTGTTTGGCTAACTATCCTTTGGACTCCACCTTTCACGCACGAACCCCAGGTCATCCGACCAACCCGCACTCGGAAGCACCAGACTCGAGTTTCGCTGTTGTTAGAGCTCATCAGTGGTGCATTTCCTCCGCCACACTCAGGTTTTGAACTCGGGCCCTTTCACCTCGAAGGCGTGTGTGTTAACACTGTGCCACCCCACTCCCGTCCGGGCTGACCCGAATCACCGAGTAAAGCTTGTTCAGATGTCGTCCTCTATGACAGCCAGAAATGTCCGACAAGTTCGAATGGAGACACGGTACCTGCCCCGTTCACTCCTCCTACTGAATAGTTTGACTCCCCTAGGTGTGAACACAGCACTCGTATTGTTCTAATTGCTTCTGCGTTCAACCAAGCCGGGTGGTTATCATGAACACGTTCGGTTAAGGGCGTGGTCGTGCGGCCAACGTAGCTAGTTCTACAGGATCAGGTGAATGAACACACAGAAAGAGGCTGCAGAATGCGACACTCTATTCTTCAGTCGAAAACACGATCAGTTTAGACCTGAATATGATTTGTAGTTGTGCGGCGTAGAATGCTCTGTTGACTACTCCTGTTAGTCTTCGTTGAATAATTTCAGTTTCCTTTGGAAGGAAAACGGACACTGTAATCAACTTCTCACGCACATGCACAGACAGATTTGAATTCAGTGGGATCATCAATCCCCTTGGTTGTTTTGAATCGTTTAATGTTATGTATTGGTATGAGTACGACTAACTGAAACGAGCTTGCTCGTCACGCTGTTTTGTTCTCAAATGTGTTCCGTCGGACTTTTCATACATACGCATGCATCAATCCTAGTCAGACGGGAGTCGGGCTGAGCTTGTGTAGTGCTCCCTCACGTGTGCGTACCCAGCTCTCCTTCCGACAGTTAGCCAGCCTCGTTGTACCAACGTATGACCGTCCAGCGTGCAATTATTCTTTCGATTGCTTCCCGATTAGACAGAAAATTGCTGTTTTGTTGAACTTAGACAGCCGCAGCCGCCTTGTTATCTCTTGGTATGTTTTCAACTATTGTTTTAATTGTTTTCTTTTCTGAAGGACACACTGTATTTCAGTACCTTTGGATAACATGAACGACTAGATATCTCACAACTCGAGGTTTGTACAATTTATTGAATTAATTGTGTGCGTTATCAATAGTACCGTATCACGAGACGGTATCACTTCTCTTTGGTTTGGAATAGGAAGTCTACGCGTCACTCTATTGTTTTTTTTCAGATCAGGAATATCAGTCGTCCCGGGATCAGTCTAAGTGAAGTGATCACGTTTATTATCTCCCTGTGGTCCGTAGATTTTTCGCGCAATGAGCTACTTATTACTTTCGGTGAGTAATACGTATACACCGCCACGCTAGGACCATAGCAATATCGTCCATTGGAGCAAAACAGAGAGCTAATTAAACCTGAAATAATTTAACCCACTCTGGTATTTCTACAGTTATTCCAGTCGAGGTGTTATCTGGAGTGTCTGACAAGTTTAAATGACCACCAAATACCTTTTATTCTCCTCTTGTCATTGCAAATGCCCTAACTTTGGCCGGATCTGGAGAACACAATGAAGCATGAAATGAATGACTGAACCAACAGAACAGACTCTTGTTGGGTGAGCTAATTTTTGTGCCAACTGTGTGACTTCATTTAACTTGTACGGCCTCACTCTCTGTGCATCATGTACGTGTGCAACTGTTGCCGTAACATACGGTCAGCGTCACCATCCGAGTTCTCCCACTCTTGGAATACATGCGCTGTCAGCCGTTGTATTGACCCGTGTGAGCATTATCGTGATACTTCTTCATTCCAGACTGTGTGAACCACCGTGGTCGTCTGAGTGAACTCCGTTCATCCTCCGTATCAATAAGTGATCATTCCTGACTATTACAGTAACTGTCGACTTTTACTAAATTCGTTCCCAGCTTTGTAAACAATTTTTTATCGTCTAACACTAAGTATCTGTCTTCATGTTTGCTTAAAGCTTTTGGGGAAATGATAAAATCAGCCTCAGTGGTCAGATAAGTGACTGAGTAGCATTAGTAGAACGGCAATATACTCGAGTTAATACGTCATTTGGCACGTGACTGGTTAATATAACAACCCCAAATGGGTCAGTGGCCAATGAACACAAAGATCATCTGTCGTTCAACACTTACTCACAATTGGTCTGTTGGTATCTACCAGGGATCGGAGACATATTTTTTATTACATGTTTGCATGCTTGCAGTAGAAGGGATATACCCCACAGTCTCAGAAACCCATTGCAGCATTAGCGGTGCGGTGGAGTATGAACACTACTTACTGAACAGGTAAGTAGCTGATTGCTCAAAACGAGTATGTACAGTAACGCAGTATTAATGAACGAGATAACGTCACACAGACTGAACGAAACAAGATGAAAGAAGGCATACAAACTACATGATTGCATTCTCCGATCGGATTATGACTGTCTTCAAGTGGACTGGACCGCTGTTACGCAACTAAGCATTGTTATTACATTTGGTTGGTTTTGGTGACGTCTGAACGAGTGATCTCCAATGAACAACCTGTTTACGTCTTGGATTATAACAGCGATACTGGGCAACCAGACCATGAGACGTGGGGTGTCGAACCAGATAAGGTCCCAATGGATTGGGTATGGTAACAAGCCGGACGACAATGGATTACTGTCTGCCGGTTAGGGTAATTGGCGGTATCGGGGTTCGAACTTCTGATCTTCGAGGTGGTAAGCGTCATGTTCGACTTGAACAGTCATGTGCTCACACACATACACACGCTTGCTCTGAATCTAGTGCAATCATGGACACACGCCTTCAGTTGTATACACACGTACATAGTTGACGTTTGCCGTGCTTCGTCCCGGACATCACTGGCCAATCAGATCGTACCATGTGTTGCACGACCTTGCACGACATAACCCGATTGTACAATTGTCTTACACTTCCGATTACATGCATCACTGACTCGCGCACATACATACGCGTTAGCGTTTCCACTTACTTGCTTGTACTGGGGCTTGCCGTACGCTGTTGCGGCATATGCGTCCATCCGTACAAGCGTGTTTGTAGTCACTTGGAAATGACTGAGTCTGAATGTGTAAATTCATGACCAGAAATTACTTAAGACAAACAACCAATTAGTACTTAGCCTTAAGCTGTTTGCATGTTGTTCGATGCCACAGGGGTGTTGTTTGTCTGCTTGCTGTAAGGGCAATTGGTTTCCGCCAATTGGAAAACACATTTTTGACTGTTCTGCTTGCGGACGGTTAAACTTTTAGCTCCCTTAGCTAGTGTCGCGTCCGGTGTCGCTCCCAAATCGAAAACGTGAACGACATTGTTTCAACACAAATCGTCCTTCACCTATTTAATCGACTTTTACTGTCTTTTGGCACGAGTCGGAACTTTTGGCTTGTTGCCCGTCCCATTGGCCATTCTCGGAATCCAGTTAGTACCTGGTATCCGGAGCAGTAAATGTCTTCCTTCTACTTACCGAATTAGGGACACAACAATAAGCAAACGCCCTAAACCACTAGACCATCGCCGGATGACAAATGATAACCAACATGTAAGTTGACGAACCAATCAACGTCAGAGAACTTTGCGATGCGTCCCGCTTGCATATTTTCTCATTAAATATTAACTTCGAGAATTTAACGCTAGCAGGTTTGCAGTGAAACCCAGTCACGAGTATTTCGAAGGGCTTCTCTTACCAAATATCATATGGTCTGATTGGGACTTACCACGAGTGTATCGTATCCCAGTTCTTTGTATTTCAAACACTTATCCCATTGGCCCATTGAAGCGTAGAACTTAGACCACCAATCAATATCGTCATCCACTTGTTGCAAATCCAACTGAAACACATATGGGAAATGGGGGAAATCAGCCCAGTTGCCAATACCACGAGAGTAAATGAAATGGAAAGAAATTCACTGACTTACGGTGTCTTTAGATTGGTCAGTTTCTTTGAGTTGAACGCATTACACCAATTCGCATTCGAGCTTATGGCTTACTATTATATGACCGTTCTTAGTGGTTTTTTCCTTTGTATAATCAAGTATTATTCGCCTTCGAAATAATCCTCTTCAGTATCGGATCGCCGGCTCTCTTTAATCTCCATGTGTGTTCTCATTTGAGATTAACCGGGAAATACAAGTACTCGAATTGCCAAAAATACTTCAGCAACGTTGTATCGACGATCCAAAAGCGAGAAAATTTCCATCCAAGTCCAGATCAGTATAACCACACATCTTTATTATCCTTGACAGCAAACCTTTAATCCAATTAAGTTTATCAGCCCGTACCACTTCGCCGATAACAAATGAAGTAAGAATCCAACTCATGATTTGAAGAAGCATACCCGTTATTTTCAAATATTTCCTTTTCTTTGCAAATCACGCAAAAGTAGTCTTATTTCTAATGGGTGTTCCACAGTTTTTAGAAAGATCGGTGAAACATCGACTAACTTGTCTAAACACTCAGTCATCGAGATGGAAATGTTCCGCACGAAACCAGCAAAAGGACCAATCAAAAGCCGCTATCCTGATGTACTTCGGTCAAGTCAAAAAGCTCATAATATACACTGAGAAGAATTCCGAGTGGATCACAGTCAACGCTACTTCTATACATATGATATATATATTATTGGACAGATCAGTACAGGGTTCAGAGGCGTGGGGCAGCGCAAAAGCACAATGTGTTACTTTCATGAAGAGCATCCGGACTGGATAGTGCTAGACTACCCAGATCGAAGTGGGGATTTCTCTCAGGCTCCCCGCCATAGATCTGAACCCAGAGTATGCTTCTGATGGAAGCCAAAAGTATAGTAATTATCCACAAGCCACTCAAGGTGTGCCTAGAGACTAAAATTCATTTTTATATCCCACACGACCAGCTTTTCTGTAACACAGTTTGTGAGCCTCTTCTCAAAAATCTTGTTGGGTACATGAAAGTGAACAACGAATCTCAACATCCACGACGCCACAATCTTTCCACATATCTGTGTGAAATTTTGCTTAGGAAAGTGCTTAACAGACAGAAAGCCTGACATATCCTCGATAGCCGTCACTGATCTTTCGTGGTTTGTTTATTTGGCGGATTCACTATATATTCATGATTAACAACTAGATAGGTCGTTCGTACCGTATCTGCGACCTTGAAAGGCACCCGATGGTGTGAAGTTCATCATGATTGTGAGTGATTAAAGGCAGGCTCAGCGGTCAGACGTTTGTGGAAGCGGTTATCTGAACTAATAATAACACTATCAGTATTCCAAATATTTGGTGTCTCTATTTCGATAACACATTGGATGCTTGTCATTACCGTCATCAGTTTTCACCTGCTCGAGATTAACCGTACGGACTGCATGATGATCTTAAGTTTTCTCTTTAAATTAAATAAAAGTGACCAATTTCTTCTCATCTTAAGTACAATCTGTAACAGAATTCCAGATATCTTCTTAGCATCAGATTTCTCCCTAAGGAGACCATGATCCAGCGAATACTTCCAGTCGAACACATCATCACCCAACGATCATTGGTGTGGTTTACGTTCGAAAAACAAGACTGCGATGACTGAACATAGACTAAGTGAAAAGCTCGAATGACTCCAAACTACTCGAGTTAGTGGTAATTTCCCAAAAGGTTTCGTGAAAAAGTACTCAATGCTAGAAGAACTCTCGACCGAATCGTCAATAGAAACCCTCTCAAAGGTAACAGTCACCTCTACCACCAAGCAAGTTTGGTTAGTGGTGAACACATCTTTCCCGGGGGAGACTCCACGTATCTCCTCGATAACGACGACGGAGATCGAATACAATCTTCGTCACCTCACATAGTGCGAATAACTTTATTGGCGTCCGTGAATGCAGATATATGAACCGCACTAGGAAGTACTTCGACGTGCTCGTTAAAAAACAAACCCTTTAAAAATCAAACGATTATGTCCCAACTATCACTCTAATTGTACGAATGATATTTCACCTTCAAAGTTGTTTGCTTTTGCTTTTTGAACCCGGTAAATTTCCATTTCATCGACCTGTTTGACGAAGTCTCACTCGTTCCGGACACCGTCTTTGTCGGTGGTCGAAAAATCTTCGACGACTGGCAGGGAGTGGAACAGAAAATTTAATATAAAGAGGAGAAATTTCATAGAAAGTGTTCGATACATTTTACAAAAGGATTTTTCACTCCATTGCAAAGCAGTGAAAAAATACAAACATTTTACAAGAAAAAGTCGATATGAAAATGATCGCATATTATTTTATTATGTTGTCACTGAATGCGAATGATTTATTCTTAGCTCTCTTCTCTGGGATGTATGGGGAATTTGAGACGAGTAGCATCTCTGAGTTGGTAGAGTGTCGTACCCCTTGGGATGTCCTCCATCTCCTTGGTCTCCATTACCTGCCCAATACTCACCTGTGGTTCCACGAAGCTGAGGCATGCGTGAGCGGCAAGCCCTGGAAAACCGCTCGACAGGCGGACCAAACAAGTTCGAGGGCAATCGAGGCTCAAAATCCTCGGTGAGACGGCACCCAGCACGTTAGGACGGATACTCCTGCATAGGTTAATGAGATACGCTGGGATCCAACGACCACCAAGAAGATCCGGCCAATCAACAGGGTTGCATGAACCCCTGGGTCTAGGTGACCTCTGGGGAATGGCGAACGAGCTCCTAGAGAGCCACCGGCAACCATGCACCAAGATCACTAGGACGTTTTGGACATCCAATATTGGTAGACCACCATCCAAAAGGCGTACGAACTGCTCGTTCGGTCACCGGCTCCCAAAACAAAAACTTCCTGTTGCCCGACAAGTAGCACTTAATTTCGCAAGGGCTGGAATTGCTTCCTCGAACCAAAATCCCAGTGACGCTGGATACGCTCTTTGCACCCGATTCCCAAGACTCCTCGTGACAAGTTCCTTTAGACGTGTCTCTCATGCTACGGCATCCCCGATAAGCGACGCGCCTCGTGTTCTCCCCGCGGCCGGGGTGACAAATATGCTAGCTGGGGGCCTTAAGACGCGAAATCACATTCAAATCGCCCGCTGGGATATAAAAGTACTCTTGGACATCGGAAGCCAAGCCATCACCGTATGAACGCTACATGACTATTGCATCGAAATCGCATGTTTCTCTGAAGTAGGGCTACCGAATGCTAGTACCCGGTGTGTAAAGGTTCCCGGAGTAGACAACAGTTACCACTCCTACCACAGCAGACACACACGAACAGCTCTAGCCTCCAAGGAATCGTGATAGCTGTCAGCAACAACGCTGACAAGACACTGCTCTCATGGAACCCGATATCCCCTCGGATTGCCTTATATCGTTTTCGCGCCTCACTCTTGAACGTATCGGTTGCTGCGGTCTATGCTCCGAAAGTTGCAGCCGAAGAAATGGCAAAGGACGAGTTCTACAGCAGACTACAAAAGGTGATAAACAGCGTTCCGAAACGTGAAATTTTCCTGTTTGCTGGGGACTGGGACGCCCGCACTGGTTTTTTTTATTACACATAAAGTGAGTTACAGTATAAGGGGCAAATCCCATAATCAGAAGACATACTGTAAAAGTGGGTTGAGGGGAAACATTCACGTTAGAACCAGTTTATTGATCCTGCTTTTAGAGAGAGAAAGGTTGTAAGTGAGTGGGAAGACAGAAAGAGGAAGAGTGTTCCATAACTTAACGGTCCAGGGAAAGAAAGAGGACTGAAAGACAGAAGTGCAACATCTAGTGACAGAAACTTGATAGGGATGACTAGTTGTTTGGGTAAGTGATGGTCGGGAAGAATTTTTGGGGAGAGGAACGGCCGAAGCAAGTTCAGAAGAACAAAATCCAAAATAATGTCGTTAGAAGAGAGACAACGAAGCAGCAGCCCGACTATGGGCTGGTGACTGCAAATTGGAGGTTAAAGAAGGGTCGTCGATCATCCGAATGACCTTTCGTTGAACCCGATCAAGAAGAGGAAGAGAGGTAGACGAAGCTTTACCCCATACGTGACTGCAGTATTCAAGGGTGGAGTGGATTTGAGCTTTGTACAGCAGATGAGCCGACGTGAAGAACCGTCTGGCGCGAAACAGATAACTAACTTTGCGCGCAGCACGAGAGGCGAGCTGAGATATGAAAGCGGACCATCACAGAGAAGTTGTAGATAAGCCAAGAAAAGAGATAAAATCGGTGGCAGGCAGCGCAGTTGAATCAAAGGATAAATGAGGGGGGAATGAATGATGCTTCAGTGAAATTGACAGAAGAGAAGTTTTGGAAGCATTAAATACAACATGCTTGTGGGATCCCCAGGGGGAGATATGTTCGAGATCGGACTTTAAAGATACACTGATTGCACTGCGGTTGCGGTCGATGTTGGTGCTGGCATGGCGGGGAGTGCGGTAAGAAAGGGAAAAATGAAGGGTGGCATCGTCGGCAAAGGAATGGATTGGGTTGGAAGTAGTGGGTAAAAGGTCATTAATAAATAAAAGAAACAGGGTGGACGCAAGTTCTGAACCTTGGGGAACACCAACATTCATAGGAAATGGCTGGGACAGAACCCCATCGACTAGGACGGAGATGGTTCGCTCACTGAAGAAACTTGATGTCCACGATACGAGTGCGGAGGAGAACCCGAAAGATGGCAGTTTCACCAGAAGACCTTCAAGCCAAACTCGGTGAAAGGCCTTAGAGATGTCAAGCGACACCATGTGTGTTTCTCCGTGATTGTCGAGTGCAGCCGACCAGGAGTGTGAGACGAGAGCCAGGATATCACCGGTGGAACGGCGAGGTTGGAATCTGTATTAGCGATTACTCAGCAGTCCTTCGCGTTAGAGAAACGTACGCAGTTGTTCGGAGATGACAGTTTCAAATACTTTCGAAAAAACAGGTGTGATGGAAATAGGACGATAGTTATTCGGGTCCGAAGGATCACTGCGTTTGGGAATAGGAAAAATCACGGAGTGTTTCCAGGGAATCGGAAAAGTAGAAAGCTGCAGAGACAGAGAGAGAGAAGACGATGTAAGAGAGTGGCCAATTCAGGGGCACACATTTTAAGGACGATGGGTGGTCTACCGTCCGGACCGGTCAGGTTGGATACGTGCAGAGAACGCAGCGCTTGGCGGATCTTCCTAGTGTCAATATGAGGCTAAAAACGGGAGATAGAGGGAAGAGAAGGAACCAGAGAAGTAGGATAAGTGGGTAAGGTGGAGTTGGAGGAAAACCGGGAAGCAGAAACTTCGGCTTTCTCATGTGGTTCACAAACAAGATCACCCGAGGAATTGCAGATGGGAGGGAAATTGGAAGGGCAAAAATTGCGAGAAACTGCTTTGGCGAGGGACCAAAATGTTTGGCTACCGGTGGTAGATGAGAGTGAGCGTTCGGCTTCCCAGCAGACGAAGCGTTATTTGGTTCTCTGTATGGTTGACGAGCATCTGTTCCTGGCTTGCACAAAGTGTAGGTGGGAGTAGGGAGTGGGCGAGTGGCGCCAGCGGCGAAATGTTGCACGCTTCAAACGTACAGCACAATCACATGCGTGGTTGAACCACTCGGGGGATTCAGGTTTGCCGGGTTTGGAAAAGTGAGGAATAAAAGTTGCATACCTTGAAGAACAATGTCAGTGAAATTAGAAACAGAAACGGAAACGTCTGAAGTAAAGCAGCAATCATTCCAATGATAGGATGCTAGGAAATCGCGAAAACCATCCCAGTCAGCTGAACTGTAACGCCAAAATGTGTCTCTCTAGGTAGGTGGAGGATCGGGGCGAATAAAACTGATAGAATAGGAAATAATGCAGTGGTCAGATGAGCCAAGTGGAGGGACAGCAGAGATGTCTGAGAACAGAGAAGGAACAGAAGAGAGAACAAGATCAAGGGTATGGACACGATCGCTAGCCCGATCGGGAATACGTGTGAGGAGGTCAACAAGTCGGCACAGGTTGTTGACCACGGCGAAATGTTCGGCTTCGCGCCCCAGAGCCGAAGTGTCCGATGAGTGAACCAGCCAATCTCGGTTGTGAACATTAAAATCTCCTGGGATAGTGATGTAGCAGTTGGGATCCGTAACAAACAAGTGCTCAATGTTCGAAGATAAGAAATCGAAAATCGATGAGTCGCTACTGTTGGGTGAACGGCAAACAGCACAAAGGTAGTGATTAAAATAATGAAGTCAGATTTTCAGCCACATCAACTGAAATTCACGATTGAAATAGTCAAGATTCTGGATTCTAGATGTGGCGACTGACTGGTGGACAAAAGCGCAGACGCCACCTTTGGGCGAAAACGAGGAGTGAAATTTATAGTTGGAAAATTGGAGGTGGGTGGTGTCTGATGAGGGGGAGATTTGGATTTCGGTCAAAAATAGGGCAAGAGGAGAGGAATATTGGAGAAATAGGTGTACAGAATCGATATTATGGTTCATTCTGCGAATACTAGTGAGGGTGATGAGTTCATGCTTGTTTTTTGAGTGAGCAGAACGAGCAAACCAGCGAGTGCGTGTCTCGTTGTGTACTTTCATGATTTGTAGTGTGAAGGAAACCGGCAACCATGATCCTGAGATTTAAAGTGGTAACCATGTAAGGCCTCAATAGATCAGGCGTGCTAGTGGGCCGGGTGACAGCAGAGCCGACTACCACCACTCAGCCAACTAGAAACCTTTTGCAGAAATATGGTCTCAAGTAACAGCTCGGCAGTGGTGAACGTCTCTTCAGCTTTGTAGAGTTCAGCAGCCTATCCGCCACTTACATCTGCTTCCAGCATCCCAGAAAGCATTTACCAACGTGGTATTCTAATAGCGGCCACATAGCACAGCAGACCGACTACATCCTGGTACGATCACGCTGGTCATCTTTGAAGACCACCAGCTTTATCGAGGCACGAGACAAGTAAAAAGAATAGCGTCGAACACACCCTCGTCCGTGTACGGTGCATGATCCACATTGTCAATCGCAGCAGGAACTGTACCCCAAGGCGGATTCACACAGCAAAGTTAGGATCACCGAGAAAGCGCCAAGCTGCCTCGAACGTTATTGCCTCTCATATAGCCACCACGTTCATTGGCGAAGAATTACCGGTGGAAAATCAGTGGACTTCACTCAAGGCGTCGATCCAACAACCCACTTTAGATGAACTGCGCTTTACGCGACGATTAAGGCAGAACGACTGGATCGCAGAAGCAGTGCTTTAGTTAACCGAAAAGAGGAAATTCCCGGCTTAATGGTCACCCAGACTTCCGTGACATCCGACGAAAAGCCGCCCGTTCGGCTGGGAGCGACCGCAACAACTATTGGAAGGAAATCACAGAGGCCACAGAGACTGCGGCTAACTGCGGTGACTTCACTGGGCTCTTCCATCTAACTTGCACCGCATCCGGTAAGCGATAGTCAGAAGAAACTCTCCTTCGCGACGCTGTCGGACCGCTCATTCCTGAGCAGGCCACTGAGATGCAGCTATGGACCGAACACTTCGACTGTTTATTGAACCGTCCTGCGGCAAGCTCTGCAAACCCAGTCCCAGCATTCCAGAGAGAGAGATCTATGACGTTAATAACATCCTACCAAGCCGAGATGACATCATCGATGTAATGCGCAAGCTGTAGAATCGGAAAGCCCCTGGAGAAGGTGGCATCGCATCACTGACTTATGAATCATGTCTTTCTACACTACTGGAGCCATTGCACATCCCGTTTTCTTCATTATTGGGAAGAGAAGGAAGGAAGGACTGGGGAACTTCACTATTACCCTCTCTTTCAAAGAAAAACGACGGGACTGTGTGCACAAACTATCGTGGCATCAGTTCAATCGATGTGGCCGCCAAAATATTCTCTGTGCTTTTGTTGAACCGCTTCTCAGCGGTGCGGGACGCACGCACACGCCCCCAATCAAGGAGGCTTCCACCGTGGTAGACGGTGCGCGGACCAGATAGTAACTCTCCATAGAGTATCAGAACATCGGCACAAGTTTCAGCAACCGACTGTAGCTTGCTTTATTGATTTTCGGGCTGTCTTTGACTCAGTTGACAGCTAATCGCTATGGACTATACTACAAGCGAAATGAATGCCCCAGAAGCTCGTCAGTCTCATGAGGTCTTACTATACAAATACGCGTGCGAGAATACTTTGGCGATTCAGCCGCAATCACACGTGATACGGCCAGGTACAGCCTCGTAGCTGCGCACTTGGATGAGTCTCAACTAGTCAGGATCGCTTAGGTACGACAAAAGCTCCCCGAGATTGATCAACTTCTAACCTACCAATTATTTTCTTTGATTAAACCTATTCACACAAACCAGTTCCATAATATAATCAACGTGCCTTGGTGTTCTTGTTACTTTGATTTCCGCAGTTCCAGGTGAGAGTGATTTCAGTACGTCTTATCAGTTCGGGTATTGCATATATATATATATATATATATATATATATATATATATATATATATATATATATATATATATATATATATATATATATATATATATATATATATCACTCCCGTCTCATTTCAGGCTGTATACCAAACAAAACGTGGTACAATCGGGGAGGAAGCGGTAGATAGTCCGAGTCCATGATTTATTCATAGGCCCAAACCAAAGCCGGTGGTTTTCCTAGGGATCCACAACTGCAGCCGTTATCCATCTAAGGCTTAGCCCACAAAGCAGCGGGACGGAACGTGGGGTCCGTAACCCATTGGGGGCCAGTGACTGATTCCTCAGTTCATACGTCATTCGGATGAGGCCAAACATTCTGGGCGCTCAGTGCACCTCTCTGCATACAGATGCGAGTGAACATACCGTTTTACGCCTCATATGCCACCCATGGTTGGTTTGGAATCAGGGTATAGCCATCTCTCCTAGACTGACTAGTTGTTAGCCAACCCGACGGAGAGCACCGAGCCTTCGCTTTGGTCCTCTCACGTTGATGGGAATACCTCTGCCATGAGAAGGCAGTGAGTAGGAATTCCTCAGCACAGGCTGTGTTAGACGCACGGTCACTTGGGAGAATTTTGAGAGGCGTTCATAACGAGTAGCCATCTTGGAGTCTGAGACACCCACCCCCGACCATACTGAGGCATTTGCGGATAATACAAATACGCATCTACGGAAAGCAGTCTAGTGACTTCTTCCTCAACTCTGGTATTAGACAAGGCAATACCTTGTCGGCAGTGCTGGTCAACTACACCTTCGATTGAATAATACATCAGGCCCTCACTGGTTATCCTGGCACTCAGCTGGGCACCACTGCTTTCCTCACCGATCGAGAATTCACAGACGATACCAGCATTCTTCGAGACAGTCCAACTGCCTTGCAGTCGGTTCCCAATCGCGTAGAATCTTGAAAAACCCATGGGACTAGAGACCAATAGGACGAAGACCAAGATCCTTTTGACATGCACTACAGAGTCCATTCTCCCAAAATACTTGAACGGCGAACAAACTAATCACATCCCGGTATTCAAATATCAGGGCTCCACGATTCTCTCAAACGGTCAAACCAAAGATGAAGTCAAGTTGCACATTGGCAATACCAGGATTGCGTTTCTCCGGCTTCGTAATGTACTCTGAGCGAGTAACGAAATCAGCCACTTGACCTAAGTCCCCGTCTTCCGGGCTGCTATCTGTGCAGCACTGACCTACAGCTGTGAGACGTGGCCACTACGCGTCAAGGACACCAGAAAGCTTGACGTTTTTGATCATTCATGTCTGCTACGGATACTGAAAGTGGCTTGGCTTTCAAAAGAAACAATAAGACAACTGTGTTTCGATATCGAAAAGCTGTCATTGTTCCTCCAACGCCGCCGATTGCCGTGGTTTGGACACTTCTGCACACAGAGATATGAAAACCCGTGCTTCTCTCTTGTTTCATGTCCAATTTGGCGCTGTCGCCTCGGAGGACAGCTGAAAACATGGGTCAGCACTGTCTAATTGGACGTTGAGGAAGTAGAGCCCCAGTCTGTCTACGGCGTTAGCAACCGGAAGCAGAACTGGATTTCCGTGTGCTCAGGTCTCGCATTTGATCGCCGCTCATGGGCAGGTGCCATTCGGACATGCATAAAGTCAGCTCATCTGTCCGCAGGATATAGCCGCAAAAAAGTAAAAGTAAGTCCTGTGAGTGCATGAAATCATCACTGACCTGTGATCAGTTAGATATGTACGACCTTGACTGTCAAGGTTCGAAGCGGAACAGCACGGATTATAAAATTACTGTCGTATATTTGAAAAGGATATATCTAATAATGCATGGTTCTCATCTTCGCTAGCCATCCCAGTGGACTTGAGTGCTGCTGATGCTGGTAGCTCAGGTTGACGGCTTTGATAAACTCTGGATTACCGGGCTTGGTTGTTAAGTTACAAACACTTCTTCATCAGTCCATGCTTTATCACCAGTGCTCACTATGGATGGCGAAGCCTACACCAACTTCACATACTCTTTTATTCCATGTGAAGGTATGTGCTGACTCATGGTCAGCAGTCGGCCAAGTCCCATTAGCGATCAGCGTGTCAGTGCTTGTCCAGAATCCAGGTCGGTGCTTGAGCCAGTGGATTCATAAGCGGCAAGGTAGCAGATCGATAAGACGTAAACGAACTCTCGTCATGTGATAGCTGGTCGTATCGCCAATCAACCAATCATAAGACAGCTTACTTGATGTAAATATGAACAAGTTAGTTTGTGCCTTAACTATTGGTGACAGTGGGTGTTTCTTCCTTTATAAACAATGTACTCTGTGGTAGCAAACTGAGATGATTCGAAACGATTTCTCACCAGGGTTAGTGGGTCGGTTCAAAACATTGTTTCCCTATGGCTACTGAGAAAGCTTATTTGCTTCCGGACAATCTTGGCTTATTAGTTCAGAACATATTTTTATACATAACTTTGAGTTAATATGACCGGTTGTTGCACCATAAACTGGTTGACCAAACTGGTATCTGGTACCGTCTCTTCTGAATGGTTAGTGATGCTGTCAACCACTACTTGACGGGGTTCCTTTCTCCTCTTATCGATCCACGCCATTGATCCGTTGTCTTGTCGCTCATGATTCCGTTGGCTTAAGCCTTGACCTCGATACTAGACGAATGCTGCTGGTGCATGCCATGACTCACCACGGTAGCTCTGGTCTACTACGAAAGACAGGCTACGTTTTGGCTACGAATCAGCCAATACTCTCATGCTCGCAACCTGTGGATCTTGGTAATCCATTCTGTTTTAAACATCAGGGGAGTTGTGCTACTTTGGAGTTGATTCATTTAAATTCAGATCACGTAGTACTGATCTGAAGGGAATTGTTGCATGATGTCCCATGCTGTATTTCAAGTCCTGAGTGTGACTCAACGTCTCTTCAACAGGTTACCGAGTTTTATTTGGCTAGGCTATTGCATATGTGATTGCATTGCATGTCATGACAGTGCTGCCTGGTTACGCCGGTAGCCTTAGGCGACCACTCTGTGGTTAAATGTGCGAGTTTTGAAGATATATTTGCAAAATTCCGGTCTCAGTCGCAGTGCTCTCACGCGGACATTGAACTGCAATTCTTCTGGCCGGATACCAGGATAGTTATAACCTAACTACTTCTATCGTTATTAGTAGCAAAAAGAGAAATTCAAACCTCCAGGGATGTACCAACCGTCGTGGAACATTGTACCGCGTTTCTGTAGCTTCCTAATGATTGGTTAAATGTTGACGTTTAATCTCAGTTATTTTGGATTTTTACCAATTGAGACATCTGACTATGACTCGTATCTTCTGCAGCTCAATTTATTCTAGTAACCAAGCTCAGTGCAGGTTGTCGTAAGTGACCTACGCAACCGTCGTGAGCTCCGTCAGTACTTCCGTCACACGTGACAATGACGATGGTTCTTAGTCTGTACTCCGATTTACGAAGAACGCGGCTCATTCGGTGGTGGTCGAGTGGTTTGGGGCGTTCGATTACTACCTCCGAGGTCTGAGGTTCGAATACCCTCCACCACCGGTTACTTTGGTGGTAGACAGTAATCCACGGTCGTCCGAATCGTTACCACACCTGACCTATTGGGACCTTATGTGGTTCTCCACTCCAAGTCCCAGGGTCTGGTTGGCGGTTTTTCCTAATAATGTAACGGGCCTTTGTGGCTATGGGGTATATACCCCCTCCACTGCACTCAAGCGCAAGTATGCAATAAAAAAATTCTAGCTTTAGCATGATCATAGACCTTCATTCATCACTGGATACGCAAACATGATTAAGATATTCTGTATTAAGGTTCAAACCAATAAGGTACTGATGTATCCAAGCAGAAAGTTCGCACAACCTAGATATGAACACACTGAAGCGAGTACTGTCGTTTTAGGTAAAAAAAAAGGGAAACAGCAGTGACAAGCGTTAGTTTCTGATGGCTGTGCTACAGGGTCTACTTTTTAAATGCATCAGACATAATTCCATAGCTGGTCTTTAGGATCTGATTTGCAATTTCCACAAAAATGAACCAAGTGCTTACCGCTTTCTTCCTCAGCTTGAGCTTGTGGTCTACTTTAGATTTGACCGAACTTTTCGGTAGGGTTTCCAGTAACGAGGGGTCGCACAAAGCTAACCAAGCAGACAGCGAGTGTGTGTGTGTGTTTGTGTGTGTGTTTGTGAATGAATGAATGAATGAATGAATGAATGAATGAATGAATGAGTGAATGAGTGAGTGAATGAGTGAGAGAGAGAGAAAGAGAAAATTTCAGTATTAAATAGTAGCACACACTAGGGCAGTTGTCAGACAACTCTTTCACAAATCGGCTTTAGTATCAACCTATTGCGAGCATAAATTTCATTATATACACAACACCCTTGATAGCTTTCTTCTTCAGATAATCTGTGTGGAATAAAAGGATTTTTCACTACATAGTTAAATTATTCTGTCGCGCTACTCAGTACTGGTGAATTCTGGTAAACAATGATCAGATCGATTCATGGTCAGTAATTAAACCAAGTTAGAAAATAAGATTGCTAGGGAAACGTTTTTTTCAAATTATCATTAGCCATGCATGTGGAGAATCAGACATCAGCTGGCATTATTAAAGTAATCATACCGAGTTAAATGGTAACTGAGATCTGGTACATGCGTACACTTATGTAAATGATTAACTAAAGTCATGGTTGATTAAGGATAGAAGTAACTAGCTTTTGAATACTGAGCTTGGTTAGCATGAGTGATCGGCATTGTGTTGGCGAAAGGAATTCCTGTTGATTAGGTTCATGACAGGATCTCTAAGTTTTTCAAATCATCTTGATTTACGATGAAGTATTCGACAATGAGAACCATAGCTCAACAAGTAATCCAGGGTGATTTCAACAGAGACCTAGCCCCTTTTCCTCTATCACGTCGGGTTAATAAGCTATGAAGAGATTTTCACTAACGCGTTTCATTTGGAGATTTACTAGTGAGGCGCTTTTATCAAACACATTCATGCACAACGGTTGTGTTAAATTTCCCATGGATATTATAGCATTCCTTAGCTGTTTCCATGAGATTCCACACATTTGAACCATCTGTTTCAGCTTAATTTTGCTTTGTCTGTTTATATCTGTCTGTTCTTCTGTAAGTCCTTCATCATTTACATTCGATTCCCTGTTGTTGATGATTGACGATTATTTAATGGGCAAATATTAGTGTAATTATTAAATCTACTGAAGAAGCTGTTCTTCCACTCCACACGAAGTGAATGAGAAACCTGTATCTGAAATGACGATTTAAAATAACAGTACATGTAATATAACATTATATATATATACTAAGTATTGTGTAAACGTGTGGACAAGGTTTCCCCGGAAGCATACAGCTTCGCGGTTGCCACCGCTCGTCAGGTATGCGTACCCGGTAGTACTTTGGCCCACCCATCCTCATACATGTGCACTTAGATGTTATACCTTCACTAGAATCTAATTTGAATCGTCTGCAGTGGGAATGGATACTCTTCATTGAGGAGTCTAAAAATGAATCAGAACTGTGATTTCTGTTATTTATTCATGTTTGAGTCACTGCTAACCCAACGAACAACGAGGCTACATGTGCAAGTAGTATGTAAACACATTGACATAATTTCTTTGGAAGCACACTACCGGTTTCGCGGTGCTTGCTGCTCATCAGGTTGTGATTCATTTGTGGACTCTTCAACGAAAAGCATCCATTCACACTCCAGACGATTCAAATTAGATCCTAGTGAAGATATAAAATCGGAGTGTACAGGTATGAAGATGAGTGGTCAAAGGAGTACCGGGTACGCATACCTGATGAGTGGCAACAAATTTAGGAGCCAACATAAAGATTACAACAGGTAGAAGTAAATTATTTCATTACCTCCACCTTACACGTCTTGAAAATTTTTGTCTTTTTTCAATTTTTTGTGAGGAACGGTAATTCAACTGACAAGCTGTACAGCGTTCGCGCCACCGGATTTGGTTCCAGCCGTATCTCTCAGATTCTCTGACCGCCAGCAATCCTCATCTCTTGGGCTCCAACCGAAAAGGCAGGAAGCACCAACCGAAGCCAAAGGCGAACTTAAATTCTTCATGCCCTATTTGCCGTGCAGCTTCTTTCAGCCTTGCCCAGCACGTGCAAAAGGAACAGAAAATAGTAAACGATGAGCAGGCATATGCCAAACGTGCCCGAGCCATCGAAGGCGGTGTAGAGTGATTATCTCGGTCAAAGGGCGACTATTAGCACCGAACACACGACGACGAATCTCGTCATTGGTCACTCGATTTTCCCACTGGTTGGCCTCCAGTTATATCAAATTATCAGGTTGCTTGTAGTGAGCCTACCAGATATTTATGTTATGAAATTGAGGACGAGGAGGTTCAATTACTCTAATTACTAGGATGCACTGAGTCAGTTTGGTTAAGTTGACAACATGACTAAAACAAACTGGGCTCAAGTGGACATGAAAGTCATAATCAAACCAGAAGAATCTCCACCGGGTGAACAACTAAGCAACTTCCAAATAAAACGTCTGCTGGAATGACGCCTTTCCCAACACGTCCACAGGTGGGTACTAGAAGCCCGGAAGGAATTACCTTTCACCACAAGAAGACCTTCAATTTAGTCTGTTGCAAAACGTTTGAGACCCATCATTGTTCGGGACCTACACCAAACGTAACCCACCGGAAAACCGAAACCCAATGGGTGTCCTAACTCGATTCGTTATCTGGTGAATGCTACTATATTGACTCATCACAATTATGGACAATGAATGTCGTGATTTTATCAATTCCAGTGATGCATCCGATTCGTTGATGACGTGAAACTGCATCATAGGGCTTAAATATTTCATGTAACAAGGGATACCGGAGGAAGTTTTCAGTTTGCGTTGACCTTGTCACAACCACCGACCTGTCCTCGTCACGGAAAGGTTTAAAGCGGGTGCATACTTCAAAGATACACAGTACTGAGCTGATATCATACTCTCGTATAGTGTATTAAAATGAACCAGGAAGTCCGAAAATGCTTTTTAACCCTCACATACATTTAAAGGCGGAAAAGCGTAAAACTATCAACGAAAAACCACTATCGTTTGTCACGATAAAACGAACTGATCAGTTAAAACTTAAATGTTTCTCACCTGGAATTTCCGTCAATGGATCATGTCGTACCGTACGCGGAGGAACCTTGAAGTGGGTGAAATTCTTCAGCACGTGGATACCAACCAATGGTCGAAGTCCGAAAGCTCGATGATCCCGCACACAAATATTCATTGGTGGAGTGTACAGTTCTTCTTTCGGAAGTAGAACATCCATGAATAGCAATGGTTCTGTAAAATTCGGATGGCGTTTTACATCTTTGATAATAGTAGATTCGATCACTTGGCCTCCAATTTCGAATTCCACAGAAGGTGAGTTCACACTAGCAAGCTGGTGCTTGCGCACATTACGCACACCCCAACAGAGGATTTCGATCCCGGTTCGCTGGAGCACAGGGCGTATACTTTCTGGCACATTGTACAGTGTACCACGTCGTGTTGGAGGTAACGGTGGTTTTTTTCCATCCAGCTTAGTTTGAAATAGAGACGGTGTAAAATTTGCATTGATATTAAATAATAGGTCTATACAACCTGGCTATTTTCTAGTCCGTCTCATCGCCGATGGACCTCGCTAGGGGCAGATGGCACTCCAAGTTTTCTAAACTCTCAATTTCAAATTGGCCTAATGGACGAGGAATGAGTAGATAAATGAAGAACAGCAGTTATTTTAGGAGGGTCATTTGGCCGACAGTTACTCGGTCGGCGGATTTGTCGCGCTCCTAACGTTCCGGTCAGTAAACAGTACCATGTGCGTCTTACTACCTCAGACGTCATTGGCTGAATGCGAGTTGCATGTCTGTTGGTAAATAGCAAATTGGTGTATCGGTAAGCGACAGTGTGGAAGTAATAGATATGACTGCCGGTGGGACATAGCATGTTTAGCTATTACGTTATTACACATACGGTCGGTTCGTGTTTGTTAAAAAAAAGTGGGAAGACATTAAAAATGCGGCGTCCCGTAGGTGCAACGTATCAGGATAATGACTGTATTTTTAAAGAAAGGCGTTATTGCTCCCAATTCTGTAACTAGTCGGACTAGTCAATGAAGATTACTGCCATTACATGCACGCTGGTGGCCGTGCATACGGCTTGAGTTGATTGATTACATCAAGGAGTCAATTCAGAAAAAGTGAAAAAACGCCCATTGACCGAAATCAACCGCTTGAAGTAAGCCGATTGTCGACTACGGGCTTTATCATTCAAGACCAGCGAAACATCGAATCCTGGCCACAGTTGGGGCTGTCGGCGTGCTCCTCCGTAATCGTCCCTGTGTACTCAAAAACAAT
This sequence comes from Fasciola hepatica, assembly GCA_948099385.1. Taxonomy (NCBI): domain Eukaryota; kingdom Metazoa; phylum Platyhelminthes; class Trematoda; order Plagiorchiida; family Fasciolidae; genus Fasciola; species Fasciola hepatica. The sequence goes on along the minus strand of CANUEZ040000031.1, from coordinate 11,137,066 downwards.
TTGCGTGTGCTCCTAATCTTCCCCGTGTTCACTCCCCACCCCACAACAGGCCACAGACCAGATGAACTGACATAACGTGTGTGAAACAATTCACATCCGGTTTTGAGTTAAATCAGGACTTCAGATTTTATTGTCACCATTAAGCTTATATGCCGCATCCAGTAAGTGATACGGCGCTGACTCAAACAATATTGATTTGTATTGGTATATACCATCCGAAATACATTTCCCCGATGGATATGACCCAAAATTTCCCTCCCTTAACAGATAATAAGGAGGCCCATTCTTAAATAAAATACCGATCTTAAGTCGAAAACCTTATACTGTAATATCGGTAAAGTTAGGACAGATAAAGGCAGCAGAAATATTCCGTTTGCGTATCTATCGTTTGGACTCCACTTTCACTCAAAAACCCCAGGTCATCCGACCAACCCGCACTCGGAAACACCAGACTCGAGTTTCGCTACTGTTAGAACTCACCAGTGGTGCATATTCTCCACCGTACCCAGGGTTTGAAGTCGGGCCCTCTCACCTCGAAGGCGTGTGTGTTACCACTGCGCCACCCCACTCCCGTCCGGGATAATTCGAATTACCAAGTTAAGCTTGTTCAGATGTCGTCCTCTATGACAGCCAGAAATGCCCGATAGCTTCAAATGGAGACACGGTATCTGTCCCGTTAACTCCAAGCGAATGCCTCCCACCAAATCAAGTCTTCTCCACGATAGTCAGCCAAACAAAGCATCATCAATCCCACGCACTACCCGCAGGTGAATGTGAGACCTACGTATATCAAACGCGAAGCAAGCTTAAACATGTGGGCACGTTGGTCCCATCCTGTAAAGAAGACCTGATTTGGTGGGAGGCATTCGCTTGGAGTTAACGGGACAGATACCGTGTCTCCATTTGAAGCTATCGGGCATTTCTGGCTGTCATAGAGGACGACATCTGAACAAGCTTAACTTGGTAATTCGAATTATCCCGGACGGGAGTGGGGTGGCGCAGTGGTAACACACACGCCTTCGAGGTGAGAGGGCCCGACTTCAAACCCTGGGTACGGTGGAGAATATGCACCACTGGTGAGTTCTAACAGTAGCGAAACTCGAGTCTGGTGCTTCCGAGTGCGGGTTGGTCGGATGACCTGGGGTTTTTTGAGTGAAAGTGGAGTCCAAACGATAGTCAGCCAAACAAAGTATCATCAATCCCACACGCTAATCGTAAGTAATTGTGATACGTACATGCAACAGAAACAATCACACTGAAGACTTCAGTGTATTCGAATGAAATGAAGAGTGCATGCACCAACGTTAAACTACAGAACAATGCATGCCAGAGGTCAAAGGTCAACGGGATTATCTGTTCACATTCTAAGTAACCCCTCAATGCACACGACCCAATACAATCTTCCCAAGATGGCGTGCTACAACCCTTCTGCTTCAGAACCTCGAATGACTTCCAAATGACTCTCACAAGAAACTGGGTCACATCTTGACCGATGATGCTCCCTCCTCAGGCTTTACCTTTTGGGACCTTATATGGTTCTGTGCCACTCCAATTCTAAGGTTTAGGTTGCTGGCTATCCTTAATACAGTAGGCCTTTGGGGCTATTAGACGTGCCCCCTCAACTGCGTTTATACTCAGGTATGTAATCGAAAAACCGTTGGACTGAGTAAAGGGGAAATTGTGACCCATCCGAATGAACTGGGCAAAACCACACTGATTTCAGTGGTATATGACACATGCATATGGTACGCTTTTTAGTCTACCAAGTGATACCGGGAGTCTGGGCTCAATATTCGGTTCGTCAGCGTTGTTACTCTATAGTGATTTAGCAGGAATTTCACGGGACAAGACCCGGTGCAGCTTCGTAGCCATACACGCTAAGCTCCTTTCAGTCAAAATCGGTCTTGATAGGTACAACAAAAGTTAGTTGTGATAGGTTGACTTGTGATCTACCAATTATTTGCTAGGATACACCGTGGTTCCTCCCTAAAGCAGACATCATCTAGACCAACCGAAAGTGTTCGCTCTTGGGAGGGACGTTCAGAACATAATGCAAAACACGGTTAAATCAAGAAGACAAGTTGTCGGCATCCACCAAACTTCTGAGAATATTTATGGCTATGGCGTCTGAAGTAAAAGAGACGTGAATGCAAGACTTTTTGTTGACTCTATGTTCCTTGATCCAAAATGGCTTTGATGCTGGCCTCATTTCTCATAACCAAGTGGACTTGCAGTCTCACTATATCGAACTGCGATACAATCTCCTTCACAAAAACTCCATTCTTGTGCAAACTAACAACTTTTGCTTAGTCACCGAGGCCCAAGAACTTTATTTTTTCGTTGGCCATTACATCCCCGGTTATGAGCACTTGCGAGTTCTACTGCTGTGGTTTGGAAGTTACAGTGAATATATTAGGCGAAACCAACAGGTTTGCAGGCTATTAAATCAGAAGCTCAAAAAAGTTTTTCGATAGCCACCGCCTCGGGTGTCCACGCCGATCACAGACTACTGAGCGTGCACAGCAACGTACACAGCATACACAGAATTCTACGGAATATCCACTGATACTGGTTGTCAAATGACCTTCCAATGACCTTCCCTGATCTATCTGAAGGGCTTACTATGTTCACACTTACGCACCAAATTTCAAAATTAGAAAATTGTTAACAATGACTGTCCTATGGGCTTTTTTGGAGCAAGATTAAGCGACTTTTTTATCGGTGTGTAGGTATGCTTTCTCATTGAGGTGTTCGCTCTTGAGGGGTTCCAATGGCAAAACCGTTTAGGACCGTGTTCGTACTGAGGGGGTAGCCTCTCTTCGAGAGCACGTCCTAGGGTGGAAGCACTGTAATATTTACAAAGGGAATTCCGCAACGGTATGAAAGTACAATTCCGCAGCCTTGGACTTCGTGTCATTTCGATTTGTTCGTAGTTCTAGGTTGGAGCGATTCTGATGCGTTCTCAGTTAAAGTGTTGCGAATGCTATATAGACTGCTGTTTGTACAGGCTCAAATGTGACGGTTGGATCTGAGTTTTACTGCGATAAACGCAGCCCATGGGGGAATCTATGAGTTGTTCACAGTCAGGCAGATTTCTAATCTCAGTGTATCTCACAGCGATCGTGTCTTATTGTTTTGTTACCATTGAGGGAAGTGATTTAATCAACCGCTTTTGCGAAAATAATTTGAATAGCTGAGCTAGTTCCCAATGATTCGTGTTATATTAACAAACAAATATACCTATTTACCCGATAAAAGCAAGGTGCCTAGTAACTTAGTCTTCATCTGAGGAGGACGAACAAGGAGACTGACGGAGTACGGCACTTGACTCTTCTCTTCAAGACAGTTTAGACCTGACTGGGCGTTCTTACCAAAGAATAACTCTTAGGTTGTGTATGAAGGCCACTTTTGTCGAGATGATAGAGTCCAGAGCCGAATATGATAAATTATGTTATACCCAACCCCGAATTAACAAACTACATGTGAGTTATTCATCTTCATTGAGACTCGGGTCAGAATTCATTAAGGCTCAGTCGCTCGAGGAATAGTCACGGCAGAACTGCTGACTAACATCAGTCACAAAGAGAACGTACTCACCAAGATCAGTTCGAACGCAGCCAACAGTTCACCTCCGCCTTTTGCACCTTTCTCAATGTTGTACCACTGGAGTACACAGTTCAGCGGAGCGTTAGCGTCCAGTTTGACAAATGGAACAATCTAATCGAAGGAGGAGGATAAGATAAACCGACGGGAATAGAAGACACAGTACAACTAGTCTAATCTCATCGCCCAGGAAAATTCGTGATTGTGATACGACATTTAGACAGGTGATGATCATCAATATAAGCCGTAAAGACTATTACTTTTCGATACGGGGTTAGCGGAATAGATACCCATCTTATACTGAATGATGAATGAAATATTCTGCTTCAGATTAGACAAGATTTTAAGTCAGAAATTGACATCTTTTCTGTTGTACGACACGCTGCATGCGTTACAAGATCAAACTGACAACCATAACAAAGAATTTCTGAACATCCTCAACTGACTGATAAAATCGACGACGCGAAACATATACAGAAGTCATCCGGACCGAAATCTAGGGTCTTCTATAACGAAGCATTTGATGGCAACCAACCACAAAGTTGACCTGGTTTCGCCAATCAAACTGTCGTTGCGCAATCGTAATGCGACGCTATGGTGATCAGATTATCGAACCGTTTTCTTTGCGCGCGGTCAGTCAGAAAGATGATGCCTCATGTCTGTTTATTGTAATTGCCAAAATCATTTGGATGGCTTCTGAACTGAATTTTTAAGCGATTTAAAAGAGTAAATTAAATGTTAGCACCTCAGTGTTTTTCTTTTTCGATTATGATTTTCGTTTGATTGACTGTCCTTTTGGACTCCACGTTTCACGCGCAAACCTCAGGTCATCCGACCAACCTGCACTCGGAAGCACCAGACTCGAGTTTCGCTCTTGTTAGAGCTCATCAGTGGTGCATATCCTCCGCCACACCCAGGGTTTGAACCCGGGCCCTCCCTGACAAATAATGTCGTCTTTGGTTGCGTTGTATGAAGCAGAAAGTTATTATGCTACTTTCTTTCGTATAAAACGGAGTGTAAATTCGAGAGCGAATTAGTAAATTTAAAGCTAGTGCTTTTACTGGTAGCGTTCAAAGATATGTCTCTACGGTCTTTAAGGTATTATGGTAAAGCATAATCCGTAGACGGAATGAAAGCGTATTTACGGCGAATGTATACCTGGGGCGAGTTGACCAATGGGATGCACCATGCGAATACGAAAATCAACCAAAGCTTTCGGTCCTCAAATTAAACAGGTAGTTTTCCAGATCGATATTATAATTTCTCAGATCTGAGTGGCTGTTTCCCAATTCAACGTGATAGTTTCTCAACTCAGTCCCAAAATGGTATAGTACCTAAGCCTGGTAAACGCAAATACGACCATGCAAGTAGGTAAGTACGTGAGTCAGAGCTGCATGCAAGTTAAATGGCCACTCAAGGCCGTCCAGCAAGTGATGCAATCTAACTGCTCTGTTCAGTCCGGGAAAAGGCGCGACTAACGTCAATTCGGTGTCTAGCTGGGCACGACAGGTGTGTGCATTCGTATAAAGGATTTGAATCAAATATGCGTAGCGTCTGTGTGTATCTGCGTCTGTGTCTATGTGTGTCCTTGTCTGTGTGTGTCTGCGCTTGTCTGTGCGTGTGTGTCTGCGCGTGTTTGTGCGTGTGTGTATGTGTGCGTGACTGTGTTCGTGTCTGTGTCTGTGTTTGTACATGTGAGTTTGAGTGTGTCTGTCTGTATGTGTGTGTGTTTATGTCTGTGGCTGCGTGTGTGCTTCTGTGTCCAAGACCGAACCAGGAAGACTGGTGCGCAAAAGGACAACCTGAATGCCCACAGCCAAATGAATGAAAATGAAAAATCCACTTGCATTTTTCACATGGAAAAATTGGACGCCGCCAGCCGAAATCGAACCGGCGACCCTCCGGCTCGCGGCATCCGACTTTTTGATGTGAAAAATGCAAGTGGATTTTCCATTACATACGATTCAGGCTCTCTGAATGAAAATGAGCCTGAATGCTCGCCTAGCGTGAGAAACAATCTTGCTTGAATGCACAGTGAAAACAGACAATATTTTGATGACCGTACATATCATCTCATTTGAAGTTGTTCGGTTATTTTATTATAGCTATGTCCCTCACATTTTGCGAAATTCTCCTAGAGATGAATGTGGAGGTATTCTGTTAGGTTACCCAACCGATCTGTCTCTGCGGATCTATAATTGGCACACACTTGTGAAATGCCCTTTGACAGTAATTGTTGTAAATAAAGAAAACTCCACTTGTACTCTTCGGATCCAGTTTTTAAACGTTGCAAGCCGGTAAGCAGAAAGTCGACGGTTCAGTTCCGGCTCACGGAATTGAACGTTCGGAGGCGGAAATTACAAATGTAGTTTCCATAAATCTATAAGATCCAGATTCTTCGTCCCAATAATAAATCCGACGCAGTAGTGTGATGGGTTACTGGTAAATCTCGTACGATCAATCGACATTTAACCTTTTCAAACCGTATTCTGGGCATCCGTGAAAATAGCATGTTTGAATTTCAAGAGACACTAACCCTCCAACCTACATTTAGACTGGTCAGCTCTGAAAGTATGATTCATATAGAAATCGGTTAACAAACAGCTCAAACGCGATTATCCGTGCTAAACCAGGCATTGGTTCATCGTCTATAAATAAACGTTGTATCGGCCCTATGAGGACACGTGCTAACTCATGGTCAGTAATCGGCCAAGTCGCGTTGACAGTCAGCATGTCAGCGCCTGTCCAGAATCCAGCTCGGTGCTCGAGCCAGCGAACCCTCAAACGACAGGGTAGTGGATCTATAGGACGCGGACGGGTTCCGGTGAAGTGAGAGCTGGTCGTATCACCAATGAACCGATCAGAAGACAGCCTACTTGATGCAAGTGTGAGTCAGTTAGTTCGCGTTGCAACGATTGGTGACAGTGACTGTTTCTTCCTCTATAAACAATGTTTTGTGCTAATAAACTGAGGTGATTCATGGGCAGAATAGAGTTCTCACTAGATCCAGTGGAACAGTTCAGAACAAACCCAGTTTCCAGTATTTCGGTTTTGCCGCGGATGATAAAACTCAACGAATTATCCCTCAGTGTTTTTTCCCGTACCAAAGCATCACATCAATTCTCCTCAATACACTTCGTCACAAAAGTGTCAGTATAAACGGTCGAGAACTGAAAATAGCCTACAGACTGGTGGCTGCCATCATGTTGTTCGTTTAGTGTAAGTGTTTGTGCTTATTGATACCCTTACTGAGCCTCGGCTTACGGAGTCTTTCTTCCTTTCGTGCTTTTGCAGATCATACACGTGTGACACTCGTCGGAAGAGCATTGCCCTTGCGTGTTACACCAGGAATAAGTTTCCAACACTTCCATCCCCTTATCCACTGTTATTGATTCTCCAAAAATGCTTTCTCGAACCAGATAATCCGAAATCTCAATATAAACTAGAGTACCAAATTTCAGTTATAAAATCTTATAATACATACTACAGCCATTACGTTTGGGAGTCTCGATACTTCTCGGTATGGCTTTCAAAAGAGACTGACACTAACACCTTGGCTGCAACAATCGTGAACCCAAAACAAGACCATTCTCGAGCGTGCTGCAGGCTTTTGCTGCACACAGCCGGTGAATGTATGGTGCGAAGTTCGAAATCTCAACTTGGAAGCTGTTGAGACAAAAAGAGTAGAATATAGCACGGAAAAGAACAACAAGATACCGTAAGTATCTGAAGGGCCTGTGATTGTTTACGCATGACCCACAATCCGTTAGCTACCCATTCTTTGATTACCGGTTGCTGGGATAAGATGAAGATGGACAGAGGACTTTTTGCACACTACTCGTTTGACCAGTTATGAGACCAATTGGTTTTAGCTTTCTCAACCTTCAATCATGGAGTTCATTGAGTGTTAGTCACAACGAACAGCCGTTATCTTAGTGCTCCCAAGTAAACTTTTCACTTTACTGACTGCACTGATAAGGCCCTAGTTTTCCGTCCCTCAATTAAACAGTCAACTCAGTTCACACGTTGAGCCTTAGAGGTGCAAACGAACAATCGCTTAGTTTATCCGTCACAGCAGCCGTACTCAGCTCGGCCGTGATATAGGTCAAAATGAGCCATGTGCGATCCAGACAACTGCATTTAGATATAGCTCAAAATGTTGCGGCAGTGACCACTACCTTTGTGCGTGCATGCAAGTGACCCCGAAATAAAACAGACTTCGTTCAACAGATTATGAAGCCAGTGATTATCAATGCCAATTCCGTCTGAATGTCATACTCGTTGTTTTGCCAATAAACTGAGATTATTCGAGGACAAAGAAGTCTTCTCACTAAACCTGTTCCCATCAAGCTTTCGCCAAAACCCGCAATTCTTCAGTCACAACCCACACATCCTCTAGCCACGATCCACCATTCTTCAGCCTTGACACACAACCTTTAGCCATGTCGGTGCAGGCCAATCAGGTCAAAAGTATCGGACTTTTCGATGTGAAGAATGCAAGTGGATTTCCCAGAAACATACGATATAAGAACAATTTGCTTTATTTTACAAAGACTGGTGTTGGAAATCTAACGGAACAAATTTCGGTGATAGTAATGGTGCCAAGTATTGCGGCATAAATAAATTGATGACATCAATGGGGGTGTACTTACGATAACTGTGTGTATTACTCTCGGAAATTCAACAGTAATAAGGGCTGTGCCACATGGTTCGACGATACGGATACATCGTTTAAACCTTTTCCAATCAATTTGAGGTGCAGCATTTGATACTATTACCACGGTCAACAGTGCAGCAAATGATCACCACACTTTCTCATTTGTTCCGTTAATATTGAAACACCAATCTTTGTAAAAACAAAAAGAGATTGTTCCAATATCTCTTGGTGTCATTATAGTCCGATACGTTTGACCTGATTGGCTTGCATCGGCATGACTAAAGGTTGTGCGTCAAGGCTAAAGAATGACAGATCGTTGCTAGAGTATATCTGGGTCTTGGCTGGAGAATTGCGGGTTTTAGCTAAAGCCTGATGGGAAAAGGTGTTGAGTTTGTGGGATCGATCGAAAAACCTGTCGTGCGTGTCTGGCGATCAAAAACACCACAGCACAGATCGGCCTTGAGTGAAAGCCGGGTGACTGAGTAAGCGCATCTCTGTGCACGCGCACGTGGGCACATACTAGGATCGAAAATAAAATGCAGTGGAGCTGGTTAGGGACCGTAACTGTCGCACGCGTCAACCACGCAGTGATGTGCATACCCAGGTTCAGCTGTATTCCCATTGATGAACCCACCATTGCCAAATCACATATGCGCAACATGCACGTTCACGTACGAAATATTTGTGCTGCATTCAGGACACAAGGCCACAATCTATGTAAATCATGCAAACAATTTCGCAGCTTTTCCTAGATTGGCACCTCATTGTGCGCACACGCTCACCCAGTCACCCAACTTTCAACCAAGGCCTGTCTGCTCTGTCGGTCATTAAACCGTCAGGGTCCAACATCAGGTGGATTGCATTCCAGTGCCCGATGGAGCTGAGCCCCTGTCCGTGGTTTGTCCTAGTCGCCCACGCTTTCACACGTCTCACGTGACATGTTTGCGACGTGCGTGTGGCATGCAACTACCAGGATGATACTGCGCAGGTTTTGTGGAATATGTTGAGAAACAAAGGGAACGTGAACGTAGATTTAACGCGGAACCAATTGAGAATACCCGGTTGAATGATCAGAACACTCGGTAGAGAACGAGTTTGTTTTCGGTGCGTGTCAAGTGACCTAATGTATCATGTTTTGTAGGCACTTAATTCAGATTATAGAAGAAAGAACAAGAAACCTGGTAATCATGGTGACGAAAAATGACATTTTCGTGTCCATTTAGGTACAGTACAATCGGTGCCACGAGAGATAGTGTGTGTTGATAATTGTCATGTAGAATTGCTTGATCTATCAAGTTCGAAAGATAAGTCAGCACAATTCGAGCACACAATTGACAACATGAGAATGTCAGTGCTTAACGTCACTCCAAGGTACTTAGGAGACAGAAATCTGTGTAACTGAATGGTGCGCGGAATATATTCAGCATTCGGGAAGGCTGAGTGAGATGGGGTGGGGATACACTGAAAACACTACGAAGGGTTACGTGAAAGATCACTTTGTTTTGAAGATTATCAGATAGGTTATTTATTCCCTTGTTGGTTGATACAGTATGGCAAATAATTGCGACGTTGACATACTACTTTTCAGTTTCTGAGAAGCTATACGAGATGTCGCCTAAGTAATGGGGTGGCCATGAACACCTTGTTTTTGTGTCCTGGGAAGCGAGTACGGGTCTTCATGGAGTATGAACAGATTACCGGATTTCAGTGAAATTTTGAGGGAGAGTGCATAATTCATCATCAGGATAAGTGACGAAATTTCACTAAACTGCTACGAAAACCTATCTATTCGATTTTTACCAAAGCCAGTGTCCCCTTGAACTCTTTCGGCGTTCTGTTGCTAATATGAAACACTACGATGCGTATATATCACACATTTACTTGCGATGTATGTCAAAAGTTACACCGCAGACGAAAATGATCATGCACACAATAATTACAGTTCTTATGTATCCTAGTAGAACAAACTTTGTTGTTTTCCAAAGTAGTCACTGTCGGTAAGTTGGAAAGGAGAACCACTGCTTGTGTAGTGATTATAATCCATCCCTATTGGACAACCTGATGATGTCTTTCGAATTAAATTACTGCAGTCAAACAAAACTAACACTTTTAACCCGTAGTCGGATAGGTGGTGTTGATTTAGCTAAGCTGAACACTGGTAGCATCCAGTAAACAGTAGTCGAACATAAGCATGTATGTAAGAAGGAACGTGTATTCAAGTACGCTGTAAGATAAGCGGTAGTTGGAGTGCAACAACATGCTGTATTGCAGTTGGTTAACTGATCTCTGTGTGGGAGTGGGATACCGACTGTCGAAGGCTTTATTGCTGACATTAATGAATTCATTGATTTGTTACTTAACACGCCATGACACATTTACGGTTCTCGATGAGTGAGAGAAAAAAAAATTTATGGCTTTGGAGTTGCTGCAACATTTGATCCGCTGTTTGAGTGGTAATACCCCCAATGCTTGATATCAGAGATCTTTTGATATAAGATTTGCCTGCCTTCAAGGTATTTTATATGTACCATATGTACCATATAAATCTTATCTTTCCCTCTTTTACAAGCTCTAGAGATTCAACTTTTTATTTGCCCGATATATTCAAAAAGAAATTAGTATTGATGACATTAGCGTGTTACGGCATACAATGCGATTGGAGGAAACCAGGCGTCTACGGAGTGGAAAGCAGTTAGTAGGTTCTTTTAAGTCAACAAGTGGGGTGGAGATAAACGCCAATTACTTAGGACGGCTTACTGGCTTTGCCCGTGAAGCCGAAGTGAGGCACATCTGTAAGCATGTCGTGCTAGAGGTTATCCTACAGTGTGGTCGGTGGAGTGTTCAATGTCGGCGGGCCTGCGCATTTATGGCAACCATGGTGGTTAATCTAAACTGCACTTGTCCTTTTTTCAAGCAGTGGTTGATACCACGCAGCCACATTGTTGCTGCTGCCACCGTTATGAAGTACGACTTGCACAGGCTACCCGTTGGTCGTTGGGTTGCGCAGATCGGTAGCCCGTGCACTCCTGTGCTGTCTGCATTAATGGAAGCAACAGTCATAGAAAATTCGGAAAGAATTCGTCCAAGTAAGAAGGTGTCAATAGGTGAAGACTTGAGGAAGGATATTGCTGTAGCGTTAAATAATTTGAGGTACAATGAGTTCATGGAACTAGTACCACCGCTGAAAAATTTGGCTAGGATATTAAGTTCAGGGAAGGATGTGCAGTTATACTGTACAGACAAAGTAAACAATACAAGTATAAATTTGAGCAACGATACGCTGGTTTCCCAGTTTATCAGCAATAGCAGCAGACTTAGGAAAATCTTTCCCGGTAAACGACCTGTTGAACCAATTCCAAGCACATCGCTGTCAACGGCAGTCCCATCGTCCTAAAAACGTAAGGCTGCCCTGAAGCTTGGAAATACTGATGCTGCGTATTTGCAAATCATAGGTGACCCACTGCACCTTGTACAATTCCGACAGCTTAAGACAACAACGTTGGCGCAATATAGACTGCATGAGAAAAGGAAACCATTGGATCTGGCAAGTTCACCGATACGGCAAGACATCTACAGCATCAGTCACATGGAAGATCCGTCAGTAGACCTTGACGAAACTACCAATTGGGTCCAATGCTGCAGATGCACTCGGTGGCACACTGCCAGTGAGCCAATTTCCAAAACGGAGAGAACTACTTCTGTCTACACTGCACGTCGCAGTCGCGCAAGTGACACACAATTCAAAAGCACTAAATTGCTTTTTTCCATTTTGAAACCGCCAAAAGAGCGGGCAGAGGATACCCCTTCGGTCGAGTCTTGAGCAACTGACTCACTCGGTCGAGCCGTGAGGAACTCCATAATTCCTTAGATCATCTCAGGGGTGCCAAGCACAAACGTTTTCCGGCTGGAACTATCCAATTGGTTTTTGGCTCAACTCACGAGCCTCTCTTAGGTTAAATAATTGAAAAAACTTGCTTATCCAATTCCCCGCTTTTTCATCGTCTTTCGAAACACCTTGTAACTTTTGGTTCATTGCCCTTTCCATAGGCCAGTAAATGTGGGTGTTTTAGATGTTTAGCGTCATTGTCAGCCGCGGTGATTGCGTTTCGCTAACCTTCCGAGTAACTGTCGTAAAAGTAATACTTTAACTGAAGGACTTCATTACAGTCGGTTCAGCTACTAAGACCGACGGTTCGTTCGGTTTCACGGAACAAGCTTCATGTGATATATATATATATATATATATATATATATATATATATATATATATATATATATATATATATATATATATATATATATATATATATATTCATAGACATCTATTCATTCATTTTTGTAAATGTATACACATATGTTTTTGTGGACCAATGGAACTTTCCGTTAGTTGCCTGGCTAGGTGGAAGTAGGAACTCCGCCATTCCGCCTGCTGCGCGTCCCGGAGTCCTAAAACAATATCACTGGGGCGTGTGTTCCTCCAGTTAGTCTTCACTTGCATTATAGCGGGCGCCACTTACTGGCAACAACATTTTCCTTACGTTTCCAGTAAAATAACAGAAATTTATCTATTATAAACACTTCGAGACTTCCAAAGTTCGCCGTTACCAGTTATCGTGGGTTGTATCTTTGTAGTTATCGTCAACCGTATAGTTCACCGAAATAGGTATCCATTATGGCGCATGTTCGAAAGATGCACCGAAAGTGGCGTTTTCCCTCGCCCTTATGTTTTGTTCATACATGTCCTTCAATCACGCAGTCGACTGCGGCTACCCCTCCCCCACCCCGAAGGCTCTCGCACGTATTGTTGAACTTATCAACGAGAATTCAGCTCATCAGTTATTATCGCGATGTGGGTGATCATGGGGCAAAGAGACTTAGTGACAATCGACCACTGTCAAGCCAGTCATATGTCAGTGTTTGGAGACCGATGCGATTGGGGCTTCATTTGAAGTTACAGTGGCTTCATTTTAGGTTACGAAATATTCACTTGTATTTACGAAAGATTTACTTGAAGTGAAAGAAGATGGAAAATAAAATGAAGAAGAAGAATAAAAATCAGAATGCGTAGAAGACGATAATGAAAATGAATGGGAGATCTGACAGAAACGCCTAAAATGGATAAAAGGAAACAGAAGACGCAGAGACCCGGAATATGGATGTTATGCCATTCGTTCTCAGTAGGAATACTAGATGACTGGAACAAATAACTGAATGCCGTAGTTGAAGCCACGTCGATTGCAGCGTTCGCACGAAATCTGGACAGGGTACGGAAGGTAGTAATGGAGGACCAAAAGGAATAAATGCTACACAACCCCGTCGGATGCCCACGTCGATGTGCACTTTTTTGTCATGGGGTTGCTATCGAGAGATGGTAAGGGGTATAGGGGATGGAGGACGGAGTACTGAAAAGGAAATTTCCCCAACAAAAATTCGAGCGCAGACGTCAATAGCAACAGATTATACGATGTATTCCGTAGCATTTCGCTGCTTCTTGACTAGTGCATACTGTAGTCTAATAGTGAATTGAGCGTTTTCATGAGACCAAAGGTAAACTCTCACAACCTGAGTCATGCAACGGGAGTATTGACCTGAACTACGGTGGTCTTAAATTTTTCTCCATCTCCAGAGAACAAAAGAAAAAGACGTTGGTCTTCAAATCATGGAAGCATCGGGAGATCCAAGGAGCTTACTGGTGTAAGAAACTCGACAATCAGCCATGTCACCACCAAGTCCTGGACACCGAACTGAACTGAACTGAGATATCCCCTAGTATGAATTTAGAGGACGTAACGTGGCAAATACGTTCTGTCTTTTGCAAGCACGGGATTCATCTGTGTAACCTGATTGCGATCGGCTAGCCTGCATAGAGGATTTGTTGTCTGACCCCTTTAGAGCGGTTTGCCGGATGACACTGAATGGTCCAGTTGGCGTTTTAAGTGACCCGGGTTGATTGCGTGGGCCAGTATTGCGCTGGTTACCGTCTTTATGATCCCCTAGGCTAACGATGTAGGATAGTAATTCTGAATTCGGTCGGACAAACGCCTGGTTGTTATATCGATGTATTTCTCTCTACAAGAACGAGAGTAGGAATATACACATACCATATAACTTACGCAACATAAAAACGGCTAACCAAGCAGCATGTTTTTGAGTACCGGTTGTAAAGATGGTTTAGTGTTGGGTGCGATTTGCAGTTTGCCTGTGCAGAACGCTTTTGCTACCACGCTAGATAACTGGCAAGTCAGAGTTTCAAAAGCCGCTTTCCCCTTGAATTATGTATGGGAAAAAAGATCATTTGGGGACATTATGGTCTGTTGGTCGGGGTTTTGCTTTCGTGTATTGTATGATAAAACTATGTAGGTGTTTTAAACCGCCCTTTTAACTCTAGTGAGAATTCAGTTATGCCTGCGAACCGTCTCGTTTTATTTGTAAAAAGCAAAATATATAGGCAGCCAGTCCATGTACCCACACGTCGCACACAGCGTGTTGATCCGACTGGTGTGGGCGACCACTCCTTGAGGCTTAAATGCCGCTGGTAGGGGCTCGTCTCTCGCGTATCGATTCACGCCGTCGATCAGATGTCCTGCCGTTCGTGATTTCGTGGACTCGGAAGGGGCCGGTGCTGACGCACTGTCTGCCAGCAAGATTAAACAGTCTGTCGAACGATATGTCGGACCATACACTCACAATAGATACCCGGTTTTATTACGCGTTTGCGCATGGGTGCAATGGGAGGGGTATACCCCATAATCACAATGGCCCGCTTTAGTTCTAGGGGTAACCACAAATCATACCGTGAATCTTCGAATCGAGGACCAAATAAAGTCCCGATAGGCCGGGTGTGGTAACGAGCCGAACGACGGTGGATTACCGTCTATCACCAGAGTAACAGGTGATGGGGCGAATTCGGACCTCTGACCGCTGAGGTGATGAGCAATCAATACTGAACACGTTTTCTCTGAACAAATTGTCAATGAATACCAGTGCTTGCGGAAATTGGTCCTTGGAGCATATTTGGTGCTCTCTGTAGGTCAGGCAACGTACAAATTATCAATTTTGTTGCATAGGCAGGAACCTTGCAAAATATCCTACCCACGTTGATTCATGATAAATGTTGCTTTCTACTGATCCGTTTGATGTTAGTCGTAAGATGATGTCAGGGAATGGAAATGCGCCGTCCTGTTCTATTTCTAGCATAAATCGTAAATTTGGATATGCTTCGGTGAGCTCCTCTGGTAGATCTTTTGCATTATAACCGAAGGGAACTAGACAAAATATGTCATCTACGTATCTTTTATAAAAAGGCAAAACCGTGGTAAAATCACTCAACGTGTGGTTTCATATGTTTCAGTAGACTATGTCCGCAAGCTGAGGACCAAGTGGGGATTCCATCGTTATGCCATCTTGCTGTCTATATGTTTCCTCTAAACAGGAATTGTACATCTGCAGTATTAAAGAGCCAGTCAGAATACGAACAGATGGTCCTGTTGATCTCTGACCTCATGTATGCTTTTTTTGTGATTTAACGATTGACGAATCCAATTTTCAGTTTATTTGCATACACCCGTGTGATTGTGATCTGGCCTCTTCTCTGGACTAGGTCGGAAACTTATCATGTTTTGCGTAATTTTAGGAGCTCCTTGCATATATCAAAGGGTGTGTTACTGTCTCCTGTTGAAAGGCGTTCACAAACAAAGTTCATTATTTTGGCCAGCGGTATATTTGTGCATTAAAAAAAATAAATCGAGGGAAAGCATTTTCTGTGAATTAGAGTCCACGTCCCTTATCATGTCGGCGAACTGGAATGTGTCGCGTAGGTTATATGGTGACGTTTTGCCCTAATCGCTCCAAGAGATTTGCAAGCCATCGAGTTATTTTGCGAACTGGTGTTCCTGATATCCCAGTTAAAGAGCAAACCATTTTTATGCGTTTCCTACAGACCATAAAATCTTGGGCTCGTTAACCCTGTAACACTCTGCTCGTGTTATTCAGTTTCCCGCGCTTTGCCACCGAGTACTATTTGAGTAGACTCTGTGACTGGAGCACGCATCTTTATTTTTACTGGTCAATTCTTCTGATCGTTGCTCTGACTGGTCGGCCATCTTGGATCCGTTTGTTTTTAAGCTTGGACGAACGGGAGACGGTGTTTTCTACTTGAGACCGTTGATCATTAACGTCGAATGTAGGCATTGCTCCTGTTATGAGTTTTTTCTAGTTTACTGCGCCATACATCACTCATGTAATTATTTTATCATTTCAGAATCACACACTATTTACAGAGAAAATTGACTGTCTTTTGACATAATATCGACCTCTAGTGCGTCTGTTCGGGTGACAAGCCAACGTGGATCGCGAACAAGTGATTTGCCGTCTGCAAACCCTATGGGTATCATCCGCTTATATAAGGTAGTCTATCACATCTTCCTGTCATAGCTTTCGAAGAACAGTGAATATGTGCACTTCAGTACCGAAAGTCTTATCTTTGGTTTCAGTGAACTTAAAGGTATTGTCATAATTCTCTAGACGAACGTTTTCCTCGTAATTAATTCATTTTTTACTGAACTTCCAGTATCTTATCACAACTCAAGGCTGAAACACAAAATTCTATAGAGAATGATGTCAGTTACGTTAATTTTGCTGCGATCAGCTGACCCTTGAATTTGTGTGACCTTGGTCTTCATGATAAATTAGTCTGAAGTTCAAATTCCGAAATGAGTTAAATGTTAAATATGGCTCATTGGTAAACCGATAAAGGTAAACTTCACCATGGGTGGTTTTTATCATTGATAAATAAACGCTGACTCTGCTGAAAATGTTTCTTTTTTCCGATTTTTCGCCATGTTTCTGCCTAACAGGAAGAAGCGAAATCGAAACGAATATACATGAAAAATACTATGCTGTCTTATAGTTCAACAGTCAACTCACGTTGAATGGCAACTTTACGGGAGGAAAACTTTTGGCTCATTTGGAATGCTTGGCCCGGATTTCAAGGTCGTATAAGCGCGACCCGTTCTTTATCCATTTTGTTTTCTGTACCCTGAAGACACATTTACTGAAATCCGGAAAATTCCACCACTTTATTGAGGTGGAATCGTGTCGCCCACTAAATCGCATCTTTATTGAAGCACAGTTAATCGAATAAGGTCATCATAGATAATAAATTTCATTATGAGCATCTTTTGATAACTGAATAGATAAGGCGAGTTGAAAGCTGTTAATTTCAGCATGTTTGTTTTGTTATTCTCTTAAGCGAATATCCTGTTTGTTGAACAATTTTCACCTGATAAGTCTTCATGAGTAGAGTAATATTTGCTGCATCCTAGCTTATTTCAAGGTTGACAATAGCATCAAAGCCCGACGTATGACCACGAGCGCCTTAGTAGAGACGAAACATTAGTGAAGGAAGCTTGTAAAAAACTGATACATTTATGACGCACCACACCACAGCTGTCCATTCGGATCGAAGAGCATCACTGGGCAAACCAAAGACAGACCATATACATAAATCTGCGATATTAGCCCACGTGATTGGCACCGGCCATGGGGTGGATCTGAACACTACTTTCGAGGTTGTTTATCGTACCCTCCAAGCTTACGGCTGCAATAGTCAAGGCAGTCGGAATAAGGCGTTTGCCCTTGAACTGTGCTTCCTAACACGTTTCGTCTAGGACCAACAGCTCATGGTCTAGGATTGGCTAAGGCCGAATGCATCCATCGTTCTGTCACTTAGATGGTGTAAGCTAAATAAACAGATATTACACATGACAGGGGCAATTTATCTGTGATAAACTTCTGCTCTTCACTGATATCTATGCATGCCTATCCTCATAGTCTTTTTCTAGAGTCTCTCCTATAATTTGTAAAAGGCTTGAGAAAGGATTACTGAAAACAATTATTTCACCTAACTGGACTTTTTAAAAACTACAGTATCATATTGGAAACCTTTTTGTGATATTTTGGAAAGAGCTGTCTGACAAACGTGGAGTTACCGTCTATCGCGTGAGAGGTTTACTCTTTATCGGAGCACAGGGAAAAACAGATGCGTCGACAGGGTACAACAACACCTATCCATTGATTGATCAGTTGAAAAGGGTAAATAATCTCGGGCGCACAAGAAACGGAAATATATCATTCGATTTTAAACCAACGGACTCACCTGACATCGACCCAAAAAGTGATCAGACGACAAGTTATCCCAGTCGAATATTTCTACAATAACCGGAGGCGGACAAATTGCAGTGGTCATCGGATCGCCGTAGATCTGTACTTCCTCAAAGATTAACGTCTCATCCCATGTAGGACATAACGTAGCCGTAATGGTTTCCGTGCGCTGTGTAAGTCCTTGAAAAGAGCATCTCACATACGGGTCAGACAGTCCAGTGTCATCAGCGCCCAGGAGACCACGAGCCTGAAACAAGTAGGCACGCAGATGCCATGTGTGGGGGCCTAAATAATGTTTGGTCCCGGAGAAATGATGAGCAGACCGGGTTAAAAACAGATCAGTAAAATAAGCATGTAACGGGTTGGAGTTAATTTTGCGGTACATTCTACTTAATCAGCTATTAATGCCATCAGTCCGAATAGTTCCGCGTAAAATACTGGAAAAAGCAATCAAGTGTACTGAAGCATTTCTGAGTTCTTTCAAAGAGTAGATTAGAATACAAACGGTGTTCTCGGAAGGGGTAAGGCCAAGCTTGATGCCTAATACAGTTTACACGATCCCGGAATTCCACTGCGCAAAGTCAACTTCACCTGCACTGAAGTCATAACGCTAAAAAGTACGAATTTGTGGTTTAGGTTATTTCGGTAACTGGAGCGAGCGTTTAGTGAAAGATTGTACTGTTGACAGTGTTCGCACTGATAGAATGCAATAAAATCACTCCAACACAGAGCTACGCAAACCGAGATAGCCAGAACGCCAAGGCTACTTAACTGCACACTGATCGTAATTCAAAACTGATTAGTAAAAATATACTGTATTAGGAAAAATACTTGGCAGAATAAAAGTTGGCCGATTACAGCAAGCTTATGTTGTACCTGTTCTAGGCGATTCTGAGTGGTTGGAGCTACTCAGTGTACGCAGCTACGAAGCTGTACCTGGCCGTGCCAGGTGTGATGCCTGCGGAATCACCATTTAGGTACTGTTTTCGACACGCACGCTCGACCATCCATTTATGGTTCCTATTGAACTGTCATGCGCATTTGGATTGCGACCAAAGCCCAAATAGCCGACCTTGTGTCGTAGTAAACAAAAAGCCACAGCCATACAATCTATATCAAACTGAATTAGTTTCGGTTGCTGCGTCTCACCGAATGTACACGAGAATAGGTGTGCAGAGCGCAGAGAAAAACAAAGACAAACTAACAGCAATATGGTGCCCAAAATGCTTTTAGCACACTCCTATTTTTGTGATTTCTCGCTGACAAGTATACCTGGGATCGTTAAATTGGTGTGCGTATGTATTGTTCCATCACTTTATTGGCATCGCATTCGGTTTTGAATTTTTGGTCCATAAAAATCAATTTTATTTCAAATAACGTGTCCGAAGAGTGCAAAGCACTTTTATTGCACCCCATGATTACTATCGAAAAAGTGTACGCTGCAGTTCATTTAATGGACTGAAAGGGTATAAAACCATTGTCTTGAGCGATGCTCCGTGATGTCATTGGGAAGAATTCATGCCACGAGTGTTTTGTGAATGGAGCTTATGCAGTTCGGTTAATCAAACTGCAAATT
Organism: Fasciola hepatica; assembly: GCA_948099385.1. NCBI lineage: Eukaryota > Metazoa > Platyhelminthes > Trematoda > Plagiorchiida > Fasciolidae > Fasciola > Fasciola hepatica. Next base: position 11,117,069 of record CANUEZ040000031.1, on the reverse strand, counting down.
TTGATATTTCAGGAAAATAAAAGAACGCCACACGAACGACGGCAGTCCCAGTTTGAACAGGAGAAAATGCTTGCCTATAGTGTCTCAGAATTTAGTGTGAGTAAGACTGCCAAACGAATTCGCAGATCATCTGGAATGTGTTGAAGGATCCAAACAGTTATACAACTAGAAAGGAAGCTGGAACAGGAAAAGAATATCTGAAAAGGCCACGAGACAACATCTACGTGCTACATCCAACCGAATAAAAACTGCACCAAAGTAACAGAGGTCCATGAAGACTAAAAATGGTATTCACTGCGTACATCAAGTGCTAAAAGAAGCAACACATTTGCGGTTTTGAAAGAGGAAAGAGGTAGCGTGGATGACTGGACGTGATATTTCCGATCAGGTAGAGAGGGTCAGAAATCACGTCAGATGGAAGGCTAAATGTACTAATGTGATGCCTAGGGATGGAAAAAGTTCATCTTGGACGGCCCCAACGGACTAATGTACCACTGGCATGATATACAGAGGATCAAGCTTTTTCGGGCCTTTGCGGCAGCTCTGTGATGGCCTGGAGTGATATTTTTATAGACAATAAATTACGGCTGACAGTTCTTGGAGGAAAGCAGATAGCTGACTTGTAGATCAGAACTTCGAAATAATTCTTACTCCCTGCAACTGCGGAACATCGGAGGGGGTCCATGCTTTTCCAATAAGACAGTGCCGCGGTCTTAAGTCGTGAAAGAGATTTCGTGACTTTCCTGAGCCCATTTAAATCACATTCTGCATCGGGCTACTTTCATGCTTGTCAGTAGGCAAACTAACGAAAAATCCACATCGGACGTGAGCATCGGCCTGATTGCCTAGACCGAATATTTGCACACTAACAAGATTCTCACCAGTAAAACTGGCCATAAAACAGAGATTATCAACAGATAGATACCAATAAGTAACCAACTCCTCAATAGTCCACAAGGTTATGAAGCCAGTACTCCAGATTGCTTTTCTACAGTCTTATTGCATGCGGTAACAAGTTATTTTTATTCATATCAATTCCTTTTTGAATATATCGGACAATTAAAAAGTTGGATCTGTCGCACTAGTGACAGAATGAAAACCACGATCCGTATGGTGCATATCTAACTCCTTGAAGACATGTAAATCGCATTCCAAAAGATCCCTGTTGTTAACCATTCGGAGTATCACCACTCACACAGCAGATCAGATACCGTAACCCCTCCAACGCCACAATTATTTCTATTACTCATCCGGAACCTTGTAGTGTCATGATATTTTTAGTGCTAAGAGAGTGGATTCGGCTTTCTCAAGCTGTCAAACAGAGATGGATGATGATTACTTTTGTTTGTTCTGGTGGAATACAAAGTACCTGCAATTATTGTATGCACGATTATTTGTGCTTATAATGTAGCATTCCGCATAATTCGTGTCATCTCTTTATTAGCACTAGAACGCCAAGGCAATCCAAGAAGACACCGAGTCGTAGTAAAATTTGAATGAATTGATTTTCATAGCAGTTTGTTGAAGTTTCATGGCTTTTCCTGATGATAGGTTTTACGCGTTTCCTTGAAGTTTCACAGAAGTGGTGTTTCATAGTTGCATTCCATTCCGTGCCATAATAAATTTGGTATATTTGAAAAGATCTCATTATTGGTTTTCGAATTTGGTCCGACTAGTTTTTGTGGGGCATTTTTTTCTCGCTTTATGATGCAAAGTGTCTATACGGACATATCGTCATTCTGTCGAGGTTTTTCCCTTCGTCTTTCCAGTGTGTGGAAGCTTTTCGCCGTTATGCTAAAGCAGCCCATCACGGAATTTGGAGAATCTTGGACATGTCAGTAATCTTTATTGGAGTTCGTTGTTTCCTTATCATTTTTACCGGTCTTCTAGTGAAAGATTTTGTCATTTTGGAAAGGTTCCTTGAAGTGATATGACGATTCAGTATTATCTTTAACCCTATATTATTCAGTTGCTCAACGGAGGAGCACTTCACTTCATACGACAAACCGTGCAGCAATACCACAACTTGACTCAACACCATAAAACTGGAAAAAGTTGCAATCAACTTGTGTTAAAACTAAGCTATTCTAGTGAAACCCGTAGTCGCCTAGATTTCCGAAAAACATCAAATCGTTCTTTCATTCGACCATATTGGTAACGCTATACTATATATAGAAATATATGGAATACGTCTGGTAGTGACACAGATCGGAAGTTAGAAGACATTGTCGAATAAGCTACTTCCCACACCCATTCATTTCAATAAAGATGTGCACAAGACTGGCATTCCTGCCAATACACCACTAAATCAGTCAGAGAGAAAGCTGTTTCGAAAGTGAAATGACTTGGAGGCGAGACCGTAGATCAGGTGGGAGACAAGTGGTCCACATTTGGTTATCAATTTTGGTCATCCATTGTATTACAGCCCAAGTTGAAATGGCCGGCTAGTTCACCAGTACGTGTTCACAAAAATGGAGCTACGAAAGGTGCATCTATATGGTCGTCACAATCCCCTCAGTTACTGGTCCGAAACACGGAAAAAACGATCGAATTAAATGAATCATGTTTTGGTTGTCAAGATATGCACTCGCTTATATCATTCCATAATCGCAACCACCCTAATTAGATAAATATATATATTGAGTATACCACCATCCTCAGCCAGATATGATCTAACCACACTATCAGCACGAATGCACATCGCTGCTATTTCAACCAATCCCATCAGGATTATGGCTTTCGCATGCCAATTGATATAGTCTACTTCTCGAAAATGATGAATCTCCAACAGACTACCGTTATTTTTACGCCTCTCAACCTTCAGTTTGTCCTGGTAGTATATCACGTGTTCATTCTGCTGCCCTTATGGGATCAGTATATCGTTCTGTGACTATCACTCAAACCATGAACTGTAGATGTTCTAAGACCCCTCCAATATTGGCGATTCGCACATTCCCAACACACTTGTCCTGTCAACGACCCCATCAGTCAATGTTGAGTCACTGTACCCCTTCACACACTTGCAATCCGGTGCATTGAAATCCTCCAATGACTGGTTCCATCCTACCCTCCAATAGATTATCTCACCACTGTTAGCGTCTTGCAGTTGGAGAATACAAGCACACACGTATCGGTGGTTTTCAGAAACGATGAAGCCCAGACAGACCAATTGGTTTTAGCTTTCTCAACCTTCAATCATGGAGTTTATTGAGTGTTAGTCACAACGAACAGCGGTTATCTTAGTGCTCCCAAGTAAACTTTTCACTTTACTGACTGCCTTGATAGGGCCCTAGTTTTCCGTCCCTCAATTAAACAGTCAACTCAGTTCACACGTTGAGCCTTAGAGGTGCAAACGAACAATCGCTTAGTTTATCCGTCACAGCAGCCGTACTCAGCTCGGCCGTGATATAGGTCAAAATGAGCCATGTGCGATCCAGACAACTGCATTTAGATATAGCTCAAAATGTTGCGGCAGTGACCACTACTTTTGTGCGTGACCCCGAAATCAAACAGACTTCGTTCAACGAATTATGAAGCCAGTGATTATCAATGCCAATTCCGTCTGAATGTCATACTCGTTGTTTTGCCAATAAACTGAGATTATTCGAGGACAAAGAAGTCTTCTCACTAAACCTGTTCCCATCAAGCTTTCGCCAAAACCCGCAATTCTTCGGTCACGACCCACACATCCCCAAGCCACGATCCACCATTCTTTAGCCTTGACGCACAACCTTTAGTCATGCCGATGCAAACCAATCAGGTCAAAAGCATCGGACTATGATGCCATCAAGAAACTATGGAACAATTTTTTTTAATACAAAGATTGGCGTTGCAGTGCTAACGGAACAAATGAGAAAGTGTGGTGATCATTTGCTGCACAGTTGACCGTGGTAATGGTATCAAATGCTGTACCTCAAATTGATTGGAAAAGGTTTAAACGATGTATGCGTATCGTCGAACCATGTGGCACAGCCCTTATATTGTTGCAATTTCGGTGATAGTAATGGTGCCAAGTATTGCGGCATAAATAAATTGATGACATCAGTGGGGGTGTACTTATGATAACTGTGTGTATTACTCTCGGAAATTCAACAGTAATAAGGGCTGTGCCACATGGTTTGACGATACGGGTACGTCGTTCACACCTTTTCCAATCAATTTGAGGTACAGCATTTGATACCATTTCCACGGTCAACTGTGCAGCAAATGATCGTCACACTTTCTCATTTGTAAAAAGAAAAAACAAATTGTTCCAATATCCCTTGATGTCATTATAGTCCGATACGTTTGACCTGATTGGCTTGCATCGGCATGACTAAAGGTTGTGCGTCAAGGATAAAGAATGGCGGATCGTTGGTAGAGTATATCTGGGTCTTGGCTAGATGTGTGGATCGTGGCTGGGGAATTGCGGATTTTAACTAAAGCCTGATGGGAAAAGGTGTTGAGTTTGTGGGATCGATCGAAAAACCTGTCGTGCGTGTCTGGCGATCAAAAACACCACAGCACAAATCGGCCTTGAGTGAAAGCCGGGTGACTGAGTGAGCGCATCTCTGTGCGCGCGCACGTGGGCACATACTAGGATCGAAAATAAAATGCAGTGGAGCTGGTTAGGGACCGTAACTGTCGCACGCGTCAACCACGCAGTGATTTGCATACCCAGGTTCAGTTGTATTCCCATTGATGAACTCACCATTGCCAAATCACATATGCGCAACACGCACGTTCAGACACGAAGTATTCGTGCTACACTCAGGATACAAGGCCCCAATCTATGTAAATCATGCAAACAATTTCGCAGATTTTCCTAGATTGTGCACTTGTGTGCGCGCACACAGGTACGCTCACTCAGTCACCCAGCTTTCAACCAAGGCCTGTCTGCTCCGTCGGTCATTAAACCGTCAGGGTCCAACATCAGGTGGATTGCATTCCAGTGTCCGATGGAGCTGAGCCCCAGTCCGTGGTTTGTCCTAGTCGCCCACGATCTCACACGTCTCACGTGACATGTTTGCAATGTGTGTGTGGCATGCAACTACCAGGATGATACAGAGTAGGTTTTGTGAAATATGTTGAGAAACAAAGGAAATGTGAACGTAGATTTACCGCGGAACCAATTGAAAATACCCGGCTGAAGGATCAGAACACTCGGCAGCGAACGAGTTTGTTTTCGGTGCGTGTCAAGTGACCTAATGTATCATGTTTTGTAGGCACTTAATTCAGATTATAGAAGAAAGAACAAGAAACCTGGTAATCATGGTGACGAAAAATGACATTTTCGTGTCCATTTAGGTACAGTACAATCGGTGCCACGAGAGCTAGTGTGTGTTGATAATTGTCATGTAGAATTGCTTGATCTATCAAATTCGAAAGATAAGTCAGCACAATTCGAGCACACAATTGACAACATGAGAATGTCAGTGCTTAACGTCATTCCGAGGTACTTAGCAGATAGAAATCTGTGTAACTGAATGGTTCGTGGAGTATACTCAGCATTCGGGAAGGCTGAGTGAGATGGGGTGGAGATACACTGAAAACACTACGAAGGCTTACGTGAAAGATCACTTTGTTTTGAAGATTATCAGATAGGTTATTTATTCCCTTGTTGGTTGATACAGCATGGCAAATAATTGCGACGTTAACATACTACTTTCCAGTTTCTGAGAAGCTAAACGAGATGTCGCCTAAGTAATGGGGTGGCCATGAACACCTTGTTTTTGTGTCCTGGGAAGCGAGTACGGGTCTTCATGGAGTATGAACAGATTACCAGATTTCAGTGAAATTTTGAGGGAGAGTGCATAATTCATCATCAGGATAAGCGACAAAATTTCACTAAACTGCTACGAAAACCTATCTATTCGATTTTTACCAAAGCCAGTGTCCCCTTGAACTCTTTCGGCGTTCTACTGCTAATTTGAAACATTACGATGCATATTTATTTGCGATGTATGTCAAAAGTTACACCGCAGACGAAAATGACCATGCACACAATAATTACAGTTCTTGTGTATCCTACAAGAACAAACTTTGTTGTTTCCCAAAGTAGTTACTGTCGGTAAGTTGAAAGGGAGAACCACTGCTTGTGTAGTGATTATAACCCATCCCTATTGGACAACCTGATGATGTCTTTCGAATTAAATTACTGCAGTCAAACAAAAAAGCTTGCTTAACTCGCATTTGAAATATTGGTACTGATCCGTTTGAGATATTCACACGGAATTGGTGCTGATAAAATTGACGGCACTGCATACAATGCGACTGTCGGGAAGCAATCTGAACCACTGGCTTCATTACATTTAAACTAAACTAACTCCTTGCAGAGCACCGAGAAGATCGACAATATGCTGATATATGCCCGTCGATAGTCTTTGTTTCATGTAAGGTTTTACGAGCGAGAATTATTTTCGGTGTGCAAAATGTACCGTCTGAGCAATGAGACCGGCCTCTCTGCCCCAGGAGGATTTTTCGATAATTTGCTTACTGATAAACACAAAAGTAGTCCGGTGCAGAATGCAGTTCAGATGGGCTTGGACACATTTACGGATTTCTCCTCATGTCTTAAAAAACCCACTGTACATACATCTCGCGTTACCGAAATAGGGATATTGTGTCGATTCATCAAAGTCATCGATTGGTTCTCTCCCATTTCAATTTGAGCCCTGATGGAAAAGTTTGGGGTTTTCCTGGCGAGCTGAGTCCATGCAGTCAAAGAGTCCTCAACGCTATTCACGAACTGCATGGTAGAATTTTGAAATCCAGACAATAGGCCGTGTTATTGTGAGCGTCTGATAGATGTTTATCTGTTCTGAGCAATCATGTTCTTTGCATCTGAGCACTAGGCATGTGTTTTTATCATCTGGTTACTAAATGCATTGCGGACTTTTCGGACAAATTATTTGAAATAAAATTGATCTTTATGAATCGAAATTCAAATCCGTATACGATTTCAACACAGTAGTGGGACAGTACGTATGCACACCAAATTTAACGACCCCACGTATACTTGTTAGCGAGAAATCACCGAAAAATGGGAATACTCTAATAGGTTTTCGTTCACCGTACATACTAGGGCACCATTTATCATGAGAAATAACTAAGTCACTTGATATGTTGATGCAGAACAATAAAATAGGTCTGTCTCTTGAAGCACAATAAGGAGACATGCACGGTCGCTTGTTTTCGTACTACTTTGCCTCATCACAGATTCGTTTCTTAACCTCTATAAATCACAGAGAATGGTACGCATCGTAGAGTTCTGATTCGAATGCAACCGGATCAAAGAGTCAAGCTTGCGCTCCCGGTGATGCGAGCTTACGAAATATTTTTACACGGGCCGTTGCTTCTCATATAGAGCAAGAATATTACATCACCATGCTACACACAGTTGACACCGAACTCCTCAATTCACTGAGACTGGGCAAACGCAAAATTAATACGCCGCACACACAATGCAAAATACACAGCCCAACAGATACTCAAAACAGAAGCTATACAGCACCTGCGGCCTCGCAGGGTTTTGACAAATTGAATCAATATAGCGGCACAGTACCGCTTGGGTCATACCTCTTAGACCCGTAATCTCAAATCAAAATGGCCCCTTCTGTAAAACAACTTGAACAGAGTGCGGAATTAGACTAGGCTAGCTCACCCGCTATCCAGAGAAAAAGCATGACACAGAATAGTACCACGCGTTTATGAGCGACGATCAGCACAGGTCAAAGCAAGTCAGCAGCTCTGCAGCTTATATAAGCTGTTCGGATGACCTTGTGGAAACTGTAAGCGGACCAATCAGAAACGAAAAAATGCAATCGAAGGAAGTGGAAAAATATACAGCGAAGGAGAAAATGTTGTTAGAGAAATAGGAGAATCACACTGCTCATTATATAAAGACTTTTGCAGAAGTGTTATATTTCTGTTAAAATCTACGAAATCAAATGTGGGCTAAAACACCTTTTTTTAAGCACTGAGTCACCCAAACATCGGCCAAAATGACCCTGTCTAAGGTTTACTTGTTACTTAGAAATCCTCTGTCCCTCGGCGGGTGTGGATGACTTGGCTAAAAGCTACCGAGCGCGTCTTTTTGCCCAGAATAGAACAGTAGCCATATCTGTGGTTATCCATAAATAAATGAGTATGAGCTCACAACAAGTGGTCGTGGACGATCAGGGGTGTTTTAAGAGGATGTGGAGGGTATTTTGCCTGGCAACGAAATCTCTACTTAGAAGCCGCAGAGGCCCATACGAAGCAACGTCACGTGTACAAATGTGACCCATCCCTAAATAAAGTCATTGCCTCTTGCCTCTTACTCGGCCATCCTGATTGGGGTAAAATTCACCAGGACGTGTTGGGCACCCTCGATTGGCAGGCCATCATCCAAAAGGTATATAAATCGCTCGATCAGACTCCGGTTTCCAAAACAGGGACTTCCAGTTGCGCGACAGGTAGCATTTGGTTGTGTACGGGCTAGAGTTGCTACGTCGAGCAAAAATCCAAGTGACCCTGGGGACGCCACTCCGTACCGTGTTCCATATACCCTTCACTAATGGGCTTTCCACCCGCATCAATCATGCTACAGCATTCCTGAGAAGCCACGTGCCTCGTGTTTTCTCCGCAGCCAGGGCGACAAGCACAACAGCTGGGGGCTTCAGCTCGCGAAATTACACCAAAGTTGTCTGCTGGAATGTGAGAACACTTTTGGACATCGGAATCCAAGCCATCACTGCGCGCAAGCAGCATGACTACTACATCGAAATCGCATGTTTCCCCGAAGTTTGACTGCCAACTTCGTGCACTCAGTGTATAGAGGTCCCTGAAGTAGACGACAGCTACCACCTACCTACCACCAACTGCGATCTTCGCGGTGTCACAGTAGTTTCCAGAAACAAAGCTAACAGGAAACTACTCATACTAAACCTGATATCCACTCGGATTACCTTAACTCCTTTCCGCATATCCTGTCGTGTCAGGAGAAAGACGTGTATTCGGTAGCATCACACGGCAAACGCAAGCACAGGCGAGTACTTGAAAAATGTCAATACGTAGGCAAGCACGTGAGTCAAAGCTGCGTGAAGTCGAAAATGCAAGACAACTGTACAATCGGGTTGAGCTGCACAAGGTCGCTCAACACGTAGCACAATGTGATTGGTCAATGCTGTCCGGGACGAAGCACGGCAAACGTCAACGCTGTACGTGTGTGTGTGTGTGTGTGTGTGTGTGTGTGTGTGTGTGCGAGATCGTCTGTCTAGGCACATGCCTGTTCAGGCCGAACACAACACATCCCTTCCGAACATATAGTCTATCGTGGTGTATGCCTCGACGGACTGCTAGAGGTGGTAAACAGTATCCCGAAGCATCACATTCTTCCTACTTCGAGGGACTGAAAAGCCGTTTGGGTCCCTCCACCCAAGCAGCCAGACATATTTAGACAGAATACGCTTTCAGGCAGCAGTGCAGCAGTGGGGGGTGTTTTGTCAGCTTTACAGACTGAAATCGATACCAACATCCATTTTCAGCATTCCGAGAAGCATTTGCTAGCATGGCACTGTAACTGCGGCCCCATAGGGCACCATATCGACAAGTCTGTTACGTTCATGCTGTTTATCTTTGACTAAAGATTACCAGTCCTACCGAGGTGCAGAGACCATGCCCTTATCCGCACACGTTTCAAGATCCACTTATCCAACTGCCGTACTAACTGAGACACGAATCTGACTAACTCAAATGCGCCAGGATCACCAAATAAGTGCTAGGCAGCATCGGACGTTATTGCCTACCATGTAGCAATCATACATTCAGGTGAAAAAGAAGCACCAGTAGAAATTCCGTGAACTTTACTGAAGGTATCAATCCGGTAACCCACTTTAGTCGAACTGGGGTTTATGCAACGATAACAAAAGGATTGGATCTGAGGGACAATTCTCTAATTATCTGGTAAGGCTTGAGACTCTCACATAAATGTTATCCAGACTTCCGGAATATCCGACGATGTGCCACCCGTTCGGTTAGAAGCGATATCAACAACTACTGGACCAAAGCCACAGAACCCATGGAGACTGCGTAATCTCTACTGCATCCCGTAAGCGACAGCCGGCAGAACCCGTCCTTCGTGACGCTGCCGTGCTAATCATCCTTGAACAGGCTGAAATGATGCAGCAATGGACCGCACAATTCGATTCCTTACTAAACCGTCCCGTGCAAGATCTGCGAGTCTATTCCCGGGCCGTCATTGGTCCTTTATTGATCTACGGCTGTGAAACGTGGCCATTAAGTATCGAAGACATAAGGAAGCCTGTAATGTGGGACCACTGGTGTCTGCAACGAATTCTTGGAGTGGGTTGGCACGACATGATTACAGACGAAACAATAAAGCAAAGCTGCTTCAATATCAAAAACTTTCCGTGTTCCTTCAATGCCGACGATTATATCGGTTCGGATAGTCCTACGTCGGAGAACTCAGTACGGTACCTCTCTCCTGCTGCATGTCTAGAACGGTGCTAACCGCATAAAAGTGGAAATAAGCTTATTTGTTATGTGTTGTTAGTGATTGCTAATCAAGATGTAATAGCCGTACAGTTTCCACGGATTTTATTAGTATGATGAGCTTTGATATTGCTTGATGATTCGTTTCATGAAGAAATTCTCTTTTCCTCCTGCGTGGGCTGATCAGTCGTGAAATCTTGGCCTCAGTCTATCGATACGGGCCACATAAAAGATCGAAAAGTACAGGGAAACTTGTTTAAAACTGGATAGAAAATGGCTCACCGGAATAGCACAGGTACACCCGAGGAACAACAAGCTTCCCGATCTGTGCAACGAGGAGACAAAAAGACCCAAAGCGTTCAATATAGATCGAGTAAAAAAATCGATTTTCGTCAAGTAAAATTTTTCACAGACGCGTATCCAGTATTAGTTATTTTGTTCAAGAGCAAATCCATGGGCCCATACGAGCAAGTCCTTAGCAAACTTCGGATTACAGAATAGAAAGTCGACATGCACGCATAATGTCAGTTCATGCGCGATCACTGTTGTGTGAATTGTGCTTCAACTAATCAACACTAAACTTAGTTCTCAATCTGTTAAATTGATTCTTCTCCATTTTGTACATGCAATTCATGGTTTTCTCCCACTCTGAAAGTGAGAGGAATAATCTACTCCTTTTTTAGCAAAACCGGAGAAACGAACCACGTTTTGTGAAGTACAACAGAAAGGAACTGAAAATGTCGTAGTAGTGGGTACGGATCCCTGTGCATACCGCTGGAAGAATTCTGGGCGCTCTTTTTGCCGAGACCGTTGTGCAAACTGGACTGAACTGAACTGAACCTTGTTTTATTTCAGTATCAACACACTTTTTTGGGATTGTGCAAATTTACGGATGAGTTGCGAAACGATAAGGCGGATTTGAAAAACTGTTAGTTCAGTTCCAGATCTGAAAGCAAAGATTGGTTTTTGCCTCTGTATGGCACACTTCATTGGTCAACTGGCCACATGTCTCTCTAGCCGTTGACTGACCGTTATTACAGCTGTTTTATATATATATATATATATATATATATATATATATATATATATATATATATATAAGCGATAGAAATGCAGTAAGCCATAGCGGGCTTTGTAGTGCCCGTTGAACAGTCGGCCAACATCAGGGACACTTCATTGGATGACCGATACATGCTCGAATAAGCCTATGGAGGTCAGTACGTCAATGGACATGGTTATATATCTATATCACCAGGATCTCAACCATACTGAACACATGTCTTAAACAGGTACCTTCAGAGTATACTGGTTGGGAACATCAAAATGTTCCGCGAACGCTGTGAGGCCTGATTGCCGAACTCTCTCACCCCGTAATCACAAAATTGTTATTCCGACAATCAAAATTACAAAGCAGCATCACAACGTATCAGCTAAAAAAGTCACAGCAAGTTGTTTTTTTACTAGCTGCTTATTTTATTGCGCTGTACTCCTCCTCGCTTTTTTAATTGTTGCTGCATTGGCACCATGGTTGATTTCAAGCCGGAGTATATATATATATATATATATATATATATATATATATATATATATATATATATATATATATATATATATATATATATATATATATATATATATATATATATATATATATATATATATATATATATATATATATATATATATTCTCGTTTTCGGTAACTTCATCCTCTGGCTAATACAGTTACATGGGATTATTCAGTGATATATATATATATATATATATATATATATATATATATATATATATATATATATTCATCAACTTGACAGTGTTCAATATAACCAGAAGCGGCAGTTTTGTTTTAGTTCATTTAAATAATTTTCACTCGTGGATGTTAAGTAGCGAAAATCCTCCCCAATTAGTGCCGATGGAATTTTTTCACAACTTATCAACTGAATCATCACCGTGCCTGTTCGTTTATATTCTGCATATTTCGAACATAGATGGATTCTATGTTATCGAATTCCTCACCGTGGATGAGCCTGGTGTACTTAATTGCATCACACATGTAGTTCCAGCTGACTTGTCGTCCACAGGTCGAACACCTCGATGCCAACGACGTCTGCGAGCCATGTCCACTTTGCGTTCATTGGCATGGAATGCTGATTCGAAATTGAACGCGTACTCCCAGTGCTCAGTAGACTGATTTGCTACAGTCTGCGTAAAAGCAGCCGAGGAAAGCAGAAAAAGAGGTAGAGAATTATTGAACCTCCAGGTCATAGAGGATGGAAACAATTTTCAGTCAAGTATTGGTCCGGTCAAACAACTGATTGGTTAGCTGACAAATCAACTTACTTGTGGAGTACGGAACCACAGTACAACTGTTTTATACTTGTTACGAATCGTCAGAGATGAATGTCCACCATGCACAATGCCGAAGTGATTGCTTGTAAGTCGCACGCAATTCAGATGGTTTATTGATGACGTGTGTTGGACTCGTGTTCATTCACCCAAGGTTCCAGTCCGGTACTGACGATTCCACACAAGGATGAAACAGTTGTACATCATGTTCAGGTATATTGGGCCACCCCCGGCAGTTTCGCATTGCTATTTTGGCTACTGATAACATTGGCAGTATGTAGCTTTTGAGATTTTCCTGCCTCATCTAAAAAACCATCAGTTTGTCTACATGAAATCAAGATTAACGAAATCGGTAATCAGGAATCATTACTTCAAAAGTGCAAATGTTAAACCCGAAATGACCACACAGATATAGTGACTCGTTCTGACGATCCTGTTAGTGTTTTTCTATGAACATGTGCTTGCTTGTTGTGATTAAGTTGCATCATCGAAGTCTATTCGATTGTAAACTCACTTAATTCGCGCCAACTGAAATTTCGGCTGACTACAGGGATATGCGACAACGTTATGTTTTAGTGCACACCGAAAACCTCAATGTAAATGAAGGCTCACCTTAATTTTCTGGTCGTCATAGGAGTAAAGCGTATATCCGCTAATGTTTGTGAATTTTATCAGTTGAAACCGATAAGCTAAGAGCTTTTTCCAGTGGACTGCGCATTTATTGTGCTCATTGGTTGCATTGGTTCAACTTCTGTTGGGTCCTTTCGACAAACTATTTTCGTTAATACAATTATTGCGCCTTATACTCACTCTGGTGACATCAGACTATTCATTGATAGCTTTTACCAACTACTACAATACGTCTTTATCAGTCTGTGGGCCCTTGTTGACTCAGTGTCAGATAACTAGGTTTTTTCCCTGTATATAAGCATTAACCTGATTAGCACTTCTGGTCATAGTGTCGCTCTTCCTTATTATGAGGGAGTTTTAAATTAGAAACTCCCTGCACCCCCTGCACGCTATCTGCAAACATGCTTGCATCCCCGAGAACCTAGATGAGCTTAGATCATTGTTCGTTCATCTGTATTGTAAATCTGCCTTGGGAAAGGTTACTTACAGTAACGAAAATTTCGTGTGAACACAAATATTTTACACAAGGTTGCATTATTTAGTATCTAGAGTTTACATGTAGCCGTACTACTGCACAATGCGGTCAATGGGTAAATGACCGTTTGAGCGTTCACAGTCTGCATGATAGATCATCTCACAAACTGTTTAAATACTCCACCACTTAAACTGATTACGAAGAGATTGTAATGGATCCTCATAACGTATCAAGTCAATTCAAGTAGTGTGAACGCTGTTATGCACCTGATAAATGGCGAAATTACAGCATTTTCAGCCGGATCAATAATTGCCGGGTTACTTCAGCACGGTCGAGCAGCACTGTTTGCTACTGAAACTACTCTCAGTAGCCAAATATCGAGAAAGAAAATTCTATGTAAGTACCATTGATCGAAGGATCAACGATATTCCTCACTAATTTTTGTTTTTATAACTATGATCTGTCCTCAAAATGAGTGAGCAAATGTACCGAAGCGACTTATGGGGGAATCGTGGAGTTTACCCATTTACTTCTGGTCACAAATGAATTGGCTACGAACTAAATCAGAAATGGGAATCAGGAGTCAGCTTTTTTCCTCATCCATGATTAAATGAGTCACGTTGTTTACTCAAGAATCCAAAGAAAACCGTATATGATATAAATGGAATATAAATACGAAAGCGTGAGAGTGGAATGAGGCACTAAATAGATTCAGATTACCGGCGATAGCGGAAGGTTTCTGAAGCCTCATTTTGTGTGTATTCTTTCACTTGCTCCTGTGGAATAATGTAGGTAGAAAGCACGAACAGACGCTTGTCTGAACGCATCCGTGAGCACCATCCAGCGTGGTTCAGGACAAGAATAATTAGGTCAGTTACCGGTGTGGTTGTTTTACACTTAGATGAGACTAACCACTCTGTGAACGTGGATCAGGCTTTCCGCCTCCTGTATAGGGTTCGAGGTCGGCAGTGATGGTCAGTGAGAAGTTGCATCTTGGCTATGGCGGAAGCGGTCGGGATTCGCCTCCACAACCCCCCTTTATGTGTTCAAAAGAAATTCGCGCATGCATTCAGTCTAACGCAAACCACTCACCACCCAATGTCAGGTCCAAGAAGGTCCGACAGCTTACAAGCTGAGAACGTGTTAGTCCCTTCACATCTGGTCTCCGGATAATCCTGTGCCACATTAGGTGTGAGCAACGATTCCTAAGGCTATTTTCTTGAACGTATACTTTATGCATTTAGTCATATATGTTGTATTGTATTAGCATGATTAAGAATCACCGAAAACGAGCTAATTCGCCAGTCTTTTTTCCAAAACTAAGTCCATTAGTTACTTGATCGCGGTCTGCGAGTAGACGGACAAGGCAAGGTATGAGACTGCTTCTATATGTCAGTGTGCTTGGATGAAATATTCGGGATTTCAAACAAGTGGAAGAGTAGGAGACGCCTTTGGAGAGTGTCAGGTGAAGGTGTTGACTGGTGTTGGATAATAATCTACTGGTGAATTTTCTGCTAAAATTCAAGCAGGCGAGAATACGTCTAGTAGTTTTGCCACAGCAAGAGAGCAATTTCAAAGCCTTAGTGACAGAACGAAAAGCTTTTTCTTTTTAGGTAAACAAAATCGGAGAGGAACAGCAAGTGAGGAAGAGTCCAAGAGGTAACAAATTGAAGTAGAAGACTAAAGGTTACTCTACGTTTTCTTATTCTGAAATGTAAAACGGAGGTTTTCTGATTTCAGTGAAAACGGTTTCAGTGGAGGTTATAGGTAAGAATAACTCCTGGGTAACGTACGGATGAAGCTTTAGGGAGATGTTGGTTGCCAATGAAACTATGTGAGATTTTACTAAAAGCACCTTGGCAGCAAGGTCCATGTTGAAGACTGAAGGACACATTAACACGTTTGAGGACTTTAAGAGTGAGAGGTCGGGAAGTGAACCAATTATACAGTTCATTTAGACGGGTAAAATAATTCAAAATTTTGTTCCCGTAGTAGGGACGATTGAGTTCACCTCCGTCAGGCTTTGTAAGTAAACCGGATCTGGTGAAATGGACAGCTTACAAATAAAAGGGAGAAAATAAATGCGGTTAGAATAGCACCTTGAGAAATATCATAATTAACTTGAAGAAAAGAAGAGTGTCATTTGCCAGAAGAAGTAGCCTGTGCACGATTAGGAAAAAAGTCGCAAACTACAACAGTTAATACTATTGCTATGTGGAATGGACAGAACAGTAGCGCAATGAAGGGAACCGAAAGCATTAGCTTAGTCAAGAAAGATTGGCCTAAGAGTATTGTAATTGTATGACGGAATTAGCAAGCAATATGCTTTGCATTTCAGCCAGTGTGATCAAGTGCAGAAACAATAGCATTATCAATGTGGCCAACAGTATGGTTGGTCGAAAGATAAGGTTTGTATGAGCATGGCCTCGGGTCGAGAGAGTGAATTTGGTGAACAATACGGCAGAGAAGTACACATTTGAATACATCACTACAGTCCCAACTACAAATGTTAACTGCGTTACATGCCCTATAGAATGAAAACAAACAAAGTGCATGGCACGTTGACATTAATTGGGACACTCCAGTGACGACAGTCAAGCTGATCGGGCCAGTTGTTCTTATCTCGGAGGACGTCCGGTGTAATGGAATTCTTTTATCACAAGTCACGGATATTAGACTGTATGATATTACCCTCCAGGCAGTGAACATGCACACTCGCCATGGATGCCACTCTAGCACAATACAAGGTATTTCCACAGAACAAAAGTTGATTGTATAAACGTGTAAACATTGAGGATGAAATGAGAGTGAATTCAGTTTGCATCCTTGGCAAAAACCCGTCTGGACCACTGACCATATCACACTTCACCTTCATTAGTGCCCCATATATTTATAAAGAATATATCACCTATGAACTCTTCATTTACATTTGCTGTGGAGCCTTGAACCATTATTCGACATTAAATACCGGTCGGTTCCGCTAATTTGCTTCTTTATCATCTTATTTTCTCGTACACTTTTTTAACGGACTTGATTATCTACTTTGTGGTATTTGCTGCATTTTGCCTACTACTAAGGTTTTGAGTAGTAAGTTGAGAAATTCGACTTCCCTAGGATGTAAGCACATTCTCAAATATCTTCACCAAAACAGGTATCCCAAAAACTAACTACTGGCATTACGATCGGTAGCTAAATGAAAATACGAAACTCCCGAGGGTGTCCCGTTATTCTTGAGCAAGATGAACAGGTTACCGGACTAAATTTTTCGCATCCTCCCAGGGGTGCAGGCGTGACGAAACACTCAACATGAGGCCATGAAGCTGTGCTTGTTCGAATCAGCTTCGTTTTGAACACAACGGAAGCATGAGCCTGTAGTGATCTCGATCGTTTTGAGAAAATGACTATTTTCTGGACACCATTTTGGATCAATTTTCTCCATGATCTTTTCTGACGTTTGACATTGACCTCAGTGTTCTCCGGTTGCGTACGTTTTACTGGACTGACTTTTCCGTGGTTTCCGTCGACCTCGTTTCAAATCACTTTCACTTTCGGTCGTTCGCCGATTGTACACGCTCGCGGTTCGTTTTCTGCACAGCCGTCGCGTTTCGTTCCGTTTTCCTTTCGGTGTATCTCTCGTATCGGTACTGTTTCGGTGCCACGATATATAGAATACACCTCGCATCTGCAAACCGACTTGCGTCTTCTCTATTCGTCCGATAGAGGGGATATCGTTGGTATTCGCTGCTAGACCCGATAGGAGACACGTTCGCCAGCCGCTCTCGAACGTCTTCTATAAGCCAATCGTTTCTGCTGATGTCTAACCTCTCTTAACTATGTTGGAAGGATGTCGAGTGACGTTGCGTAGTCAACTTAGTGGTTGGATTTTAACTGATGACCAACAATAGGACTTCGAGAGGCTCCATTCCCTCTTCATATAGGATCTAACTCGCCTGGTGTTATTTAAAAAGTTTCCGCTGTGACCTCGTTGCGTTTGACCACGAAAAACTTGTATTACCAAGTAATCATTAACGAATTCAGCAGAGGCAGTCTATCATGGTTTAAAATTTTAGCGGTGGACGCTACCTAATACGACCAGCGGAATTTGAATGTGGTAAATATTGTAATGACTATGGTGGATTCATTGACATATTATCTCAATTGTAAGATATGCCGAGTTACCTCAGTCACCTTAGTCCTCTCTTTCTAGCTTTCTTCGTTTTTTATGTTGCATTCATCAAAGTTGTGAGAATAGCCCTTTTCAGTAAATGCTCAGGTTATCCAAATATTTTACTAATTATTATTTCTGAGAGCTCAGTAAAATAATAAGGGACTTTGTTCCAGCCAGTGTTGCCTTCGTATGAGCACTGCATTCGACCTAGAAAAAAAGGACGCTTTACTGTACCGATAATTGGAGCGTCAAAAATCATAATCGTGTGTGATATAAGCAGCCTCTGGTGCATAACACTTCCATCGACCATTATGAATAAAGTAATGCATCATCATGGCCTCAGGTGAACCGGAAGTTGTCAGCTCTAGTGTACGAGCAACGGAGCATTCTTGGCACACTCCATCTATACGTGAATGATTGATTAAAATGGGTTGTGGAAACGTTAGCATCTAAATTCAGATTGAAGATAGATACAAGCGTAAGGCTAAGTGCTGACTCTTGGTCGATAGACAGCCAAGTCTCGTTAGCAGACAGCACGTCAGCACCAGAACAAAGATTTGCGATCGACAGGACGGCGAATCGATAAGACGAGAAATGATTCACGTCAAGTGGTGATTGGTTGCATAGTAACGAAGACGACAAGACGGGCGAGGAACCCCTGTTTTGAGCAACCAAACGAGTCAAGTGGGTGAAACATGTACAACCAGTTATATAGGCCCTTTTCCAGACCGCACTGGAGCAAAGCTTATCCTCCGGCCGCCTAAGTTTTTCGGCTGCGTTTTGGCCAGCTGCCTGCAACCATTAGCTTGATTGTTTTGCGCACTTCTTCCTTTCAGCTGGTCCGACTGTTCCGGTTGACAGCTTGCTAGGTAGCCCCTCACGTGGCCTCTCTTGTTAGTTACTCAAGAACCAGCTGCGTCCAATCTCCTAGTTCGTATGCCTCTTTTTCTGCTGCAGGATGCTTCCGAAGTTCGTCGTCTGTTCTTCTGTCGTTGGCTCTTGATTGGTTGGGCTGATCGGTTTCATACTCGCACTGTTCTGCTACCACAGCTTCCCCCGCTACAGAATCATCAATAAATCAATCAGAAGAGAGGCTACCCAATGCAAGGTTGAACCAACTGATCTGTGTTGCAATGATGGGTGACAGGGCTTCTTTTTCCCATATTGACAGTGCGTTTCGAGCTAATCAACCGAGATGATTCACAGGCACAAAAGTCTTCTCACTAGAGTAAATGGGACGGTTCAAAGCAAAAGATAAACCTGAATCACAGAATCACGCATCCTTCGACTCTGATCCGATTCTAATTTCGATGTAATGGTTACGAACATGAATGATGGAAAACGGTCTCGTTTTTCAGTTATCGTGTTACTCTTGAAATACTCCGGCTAATGCTAAAAATGAGAAACGGCCACATACTGACTGTTTCGGACTTGCAGTTTCAAAAAAGTTGTTTGCTGGATTGCAGTTAGTTATGCGTAGATAACTTAAATAAGGATTATTCACGAACAAACAGTATCCAGTTGGTTCTCGCACATTTTGGGTCTAGAAATAAGAATGAAACGTTAATAAAACATTATAAACACTGGCTAAAACTTAGTTTTCCCTTGAAAAAATTAAGATTTGCGGATGAGTTTGAAGTTGTGCTTGAGAGAAATTTTCATAACGGAGAAACAGGAATCTAGTAGTCTGCGCGGATATCGCAAACATATTCGTCTACAGTACTTTAGTGGTTTTCATATCAGTCATACTTCCAGCTGCCATTTATCCTGATCGACTTACAGTAGGCTGTGTCAGTACCTCAACATCAGGCGTGACTTTAAGACCGGAGAGATTAGTATGACCGCTTAGTTATATTTTATGGGATCAGTGAAGTCAGCTGAGACCTTGATTACAAAAATAATCTGGGTGTCGATTAATAAATCGTAATCACCGTGGTTTAGATCAGACTAGGGTTTCAACACAGTGTGGTCGAGATTTCGTTTAAATCGCGTAGTTTATGTGAAATGAAAATCAGTAGTTAACGTTTGGTGCGTAGGTTGGGCAGCATCGCCATCCCGTAGTAAGCGCCGAAAAAAGAAAGGTCGAAATTGAGAAATACTAGTTTAAGCTCTGGAATCGACGATTAGTCAAACCGAAACATATTAGTCATCAATGGAAAGTTTTGTTTTGAGCCCATCGCTGTTTTCGGATGAGTTATTCTGCTGAATTTTGTACCCAACAATCAGCGCACGAATCTAGTTCAACTTTTGGTTTTTCTTTGAGTACTATGAGGAATTGCACCTTTCATTCGTTCCAAATTGTTATAGAGTGTCGGGGAGTCACATTTAAACCTAAACAGTTGGTTCGGTATACTTTTCCACCACATATGACAGCTGAACGGAGGAACTCACTCCCACGTGCACTGGTTGAGTTGAATGATATTATGCTTTCTTTTTGGATGGTCACTGAGATATTACAAGATTCCCCGTCGTTATTCAACCTTGCCGCACTGCTGCTCAGCCGCGTATGGTAATTCTTAGCCTGTAAGTGTATTCAGTATGATATACATTGAGTAAGAATCCCAAAATTGACTCCGTGAATGGAATGCAGCGGAATACTCGCTTTTTTCGTATCGATGCCCGGCCGCCAAACGACAAAAGACTATTGTTCTTCAAACCAAAATGCAGCCATTTGATTGCTGTAATAACCTTTATGAACTAGTGATTATTTGGTGTTATACAAACTCTTTCTGTGTATCTCACTATGACAAGCTATTACAAAAATCACTCAGGGTAACCGGTCCAGAGAACCACTAGGAACAAACAGGTAACTTAGGGGTTTGATAATCTTCTCATGCAAGCAGTACAGAGTTAGGTTTGTTTGTGAAAACACCAATGTATTAGAATTTACAGATGGAAATGTTTGCAGCGATCAAATTTCATTCATTCTTTTCTATTGATTAGCCAACGTGATCTGGTGTTGTAATGATAAGAAAACATGCTGTGATCAATGAAACCGCAGACAACCCCGGTTGAACTTCGCAACTTACTACTCTAATGCTTGTCAGTAGACAATTTATTGCCAAAACCATATAGCCTATCAAAGAGCAGGTGTACACTATCCCGTTTTTTCCTTCCCGATAATTCTGTTGATAAAATAATCATAGCAAACTGGAGAATGAGCTGAAGGTGTGTGATGGTTGTCACTCGAGATGATAACATCACCACTTGTTCACCCAATGGCTCTTCTATCCAATGCCCGTTGGGAATCATCGAAGCTACGTGGAACCCTATCAGACAAGCGCTAAAATAACCATTTTTCTGAGCCTCAGTCCTTCATTTCGAGGATTACTGTTATATTTCCAGGAACTCCTGGTGAGTACGAAGACCGGCTTGTATGGAAAGGCACATCAAACAACCAGAAATACGACTTTCCATGGGAGGTAACGTACATACTGCATGCTATCCATAGAACTACCATAATTATTTATCTTCCATCAAATGAACTAGACTTACCTCTTCCACGCACTGAGCCACACTGTTTTTCGGCACGCGGCGTCTAATAATGCGACGCCGACGAAATGTATGATACATTTTCTCTGCGGCAACGTAACCGCCTTGTTTTGCGTTCACTGTGTACTCAAAGCCTTCATCATCACACGGTCGATTGTAGTCCACACACCACTGGTCATCCCATTGCCATCCGTCTGCCAGCGGGAAATCTTCCGGAGTCTCTTTCGGTTCCCCCTGAGCATCTGTGTAGGTTGGTGTGGCAACCGTCCAGCTGTTTGCAGTCGTTCTTGTTTCATTGTAGAATAGATCTTCGATGTAACTACTCTGGCCAGCATCCTAAGAATTGAGTTTGATTGAAAGCCGACAGTCAGTGGATGGGTCAAGCAATATTTGGAGAGTAAAGACAAGAATGAGAAAAGGGAATATACAAGAAAATCTTTCATTTAATCAACTGGCGTAAGATAAATGTGATCGGAATTCCATAACTATCTTTCGCAGCTTATTTTTGGAGACACTTTCAAATTGTGTTCACCGAGGTCCTAACCGGCATGTAGACATGTGTAGGTTTGCTTCGGACTAGACGGAGGGTTAAGTACTAAGGTTTCTTTCTAGACAATAAAAAGGTTTAAGGGGACTTGTTAAGAGAAGCTTGATGTCGAATCCGTCCGAAACAGGTAACTCCAATCCACCAGGTATCCAAGAATTGGTGCACCGCTGACGTGTCTTCTTCCATGGTTTAGCCAACATAAACAGTCTTCTACCGGACCGATCAGTTTAATCTATCAGGATCATCGGTTCGACGTTATGCTACACTGCGTTGTGGGATGTTTTTCACCGTCTGTTTGTCATAATCGAACGGTTTGTTCCATGTGATAGTCCAGATGTACGTGGCGTCGTCTAAATTGAAGACACCCACTGATTGATTGGTTTCGTATATGGAAAACAAATAAGACTAATCAGTAACTTAAAACCTGACACCTGAAATTCCCAAATAAAATCAAACAGCGTGTAGAAGAAAATTGCATTTTTTACGTGTAGAAGCAGGTGAAAGTCACAATGACCTAACCACCGGGTTAATGTCTATAATCCATCAGTAGTCACCTTGTTCCACGCTCTCGCCTAGGGGGTACTCAATTTCTTCTCTTCCATTGCGGATTCCCTCAATGGATATGTTTCATTCCCAAACCTCACCCTGCACAACTTCGAATCGTATTTATTTAGTCAGCATTACGGATTACCGTCAGTTAATGTGGCTCCGTGTGAGAAGTACTGATGCGATTTTCAGTACCACCACGAGTAACCTTGTGGATAGTGATTGTATAACTGATTTGGATAACTTATTCAGAATAATATAACATGTCCCTGGTACAAAACAAATCTCTAAGTGACGATCTATTAGCACAGGGGCAGGAAGCTCAGTTGCATCGAATGTTCTGGTCATAATGAGCATGTAATGATCACTAAGCAAAATCTGATAACCTTCGACCACTGATCCAAACGTGTGGTGGGAGATGAACCACAACTGCTACACACAGAGTTGGAATAAAGAATAACCTTGAAACCAGCTAATAACCATCGAATTGTACTGTATTTTCACCCATATGCTCTTTGAGGATGTAGAGACGAATCAGTGCAAACCACCGTTTGCTCTTCGTTGCACGTTCTACCGTTATTTATCCGGATAGTTTATCAAGGTATGCAAGCTCTGTGGCCCTTTTCTTACTATCCTTCAAATCACAGTACGACTCAGTAGATACTGCTTCACTCTACACTTCCAGTTATCTGTTTCTGCAAAAAAATTATTGCCGCCAGAAGACAGAACCAGGGTAGTTATGTCACTTCACAAACAAGTGTTTGTACTTTTGTGTGTACTACCGTGATAAAACGAACAAAGTGCATGTCCCACCTGACCGTTACTCACGATATGCAACGATTACTGATTGGCAAGAAAAATATCATCACCAAAGTTATAGCATATATCAATACTGCTTTTTTCAAACATAACCTTTTCAACTTCATCACCTTTTTGTACAAAAGTGACCTTTCCGGATTGAGAAACCAATCGCCGTTCCATTTCCATCCCTCCGGTAACTTGAACGAGTCCTTGGGAAGTTCCTGTCGTCCTGTGCTGTCCGACCATGCAGGCCTAGTCAGGGGTGGTCTTGTGGTTACCCATTTGCCCATGATTGCAGCTTGGTTTTCGTACTGTGAGTTTACAATCAAACGCACGAGATGACTGACTGATTAGCACAAACAAACGTCAGATAAAAAAAATATACCACAACGAGAATAAATTCATTTTTAGTCATCTGTCTCCAGTGCGATTAGTTTTACAATTCACAAAATCTGTTATTGGCGCGGGGGACCTGCATCCTATAGGAAGGAAATTCCAGTTGAATTTGTGAGGTCGAACTTTTAGATGCAAACAGTGCAAGTGGATTTTGCATTATCTGAGATCCATGATCTTCTTGACAATAATACATCCAAAAAAACATTAGAAAGCGAACAGTTGTTTTCGATAATTCCTAATCTTGATCTTACACACCGTATATGTGACATTTATACATTCGATTGACCGCTGGATGGGCTGAAGGTCCTTTTTTACAATAGGTGTGTGGTGTGGGGGGAGATGGTGTGGTGTTTGTCATTTGGTGTGTGGTGATGCTGAATCAACAGCTGATAATGGGTTTTCAGGGGTCATTTCTCGTTTCGGATGCTCCGTCTTTCGCGAACGCAACTGAAATGCATGAACTAGTCGCTTTTGTGCGTACAGATCCGAGCTTATTAGACGTAACCGACCAGAAGGGCATGGGATTCATCAGTATAGGGTCGTGGTTTCGAGCCCAAGTTCGAACTGGCCCCCTTGATTGCCTTTATTATTATTATTATTACTGTTGTTTACTGGTTTGTGTATAATGGTATTAATTCTCCTAGCTGCAGAGAAAATGACGCTAATATATTAAATGGATGTTGAAAAAATGCTAAACATTGTAAAGAATTCTGATTACCTTTTATATTACGATTGCACATGAGCGCAGCAGACAGAGTATATATGTGGCAACAGCCATCTTCGTTCGTGCTTTTAACACGTTTATTGTTTAACTAAACACTGACTGCCAAGCGTGGTTGTCATTTGACTGTTGCTCTCGCGCACTCTCTCACGCACGCTCCCAAGTACACGCTAACCACTATCTCTCCCAATCGCCTTCTCGTTCTCACGGGTCGTAGAGAAAACTGTTCTGGTTAGCGTATTCGTATACTGCCGATCATTAGAGTAACGTGCAGGTGGTCCACGCAGTACAAAGGACCGAAACACGCGTTTACTGGGGAAACCGCGAAGTAAGGTTTAGCGAACCTAGGTATACCCCATAAACTTAAAGGCCCAGTGAACGATTAGGCATAACCGACAAGATCACGCTGAGAATGGATTGATGGTGAAACACGTGAGGTCCCAGTACGTCAAGCGCATTCATGAGCGGTGCAATAGTCAAGTACTTTCTACCACCAAAAAAGCATTATTCTAGAAAAAAGTGCATTCTCATAGGTTAAGATACGAGATAGGAAATGGATTCAGTATTACTATTTATGGTGATAGAAAAGTAATAACAGTAATGACAATAATAATAATAATAATTACTGTTTGGTTCTACCGACCGTATCATGACCATTTCGATAAACTTATTGATTAGTCCGTCGATGCCGACTACTAACACGCACTCACATCGCTGTGATTTCGTCCATACCATGGACGATTTGCTTCAACCAACCAGACTCCGTTGCCGAGGAGTGGCCCTGCTTGACTGCAGTCGATCGAATGTGCTGCTTGCCCTCGCCTATAGATGATTCAAGTGCTTACTTACTGCTTTACATGCTTACTCATGCAATAATCAACCAATATCTTGAGTACTGTGTTCTCCGTTAATCCAGCACACATCGGCACTACTACTACTACTATTACTACTACTACTACTACAATAATAATAATAATAATAATAATAATAATAATAATAATAATAATGGCAAGGGGAATAAGAATGGATGAAGGAGTAAAATAATAATAATAATAAACCGCTAGAAGAAAACTGAGGCGTAAGTGAGTTTAATAACGTAAATGACCATGTTAGAAAAGAGTGGAAAAATTTGTGAAGGATTAGCTAGAATTTTTTCAGTAGTAACTCCAAGTCTGGTGGAAACTGAAGTCAGCATCTCGATAGAGCTGAAGAAAACTGTCAGGAAATTTGAACTTTTTATCAATTAAAAGCCCGATCTGAAATTCTTCCGACGCTTCCACATGTCTGTGCTGTCTAATGGACTAGTATCATCACGATGTTGCCGATAATAGTTGTATTCTTGCATATTTGAGCGTACTGTCGCACAACTGGCACATTTACCAACCGCAATGCAGTTTCAACTACTTTGTTCATTTCACGTACTATGAACAGAGAACTGACTGATAGGCCTACCCCGTTTGCTGATCGGTCTATGGATCGCCATGCGAATATCCACTGCGGTCACAGATTATCACTGAGACCCTTGGCTCTGGTCACGTTGCAATTAGATCAACGCGCGTCATTATAGTCGCACATTACTCGGCGATGCTCAGACAATGAGCGTGCCATACGGCCGCAGACGCGGAAAGGTAGAGGGTGCTTGAAGTGCTGGGTTTCGGATTAATCAGAACGATATCTGAAACTGCCCATGGATCGACACTTTCTGATAACTTTGAAGCTGTTCCAAAATAAATCAAAAAATGGCGTCATCATGTAGTTTGTTCACTTAAATGCAAGCCATTTATCCGTACCCTATTAACTACGGTTTTCGTCCTGTGTATCAAATACTACAGGACAGTTCAAGCAACGCTCTATGAATCTATGAAGCTTGGAGTCAGTGAAACTTATGTATCTGTTTCAACATGTTCATGTGTAAAGCATCTTCAGTACATTAAATTTCCAAGTAGGAGATTACTGATAGCATCAAGCGCATATGGGAGCCGTTATCCCCGCAAATGGAGCTTCCCAAAACCTGTTGGAAGACCACATAGAGATTGCGATTCTAAAGTCCAACACGAAATCTAACTGAGGTTTCGTTATCGATAGTGAGTTCACCAGTTAGAAAATTGAAACGTTTGCACCATCTAAGTTAAGAAAACGGTAGCATGGGCTTTTGCTGCTCCATCTGATGCCCAGAAAAATGATTGATCGAATTTACCATCAGTGTGGGCAGTAGGAGATTTCAGTTTTTGGGTAAATGATTCATCTTTCATAATCAATACTGGACTCATCATTGAAAGCAATGGAAACACTAGTGCACATTCGTTTCGTCATTGTTGGAAATCACCAGAAGCGCACGTGGACTAAGCCTCCACTGAGACCCAGTGGTTCGGGTCCCACTTGGGGCTCGGTGGATTCACCTTCGATCAAAGCAGACGATGATAATGCCATAACTCACCGTCTCCGCCACTACTTGAAGCTTAGCCGCAGTGAAAATTTCTTTCCATTTCGATTGTTCCTTCTCCAAACCAAGCCAAAATATAACCCGTATCTGGGCGGGAATTTTCCAAAGTCCATTTTCTTCATCGGTGCTCAACCGGGGTTTCTGTAACGAGTGGGACAAAACACAACCTTTAATAATTAAACCGCACATTTCATACTACTGTTAGATTTGCAAGTAGTTGGCACATGATCAACGACTTCGGGATGTGAACAGAATTGCACAGGAATAAATGAGTGGAAGAAAAATAGTGCAAGGAAAGTCACCCGGACGAAGTACAATGTTCTACGAGCCATCTTCCAATAAGAAATACGATACCAAGTTATCTGGAAAGAATAATGTAACAAGTGATACTACATAATGCAACGATTGACGGCAGCATGAAACACTGGTTAAAGTTGTTCCAGAACGCATGCCAAGTTCAACTGATTTGAGATGTGAAAGAAGGTATCTAACTGAAATTTACTTCATGTTGAGCAACTTGACACGAGCCTAATATCTTAGCTTGTTCACGATATTAAATAATAACGACGGTGATGAATTAAATTGGGAAACAATGGGAGACATTTTTTCATTCTTTATTGGCACCATGTAAGAAGCAAGATCTTTGAACACTAAGACCGTCAGTATTACTCGCTCAGAAGGCTTAGCAGTTCTAAAAAGATCCTTTTCACAAGTAAGAACGTTCATATATTTCCGACCTACTATGGATCGACCTTGCCAACCTACTGCCTACTAATCATATTAAATAACTGCAAACACGAGCTATTCATGTCGCGTGAGGCGTCTTCTGAATTTTCAGCGGAAGACGCCCGATCGATCGTTTTATTTGTCAGGTCTTACTGACTGAACTAGCACCAAAATACGTCATGAGATTAGAACAACTGTGACCGCAGTGTGGTAACGCACCGTTGTTGCCAACTCACAATTCATCACAATCCAACTGCGATCAAACTTGTGTCGAGACACCAACAGTTAGGTGGATCATTAAAGAATGAATCAATACAAATTATGCAAGATATCAACGGTGCTCCCTCATCTCTCCCATTCTTGATTGCGTAGTATATCGTTAACACGTTACAATTAAGCCTGGTGATCACTGATTTCCCAAATGCACATACAAACCACTGTTGTGTTGACAACCGGCTGAGCTACTTCCATCGTAAAACCAATTCACAAACAATTTCATCCAAACAACTTATGCAATAAAAATTCTATCAAATCGGAAATCTCTGCTTAGATTGGTTTAACATTTTTTGTAGTACTACACATAAGCCCTAATTGTCATGATTTCAACCGTTAAGCCCGCATATTTTAGAAACACATTATTTAAGAATTCAAACGGCCAAGTAGATCGATTTCGTATTTGATTTTATGCTTTTACACTCATCAAGTCCTAGAATTTACTAAGAAAATAAGTATCTTATCGTTAAACACCAAAAATAAGGACACATTCTCAGAAAAATATTAACCAGCGTTTTTTATCTTCTCTTTTGTTCCGCGTGACAGCCTTCCCCTGATTTCTCCTAGAAATCAATATTTCGAATAAAGTTTACAGAAGTGCTGGAGCGGTGCATGATTCATAAAGCAAGAAATTTGAAGTTTGAGTGGGTATAGTGCTTGTATGGCATGAGATCAGGCTTTGTCGTAGACGAGGATCATACAGAATTATAGAGTATGATTTCAAATATGGTTTCAAATAGACAAATAAAGTCTGTGAATTCCGTAGCCCCATTGGTCGCGACACCTGGCCATCACCGATTATGTATAACTTTGATCCCATCCAGTGGGCCAGTTTCATCGGTGATGCTTATCATGCTTTCCTTCTGTGATATGGACCGACCTCCTTTTCTCATCTTCTAATCATGACCCGCCTCAGCGAAAACCACATGCCAACAAAGACTATCCCGGAACATGCACAACAAATGTTCATATTAGCTTGGTGGACGTTAGTATTTCATATGGTATTCGATTTTATGCACTTAATAATCAACGTCTAACCTCAACAAGGCTGATCCGGGTTTTCCAGCAGACTTGAGTAATACTGCGAAGACATAGGTGTTCAGATACCAAAAGTCTCCCCATATATCACACGTAATCCACTAATCAAGTCCGTCAGAATCCTGCTTTTTGTTCAGCAATTCTGATACAAGTAAGTAGTAGCTGTTGTGTCTGGTTAAAGGGAGACATACTACGCCGACAACTAATCAATGTTTCATTCTTGCACGGTCACACACGTGACTAGTGTTGATTGGTTGTCACGCTTCAGTGCGGACAGTATTGCCGGATCGGTTACCCTTACTTATTTGCACATGAGAGCACATGTAGATCAGGCTTTTATTTCTTGCTTGCTCAATCACTCACTTGCGGACTTATGGACATACGGCTTATTCACCGGCTGCTGTTAGGTTACATAAGCATTCTTCCAAATAAATGAAGAGCAACAGCAGTTCTGCAAAAAGCGTCAAATTCGAAAACACCTCTCTAGTTTAGGACATACTGGGATAAATGTTCAGCTTCAAAATTCGTATCAACTTGGTTCGAAAACCAACAGATCTGAGGACAAACCCAGTGAAATTGTATTGTTCAATGACACAGCGTATTCGAAATCGTTGGTAGGTTGTCGACTTTTCGGTCACCAAGGGTAATCTTTTTCAAGACTGGTTTTACAAGCGAATGAAACTGAGGACAATCACCTTTAAATCATCTTAAGAAAGATAAGACTAGATAATTTTGAATTTTAAAGTCATATTTTAAAATCGGAGGAAAAGTTCTAGGGTTTGTTTTACGACCATAACCTGGGATCAATTGAGACCAGTACTGTAGGAAGTAAAGCTGCCTTTATCAATCCAATTCACCTTGAGGATAATATTCTGTGTGATCCCACAAGAACGTCCGCGGAAGTCCTCATTCGTATGGTACAGTATCTCATGCGCTGGAATACGGTGATATGCCACGCGTCTATTTCCACTAAGCATCCATATGACAATGTCTGGGAAACTGCGTTGGGGCTGGAATAGGTGGGAAAAATCAACGATATCTGTAACTGGTAATTTAACGGGATCATATATATGAAAGTTTCATCTATCAAAAAAACTGACGTGCTCTCTTGAAAGTCCGGAGTTAGTCATGTGATCTACTTAAATGCCGAGTGTTCACTCCATTGGATATTTTTTCCCGAAATGACCTGATGAGAATAGCCGATGCATGTGAGTTTTTACCCAGTGGGTAAAACCGTTACCATTATAAACGATTTGGATAATCATCAAATTATTTATCTGACTTCGTTTTATTCGTCCTGTGCGGCACAACGGATTGCATCAGTCCTATGCCTCAAAGTCTAACTTTGGAGCTATTAGAGAGTTATGCAGAAATCCCTACAACAAAATTGTTTTAGTCCAGTGTGAACATGCCACACAGAGCCTTTCAGTATGTCCACTCCGAACTACAAGTCAGCTCAATTATAATGCTCCGTCTGTTGTTTACAGCTGCAATCTCATTAGAATCATATAGAGCTTTCATGGAGGAAAAGTTCACTTCTGGAATGACAGTTATTCTCCCAAGGTAATTCGTTGGTTAACATGGCTAACTTTCAGAAACAGGACACGTGGTCCCAAGTATGGATTTTCGAAGTGATTAGTATGGAGCGGCGACAACCATGAAACCAGTCACGTGATGCCGCGGAAATGTTGTCCTGTCATCCAGATACAAAACCATACTACCAATTTCTCTGCCGATCGTCCCTTGACAGTCCATGAACTTAGACAAAAAACCAACCATCTTAACCGGCAAACTAAAAATCAAACCAGTCCGACAGCTCGAGTAAATGTGTGTGTGGGGTCTCTGGATATAAACCCATTTACATTCTGAATATCTTGTTGTCCAACCATCAGTTTGATTCTACAAGGTAGGCTGGGGCGTTCTGTGGAGAGCTGATGTGATATGAGCTACAAAGATCGTCCTTGGGAAAATCTAAACAGTCCCCTGGGTTATCACGGAAGCACCAGTGTGTTTAGTTTCCTCTGATGGGGCTGGACCTAGTGTAATCGATGACTCAGTGCCTTCAGCAGTATCTGGAATCACACTTTCACTCACCTGTAATTTTAAAACGCTAGCAGTTGCAAACCACTCCCACCAAGTGACGAGAACAAGGGAAGAACTAGCAACCAACTCGTCATATCAAAACCCACTGAATTACTGACGGTGAAGTGATATTCAGTTTTTATACGGTCAAACATCGTGAATGCTAAGGTTTTTATATCCGGGTTTAGAAATTGATTATGCGGTCGCTACCTGTTTTTGTGGGTGCATAAACTCCATTTTTGAAAGTTCTGTCCGGACTCCAATGGATACAATTTAATCTCAGCGCGGGACCTAAGTGTTGACTTCGTGGAATTTGAAATACAAAGCTACAGACATTTGAGTAGTCCAAGACTGCTCACACGAAAAAGTTCAACAGTTGTTTCTTCTGTTTATATTGTGCTGTTTTATAGACGACAGACTTCTGCCGATTTTCAGAGGCAACTTTTCTCAGTACAGGTCATGAATGTCTCTCTGGACACAAACCGAATTTCTGCCCGTCACTATGTGTCTTATGGGGTAAATGAGCTTGATAACTCAATCGCTAATGTTAAGAATTAACAGTGCTGATTAGACTGTCTCGCCCTTTGTCTTAAATCGATGATGAGCGGTGATTAACTGTGTTCCACAATTTCCAGACAATTTAATAATATTAGCAAAGGTGTGTCGCCCAGTCATAATATTATTAATCTCTTATTTTCCTTATTTTAACACAGCAGTACAATATTTGTGAAACAGGGCTGCGACCAACCAGAGTGCCGAATTAGGAAGTGAACGGCAGTAACATGAACTGAACTCGGGACGTCACGATCCAAATTTAAAGATATTGACCGTTTGACTACCGCCGATTTTATGCCAAAAACTACCATACATGGTAGCAATAACCTTCAAAATTTGATCACACTTACTGGAAAAACTACCAAGTAGTAGCATCGGCATTGAATTTCACATGAGAATAAATATGAACGGTAGGAGATTAGATTTTAAATAGTATGAGATTCATCATGCAATGTGAACGTTTAGATCATTGAAAACCATGGAAGCACTCACTGTGCAGCTGATTCATCCTTGTTAGGAATCATCAGCAGTGCACATCCAGCCTCATATTACGTAAAATCTAATCTCATACTACTCATATGGTGACTAAGCTCTGTAGGTTGTTTAACGGAATGCCTTCGTTGTACTCAGGCCCCTACAGAGAAGACGTCCAGCATAAGAGTCACTGTCTGCGTCTGAAATCCTCTGCTAAAATTCCACGTCAGTGTCGGAAGGGTTTCATATCATTTAGTGTATAAGTTCATTAAACCACTGATGGCCAGCCGGGATAGCCTTGAGGCTAAGGTGTTTGATTCGCAATCGTTTGCCGCGAGTTCGAGTCCCACTTGGGGCTCGTTAGATGTGCTCTGCCGATGGTTCGTAACAAAGATGAAACAACAGTACAGTGAGTACTTCTATGGTTTTCAATGGTTTAAATGTCCACACTACATGATGAATATCCTCATGCTAAAACTGAGAGATTCGGAGTCGAGAAGAATTCGGTTCACGATAATCATCTGAGTACACTTGGTGGATGAATATGATCAGGTTCTGTGAACACAGAGAGCTAACGGATCGGTTAGTGAGCTGTGTAACTTACTTCGGTAGCCAAGTTCAGAATTACATCCCGATACGCCTTCAGCTGCGTCAGAGCTTCGTCCACAGAAACCACGGTTTCTCGTGTTTTCATGGCATGATCACGTAACGCCTTCAGTTCATGTTCACGGACTCGACGCAACTGCTTGTCCAGTTCGGTTTCCGGACTATTTTCTGGCTCCCAGGTGGGAAGGGGACGTCTAGAGTGCGTGTGTGTGTGCGATTAGTGCGACAAATATTTGGTCACTGTCCACTTCATCAAGGAATCGAAATTTTTTTTAAACCAGTGGTTAATTTAGAAACATAGATCAGCTAGAACCATTAGTAGATCTTTCGATCGACCAAAGAATGCAAAACCATTTACTGACGCCACGACTTCTTGGAAGAATTATTTTATCCACCCCAACATTCGTATAACCATAATGATCGATAGAGTTCCGTCTATTGATGCTTCAATGCATAAACCAGCAAAAGCGTTCACTCCTCATCTTCCCAATTCACTGACAAAGCATGTTTTTCTCAAATTGACTGCTTCAATAAAGTTCACAGTGAGGTGGCTGGCATAACCTGATAATGAGAACACGTCAAGCCCGCACATTGATTACATAAAGCCAGACTTGGTTTCGATCATCGTAACAGGACAGCTGAGAATAACAGTCTTGCCTACTCAACAATCCGAGGACGTTAATCTTACGTGAACTATTTAATATCCTAACCGGACACATTAAGTCAGTAAAATAGAAAATCCGACACATTCTCCATCGAATTACGGAATTGTATGTGCGTTAGTAAGCGCTCGATTCATTAATGAATGGAAAAGCTTTATCATTCGGAGACAATATAATACCATTTAGGCTTGTCAAGAAGATTCTTTAACCTATTATGAGTCCCATTCTAAGTGATGTTAATTTTTTCTGATGGATAGGATAAAAGTGGCCTAAAGCTTGAAATTTGGACCTGGTTGTCGTAACTGAACGTTGTACATCCCCTGTTAAAGATACGTAATGCACCACCAACCTTTTATTGGTTTTCAGCGCAAAAGACTGTTCGTGTTTTCTGACACAAAGTTTAAGGAAATAAGTCATGAAAAATGCGGGTCATGTTGGTAAATAGATTGAGCACCTACAGTTATTTGCAAAAGAATTCTTCACAAAGCAGAGTTTTTTATGGATAATACATGATAAAGTGGGTCGACAAATGTTTTCATACTGGTGAAAAACAACAGTACAGTCTGATTATGATTAGCGCGGAAAACTTTGGCAACGAAGTTATTCCGGATGCATACACATATACATACTGTCCCGATACCATATCTTTCACAGCTGGTTTCCTTTTTTGATACTAGTGAGAGTGCAGTGCTAGCTTCATAACTGGTGCTTCAAGGTTTATTCTAGTTTGAATTAGATCAGTTACGGTCCACTTTGTACAAATCGACTCATCGAAGATGATAGTTTCACGCACAATAATAATGTTGAAAAACTACCTGAAAAAGGCATCATTACGTCATGAACCATGGATACTTACGTGCAGTCCAGGATGAATTCATCCAGTGAAGCTATAGCCAGTTGGGCTTGCTCCTCCGGGATCAGAGCCGCAACGACAGCTACACTGATTTTTTCGATGTTTTTAGTCTGTGGGGTGATATTTTAAAGGAAAAGTTTTAGAGACCAACTTCATAATCTAAACATTTTTGCCATCAAATTAAGTGTGTTTTGTGCACTGCAGGATGAATTTCAGGTGTCACATAAACACTGCTTCGCACTGTAAAAGTCAGTAATAGAAAAACAGCAATAGAAAGAAAAGTGTTTAACGTAGCGAGGTAAGAAAGTCGATGGTGATGGTATTTGGGTTGGTGAGTAAACGGATGAGGTAAGGAACTACAGAGGATCTGTATGCTCTGGTTCGAGCAAACAGATATTCGTATTGAGATCCAGTGGCAGATGCTGAAATGCAAGTGCTAAGGTTGACCTGAAGGACGTGTGTGCTGTCTTCTAGGATCTTACGAGAAAAAATCAGACATGTGATTTTGGGCTGGGATACAGTGGATGAGCAGGTCGAAAGGGATGCGACTATGTCGAGACAAGTGTTTAAGGGGCAAGGCGACAATCTTAAAACCTATAGCAAGCAGTCCGGGGAATATGACGGAGGAAGCATAGAGCCAGTACAGAAGGATGCAAGAAAATGTAGAACGTCATATTAAATGAAATGGGCTAGAAAATGGCCTGAGTCGTTTCAAGTGAAAGGTAAGTCGTCGAATTTTGGAGAAGACAGCCAAGATGTGATCTGTTCATGTGAGGTCGCGGCTAATGGTTACACTGAGGTACTTTAGGGACGATACTCTTTGTAGTGGTTCTTCACTGATGAATATGTCTGGGTTGGACACAATCACGTTGGAGTATTGATGGGCTTTATGGAGACAACAGAATATCAGAGCACTTTGCGGGATTAGTCTTTCAGTTTCAATTTGAAGACCAGTTGACGAGCTCAGTCATTCTTTGTTGTTAGAGAGGAAATGTGGAGCCGTTAGAGTTGGGCATTCCAAAAATCACATTATTGGTGTATGTAAAAAGGAGACTATTGTCATAGACGGGCATGGATTATATATAATCAGAAAACACAAACAGTGATGGAATAGCATCCTGGAGAACGCCTTGTGTAGGGGGTATCATGGAAGATATTCGGCCACAGTGTCCTGTAAATTGTTGTCGATTAGAAAAGTAACTGTTCAAAAGATTAAGGCTGCAGGTATCGACGCCCGCATCAGTAAGTATATGGAATAATTTTGATCTACCAACGCAATCAAATGCATCACTATAACGAAAGAAACAGACCTTAACTACTTGAGTTTTGCGATCAACAGATGATGAAACAGATTGGGTAAGGCAGGCCAGGTCTTTCAGGGTAGATCGTGATTGGCGTAATGCGAATTGTTTACAGTCCAACACATTGATTTGGGCAGACAGTCTTTTCAGTATAATCTTTCCAAACATCTTAAGACCTATCGATGTACGAGCCATTGGAAGTAGTTTAGATGTACCCCTTTTTGGAACTGGAACAATAAAAGCCACTTTCCAGCAATTCGGATTGACATTACGATTTGAACATAGGTTAAATAGACCAAAAAATATGGGGGATAATGTGCTTGCTCATTCCTTCAACAGGATCGGTTGTAAGCAGTCTGGGCCGCTTGCCTTGTTTGCGTGGAAGTGAGTGCGTTCTTTTTATACGCCCCATGAGGTGAAGCTTTCCGTGGCAGGGTTCTGATGGTAGTAAGTATCGTGGTTTGGGATGACTGGTAGATGTGAGATAACAGTGAAGCGACGATTCGGTTCATCGACGTCTGCTAAGGATGACCGTTTGCGAGACTTAGCACCGCTTATGTGCATGATCGTCTTCCGTGTCTCCCTGAAATTGCCGCTGATGGTTAGCGACTGGACTTACAAAGCGTTCAATCTTTGAAGCTCATTTCTGATAGATTTCGATAGAGCTCTCACTATACCGTGGCATTTGGCGTTGACGACGCGCTATTTCATACGATGCAATCGTTCCAGATGACGGGGAAGAGTAACAATCAGGTCAGATGTACAATGTTCCCATGAGGAAGCAAACATCAAAACAGAAGTTAAGGTGTTCTGGTAAATGTTCACAAAACAACGGGGTGTTGAAGTGAGAAAATACGCTTAGGTCAGAATCGTCAACCATATCTCT
This sequence comes from Fasciola hepatica, assembly GCA_948099385.1. Taxonomy (NCBI): domain Eukaryota; kingdom Metazoa; phylum Platyhelminthes; class Trematoda; order Plagiorchiida; family Fasciolidae; genus Fasciola; species Fasciola hepatica. Next base: position 11,080,577 of record CANUEZ040000031.1, on the reverse strand, counting down.
GAGTCATGCGAGGCTTTCTGGATGATACTGTCGACTGTGTATTTTACGGCTTTCCGTGAAACATGTGCGTCTACTCTAAGAATGAGTCAATGACGAAGCCTCTAAAATTACATGGTCAGAACTGCCAAGTGGAGGACGACGGGCAATATGAAACAGGTCCGGATCAATAAAAAGACAAGGGTCAGGCGTGGCTTCAAGTCTGATGAGGCAGATGACAATATTTATAAGGCCCAGGGATGTAAGGAATCTCAGTCTGAACCTGTTAAAATCGCCATAGACGACACATAGAGAAGACTAAGAAATGTTCAGTAGATTTATGGAGACAATATCATAAAATTCATCAGGGTCAGAGAGAGGACACTTTGGAGAAATGTACATGTAACGATTATTAGAAGTGTGATGACTTAGGTGTCTTGGTTTGCACTCTATCACAGAGGCACTGATGCGATAGATGGAATACGTAAAAATACTTTTCGTTCGACTACATCGCCTTCCTTTTATAGGAGTAATGACGCCTCCTCCACGTTTACAGTATGGTGCCGGGTGGTCATTGTGAAATGAATCAAAATCGTGATAATCTCATCATCAGTATCAGTGTGGAGCCAGGTTTCTTGTACGAAAATGAAACTCATTTGATTATACTCCTGATATTGGACAAAATCAGTCATTTTTGTCAGTTTTCCAAGCAGTGGTCGAACTTTGGAGCTCATAACAGTTAGTAAGCACATGGTTGACAAAGCTTTCTTCCGTAGTCCCACTATCCAACCAGCTGGATGTTTACGGCGATGTTCATTTAGCTTGCCGAAAATTTTCTTCTTCTTATTTCTTACTGTTTTTTCAAAGCAATATTGAGTTACAAAATTTACTACAGGGACAAACTGAGTTGAAATTCAATAGACTGCTTCTTGTAGGCTCTACACTGAAAGATATGACGGTCACGTCATAGTCATGTAATTATTCCTAATTGGGAACAAAACGAATTGCTCAACATATTAAATTACTGTCGAACCAAGTCCGGGTTCATAACTCACCAGCCGGTCGGCAATTTTCAGAAACATATTGACAGCACACAATCGATAAGAAATATCTTCCCACTGAGAATCCACCACGGTGCACGGTTTATCATCTCCCCAAGGCAAGTAGCTGTAGGCCTCACCGTCATAAACCGGATTTGTGGGCGGTGTCGTTGATGCGCACGGGGCGACCGAATCTTCCAGCATGTTGCCATGATTGCCGATGCTCACCTCAAATACGATTGCAGAGTCTTTCTCCTCGGATATCATACTGGCCGAAAAAAAGGCCGCAAATAATTTGTACTTCCGACGTCGTAGTGATTTCTAAGTAAATTGGATAACAATTGTTTCGCATGAGCTAACAGCATGCGTGTGCATGGGTGTATTTGTATGTGTGGCGGCGGTGGATACACTTGTAAAGTGGTAAATGAATAAATGGACAGATCAATGGCTAAATTCCGTTTTGTCCGAACCTATCCTGTCCTTCATTCTCTTCTTTGTGTTTTACTTCGCTATAAGTATATGGATTTATCAACTTATGAACTGCGTCATTCTTTCCCAAAGTTTCAAAGCAGACCTTTGCTGCTTGCTGGCTGCACTGAGAGGTTTACCAGTCTGTTTTCTGAACAGTGGATGCAGCCTCCGCCGATAGACTGAACAAGGTTGTATGATGTTCGACCGACCACACATTCGAATCACAGTTTGGTCCTCACATTTCGATTGGTGCAAACACAGACACGGCAAACCAGGTAAATCTGAATTTCAGCTGGTGGGCCGAAAATCCCGAAACAAAAACGCGAACGTATTGGTTCGGTCCTCTACAACCACCTGAGTAATACCGACTCAAAACAATGTGTACTGCTGTTTCGCTGAGCATGGATGCTTGTGTGCCGAAAATGAACAAAAGCCTAATTGAATTATGAGCCAAACCAACTGAGTGATGGCTTGAGAACCTGACATCACTGTTCGATAACTGTGAACGCTTAGGTATATGACTCAAAAAAATAATAAGTGGAATGAACCACTACTGAAGGTTGCAGGCTGTTTTGCCACTCGGTTGCTCAGACTGAAGGGACCTCATCGGGCTTTTTTGTCTAGTAGAAGACACTAGAATCGACGTACAAACGGGAACCTGCGAAGCTATGGAGCCCGTGAAGGGCGGTAACTCATTAAACAGTCAGACAGAAGTTCAGGTACATCAACATCAACGTTTTCATCGCTGTTGGATATCTTTGCCCCATTCTGCCGGAACTTGAGTCATAGGCTTGAGGAGCATTCCTACTGCGAGATTTAAAAGTCACTTATACTCTACGCTTCGGTTGACCCGCCAGTCACGCGGTTTCGCGGAATACGGTCACTGATTCGGGATGGAGCTTCTTAGAGTCATCTTTGAGAGTTGAGAGTGAGATAAAAACCAAAGACCGGAAGGATGTTCTTCGAGAATACGAAAGACCCACAATCAGAATAGGTAATGCTGCAGTCGTCGCGAATAATGTCTTTTTGTAAGTTGGAGAAATTCCAATTTCTTCTGTGGGTTCGCCTCTTACGAACAATCGTTCTGTTCCTGAGACGAGAGGGACAGACTAGCAAAATGTAAGATCATCACCTTTGCCCGGTCAAGCGCATAGTTTATACCCCAATTTGATCGGATTCTGTACTGGATGGGATAAAAATATGATCGCCAAGTGAAATGGGCGGACGTGTTAGCAGTACATGGACAGGGAGTTTCGCACATTAACGCACACCTATGAATCAGGCTAATTACGTTTTGGATTGTCTGACAGTTTTGGATGGTACGCATTCATAGATACACCGAGTCGTTCATTAGAAAAAATACTACTTGGTGAAAGGGCTATGGTGGTTTCTATTGTTACAAGGCTTTCTCTCATGTTGCATATGACCCTTAGACTACGAAACTTGACCCCTAAATCGTAGACGATACTGTGAGTAAGAAAAAATACAACCTGAGGAAAGCGAGGCCAATGAAACCTCGTTTCTTTTGATGGGTAATTTTTATCTTTTTACCAACTTGTTAGGAACTGAATTCACTGGTGCCATTGATTAGATGATAAATGAAAACTGGAAGCTCGGCTAAAACGTGCGAACTCATTTTCCTATATCATTTAGTCAAAGAGTAGCCAGTCTGATAGGGCTTGAACCCAAAAAACAACGCACTTGTATCCTGGCGATCACATCCGCTTCCAATGGTCGTACTTCATTATTCACGGGATCTTCCAGAAGTTCTGTGGTCAGCTCGAGTAAGACACGGCCACGATAAGCCACGCCCTCTCCCTTGCCCAGATTCAATGCTTCAAAACGGTCTGGTAGGCAAGAATATTCTCGAGTTGAACCGTATAGGTTGACAAAACACGGACCAAATGTGGGCAAGAAACCTGGATCCGAGTAAGAAGGCGGCAGTGAAAATCCATTAGCTGTCAGAGTGTATTAGGCCTTGAGGAGTAAACAAAAATGAAATGGCTAACAATACAAGCTGCCATGTTAAATAGTTTGCATAGTGGAATATATATATATATATATATATATATATATATATATATATATATATATATATATATATAGTTATTCCAATAAGAAATTAATTGATAAACCTTCGATGCTGATGAACGGCTAATCATAATTAAATCCGATTCTGTACAGTGTCATTCGATTATTATGATGATGTCACCTGATGCACCATTTAAGTGCCCTGTGTTATTGGGTCATGAAACACTCCCTGAGATATGGATAGAAAGCAGTCGGTCAGTCCTAAAAGGGCGAAACCCAACTGAACGTACGTGCTTTTGGTTTGGATATTTCCATCTGCACTCAAATTTCTGTGTCCTCTAAACGTCAGGTCGTTTGTTGGTGCATTCTCGGTTATACCGCAGACAGCTGGCGCGGTAGATATGCCAGATGGAGACCATATACCAACTGCTACTGATATTATTATCAGTAGCAATACTCTAAATTCGGACTTCCTGCAGTGGACGCATCAACAATAAACACGCCGTCCATAGGGAAGAACAAACAGAACGTGGAGTTTACGAGTCCCACGGTGGGCACCGGTTTTATGCATCAATGAAACCTCCCTTAGTGATGGATTTCTGAAATTGTGCTTGAAATACATTAGCTTTTCTCGTCAGAAAATTATCGGCACGAGTAGCCAGGCTGTGTCTGCTCCAGGAAGAATGTTAGTTCTATTGAATGAGAAAGGATGAATGATCAAAACAAGTGAACACCAACCATCTAGATAGTTCAATTTAGATGAGAATGCAGAAAGAAATCAAAAAGCTCGTACGTACCTTCGGTTCCTTGGATTGACAGAAATCGCGCATGAGAAAAGAGGGAATAAAGATTGTGATAAATGTTATCAAAATTATCCGTGTCAGTATGCAGTAAAACATAATGAATTAAACCTTACAGTTCATCCTGTCGTAGATCGATGCAATACACTGCGAGGAGCAGAGATTCTATGGATTGTCGTTGTCTTTACCCATCCTATCTGACAACATTTTAGAAAAACTCCTGTAGACTTCTTTTGAATGGGAAGTTGGATCAAGCGCTGCGTTTTCACCTTGTTGTCGAATATCGCATAAGGACTCATCTCTTGCAAAAAAGACACGTTTGGCTCTTACTAAACTCAGTTATTTGTGGCATCAAAGTGAGATCTGACATTTTTTTCGAAGGTCATATTTACTCTGTTTGATTTAAAATAGCTTTCATCTAACTATAGACTCAGAAGCTTGGTCGCTGCCGGCTGAATACACAGACAATTAGCACATTTGCTCAAACAAGGTGAGAATACCGTATCAGTGACAACGAGGTTTGATGTATGGTATTGAATGTCCCGATGCAAATCCCCAGTGGACTTCCGTTCTTGCGTATGCTCTCACCTAGAGTTAGTCCCTTGGAAAATATTGCTCCCTAAACTAGACGTGGGTAGGGAGATTACCATGCGTGATAAATCCGAAATGAATGGAAATATTTGAAAGCCCTGAGCAGTATAGAATGGGCTATGTAGAGCTTCCCGGAGTGATTTTGTGTGTCTATGCAATCCGTGGTCCGAGACGTAGACTAATATGAACAGGCCACTAGCCACGTTCTCGTATTTACACCAAATGTTTTCCCTTAGTTATTCTCACTCACTTAGCTATTGTTTTCGGGAAGCGTTTTTATCTAAAACCACAACCACTGAACAGCTGTATTCCATAAAATGAATGACAATAGCTGTTCAAACTGCAACAAAATCATCTGGAATGAGCACTCGCCTCTTTGTGCCTGATGAACCGAAACTGTAAATGCCTTCAAAGTCCGATTTCCTCTCACTTGAAACGCCCTCCTCAACAGACTTTCTTTTAGGGACAAAAACGGTGTGTAGGCATAAAAAAAGGACTTATTTTGTTGAGGTCTGTTCCTCGATATCATTTCATGAACAGACCACATGTATCTCTCACATGATTCCTTTTCAATAAATTGCAATAAGTCGGATACCTACACTTTTGACCCAGAACAGAAGAAAAGCAAGTAGTCCCCGCAGTCAAATGCAACCAGTATCGGAGGTCGGTGTTTGATAACAAGTCTGGATGGGGTGAAAAAATGTCTCGCGTGAAACACATATGATACTTTTGTTGAGTAACGTGAGATTTCAGATACACGATTGTGTGGCACGATAGGAGTAAAATGCTTGAAATCTAGAAGTGTCGCAAAAGAAGAGAACAGTGATCACTTCTGATTTCTCTGTTGTATAACTATACTTTTCGCACAAGTGAAACAGCACGCGCTACATCCGACGCCATTCCTTGTCATAGTCCAGCGTCCGGTCCCCGCACTCCGCGGTCTTCCTCGTTGATCGTCTTGGCGAACGATAATTTTGTGTATAGCAGACTACATGATATCGAAAAATTCAATTTCGCGTTCTTGCAATAGGGACACGTTTCACTGATTCACTTGCAACCGTTACGACAATAACCCAGTATCTAGTCGTGAAAAGAAAACGCTAGAATAGTTCTTTGCCCATATATCACTGAAGTTCGAAAATCAACCCTTCTTATAACCGTGTGTCACGAAAGCGGTGTTATTTGGAAATGAGTAATTGATTGTCATAGTCACATCATTAAATGAAACAAATGGTAGTCAAAGTGACTCCTTGGCAGAGACTCTAGTCGGAGGGAGAAAAGGGACTCGATTGACCGGACGAATTACGTGTACTTCTGTCTGTTTTTGGCTGTTTGTGTATGTCTGCGTGTAAACTGTCTTGTGTTCATCCCATAAATGGGAGAATTTGTGTGCCTACTATTTACACGGAAAACTGCAACAGACATTGGTAAATGCACTAATTTTTGAATGTATTATTACTACCGCTATAGTTTTGTGTCTTCAGTTGCATAACACTGAGCAATTATTATTCGTGGTTACAGAACTGATTGCGATAGAAACAGGATACGAACTCACCGTCTTCGCCTTGGGAAGACGTTTCGGTCAGACTGATAGTGGTCGTCCCAATCGGGTCGTCATCTGACGCTTGATCCCTAAATTCAACGAAAACATTTTCACCGTTATAAAAACGAACCAACAATAATAATTCCCAGTCACGATTTACAGACCATATAAGTAACAGTAATGGACTTGGGTGGGTTCGAGTTCATCTTATTAATGTTGTGAAGGAGAGCAGTGTTGAGTTCTACAGTTCATGTATGGTGATGGGAGCATTGCTTGTTTCGCATTCGAATAATACGAGATTTAAATTACCAGATAATAATTTCTAGTCATTCGAATGCAACGCAAAACTTTTTATTGTAGGAGCATAAATATGGTGAAATGAGCTTTGCTTTCCAGTTTACTATCCTGAATTCGAGTCCCTGCCTGGGTTGGTGGTTGAATATAGATTAGTGGCAATTCATGCCATTCATGCAAAACAGTTGTACAATGTTTCTGGTGCCTTTACAGTTCGGATTGAAACATTTATTTCTTGCACTAGAACACTAAACTGCAAATATATCCTCCAACTCAAATAGTTTATAATTCAGATAGAAACCGTATATAAGTTGGCTTACTAATGCTTTCCATTATTTTTATCAAAATTTCTGAAGAAAGACTTGAAATTGGTACATTTGGGATCATTGTTATTCAGTAGTGTATTCTCTGTATTATGGGCGGTCAAACAGCGTTGTGGTAGTTGTAAACCTAGACATATTGCTGCTGCGAACGAACGGTATGCCTAGCAGAGAAAGCTAACACGCTAAGCCTGATGTGTCCACTGGGCCAATTTGGTGAACTGCAACCACCAGTCAAATGGAGCTAATATTGTCATTAAAAATAAGCGTAAGTGACCGGCGGTGGTCAACTGGTCGTCACGGTGAGCTTTCAACCCCGCGGTCCCGGGATCGAATCCTGTTCCCGCCACTGGTCATTCCCTAAATGGTGGTGTCCTTCTCTTCCGTTAATGTTGCACCGTTGTGACATAGCAAAAAGAATTAAAAAAAGAAAAACGTGAGCGTTTATTTTATCCTCAGATTTGACCTAAAGTGACAGGATCCGACCGATCACCATTGACACGGGATGTACATCGGCTGGCACTCACATTGTAGACTTTGACTGATGTTCCAAATCAGTAGTCTGTCTTTTTGCTTCCCAAGTTTGGTCGTCCAATGAGTTTGACATATATGGTTTCATTCTATTGCTACCGCTATCCGTTTAAATGTTTGCAATCCGGTACCGTCTATGGGAATTCCGGAACTTCCCTGAGAACATACTTTCCGGCCAACGAAGCAGAGTTTTACTCGAAGTTCGAGAATCCTAGACCATATTCCTCTTTTTTTCGTGTTTCTCTACTGCGTAACCCTTGACTCAACCATTCACAAAAGGTGCACTTAGGAAAGTTGACGAGTTGACTTATACCGGTTACCAGAGCTTCATTCCCCAGGATCGAATCGTTTACCGAGTGTGCAAGTCAATCTTAATTTTCGACACTAAAATCTCCAGGAACAGTAATTTGGCGATTGAAGGCCATTGTAAACAAGTTCTCCATTTTCAAATACATGGATCTAACATTGGGGATTCGTCATTTCTGGGGAACAGTAAATGGTAAGGATATAGTAACTGAAAGAGAAGAACTGGAGTTGCATCCTTTTCAGCTGAAAATCATGACTGGAAACATCCATATCTGAGATACGGGGGGTAACGATGGCCCTGTGGATATCTGTGTGGATATCTGCTCTAGACGAATAGGAGTGGCTGAATTCACCGCGAGTGTAAATCAGAGGTGATAGAGATTGATGGTGACAAAAACGGAGTAAAACAGTTGTAACCCAGGCTTTTATCAAGACTGGATGTGGATTATTTCTCACGAATTATGCCAATATTCATCTGTTCTGTGGTCTGCAACAGGCCTACAACAGGCCACAGACCAGATAAATCGGAGGTCTCAGATTAGGGAGGGGCTTGTTCTTTGATCCATAGTGAGGTAATGGTAGAGGAAGACTGAGGGAAAAGAATAACACACAACCAACTTTGTACTGCAAACCATGGCTGTTGGCGAGTAAAAAACGTGCTTCATGTTACGTGCGCTGATCGATGACAGGTAATCATCATGGTTGCATGTGGTGAGACCTTTAACCTAAACCTGGGGCCTGTGACTAGAAACTACACGAGTCTCCGCTGGAGAAGGCGGTGTTACTGCCTCCCCTACCAAGATTATAGTGCAATATACGTACCACTGATCTGAGGAAATATGTATTCGATTTTCCTCTGGATCATTAACGCAAACCTGACCATCGGTTTGTACTCCCATTTTGATGCTTGTCTTCTGTCTATTTGAATTGGCGGCTCTGTAACATCGCAAAGCGCTCCGTGGACCGTTTTTTCCCAACGCCACAGTGAATGCGATGGACAAGTGAGTTTTGCTTTTCTCGGAAAGTGATCGATTTTTCTTGTCGGCACGACTTAAAACCTTAGCCTACAGTTGGGTAACTTTAGCACAGATCGTCCTAGACAAGCATCACGTGTTTTTGCTAGTGTTCCATGTCACATCCCATGTGCAGAATAGCAACCATAGTATATTCAGAATATCAGGTGCAGGGTATTTTACATACTAGGACCAATCAGTTTCCAATTAGTCAGTCCCATATCGGACGAGTATCACTCATCTTGGGGAGAATTACCTGACTGAGAGCACAATTTGTACTATGACATCGATTAGTTGTTCTGTACACTAGTCATAACTATCTTATTGAGTAATACTGATATTACCCTTATTTTGAGACCATCCCTTTGGCTACAATGGCGCAAGGGCACAATGCTATGTCGTGATGAAGTTAGACAAACCATGGTGAACCAACCCGGATAGCCTGCTGGTTACACGTTCGACTCACAATCGTTCGTCCCGAGCTCGAGTCCCAGTGGGAACTCCGTGGATATGCACTACAACTAATGATTCTCAACAGGGATGCAACAGATCTAAACCGCTTTCATGGCTTTCAGTGTTAAGTTGAACGTTTCCAATATATGGTGAACCATGTTATGTGAAAATATTATCTCCTTCTATTCAAAATCATATAGCAAAATAGTCTTGTCATAAATAATCATTCTAATTCTCAAAGCCTGTCATGTGGCTGACAAAAAGATGTATCTTCACGACAAAATTTATCCACTTACCAGTCGTAGAAGGTGAGTTTGATCTTCTCACACATTGATGGAAACTGAAATAAAAAGAGAACGGAAATAAAATTTGTGCATACAGTGAACCGAATGCCTTCGTAGCACTCAGGCCCCTACAGATAAGCTAGCCATCACGGGAGTCGCTCCCTGTACGGTAAACCCTCCGTTACCATTCAATGCCAATGTCGGAAGAGTGGCATATCATGTATTGTTTACGTTCAATGAACCGTAGAGAGCCAGCCCGGATAGCCTTCTGGTTGGGGTAGTCGATTCACAATCGTTCACCGCGGGTTCGAGTCCCATTTGGAGCTCGTTGGACGTGCACTGCTGATGATTCCTTACAGGGATGAAACAGCTGTACAGTGAGTGCTTTCATGGTTTTCAAACATCTAAACGTTCACACTGCATGATGAAAGTATTAATAATTATAGCGGATAACAATGATCAAGTGGGCGTCTATTTTGCAAGATGAATCCTTTCATGAACGGTAAAAATCACTCACTAATGAAGCAATTCCGCAAATAAATTTATTGATATCACAGGGTTTGGATGGCATAAATAATAAAACGTCACTAGTTATCCGTGTTTTGCTATTCGCTTGACCTTTGATCACAAAATCCAACATGGACACAGTGCATTACCTTCTTCTCCAAAACACGGCGGATGGTCGTTGGTTCGATTTTGGCTAGCGACTAGAACACTTAGATGAGAGAAATGCATGTATTTCTCGTTATTAACAACTTCGTAAGTGGCCATCATCCTTTTAGCGGGAATATCTACTTTATATGTAAACCAAACCAGTATGGAGAGGTGGATCTTCGAATCGCTGAAAATTTTCATGGCTGAAGTTTAATTCTGTCTCCCTATCGAGCAGCTCGGTTGTCGTGATACGACCTTAGAGACGCAATCGCAGTGAAACGTATCACAGTAAAGGACTACCTCAAGGAGGTAGCTGGGAACTCGTCCGACATTCTATTCAGACTGTTCCTTGATTCCCCCCCCCCCCCACACACTGTTTACGAGAAAATTTTCGTTTTCCAAGTCAAGTTTCTTAACTCACTAACCAGCCACATTCTTGTACTCAGCCTGAGTTGTCATAGTGTGACTCAAATTTGTGCCTTGTACCGGTCATTACCAACCGCTGGGGTGTATTCAAGTAACACGTCAAACACCCCACTTAGATACTGGATTGGGTTTCTAGGTTGATCATATCAATGTAGTCAAGCCCGTATCACAAATAGCCACTAGGGTTCACGGTGGCCTGATGGAGAATCGGCAATATTGAGTCTACACTTCGAAGTAGTGAGCCCTATAGGATGTGGTGGCGGTCCTGACGTTTGAGCATTATTATTTAAGTTGCTCACCACACTATCTGGGTGCGTGGGTGATCGATTTTTAACCCCTTACATTTGTTGTATTTCATGTAAACAAAGAAAACTCCTTTTAAATACCCTAACGCGACAATCCTTGATTTTGTGGAACACGTTCCCCGATCGTGTTCCCCCAACTCACACCCAACATCATTCTGCTTTTGACCGTCCGCTTAGCTGTTGCATGATCCCCGATCAGAACAAAGGAGAGCAACTACTCAATACACCCGGGAGGAAAAATATGTAATGGTTCCAAGATTCTTCTTACGAATGTTGTTCTTGATACGCAGACTAATCGATACGACTAGAGCACTTGTAAGTTGTTGCACACTGAGAAAGCACGCAGTATAACTGGCTGCTTTACATTTCTGTGTTGGTCACCATCTCATCGAGTTAAAGGATTTTACTCGCCATGGCCACTGCATGCCGCTAAACGCGATCAGAAATACTTCGACTCAAACAGAATATTAGATCTTCTGCTCAATCTGAATTATTCGATCATTTATATCAAGGAATCCAATTTCGACTCCAAAACCTCATCCGTGCTGGCTGGCTGGCTGGCAGGCTGCTCTAAACTGAACCCCTCCAGCGAAGATATCCGTCCCGTCCTTGTTCAGTACCAAAATACGTTCTCTGTTCACGAAAATGCCTGAACTAACCCTTGTTCTTCGTTCTCGCATTCATGTTCATGCGTGTGTGGTTTGTATACAAGAATCGTGGCTACACCAACATATTTCTGACTCACTGGTGTCAATAAATGGCTTCAAACTGTTCTGGCAGGACAGGAATTCCACGATCAAGAGGACTGGAGGTGGAGTGACCCCACATGTCAACTCCACATGGTGTGGCAAGTCTGAAGTCGTTTATTCATACTCAATGAACAGTATTGATTGTTTGGTTATGCGGTGCCATCCTAAACTCTCTCACCATAGGAGCACCATCATAACAAATTTATACGTGGCTCCGTTTTCCACACAGAACGCTATTTCGTTGTTCTATGACTCCTCTTTACCTTTCTTTACTTCTTTGTTAGATGACAATTTACACATCGTAGTAGGCGATTTTAATCATGCTTTCACTCAACCCCTCACTGCGTTTGTCTTGACTGATCTTCATATATCTCCAACCAGAAGCAACTCTGTTTTAGACAGGATTATCACCAATCATTCTGAATTATTCTCCCTAAAGCTGTGTGGCCTAAGATGTACTCCCGGTCTGATTTCCACTCTTTCAGGCAAACCAGCCAGATCACAATCCATCTCAGAAATTTTTCACGTGAAAACATTATTCTCCCACAGAAGCCCCTTTCTCATGCATCTTCCTGGTTTTCTTTCTTTCATCTAATAAAGAAGAAAAGTAAACGCACGGACTAGCACGCTTAGTTCGCATGAACAGACAAGATCAATCAAATGCCCCATAACCCCAGGCACAATAACATTTCGGTGTTGGATTGCGCAATAATGCTTTGAAACGCTGGGTCAGGTCAACTTTGTAACCTGTGTAACCGCCAGCTTCTTTGATTGGAAGACACTTGATTGCATGAGGTCACAAAGTTGACCTGACCCAGTGTTTCAAAGCATTGTTGCGCAATCCAACACCGAAACTATTAGCGTTCAGTGAAGCTATTCTAATCATGATGCATCAGCCAACACTCTGTGCACAAAAACAATAGCATTTGTCTTTGATAACAGGAGCCATGGGTAAACTATCATATAGAACCATTTTAGAAATGACCAATTTAATTCTACTGATATTTGCCATGAAGGAACGGTACGTTTTGGAAGAGACTTTAAACTATCTTTCCTACAGAAATCCCTTCATCATGCATCTTCCTGGTTTTCGTCGCCAATTAGCAATGTCAAACTTCTCGTACAGACGATCAAGAAAGACGATAAAGAAAGAAATTAAACGCATGGACCCGCTGTATGCTAGTCAACTCCAATGTTGCCATAACAGTAACCGACTATGGCAAAGCATTCGGCTGCTGTGTGGAAAGAAAACGAAACAAGTGAAATTTGCTGTGGACCATGACAGTATCAACAGTGCATTCATCCGCTCATCAAACGAATCTCCGATTTCATTCATTCCAGAAGATGGCGCGCACATAACCCCGTTTTCTACGGAAAAAGTATTTAAGCTTCTTTGTACTTCCTAAACAACCTCAAGTATTGTTCCTGATGGCCTGTCGCCATCAACTTTGAGACATGGTTCTGTTGCACTGACCGACATATTTACTTCTCTCTTAAACAAATCTTTGTGCTCGTATTCTATTCCAGACTGCTGGAGACCATTCACTATCGTTCCTATACCCAAACCTTGTAATTCTGTTGTCACAGCTAAATGCTTTCGTCTCATTGCTCTAACTTCACCTGGAGTTGAGCTTACTCAGTGTTCCATTCTTAAACGTTTGAATTCTCCTATGAACTCTCCCAATGACCCCTTACAGTTTGCCTATAAATCGAACAAGTCCGCTGTAGATGCTATCGTTTCCTTAGTCTACCTTGTACCCAAATCCTTGGATGGATCAGCGAAGTCTGTGAGACGCTCTTTTCTAGACTACTCATCCGCTTTTGATTCTATTCCGCGGTCTCTCGTCCTCCCACTCATCTTATCAATCGCTTTGTATTCTTGTGTGTCCTACATCATTGGTTTTATGCTTCACCCGTCATTTTTCCCGGTCTATTGTTGGAAGACTTCGAGTCCATCGATAGATCCTTTAGAATTTTATCATCTGCCAGTGGCATACCCCGACAGCATTTTACTCACTTTGTCACATCCCAACACAGCAAATCTTGTCAAAAGCTGCCTACACAGATGCTCACTGACTCTGCTCATCCTATTCACAAAGATCAAGTGAAGTGCATATCCACTTCTTCCACCCGTTCTCAACACGAACATCTTTATGCACTCGCCGGGGCTTATAGCAGTTCTACTATTCCCCATCTGGCAAAGTATTCGCACCATCCAGCTTAGGTAATATCAGAACTAACTCAACATTTCGAATAACACGAATGCTAACTACCTTTTCCCGCAATGTTCTGTTTAATTTTTCCAGGACTTGTGCATGGTTATGTGAAGGCCGAATATTCACCTCTCGGGGTGCATAAAGCAATTACTTGACTTGGCCTGACTTGAAAGTGGAAGCTTTCGGCTGTCTCACACCTTTACTAGCATTGTTGTCTGATTATTTTACAAACAGAACTCAGTGCTCAGGACTAGGTTTTAAAACATCCAAACCCTTGGTGAACAATTCAGGAGTGCTTCAGAGAGCTGTGCTTTCCCCCTATTTATTTTCCACCTACACTTGTGGTCTTTCATCCAGCTCTCCTGCACATTTATTTACATATGCCGATGATGTAGCACTTTGTCAGGCTGTTTCCGTAATCCAGGACTTCAACGAATTTTCCAGTAATCTGTCCCATATCTATGATTTATCTGTTCGATCCGGTTTACTGTTAAATGTGTCCGAATGCTTTGCGTGCATATTTACCCTTTCTCGATCGGCTCATACTTCTGATCAATCTGTCATTTCCACAGAACCACTAGATAGATTGGGTTCTGTCGAATACTTAGGAATCACTATCGATACAAATTTGAAGTGGTCATTTCACATTCCAAAATATGTGAAGAAACCACGCCGGATGTCTCATCCAATCCGAAAGCTTAGGCATTTTACCGTTAAACAGAGTGTAATTTCCCTTTTTGTTTATCAATGTGCTTTTCCTGTTCTACTTTACTGTTCCCCCTTTATTTTTTGCTGGCCTACTGAAGAAAGATTTTCAAATTCTTCGTTGAGGTTTATCTATTATCTCAATTGGGCTTCATTCATACCCGTAAATGAACTATCTGTTAAGTTGTGCGAACTACGCCTGGCCGCATGGGAAAAGTTTGCTCACAAAATCCTTGCAGACAGCACTCATCCTTTACACAGTGATCTATCCAAATGTAGCTTTCTCGCTTCTACACGTTCCTCCTTTCGACCCATACCCTCACGTGTTAACATCCACAAAAAATCTACCGTTCTATATCTGTCCCGAATCTTCACAAACCGGGCACGAGTATCGACAGGATTTCTGGGCAATTTTGATATGTAATTGTTTTTTGCATCCCATTGATTTGGTGAGGTGCCAAGTGTAAATCCTTTTTGATTGAAATGCGGACATGCCTACGCAAAAGTCTGATCAAATACAAATACAAATATAAATTATGTTGTATGAAGTCACACACACAAAATTCCTAACCTAGATCTGCAAACGAGTGACGTAACCACTAAGCTAACCTTAGACTGTTTCAAGAAAATATCACAATGTATGAATATATGTAACAGTATTGCCTGACTATTAGATCATTCTGGCCCGTGAAGTCGTATAAGAGACTATAAAAGGTCTTTAAGTCTGGAGTACAAAGTTCGAATTACACCGCTATCTGTCAGCTTTGACCACTGTCAGTTCCGTTGCCACATGGCCTATTTATTGAGTTGTATCTGGATCTTCACTCCATGTCTGAGAATCACGATTGGTTCTGGACTCTTGTGGTTATGGGGGTTGCATGAAAATGAGTTCATTTTTTACTCATGGGATAGCGTCCAGCTATCCAACATCTGTCCACTGTAGTGACTTAGTGGAATCGAATGGTTGTCCAAATCAACTTAGATCCCGATGGATGTGGAATTAGTCGAGAAATTTACCATCTATTATTTTTTGAACAATGTATAAACACGTGATTTATCGATTGATGGGTAATTTTCCACCAAACGGTAATCTTTGGTAATAATTGAATATATTGTACGGCTTGGGTTCCCTTTGTGAAGTGTGTGTTCTCACCGGAAATACGCAATTAACTGGTCGTGGCACACACACACACATGCAGTCACACGCGGCTGGCTGGACAAGATGTGCTTTCAGGCCGACCACGAATAACACGTGATAACACGTCAAATCTGACAACGTCGGGACTCGTGTCCCACTTTACCAACAAGAAAACACACAAAAATACTGAACTTTACAAGCCCTAACTTTCGATAACTGTCATTATGTGTCAAACTAACCCCGGCTGTATGAAAATCTCGGCAGTCCTTCCTGGGACGGTGTATAACTTTTCCATGATGAATGCAGAAATTAGGGATGTCGTCTCTATTCAGATGGTGTTATCTGAATTATCCACATAGGTTTCACATGGAAGCTGGGTGGAGCGAATAGTTTTTTTCGGTTATTCATTGTCAAGCTTGCACAATAATATATGGGGTAGAAATCATAACACTAGGATCAAATTGAAATCATCTTAGAGCTTTGAAGGAACTTAACAGAAATAGAGAGTTAGTCATCACTAGACCGAATAAAGGTAATGGGGTGGTGTTACCAAACCGAAGTGATTACAAACGAAAATTGGAGACAGTCTTGTCAGACAGGACAAAGTTCCGATGGGAGGTATAATACGGACGCGGTCGAGAAACAGTTAGCAGCCGTTCTGAGACGATTACGGCTGGGAAGTATTTCATTGCCAAGGGGATTGAAAACATAGGACCAAGTGGCTCAAACGTACCACGAATGTACGGTCTTCGGAAAACGCACAAACGGGACTGTCCACTAAGACCGATACTATCGATGACTAGCTCCTCATACCACGAGTTGGCTAAGTGGCTGGGATCCCTACTGGAGTCTATAAGAAAGCGACTGGCTACAAGAGGTTTGCGTGACAGATTTCAGATTGTCGATATCATCAAAGATCTCAACATTGAAAACAAAATTATGTTTCCTTGGATGTAGCATCAGTTTTCGCGAATGTCACTTCCTGCGATTAAACAGAACAGCATCAATTATTCACCTGAATTCCTGTATTGTATTTGAAACAGCTTATACTTCATTGTAAGATGAACATTCAGTTTTCTTTTGATACGCAGTTTTATCGACAAATTGAAGGTGTTGTAATGGGTTCACCACTTGTCCCGTTGGTTGTAGATATTTTCGTGGAAAAACTTGAAAGTTAAGAGTTAAGAAGGGAAATAGCAGAACTGGGCATATACTGTCGGTACGTCGATGACATTTTTGAAGTATGTAAATCGACAAAGACATCGACGAACTGCTGAGAAGCCTCATACGAGCCCATCCTTTTTTCAATTCACTACAAAAACCGATTGCGAAGGTTAGACCCCATTCTTTGGTGCGACATTCTCAAAGACGGAATACGAATCGACTGGGAGAATAGTACACAGGAAGCCAACCTGGATGGGATAGTACACCGAATTTCACAGCGCAGTTCCACTCAGTCGCAAGCGGAATCTTATAGGCTATCTGGCGCAACGAGCTAGAAAGATATACTCTTTCGGGACGCTAGCGAGTGAACTGGACCACCTTTGCAATACTTCCCGTGAAAATGGATGTTCGGACAAGCCGGTTGGCCGTTACACGGAAGAAGTTGCACCGAAAATCAAACATTGTGCGGTTCTCAAGAAGGACGCATTCATTACTTTTCCACTCTTAAGCGATAATATAAGTAATATCTTCTCAAAGCGCCCCACAAGGGCTATCAGTAAAAGTTTAAACGCGTCTGGGCTGAAAATACTTTACTCAACCCATCCGGTCATTGTCCGTAGGCTTGAAGGTGGACTACCACTATTCACCACATCCATGTGTTCACCAGTTTACCTGCTCTTGTGGAGCCCGCTGTATTGGGCGTATCAGTAGGCAGTTGATCGAGCTAATTCAAGAGCTTCATCCGACCTGGCTAAGAAAGAGGCCAACAAAGGTCAATACGGGGCATTCGGTTGACATTCAAGGTTTATTAATTGTTGTTGTCCCGAATTCAGTAAGCAAAAGGAAGGCATGCCGATACGAATGAGTGTAGCCTGTAGCAACTTATGGTAAGCGCCAGTACGAGCAGGCAGTTGAAAACGCAAGCACGTATGCGTGTGCGCGAGTCAGTGATGTACGTAACCGAAAGTGTAAGGCATCTGTACAATCGAATTAAGTCGTGCAAGGTCGTACAACAGATGCTACAATCTGATTGGCCAGTGTCGTCTGGGACGTAGCCCGGCAACAGTCAACTGTGTACGTGTGTCTACAACTGCAAGCGTGTGTCCATGATTGCACGAGATTCAGATCAAGCGTGCGTGTGTGAGAGGACGGACGAACACAACTGTCATCTACGTGACTCCGGTTAACCGATCCTAGTCACATCGGGAACGTCGTACTGTGCGTGGCCGAAGCGATAGCGATCAAAATTTGCTGTCCGGACCTGCGCAACCAAAAACGAGTGTTTCATAGTCTACGGCTGTTCCACACAAAAAGTGTAACATAATCAGACAGACTTTATATTAGCACAAACACTGTTCTGATTGACTTTATTCGTTATAGGTGCATCGTACCGTTTTTTCCGAACTTTTTCAGTTTGATCCTGACATTGTGACTCTTACCCTATATATTATTATAAAAGCTTGGGAATGAATAATCTGAAAGAATCTTCCCACCCGTCTTCCGTGTGCTTTAAGAGAATATTTTACTGACGACATATATGTCGTTGGTGAGAAACACCTATATGTGTCTCAAATGACAATTGGATGTTACAACTCTCACAAGTTAAAGATTTGGATGGGTGTCTTGAGTGGGTTTAACTCCAAGTCTGCTTGTCCTTTTCGTGAAGTCCAATTGTGGGACACCTGACCGTACTGGCTGATATGTCTAATATGTGTTCAAGATGTGCGAAGTATAGACATGAAAGCAGATGCAAACCACAATATGGGCGCGCAGGATCTTTTGCACAACACATTGTCAATCAGATATCAAATCAAATCAAATTGGGTCGAAGGGCGAAGACGGCGGCGTGCTAAGCTTGTCCGAGTTCTTCCACTGTGAACTCCTTGGATCACTCGGTGCTGCGACAAATGGAAGGAACAGAGTCTCCTTCCATGATTTGGTAAGGATAAAAGGAAGAAGGGACCTGTCACTGCTGTGTCCCAATCTGAGGAGCCCCACAGTATCACTGTCCCTCGCTGAATTCTAGCTAGCGCTCCATCTTTCTCAAGGACAGAAGTTATGAAGATGGAAAGTTAGAGATGGTGAAGGAAGGTGTGGGATAGTACTGGTAGAAAGGTGGTAGGCAGCTGTATGAAGAAGTAATAAAGTTTGAAAGCGGAAAGATGAGAACGAGAGGGGAAAAAAGACCGAAGACAAAGGTTGACTGCGAAATTACAACAATAACCATGGCAATAAGAACAAGAGAGGCAAAGAAAGGATGATGAGTAGGACGGCCACCTGTCCACTGGTTTCGGCAAACACACTGTCCCAGCAGCGGTCCGGCAGATATTAATTCCATCGTAAGCCGGCTTCAGTAGTTTGCAGCTCTGACTTCGAAGGAATTCCCTCTCAGGCGGCTTAAAGCTCGCCTTCGTCGTCTTCAACGGGTATCCTCTGGTGGCCGTACGATCGCTGAGGGTAAACAGCGGCGTAGTCAACCCCTTGAGATTAACATACCCCTTGAGGATGGTAAAAGTTTCTATAAGGTCGCCTCTACTCCTCCCGCGCTCCAGCGAGAACAAGTTCAATGCCTAGAGTCTCTGCCAAGAAGGGCGGCCACGCCTGGACAAAGTACTCCAGGTGCGGCCGAACGAACTCCTTGCAATATAGCAATAGAACCCAAAGTTTTCTGGACGCAACCGTTTTTTAAGCCGGTAAAGTTCCCTAGAGGCTTTCTGAATGGCCCCATAGCACTGCGCTCCACGTCGGAAGTTGTCCTTCGCTTTTGTCACTTTATTGACCTCAGTGGTCTCGTTAGCCTTTCCAAGGCACCTAGTGGGTTGAGATTCCCTGCTATCCACTGACGAGATGCACTCAGTGGCATTTAGTGAAAAGTCCCAGATCACCGACTACGGATGCAATTTATTCAGGTCCCGCTGCATGGAATCTGTCACTGCGGAGCCAACTAACTTTGCGCCATCTGCAAGCGCAAAGCATGGGTTTTTCAAACCTATGACCAGGATGGGCAACATAGGCATAAAGGCGGGGCCCTGAGGTGCACCGCTCGGCAATTAACCTTCCCGGGATATGTCATCCTCCACCTTGACCTCAAAAGTCCTACCCGTGATAGACCTATGGATCCACCCAATGATTTTCGGAGGCAGACCGAAAGCAATTAACTTCATCAGCAACAAACGGTAGTTAACCGAGTCAAATGTTTTCTGGAAGTCGAGGTGGTGGCCTTCTACCGTATCCCCTAACCTTCGGGCAACCTCGTCTATGAAACAGATGAGGTTTGACAAACAGGATCTCTGACGAACGATCAACCTGTGGGCAGTCACGTGGTTAGCAATCCTTTCTCTCGAAATTCGCCCCATCACCGTCAGCAGTGCCATAGGTAAACTAACGGGCCTGTAGGGGAGACAGGTTTCTCTATCCCGGGCTTTGTGGATTGGGGTGACCGTCGCCTTGAGCCAATCCTGCGGTAAGCGACCTTCGTCGACGGATGCGTTGAACAGTATAGTCAGCTGCTGGGCCAAAAGCTCTGCCAGAGGATGTACGGTTGCCGGGTGAAACCATCCGGACTAGCTGTCTTATTCCCTACCAAGCCACTCAGAACCTTGAGCACCTCACTTGCTGTGAGGGCTTCCTTTGACATTTGGGGTTCAGCCGCGGTGGCGATTCTCGGAAGGTCTGAGGTCTCGTTGTCCTGTCTACGCACCTGCTGGAAATGGAGCCGGAGGAATTCGGCCTTCTCCAGATTACCGGTGGCTGCTCGACCCTGAGGACCTCTCACTTTTCAAACGGCCATTAATAGAGTCGCCTTGGACTGCACGTAATTGTAATAGATCTTGTGGTTTGAGCTGGCGGTTTTAGCTAGACTCTTCTCTTATTCCCTTCTGCTTTCGTTCTGAATCTCACCCGACTTAGTTCTTTCTGCTAAATACTGCAGGTAGCGTCTGTGATTACCACTGTTTCGGTATCTTGTCCAAGCTGACTTATTCCTCTGAATAGTCTTTCGAACCCAACTAATCCACCATGGCGGAGTGTCTCTCCGACGAACCTTCCTAAGAGGAGCTACCCTGTCAGTCAGTGACGGGAGGTTATCCCAAATTTGCCTCCAAAGCCGCTCCACAAAGTCCTCACCCTGTTCAACCTCCTATTCGATCTCAGCTCCCAGTTCCTTCAATACCGTGTGTTCTACCAGGTGGTAGCTACGTCTTTCTTCTTCTGAGGGTAGTAGTCTGTCCAGATTCGGCGTAAGGCGGGGAACCCCGTGGTCACTGTCTACTAGCGTAACCTCAACCTGAAGATCTGAAACATCCAGTGGGTATCTTGTGATCACAAGGTCCAGGGAAGATGGACCTTGCCATAGCCTCTATCTGGTCTCCTCGGTAACATGCTGGATCAGGCCTTTACTATGTATGTAGCCTGGTAGATTGCGGCCGAACGATTCCTTAGGAGCTGCTTCGTTTACCCAATCTACCTCTGGCGCGTTGAGGTCCCCAACTATCAGGACTTCCCCCTCCCCCCCCCAAAAAAAAAACCCTGTGACAAGCCGTAAGCATCGTATCAGCTGATTATCTTCCCCTGTTAGAGACGACGGGTTGCGGTACTCACAGAAAACTCTCAGTTCTGTGCGGTAAGCCATGGGGGTAATCGAAGTGGTTTGTATATAGGGTAGATGCGGCTTGGATTCCTCTGGCTGATGGTAGCATCCTCGTGTGAGAAGCAATACCCATCCGCCTCACTGTCCGTTTGGCCCGTCCGCGAGGCTGACTACAAAACTGGGAGGTATTTGGTGTATGATGTCCTCCTGGGGTTGAATACAGGTCTCAGTGACCCCTATCACATCTACACCTGGTGTGCGGGCTTCAAGTTCCGACCACTTGTTTCCCACACTTGTTGGGTTTGCGTACGCAACTAGCAGTCGCACAGTCCCCTGTCAGTAAGCTCTTGACTTGTGTTTACGGGAGCACTCACCAGCATACGAAGGTCGCGGACTCGACAAGGCTGGGCTACCCAGGTCCTATAATGGTTTTCTCATCTCGGTTTCGAATATCGGTGAGGATTCCCCTTGAACGAGTGCATGGCAACAGTGTCAACCGAGCTGCCCGGACTCTGGGCGAGTAAAGAATAGCTGTGTGTAACCCATGGGGGAACCAGGTGGGTTCGTTGGCCGTTCTCTAGCCCGAAGAGACGAGTCGTCGGATTGAACTACAATTGCACCCTTCGTAGCGCTCTTGATCTCGTATGCAGCCGATAAAAAAAACCATCCCGGTGTCTGGGATTACCGAACTCCATAACAATCGGCCTAGGCTCCTTATCTTGACCCTACTGAAGACCCCTCCATTCGTCATGCTGGAGAATTCTTTTTATGACCACATGACCAGACCTACCAATCACCCTCAGGAGATTAACTGTGTGGAATCTCATTGCTCGTTCCCTTTGTTTTCCATCTCTCATAACTGGTTCAGTGATGCCCCTAACCACCACATTCCTTCGCCCTCCGAGCACGACCTCACATTCGACTTGGAGTCTAGCCAACGACTGGGTGAAGATTTTCTTCCCTTTCTTGAGTTCCGACACTGTTACTCAAGCTAGAGTTCCTCTCTTAGAACAATGTCTACAGGGACGCCGTGTGGTGAAAAAGCCGTTTTAATTTTCATATAGTATGATTCATCATGCAGCTTCAACGCTCAACTCACCATTGAAAACCATGGAAGCACTGTACAGCTGTTTCATCCTTGTTGGGAATCATCAGCAGTGCACATCCACCGAGCCCCCACGGGGACTCGAACCCGGGGTGAACGATTGTGAATCGAACACCTTAACCACAAGGCTATCCGGGCTGGCTCTCAACGGTTTGTTGAACATCTACACTACATGATATAGCACCCTTCCGTCACTGGCTCTGAACGGTAACAACCCGCTTCCCACACAGCGATCGACTCCTATGATGGATGACTTCTCTGTAGGGGCCTAAGTACAACAAACCGTTGAGAGCCAGCCCGGATAGCTTTGTGGTTAAGGTGTTCGATTCACAATCGTTCACTCCAGGTTCGAGTCCCTGTGGAAGCTCGGTGGATGTGCACTGCTGATGATTCCCAACAAGGATGAAACAGCTGTACAGTGCTTCCATGGTTTTCAATGGTGAGTTGAGCGTTCAAGCTGCATGATGAATCATATTATATACAAATCTAATCTCCTACAACTCAATTGAAAAACACAACTGAGGACAGCGGAACCAGAAAGGGTGGGGAGAGTCCCTAGCCCCAGATCCGTTGACCAGACTAATGACACCAATGACAACCGCTCACCGTTGACAGATGTATCTGGGTCATGCGTGTAAAATTTGGTCTCCCTTCCCCCGTGTTTATTTTCGATTCATCGCCCTATCCTTAACTTTGTTTAACGTTTTTCATATAAAATGTGATGTAAACGGAGTGATTATGAATAACCAAAAACGAGCTTGTTCACCACCCTGTTATTATTAATTAGATCTGTGGGGTTATTCCGATAATTAAGATAATCAGCTCACTTGTAGATTCATTGTCATCTCTTCATGCCATTCCGGGTGATCTGTCCCATACTTGATTGACGACTTTAGCTGAAACGAGAAAGCGACACTACAAGTTTTAGTGAGTAGTCGATTATGAAATTCTTATATACTGTAATCACAGTTCTCGGACTACGGACATTTGACAGTATAACAGTATCTTCACGCGTGAGTCAATTTATTGTCTCCCTCTTCAGAAATTCGAGCTAGATGACAAAACAGGTTTTTTAAAACCAGTTTTGGTGTTTCACGTTGACGTTTATTTCCATTTTAGAATTTCTAACCAGTCGATCTGGTCGAGTAGTCTATTGGTCGCAGTGAAGATCGCACAATGAACTGGGCCTAGCTCCAAAATCGGTGACACTCATTGTCAAATTGCCGGTTTGCTATTCGGAGTACAGTGCGCACAAATACTAGTCTTGACAACACTTTTACAATTATACAGAGAGTTCATTCCATATCAGTTTTATTTAATCCAAGAGTATTTATTTCTGAAAGTTTATTACTGAGGTGTAAAGTATGAGAACCAACTTGGTAAGAATCTGACAAACCAGTTTTTATTGAGAGAAAATCGGCTACACAACGAAACTCTCTTTACCCATATAAATATCTTGCATGAATGAGTCATCTCTCAGAATCCGTATTTCCCATCGATTATATGATAAAGAAATTTAGCCTTACATATAGACATAATTTCATGCAGTACCTTGGATTTATTGTGAAGATCATCTTTAGCCAGATTTTCGCTCCACTTAGCAATGTGCTGCAAAACATCGACAGTATTCATATTCACAACGCCCTATGATTTACAATGAATCAATTGTATTTTTGTCCATCGGTATTTACTCCAATTTTCTGGCGTCATATTTCTTGGTGTCACACAGTCTATAATTGCTCTCTGTCCATAACACTTCGGAAGAACAGGACACCAAAATGCTTACATCATCAGGACGAATTTCCATGGGATCACCAAAATTCATTCATTCTCTGACTCTGATAATAAATTGTACAAGAAGTTGACCGCCATACCATTATGTGATCAGATCTTCTGAATTTCAACGTGTAGCTTCACATAGTGATTTTCGTAAACAATAATTCCCTTGTTGCTTCATTTCGAATTGAGCAGCTAACAAGATAAAGTGTAAAACGCAGCCGAACTGAACTGAAACGAGTAAGAATTTCACCCTTCAAATTACAGTCTCCATCGTGAACAAGAAACCTTTCTAGCGACTATCATGATATGACTGGTGGATTTTCTTAATTCAAGCATCTTCACTTGTCAGAATGATGCAAATAAGAAATGCTTGCGCTCCGGGTAAAAACATTTCGTCGTTTTCGAGCGGTTCAGTTGTATTTTCAGAATTGTAAGTGTGTCATCAAAAGACTAAAACAGAGAACGTTCCTTGGTCTGCATTCATTTTCTTATTTGGAAAGCAACAAGCAGTTAACGAGCCAGGCCAAAAAAGGAATTTGATAACTGAATCAGTGAGTGTTTTGTACAGTCCCACTGTAGCTAGGAGGAAAACTTTCTCACTTCCAGACAATCTCGGTTTATTAGTTCAGGACTTATCATTAATATCGGACTCTGAGTCCCTACAGGTAGTCGTTGCGTCAGAAACTAACTGATTCAGCTGCCGTATAGTGCGGCTTCTTCTGATTGGTTGGTGCTACGGCCAACCACTGCTTGACAGTATTCCTTTCCCCTCTTATCGACCCACGCCGTCGACAGACTGTCTTATTGTTCTTCATTCCATTGGCGCAAGCATTGATCTCCGTGCTGGATGGGTGCTGTATCTGATGGCAATGAAATAGAAGGTGGCTGCTATTTTGTCTTTCGAACCATTGCTGCGTAATCATCATTCTAAGCCCTTGGCAATGTTATTCAGATTATATAACCCTGTTCTTTGGGCTAAGAAAGTAATAACATAGCCTTTCCGTTCACCCTAGCGAAAACTGTAGTTCTTATTTCTGTAAAGTTGGTGCATTATGTCCGTTCACTGTAGTTGTCAATACAGTTTTGTGTAAATTCCAGACTGTCTTACGTAGGTGATTGAAAAGTAAACGAAATAGTAATTTCCCGCAGTGTTTTTATCCATGTCTTTTTGATAATCAGTCAAAAAAGATGGCGTGATTTTGTACCAACTTCACTGCTTGGAATTTAAACTTGCAGCGGTTCCCCATTTGTCACAACGTGGAGACTCCGCATGGCTATCTGCCGTGATCGGGACTCATAATAACATTTCATTGATCGCGGCCCCCTTCTTGAATTGTTGTACTTTGTTGTGTGATAAACAAGAAAGGAAGTAAAGACAGTATTTCTGTATTATGCATAGCATTTGCGTGAGCCCCATCGACAATCACACAAGGTCCGCGTTTATCCTGTCAAGGTATGCCCACCTGTTCTCTCCCACTGTCATACCCACGCACACATACAGAAAGTCACACGCCCTCTCACAGGTCTTTCACCTGCCTCATGCTGCCCATTGGTTTGGACGGTATAGCAACACGAATATACTCCATGTCTTGTTCCTTTTATGTTCCTGTTTTTTTACGTTTGTCATGTATCCCATTAAACACGATCACATGATTTCAGCCTTCAGTATTCTGGGCACATTCGGCTAAGCAGATCGGGATAATCGTGACGTGATCCATAACATACTGAGACATTCCTATATAACACCGATTCCCCTAAGTTTGAAGATATTATTTCAAAAGGGTAGTACTATTATTGTTACTATTAGTGATAGTCAGGACAATTTAACTTTCACTTGGGTCTCTTTTGAGATGATGTCCATTATGGGAATTCGATCTTGTGTGGACGAGTAGTTGTACACGTCCAAGTTCGTCGCCGGGTGAGCACCACATCATGCAGGGTTTACAGGCAGCCCAGATGACCTCATGATCAGCTGTACAGAGTATGCACGGTTTTCAGATGTTGATGTGAGTATTGATACTGTATGTTGACTCATTGCGAAAATACTCGATAGCTTTGCCTACGCCATGGAGAAGAGCGGGAGAAATGTCCACATTTCCTCATTATTCATCGTGCTGTATCGGCCAACTGGTTAAAGGTGACTCAGCGCCTTGAAACCAAGCCAAAAACAATTACAGTATGGTATACCCTAAGTAAAATTGGATTCCACACGTCAACGGGAACACAAAAAAGCATCAAAGAACTTGCAGTTTTCCCGGCAAACGAGAGAACCATGTAGGGATCCACGAATTTTGTCTCCTCTTCCTTCCTAGCCGACATGATACTCTTCAGTCCTTTGAACGTGTCCGGATCCACTGTGAAGAAGAAGTGTGAAACAAGGCGTGAATGGCGTGTCACATTATGCATGTACTCGTCAGAATTCCGATCACCACAAAGGACTGTACGATTCGGGTGACTCTATTCACGTAAGATTTATAACACACGGTTTGGTTTCCCTCACTCCAAAGAAGACAGAACTGTTGATTGATGGCAAATGACGGTCTGAACTAGAATGAGGAGTCCTTGTTGAATTTATGCTTACTTCTTTGCCAAATCCGTCACTTTCTCAGACCCGAGGGAACTAATAACAAGTATTGCGCACACAAAGACAATGGGACCGTTCCCAGCAAATTTCCAAACCATGTTTTGCTTCCGTTGTCTAAGAAAGTGGTTTGGTACCCACTAAGATCATCTGTTGTAAAATTTTCAGGTGCCGCTGCCGGTTCGGTTCGTATTTTTGTATTAAGGAAAAATAACCAGCTCTAGCCTAGGTATTATAGTAGCACCCGGTGATCACTCTTAATCATGATGGAAAGTGATTTCATGGGAAATATTTAGTAAGTTCTATTTACAAAGCAACAGGTAACAAACATTTAAAAACATAATAAACCACAGTAGATTAGTAGTCAACGGGCAAGCCTCTACTCTTCAGGACTTTTTACAGTGTAAATGTGGTATGAATCTAATCAAAATTAGGAATATTCATGTAGTTTGTGACCAGATACTCCGTCAGGTTAGTCGCTTTTAACTCAAAATATCGATTTTAAGACAAATTATCACACGTTTCATTCCAAATCGTGGAAGAGATTATTCATCAAATTAAACTAAGGGTTATTGGGAAGCAAACATGAATATCAAGAATTTCACTGGTTCTTTGTTTCATCGGCAAAGCAGTTACGAAACGTTTAAGGATTACTTTCACACGACAGAACGGACCAAATAGTTGCATTGCCCGATTTGCTCAGCGCAGGCAAATGTAGTAAAATTTTCCCTGTTACAGTCGTGTGTCAGCAGTACTCCCTTACCGGATGGTTCATAGTGTCAGGAAGTAAATATCCTCCCGAAGTAGACGTTTTGGCTTCAACGGCAATGTGTCAGAGCGAACCGCTTAACGACTGCGATTTCTTGGATCACGATCGATCATACTTATGCGGTGAACTTTGCTGGACGAAGATAAGTTAAGCAGGTTGTCTACGGGCTCACCTGTGAGACTTAATAACCAGTAGGTGTCGTGGTTTCTATCCGCGCTATAGTTTCTGGTTTGTAAAGATAGTTGTATAGTTTCTCCCTCTTGCTTTTGCACTTTTTACATGTAATTGATGGCTATTCATAGGGGTGGGGGAAGGGACGGAGAAATCGCCGATTTTTCACTTGGTGCTATCAAAAAAACCTATTCGAATTTGCGGCAAGCGATGGCGGTTTGTTGGTGTGTGTGTGTGTGTGTGTGTGTGTGTGTGTGTGTGTGTGTGTGTGTGTACGAGTCTTACTTCAATCTTCGTTGACTCGAGATTGTTGAAGACATCACTGAAAAGGGTTATTTAACTGGTATTGCAAACGCATTTATACATACGGGAAGCCGAAGCAGTGAAGTTCATCGGGATCAATTCAAAAGTTTTGAGGCTTGTCAAATCGTATTTCAGTCACAACACTATATTACTTTTAGTTATCGTCTTGAAACCTCCTCCTGCAGCTTTATTTAAGCCTGAGCAGTGGACTCAAAGCAATGAGAGACCACATTTTTCCGTATCATTAGGATCAGGCAATACTTACTTCGTGGAAGATCTTCGGCCATATAGAGGCGCACTTTGAAAACTGCTGGTCGAAGTTGAACTCCAGCTGGTCGTAGAAGGTTCCTGTATTGGAGAAAATCGATCGAATCCGGTATAAGCGAACTTACGTTTCAATATCCTCATCGCCGTCTGTATCCAACGGATTCATGCTCTAGAAGAGATGAGGTAGCATATCCACAAAGAATCATTTAGTCTTGAACCACAGCAAGCTACATAATTCAAACTCCTTTTTTACCTAAGATGGGTGAGGATTGGCAATGTTCTAAGTGCTCTTTACATTTTATATTCCATATATATATATATATATATATATATATATATATATATATATATATATATATATAATGTTTCTTGCGGGAAAGCCTTAATATTTTCTGTGAAGTAGTGATCTTTATCGATACCATGATGATTTGACTGTTTTCTAACACACGCTTGGTCATGAGTGCAGGGGAACATGTATAAGCCTTAGCCTCGAAGAATCATTGCACTATTAGGATAACCAGCAACAGGACACTGAGACTTGCAGGGGAGAATCATATAAAGAGCCAGTAAGTTAGTGTGATTATCGGCCCGACGACAGGGGATTAATGTGCATCACCAAAGTGACCTTCGGTGGCGGGAATCGAACTTGTGACCACAGAAGCTCTAAACCACTCGACCATCACCTGTATGCCAACCGCTAACCTTGTATCCCGCAGCATCTTCCAGATGTTATTTTCATAGACTGATACATTGAGAGCAAATAAACAGATATTCAGCGAAGTCACATTAGAACTTATTTGGGAGAATAAAGAGTTGGAAACTACAAGCAGCACGGCCAATCATGTTAACTGTTGTGTCACCATCTGTTCGGGATATGAATCTCACGGAGCTTCCATATCATTCAGAAGCCAACCAAAGATATCCTTCAAGGCCAACCGCATTTGTAGCAGCCAAACTTGACTGCGAAAATGCAAAATCAATTCTGGCTTGCCACGACAGGTACTGAGTACCACATAGTCCCACGGATCCCCAAATCGAGAACTAATTGATCCACAGGAATGTACAATACTATTTTTCATTGATCCTGGAATATCTCTACCAGTGTGTCTCAGTTACCGTTCAACCGAGGTTCCAAAAATAGGTGTGACAGAAAATCTGACATAACAGCATTTTCATTTGATGGAGCAAAGAATAATCGCAGAAGTACCCGTCAGTGCAAGTCCTTCCAAGGGAAAAGTTCTGAGCCATTAATCAGGCCAAATAAGTAATTTTTCTGAGCATAGCAGCCAAAAATGACTGCAGAGCGGGCAAAGAGGCCAGCAGTTATTCCAGGAGCGCTCGACCGAAAGCCAGCCGAATTAAAACAAACTGAAGTAAAGCTGTTCGTTTAACTCTCACGCGAAGTGGTAAAGCTCGGTGGATAAGACTCACTCAGCGATAGAAGGGGGAAACGCAATGTTTAAGACGCAAGCTGTGCTAGTGTAAAAAACCAAACTCTGTCTATCAGTGCAAGCAGTTCCCATGAAAAAAACTACTCGGGGGCTTATGTAACAAAGGTCCAAAACGCTGCAATCTGTAACGAATAAGTAGTTATTACACAAACTGGTCTAAAACACTACTACTATTACTTCTATGCTTCAGTCACGTGTCTTCCTCACTATGGTCTGATCCAAGTTCTTGAACGTTTGGCCTTTTGGATAGTATGGTGCTAGCATCATCCTTCATTCCGGATAACGCATTTCTGTATTTCTTTCCGGGATCATCAACGAAAAACAAAAGATTGATAATGAAATGGGAGTTATTCTGATCGAGAACTGATGCAGGCTGAACAACAGACCAGTGGTAGTTGAGTGGTAATAGTGATCAGCTAGTCCGGGGTACGAGCTTCGAACCACTGCTACTACCGGCCTATTTTGATGGTAGACAGCAATTCGTTGTCGCCTTGCGTGGTCGTCACACCTAGTCTAATGTATCCGTATGTCGTTCATCTCCTTGAGTGTCAGAATCATGTCTATTTTCGATCACCACCTATGGTGGTTCAAAGTCTCCGTGCTTACGGGCTTGACCCTTTGTCCACACTCATTTTTACCCTCAGCTTGAGTCTTTATCATTGTATATCTGAGCGTAGTTTCATTACAATACAAAACACTCTTTTTTGAAGAAGGCGTATTTAACTCTCCTAACAGTAGCGACGAAATTACCAAGGATTTCCGATCGCGTACGAAACTGTCAGCTGTCACCATACAGACGGGATGGTGGAGAGGTTGTACTTTTTATGAATTCAGCTTCGGTACTTTCTTAACTTCTAACAATTTCTCGTGTGAGCACTGATAATTGTTATAGAAAATAACTGTACGTACTGGTGCCTCATCTCCAGGGCCAAGGATCACGATCGATATTTTCAAATAGCCTTTGGCACCAGCCATCGGATCATCCGGATTGGATAACAACAGCCACTTGTTTATCATACTGTGCTGCTTCTCTTCGTAAGCTTTGACCAAGTCAAATTTGAACGATCCAATCAGCGCATCTTTTCGCAGATGGCGTGAATTGTACACGCTGAAACTGATTGCCTGATCTAACAAAGTAGCCGGAGCTTCGTGAAAATTAAAGAAAAATATCTCATTCCAGTAAGGCGAATTGGTGGACGTCTTCACATGAGTTTCTTCCGTACGATTCCAGCAAGTGATCCGACACACGGGAGATACATTACCTCCTTGAAGTTGACGGGCCTCAACGACCTTGACGCGGATCTGATTAGTTAAATGGGGGTACAGTTGGAATGGGCAAAATTATGGATAAACAAACATTGAAAAAGAAATGAAACTGTGTGGCAAATCAGGTTTTTCACACGATCCGTGAATGCTAACCGTGGACACGCAGCTATTTGTTACTAATGGCTGATGATGATGTTCTTGAGTGTTTCTTGGTGATGCAGGAGTACTGGTTTACGAAAGTACGGTATTATCCACGGTTTTAAAGTTTTTCAAACCAGTTCACAATCGCCCCATAGCAGTTTGCTCAGCTCATGTTATCGTCATAACTAGGTTGCACTATTCCATCGCCACAACTCGTGGTGTCTGATCATAATAGCATGTGATCTGTTGACATGTGTACCCAATCCGTGATGCTTTACCGGGGTTCCGAGTTTAAACAAGAATCAAAGGCAAACGGTTCATACCAGCCGCAGCAAGACAACGTAGGTGGCTGTATGCTCGTGCGTTCCTTCATATTTAAGAAACCCGGTTTGATCAGTAAGAATGGTGGGAGATATAAATTCACTACGAAAAGATTCATCATGCAGTATCGACACTCAAATCAGCATTGGAAGCCACCGGAACACCCTGGGTTCGAGCCCCATCGGGGCTCGGTGGATGAGCTCTGCTTGACAAGTCAAATGAAGGAAATATGTGATAGTGCTTCCACACATAAATGATGGGAATTGAGTTGTTGATAATGCATGAATAACTGTTTCGTAAGCCTAGACTGATTGTGTCTTATATGAAAGCATAGCCGCAATACTAATCACTGAAGTGATCCGAAACGGTGGAAAATTTGTTGACTTCACTGATATTCAGAACCACGCATGCTCCCCACGCAGTCCAGATGCAATAAAAACACCAAACTATTAGGAAATTTCACCCGCCTAACAATGGGACTGTGAAGTGACCACCCCCGGTGGAATTTTCTGTGCATCCAATGAACCAACTCCATCAACTGATTACCAGGCCGTATCTTGTTTCATGCAATTTTTGTTTGACAGCTTCGGACAACCGCTGAAGTGTGTATCCAGTTTGGAGGACCCAACTGACGCCTAGGCTACCCGGCTGACGATAAAGCAGCAATGTGAAGCTAAATAGGAGACAGCAGGCATCGGAAAGCAACCACCGTGCGTCCGTTTGCCGTTCGGATTGGACGTACTAGTCAACATCGTGCGCCAATGGCTACCGGGGTGGGGGCATTTAACAGAGTATTTTACCTCACGGGATAATCATTATTAGAGAGGGATGATCAATTTGGTGTGGCACTCACACACATGTACAAATAAATCGCTAGACTTGTCACCTCGGTGAACAATTGCTGGCACTGTGAGTTTGCACTGTGTAGCAGCTTGACGGACGATCGCAGTGTTGTGATAAAGCAAACCCGAATAGTGTTCAAGACCACGTGTTGACGCATTTCACCAACTGCTGCATGTAAATGGAGTGAAATTTATCCGGTTTTCCATACACCGGTCTGTGAAGTGTTTCAGTGCAGAAGCTGTTGTTATCTCCAAAGATGATGTCACCTCGACTGGTGATGCAACGTTTGTGATCTAAACGCCGAGCTCAGTGATCAGAACACCATGGCAACCAACAGCCTGAGCTACAACCAATACAAATATTTGAAACCATTGGGATTGGAAGAATCTTTCGTAACTCCAAATGAGTCTCACATAACTTAGAATGAAGCCCCCAATCGCACCACTCTCCAAACTCAAACATATGATTGACTCAGCAGCGGCCACTCGCCATATGTGCACAAAATCTCTCAGACTCCACGTAACTCATTGCGAACGGGCTGAATTCTCAGGTGATAAAAGCAAATGTACGTGGGAGTCCCTGTTTGAATGGGGGAGTTCGTATGGACTGATGGTTGCGAATGTGACTCACGCAACAGGTACCAACTCCAGTTTTTCCCGAGGGCACTCAGCCTTGTCGTACTGTTTCTCAGTCGCGTACGATAATTTAGTGGTTCCAAGAAAAGTCTGTTTGAGGGAACTAAGACAACTTAGTTTGGTGATCTGTCACATGTTTTTGTATAGTAAAGCTGTCTCGATAAACGTAAGTGCATTTCGATCATAGGAGACAGCTCAGAAAATTAATAAGCAGTTCGAATTATTATCATGTATTCAGTGATATTATCATTAGTAACTTTGGGTACTGTTTCTAGCCACCTGGGTTACGCAAATCCAACCAAGACCGAAGGCGAACGCGAAACATAGATAAACATGGGTGAGGTAAATAAAAGTGCAAACCTCAACAGTTATCGATCACAGGTCAAAAATAAGGGACCAGATCAATCGTCCGACAATCGCAGTGACGAAACGATCCAATCAAGCTGGTGTAGTTCGGGAACTGAAGAACTGTAGAGATTTGTCCCACTGCTGACTGACAGGCTTGCACTCAGTGAAAATAGGATAAAAATAACGTCATAATAATCATTGTTTTAATCTATTTTATTCCATTTTGTACCCGTGTATCGAATAGCTATGCAGATCATGAATGCTGATGAGTGCTTTCACCATCTATAAGCTCGTGTGAACACCGTAGAAGTGGCTGCCCACGGCGGCGTTTCGCTTTGTCGTTCCAAGTCGGCTGCAGTCTCAGTTAAGAATTCGTCCCAGGTGGAACCTTCAAATCAAATGCCTTATAAAGGAAATATATGGTTCTATTACCACGTTAAGCCGTTTGGCATTAGTTTGCTTGCGTCCATAGATATCAGAAGATTAAGCTTTTGCAGCGTTGTGAACCATGACCCAATCCTGAATATAGGTCAAAATGAGAGAAATTATTCTGAAAAATCCTACCAAGACAACATTCACACGTCGTGAAATGAGAAAGCAAAAAGAAAATAAAGATGACTAAAATATTTTATTATATATTGTAATTTCCTTGACCTTTAAGTGAACCCGCAATATTACTAAATAGTACCCAAATTTATGAGTCATGCAATGATTGACGCAAGTTTGTCATTCTTCGTTTGGATTGTGGTAGTTCATCGTGATTCCGAACGGTTTTATGTCCAGTTGGTTAATAACCGGCACCAATCTCTTTCTCATTTTCGTTTATATGACAGATCTTTCAATGAGGAACTTTCACCCATATAAGCACAATATCCGCTTGAAAAATAACGACAGAACCTACTAACTACGGATCGGCAACCAATTTCATGCTGAGACCGATTTGTACATTTTAAAGTTCTAGCCGGAAAGAAATCAGATGGCGCTAATTCGAAAGGACCTCGGTGGGAAATTTCGCTTGGGAAATGGTCGAACAATAGTTCAATAACAACGGGCGCCGGACCGAAGATGAATTAGGCAAAGAGTGAGGACGAGGTCGCGTTTGCACGATAACAGACAGTCACAAAGGTGTGTGCGATAGAAAAGGAGATCTGAGCAGACCAACTTATGGGGAAAGGAAATAATAATGGTAATACTAAAATGGGAGGAACAATGGCAATGAGGGGTTAGTTTGCATTCACGTGTATAGTGGACTCCACAAAACTGATCAATCTGTTTCACCCGTATTCTGAAATAGGATCGGATTGTTGTGCAAGATCTTTAAGTTGGACTGATGGCATATGTTTCAGAGGAAAATGTTTCTTACTATGATGCATATACCAATTGTTCTGCATTGATAGCTCTAGTTTCATCCTACAGAGTGACATTTCGAAGGGGCACCGATTGCCTGGCGTGACAAAACATCAGAAAACTAAGCAGAAGACAAATCTTCCACGGAACCTGTCTCTGGACGGACAACAGAAGATAATCTGTCAAAATGACTTTAACCCAATGGTTAAATCTCTATAAATCATCAATATGCGACCTTTATGTGTAAGACATCGTAATACGAGCTGAAATACTCGCCCTAGTCGTAAACCCTCGAATGTTACAGTTTGGTTCAGTTCTGTTCAGTGGATTCCAGCTTTTCTAACTGTTAACCTCGCGCTTCTGTGCATTCGATTTGTTCGTTATCTTCCAGTAGTATCGCCGAGTCAAAGGTAAAATAAATGGAAGAATAAAGAGCAAATAATCGGAAACGGAAGATGTAAAAGAGAATCATTTAAACGAGGAAAAAGTTCGGTCACAAGCACGTTGCTGACCGCAGCATTTCGTCATGCCACATTGTCTCCGACTATCCCGTGTGTTGATCTCCTACACCTCATGCTAGAAGCCTATCAAGCACTACACGGTCCTTGCGTTTATGTTTTCATACCTTTTTGCCGTCCAATGGTCACCTGCG